>NC_069443.1:33047436-33049936 GCF_026875155.1 Cherax quadricarinatus | reverse complement strand
CAAAACAGGCATTCTCCAGTTACTGAGAAACCTGAAGAGCAGCCACCTCCACGTACTCAGTTCTGGGTATTCTGGGTCATTAAAGGTATATGATCAGTCATGTAAAATAATTAAGTTGTTCACAATATATTTTCTGGAGACTGTACCTTCCTTTCCTTCCAGTTAGAGTAAGGAAACTACTTTGTGTAATAAAACTGGCACGCTGAATCTTACACAACTCACACTCAATGTGAAGCTTTCTGAGGACAAACGCACCAACGCTAAAACTATGAGGCCAACCAGAAGATGTGTTCTCCAGTTATTAAACAGAATTCACTAAATCGAATTTATTAACAGACAATAAAGTAGCAAGTTTATCTTAATTTTCAGCCATTAGCCACCAGCAATTAAAATTGAAGCCAATCAGAAGAGACATATTAACTCACCTCCCAGAAAATATTACACACTTTTAAAAAAAGAAAATAGCAAAATTAGCAACTAAACACACTAATAACAATTCCCATCATCTATAAAGGATACGCCAGTGCTCAATTTCTGCAGCCGATCAGAAGAGCCTTTCTCAAGTTATCTTACAGAAACCAAACCTGGGACTAGTCCATTTAAAATTCACTAAAGGGTACCTGCCAAAACCTGCAAGAATTAGTTTATGACTATGCTCCACCACATCTGAAATTCTGAAATCGATCGAATGGGGCATTTTCAAGTTATAAACGAAAAACCTTGAGGAAGAAAAAAATTCTATCAATTAAGTGGATCCCTTAGGGGATACTTGAAAGGGTACCTTTTGGGGATACCCTCTAAGTAAAGTAGAATTTGAGGAAAGATAGGAAGCGTTAAGAATTTGTTACGATTTGTAACAGAGAGCGAGAGAGGGGTAAGCATACCAGGGTAGAGTTGCTATGGTTGTGAATGTGTTGGGAAAATGGGTGAAATGAGAGAAAGATGAAAATATTTGGATGTAATGTTCTCCGTGTGAATGTTGTGGCAACCCATTCTCATTTTTGTACCTCATTTTTGATGTGGTACCACGTCATAAATGAGGTACAAAAATGAGAATGGGTTGCCACAACATACACACTGAGAACATTACATCCAAATATTTTCCTCTTTCTCACGGGTTTTTCCCATTTTCCCAACACATTCACACCATAGCAACTCTACCCTGGTATGCCTACCCGCTTCTCACGTTCCCTATTACAAATCGTGACAAATTCAGGCAATTACCCAAGCTGGAAATAGTACAGAGTGAGAGGAGCTTGTTTTACATTTCCTCCCTACACGTTTCCCCCGTGTCCCATTCCTTTCACCCTCTCCACGCTACTTACAATATTACTTCAAGTGAATTTACAGCACTTTACCCGTGGCTGCATACATCGAGAATATATGAAGCCGGCAAACCTGTCCCCTGCGAAGCAGAGCTTTATACTTTGTTATTAATCACATCAGAATGAAGGTTGTGGGGATAGGGGAATCCGGAGGAAAGGGAGGGTGGGAAGTGCCTTTCTGCTAGCAGTGTGAACTAGAGGGAAGGCAGGGTGGGAAGTGCCTTCCTGCTAGCAGTGTGAACTAGAGGGAAGGCAGGGTGGGAAGTGCCTTTCTGCCAGCAGTGTGAACTAGAGGGAAGGCAGGGTGGGAAGTGCCTTCCTAACAGTGTGAACTAGAAGGAAGGCAGGGTGGGAAGTGCCTTCCTGCTAGAAGTGTGAACTAGAGGGAAGGCAGGGTGGGAAGTGCCTTCCTGCTAGCAGTATGAACTAGAGGGAAGGCAGGGTGGGAAGTGCCTTCCTGCTAGCAGTATGAACTAGAGGGAAGGCAGGGTGGGAAGTGCCTTCCTGCTAGCAGTATGAACTAGAGGGAAGGCAGGGTGGGAAGTGCCTTCCTGCTAGCAGTATGAACTAGAGGGAAGGCAGGGTTGGAAGTGCCTTCCTGCTAGCAGTATGAACTAGAGGGAAGGCAGGGTGGGAAGTGCCTTCCTGCTAGCAGTATGAACTAGAGGGAAGGCAGGGTGGGAAGTGCCTTCCTGCTAGCAGTATGAACTAGAGGGAAGGCAGGGTGGGAAGTGCCTTCCTGCTAGCAGTATGAACTAGAGGGAAGGCAGGGTGGGAAGTGCCTTCCTGCTAGCAGTATGAACTAGAGGGAAGGCAGGGTGGGAAGTGCCTTCCTGCTAGCAGTGTGAACTAGAGGGAAGGCAGGGTGGGAAGTGCCTTCCTGCTAGCAGTGTGAGCTAGAGGGAAGGCAGGGTGGGAAGTGCCTTCCTGCTAGCAGTATGAACTAGAGGGAAGGCAGGGTGGGAAGTGCCTTCCTGCTAGCAGTATGAACTAGAGGGAAGGCAGGGTGGGAAGTGCCTTCCTGCTAGCAGTGTGAACTAGAGGGAAGGCAGGGTGGGAAGTGCCTTCCTGCTAGCAGTGTGAGCTAGAGGGAAGGCAGGGTGGGAAGTGCCTTCCTGCTAGCAGTATGAACTAGAGGGAAGGCAGGGTGGGAAGTGCCTTCCTGCTAGCAGTGT
>NC_069443.1:32902436-33039936 GCF_026875155.1 Cherax quadricarinatus | reverse complement strand
TCTTCATGACTTTGCACTTGGTGGGATTGAACTCCAGGAGCCAATTGCTGGACCAGGTCTGCAGCCTGTCCAGATCCCTTTGTAGTTCTGCCTGGTCTTCGATCGAGTGAATTCTTCTCATCAACTTCACGTCATCTGCAAACAGGGACACCTCAGAGTCTATTCCTTCCGTCATGTCGTTCACAAATACCAGAAACAGCACTGGTCCTAGGACTGACCCCTGCGGGACCCCGCTGGTCACAGGTGCCCACTCTGACACCTCGCCACGTACCATGACTCGCTGCTGTCTTCCTGACAAGTATTCCCTGATCCATTGTAGTGCCTTCCCTGTTATCCCTGCTTGGTCCTCCAGTTTTTGCACCAATCTCTTGTGTGGAACTGTGTCAAACGCCTTCTTGCAGTCCAAGAAAATGCAATCCACCCACCCCTCTCTCTCTTGTCTTACTGCTGTCACCATGTCATAGAACTCCAGTAGGTTTGTGACACAGGATTTCCCGTCCCTGAAACCATGTTGGCTGCTGTTGATGAGATCGTTCCTTTCTAGGTGTTCCACCACTCTTCTCCTGATAATCTTCTCCATGATAAGAGAGATAAGATAAGATAAGATTTCGTTCGGATTTTTAACCCCGGAGGGTTAGCCACCCAGGATAACCCAAGAAAGTCAGTGCGTCATCGAGGACTGTCTAACTTATTTCCATTGGGGTCCTTAATCTTGTCCCCCAGGATGCGACCCACACCAGTCGACTAATACCCAGGTACCTATTTGCTGCTAGGTGAACAGGACAGTAGGTGTAAGGAAACGTGTCGGAATTTCCACCCGCCGGGAATCGAACCCGGGCCCTCCGTGTGTGACGCGGGAGCTTTAGCCACCAGACTATACATGTCAGTGACACTGGTCTGTAGTTTAATGCTTCATGTCTGCCTCCTTTTTTAAAGATTGGGACTACATTTGCTGTCTTCCATGCCTCAGGCAATCTCCCTGTTTCGATAGATGTATTGAATATTGTTGTTAGGGGTACACATAGCGCCTCTGCTCCCTCTCTCAATACCCATGGGGAGATGTTATCTGGCCCCATTGCCTTTGAGGTATCTAGCTCACTCAGAAGCCTCTTCACTTCTTCCTCGGTTGTGTGCACTGTGTCCAGCACTTGGTGGTGTGCCCCACCTCTCCGTCTTTCTGGAGTCCCTTCTGTCTCCTCTGTGCACACTTCTTTGAATCTCTTGTTGAGTTCTTCACATACTTCACGGTCATTTCTTGTTGTCTCTCCTCCTTCCTTCCTTAGCCTGATTACCTGGTCCTTGACTGTTGTTTTCCTCCTGATGTGGCTGTACAACAGTTTCGGGTCAGATTTGGCTTTCGCTGCTATGTCATTTTCATATTGTCTTTGGGCCTCCCTTCTTATCTGTGCATATTCGTTTCTGGCTCTACGACTGTTCTCCTTATTCTCCTGGGTCCTTTGCCTTCTATATTTCTTCCATTCCCTAGCACACTTGGTTTTTGCCTCCCTGCACCTTTGGGTAAACCATGGGCTCATCCTGGCTTTTTCATTATTCCTGTTACCCTTGGGTACAAACCTCTCCTCAGCCTCCTTGCATTTTTTGCTACATATTCCATCATCTCATTAACTGGCTTCCCTGCCAGTTCTCTGTCCCACTGAACCCCGTTCAGGTAGTTCCTCATTCCTGTGTAGTCCCCTTTCTTGTAGTTTGGCTTCATTCGTCCTGGCCTTCCTGCTTCTCCCTCCACTTGTAGCTCTACTGTGTATTCGAAGCTTAAAACCACATGGTCACTGGCCCCAAGGGGTCTTTCATATGTGATGTCCTCGATATCTGCACTACTCAAGGTGAATACTAAGTCCAGCCTTGGTGGTTCATCCTCTCCTCTCTATCTTGTAGTGTCCCTTACGTGTTGGCACATGAAGTTTTACAGTACCACCTCCACCATCTTAGCCCTCCATGTATCTTGGCCCCCATGCGGGTCCAAGTGTGTGTGTGTGTGTGTGTGTGTGTGTGTGTGTGTGTGTGTGTGTGTGTGTGTGTGTGTGTGTGTGTGTGTGTGTGTGTGTGTGCGCGCGCGTGCGTGTGTGTGCGTGTATATATATATATATATATATATATATATATATATAATATATATATATATATATATATATTGCTTCCACCTGTGTCCCTTGACCCCTGCTCTTATTAATATAGGGTCTAGTCCTGTCTTTAGAATCAGTTCCCAGAGAAGAGAGAGGGAGGGGGCATGAAAGGACAGTAAGAGGAAGAGGAAGTAGATGGACAGTGAATCAAACTTTTTTTCTGGGTCAATTGTATCTGAGGGAGCAGAGAATGAGAATCAAACTTGGA
This sequence comes from Cherax quadricarinatus, assembly GCF_026875155.1. Classification (NCBI taxonomy): domain Eukaryota; kingdom Metazoa; phylum Arthropoda; class Malacostraca; order Decapoda; family Parastacidae; genus Cherax; species Cherax quadricarinatus. The sequence goes on along the minus strand of NC_069443.1, from coordinate 33,037,584 downwards.
GATGTTCCGTATATTGCTGCTGTGTTTACTAATGGACGTCCTCAGTAGAGGCAACACGGTCTCCCGTCATCTGCCCTGGCAATGTCAATGTTTAAAAGCCTTACTTATCACCCAGTGAAGCACCTCCCTATCAGTTACACTTATCACCGCAGGCCATATGACTGCCGTTCCCTCTTAACACATAACACCTCTTTAAAATCCTCATTTCATCCCCGTCCCACCTAATACCACTCCATTCCAGATACTACCATTCCACCCTAGCCACTACCATTCCATCCCAGCTACTGCCATTCCATCCCAGCTACAAATTTCCATGCCACTTACTATCATTCCATCCTAGCTACTGCCATTCCATCCCAGCTACTGCCATTCCATCCCACCTACTGTCATTCCATCCCAGCTACTGCCATTTCATCCTAGCTACTACCATTCCATCCCAGGTACTGCCATTCCATCCCAGCTACTACAATTCCGCCCATGCTACTGCCATTCCATCCCAGCTACCACCATTCCATCGCAGCTACCACAATTCCATCCCAACTACCACCATTCCATCCTAGCTGGCATTACTACAACAACTGCTGCCACCTGACACCATTCCGGAGGCTGTTTGTTTAGGTCGTGATGCTTTATTTCTCCAGAGTGTCTACAAGACAACGGACGAGAGCGGGAAATAAACTGATTGAGCGAAGGATAATATCTGGGGAAAAGAGAGAACAAGAGATGATTCAGGGCGGAAGAGGATAAACGGTTGTAAGAGACTGAAAGGGGAAAGGATAACGGAGGAGATGAAGGCATCGGGAGAGAAGTGCGGGGTAGAAGAGAATGATGAATGGAGTAGGATAAAAAAAAAGAGTATTGACGTAAGGAAGGGAGGTAGGTAGAGTATGTGTAACAAGAGAGCAGTAGTAAGAGAAGACATCTTTCCCTTTCTCCCAAACACACCCTTTCCATTTCCCCTTAAGAGGGGAGACCAATATGGACAGCCTCCTAAGGGTCCTTTATGGATCTCGTTATTTCGTAGTGATAATGGTGAGTGTGGGTACTCGCCTAGCTGTGGTTGCAGGGGTTCAGTCACAGCTCCTGGCCCGCTACTAGGTCACTCTTCCTGCTCCATGAGCTTTATCATACCTCTTCTTGAAGCTATGTATGGATCCTACCTCCACTACATCACTTACCAGACTATTCCACTTCCTGACAACTCTGTGACTGAAGAAATACTTCCTAACTTCCCTGTTTACCTACCTGTGGTTCATCTGAGTCTTCAAATTCCAACTGTGACCCCGTGCTGCTGCTGTGTCCCATCTCTGAAACATCCTGTCTCTGTCCACCTTGTCGATTCCTCTCAGTATTTTATATGTCGTTATCATTTATTATTTTTTATTAACACATCGGCCGTTTCCCACCAAGACAGGGTGGCCGAAAAAGAAAAACTTTCATCATTCACTCCATTACCGTCTTGCCAGAGGCGCGCTTACACTACAGTTATAAAACTGCAATATTAACATCCCTCCTTTAGAGTGTAGACACTGTACTTCCCATCTCCAGGAGTCAAGTCCGGCCTGCCGGTTTTCCTGAATCCCTTCATAAATGTTACCTTGCTTAAACTCCAACAGCACGTCAATTCCTAAAAATCATTTGTCTCCATTCTCTCCTGTCTAACACGCTCACGCACGCTTGCTGGAAGTCCAAGCCCCTCGCACACAAAACCTCCTTTTCCCCCCTCCCTACAACCTTTCCTAGGCCTAGCCCTACCCCGCCTTCCCTCCACTACAGATTTCTATACTCTCGAAGTCATTCTATTTCGTTCCATCCTCTCTACATGTCCAAACCATCTCAATAACCCCTCCTCAGCCCTCTGGATAATAGTTTTGGTAATACCACACCTCCTCCTAATCTCCAAACTATGGATTCTCTGCATTATATTCACACCACACATTGCCTCAGACATGACATCTCCACTGCCTCCAGCCTTCTCCTTGTTGCAACATTCACAACCCATGCCTCACACCCATACAACAGCATTGGTATAACTATACACTCATACATTCCCTTCTTTGCCTTCATGGATAAAGTTCTTTGTCTCCACAGACTCCTCGGTGCACCACTCACCTTTTTCCCTTCGTCAATTCTATGATTCACCTCATCCTTCATAGACCCATCTGCTGACACGTCCACTCTCAAATATCTGAACACATTCACCTCCCCCATACTCTCTTCCTCCAATCTGATATCCATTCTTCAGTTACCTAATTTTTTTATCACCACCTTACTCTTTCCTATATTCGCTTTCAACTTCCTTCTTTTACATACCCTATCAAACTCATCAACCAACCTCTGCAACTTCTCTTCAGAATCTCCCAAAAGCACAGTGTCATCAGCAAAGAGCAACTGTGACAACTCACACTTTGTTAGATTCTTTATCTTTTAACTCCACACCTCTTGCCAACACCCGAGCATTCACTTCTCTTACTATTCCATCTATATATATATATACATATTGAACAACCATGGTGACATCAAACATCCCTGTCTAAGGCCTACTTTTACTGGGAAATAATCTCCCCTCTCACCTACATACTCTAACCTGAGCCTCACTATCCTCGTAAAAACTTCACCTCTTTCAATAACCTACCTCCTATTCCATACATTTGTAACATCTGCCACATTGCCCCCCTATCCACCCTGTCATACGCCTTTTCCAAATCCATAAATGCCACAAAAACCTCTTGACCCATATCTAAACATTGTTCACCTATGTATTTCACTGGAAACACTTGGTCTACACACCTTCTACCTTTCCTAAAGCCTCCTTGTTCATCTGCTATCCTGCTCTCAGTCTTACTCATAATCCTATCAATAACAACTCTACCATACACTTTACCAGGTATACCCAACAGACTTATTCCCTTATAATTTTTACACTATGCACGCTCTCTGCCCATCCCTAGGTACCTTACCCTCTTCCACACATTTATTAAATAAAAATGTTAACAACTCGAAAACTATATCCCCACCTGCTTTTAATATTTCTATCCTTATCCCATCAATCCCAGGTGCTTTACCCCTTTTCATTCTACTCACTGCCCCACGCAGTTCCCCCACACTCACAACTGGTTCTTCCTCACTCCTATAAGATGTCATTCCTCCTTGCCCTATACACGAAATCACAGCTTCCCTATCTTCATCAACATTTAACAATTCCTCAAAATACTTTCTCCATCTTCCCGATACCTCTAACTTTCCATTTAATAACTCTCCTCTCCTAATTTTAACTACAAATCCCTAGGCTTTCTCAACTTATTAATCTCACTCCAAAACTTTTTCTTATTTTTTTCAACAAAATTTGTTGACATCTCACCCACTCTCTCATTTGCTCTCTTTTTACATTGCTTCACCACTCTTTAAACCTCTCTTTCTCTCCATATACTCTTCCCTCCTTCCATCACTTCTACTTTGTAAAAACCTCTCATATGCTAACTTCTCTCTCTTACTACTCTCATTACATCATTCCACCAGTCACTCTTCTTTCTTCCCGCACCCACTTTCCTGTAACCCCAAACTTCTGCTGAACACTAACGCTATATTCTTAAACTTACCCCATACATCTACCCATTGCCTGTATTCTCACTAGCCCATCTGTCCTCCAACAGTTGTTTATATCTTACTCTAACTGCCTCCTCCTTGAGTTTATAAACCTTCACTTCTCTCTTACTTGCTGCTTCCCTTTTCCTTGTATCCCATCTACCTTTTACTCTCACTATAGCTCCAACTAAAACGTCATCTGATATATCTGTGGCCTCTCTATAAACATGTACATCCTCAAGTCTACCCAACTATCTTTTATCTACTAATACTTAGTCCAACAAACTACTGTCATATCGCCCTACATATCTTGCATACTTATTTGTCATCTTTTTCTTAAAATATGTGTTACCTATAACCAAACCCCTTTTTATACAAAATTCAATCAAATGCTCCCCATTATCATTTACACCTGACACCCCAAACTTACCTACGATACCCTCTCTAAATGCTTTTCCTACTTTAGCATTTAGGTCCCCTACCACAATTTCTCTTTCACTTGGCTCAAAAGTTCCTATACACTCGCTTAACATCTCCCAAAATTTCTCTCCTCTACACGCCTCTCTTCTCCAGGTGCATACACACTTATTATGACCCACTTTTCACATCCCTTATTTTAATCCATATAATCCTTGAATTTATACATTTATATTCCCTCTTCTCTCTCCACAACTGATCCTTTAACATTACTGATACCCCTTCCTTAGCTCTAACTCTCTCAGAAACTCCTGACTCCCATTTATTTCTCCCCACTGAAACTCCCCTACCCCCTTCAGCTTTGTTTCACTCAGGGATAGGGCATCCAACTTCTTTTCATTCATAACATTAGCAATTATTTATTTCTTATCAACCGCACTACATCCACACACAAACATCCCAATGTTATAAAGTCCTTCTTTTTAGTAATGTATACGGGGGGGAGGGGGGGTTCAACATCCCCCGCGGCCCAGTCCCAGAACAGACGTTCCAGAGGATGGCTTAATGAACCTATCTGTGATACTAGAGAGAGAGAGAGAGAGAGAGAGATGCGTGGGTAGGAAACATGTGTTGTAACGTACTTTTGCTACAAGACATTAACATGCAGTATAAACAAACTCACACAGTCAATGGAAACGGAGAAGTGCGCACGTGTGTACTACTGTGTGCACACGTGTGTACTACCGTGTGCACACGTGTACTACCGTGTGCACACGTGTACTACATTGTGCACACGCGTGTACTACCGTGTGCACACGTGTGTACTGTGTGTACTACTGTGTGCAGGTGTGTGTACTTCTGTGTGCACATGTGTGTACTACTGTGTGCACATGTGTACTGTGTGCAGGTGTGTGTACTACTGTGTGCACATGTGTGTACTACTGTGTGCACATGTGTACTACTGTGTGCAGGTGTGTACTACAGTGTGCACGTATGTATCACTCCATAAATGGACCCCTGCACACACACACTAGCGTAATACTGTACAACTAGAGAATACTTTTATAACCCGGGAGGATTACTAGAGTTTTCCCTGCTCTCACAGATCAGTCCTGCGCCAGGCTTGGTTGGTGGATGCCTAGTGAACCAGGTTGTTGGTGCTGGCCGCCTGGTTAATAACACGTGCAAGCACGCACACAAACACACACGGGCATACTAACACCAACTAGTGAGTGATTAATTAAACACGTGGCGGTTGCGTTGCTGGTAGTGATGCAGCTGAAGAAACACTGGCCAATATCAAAAGCTTATGGTAATCACGCTGCACTCAGCCTCAATCCCAACCCCTCATCCATTTAAGAGGATCACACACTAATCTTGCCACGTCCCCCTCGCCTCACACCTCACAAAAAAATGAGACTTTGAGAATTCATTTGTGGCGGGTTCTGTGAAGTTTTTAACTATATAAATGTCATATTCTGGAAATTCATTAACCACGAAGGCAATATTTCGTAATGTATACATTATCTTGTAACGTAGGCGTCAGAACTGACGAAAACAAATGAAACAGTTTAAACCTTGATTATAAAGAAGCTCAGCTCAAGGTAAGCTTTAATCATGTTACATACCTGACATAATCAAGGTTTACGCTGTTTCACTTAACTGTTGTCCTATTATTGGAGTCTTGCCTTTTCTATGAAACGATTCATAGCCAATTACTTTACATAAAAAGTCTCACTCTTCCCACTTTCCTCGTCTCACCCACCCACGACTCGAGAGGCAACTTAGTTTTTTGTTTTTTAGCAAAACTAGATATATCAGTAGTGTGCTGCTACTCTATGATAGTTACACGTTGAGAACGAAAGTTATGTTTCACCTGTCATATTCCATCACAAAGGATGGATTTCATGAATGGACCCTTCATCCTTATATCTGACACAGATGTCAACCACTGCACCGTGTCTTCGTTTGCTGACGATACTAGACTCTGCATGGGAGTGTCATCCGTTGAGGACACGGTAAATTTCCAAGCAGATATAAAAAGTTTCCCAGAGGGCAGTGGAAAAACTAGGGTTTTAGTAGCCCAATTTTATTTCATTTGGGGAAAATGAGGAAAAATCCCTAGAGGAAGTATAAAAAAAAATTTTTAAACCCAAAAAAATAGAGCGAAAAATCATTGAAGATCTTGTGAGAGTTAATGTAAAAGGGACTTCCCTTCAGGATCACAACGTGTCCTTATCACATCTGCGAGGAAAAGAGAGACCGATAAAAAAAAACCCCTCTAAAAAGGGATGCATGCCAATGGTGATCCTCCCAAGTCACTTTGTTCTCTGTGGGTTTGGAACATACTGTACACAAAACACCCCACACAAAGAAAGAAATTTGTGTCTAGAGAATATACAAAAACCTTCTTGCCGTATTAGCTCGGTAAGTACCTTAATTATGGAATTTTTGAAGCCTTTCATGTACCCAGGGGAACGCAGGCAAGATACAATAAATCTACCCCCTGGAAAATCCAAGGGAACGGCCCCAAATCGCCCAGAAATCACCCCTACGAAAGAAAAAAGATGGGGGGGTGCCGAAGTGCACTAAAATAAGCAAGTGCAGGGGCCCAGTTTGTTCACAGCCTCCTCATACATAATGGGGGGTTTACGAACAGACCATGGCTGTCTTTCAAGAGGGGAACTAAACAGATCCCTAAAGTCAGCGCCCCGTCAGTATTGTGGTTGGTACGTGCATTGCGTGGGGCCAGCAGAAAGACCCCGGTCGGGACCACCCGCGGGGCGTTGACCCGAAAACCTCCGGGTACAGTCCATGTAGTGTTGAGATCTGTCAGCCTGAGCTGGGAAACTTCAGTAGGGCAATAAGGATATCGTCCAGCATTCCATTAAGGGTTCATCTGCAATGGGAGCTTCAGAAGTTTGGATCCAGGAGAGCTGGAGTTACTACTACTACTACTACAGGGAATTATCATCCCTCACGACGGGATAAGGAAGGAAAACAGAGAAGCGAGGGAGAGGGGGAAAGAGAAGGGGGGGTGGGTGTTAAGAAGGGGATCAGAACCCAGTAGCGCTGCTATTAAAGGAGATCAGATCGCCTTTGTGATCCTTAACGCTCACCAACGGCAGGGGAAAGACTGTGAGAGTGATGTATGGGACATGTCACGAAGCAAAGGGAAGGGACCGGCTAGAGGGGAAGAGACCGGGAGGGGTAAAGGATCGGCTGAGAGAGAAACCGGGATTAAAAGAGACCGGGTGGGGAGGGTGGGGAAAAATAGGGTCGGGAAATTGGTGAGATACTGTGTGTGGAGGGGACGGGGTGAAAAGTGGTGAAAGACGCGGCAGGAAAGGAGGGGAGGGAAGAGATGGGAAAGGTGGGGCACACAGGGTGAGGTGTGGAGAAAGGGCGGGGCAGGAAGGGAGAGAAGGTGGAGAAATAAAAGGTGGAACAGGTAGGAAAAGGTGGGGGGAGACAGCAAAGAGTGAGCACGAGTGTAAAAGAGACAGCTAGAATAACACTTGTCTGCCACACCTTAACACACAAGGTCACCAGATGAAACTGGAAAGAAACCAGACTAGTTGTTAAAGAATGATGATTTACACAAGCAACATTGTCTTGTGGCAGCCTTAATATTAATAACAGTGTTCCATACAGTGACCCAGAACCCCGGAAGTTTTAGCGTATCAAATATCGTCACCAAACTATTTCTGGCTCACCACACTTGACCTTTGCGGCTGACTCACGCATCAGTATATGACCTTTACCAGACCTCAGTAAGTACTTGATTCCCCTCGACCTCTATAACTTACATATTGCGTGTTCTTCCACGTTCTGAACTGGATTGATAAAAGCTCCTAGTGGGCGAAATATCTAATAAACTGGCCTAAATGCTGCACGTGTATCATTATTTTCACAATCTTTTTCAGTACTGACTTACCTAGTACTCGTATTCTTCCATTTCACGATGTCCATCTTATCATACTAGAAATACAACTCAAATTTGAAGTCTACCGCTAGCCTACCAATAAGAACGATCTAATATACAGGTGCCCAGTATCACTGAACATGTCACCGCTGACGCGAACACACACATGACCATGTAAGCTACAGGACTAATTTCATTCTCCTAACGTTTGTAGTAGTACAGTAGTACGAGTAGTACAGATATTAATGCATCCACGAACGAATGGTTTTAAGCAATTAACAAAACTGCGACTGGCCGGGAATCGAGACCCCGATCCTTTAGCACGCCTCCCATTACAATACAAAAACTAAATGTGGAACTTTGAGTAATTTTAAGAGCTAACAGAATCAACTGCAACGAACAATCGCAATAGGTATGCGGCATCATTATTTACACCTCTGCCTACACTCTCCTTCACAATTCATCTGGGATTGCAGACAAAGGATCCAAAAAATTTCATCAGCCTAAGAGGACGATGATTGCGACATACGACGGCTCATTTTTCCTGCAGGTAACACAGGGGGCATCACGCAAACGTTAAAGCGGAACGAATGTTCAGTCATGGTCTTCTAAACTATTAAAGACTTTACCAAAACAGAACGCCAGCCAAAAGAACATTACTCGTTGTAATATGCACCATTCCCTGTGGTGGCTGTGACAAGAAGTCACAGCAGTACATTGGCGAGACTTCATGCAATCTAATACCAAAATTTAGGATCAATAACACACTTTAGGTACCCACACCACCATCACTCGAGATAAGATTCACATCTTATGACATGGAACGCAAAAAAAAAAAAAAAAAAGGACAAGACCAGAATATGCATGAAAATTGCTTTAAATAGTATAACGAACACTACCAAACAACACCAAGCTGGATTTAACTTAGCCAGACCACAGGTTCATGTCATACTAGAGGGAAAGTGTTAGCAACAAAGTTGTAAATGATTGGGGGCAAATGTGCCAGCCAGAAACCTTGTGACATTTCAACAACACTGTCCAGTATACCTCTCTCAGTGTTCCTCCGACCTAAGACTCATTATAACATTATTTCACTCATCTCTTTTTCCTTCCAAAAGTACGTACAAGCGTGCATTTCTTTCATCTCACCTCTTCATTCCCTCCCAGGAATAAGTACGTGAGTGCATTTCATTCACCTCACCTATTTAATCCTTCCCAGGAATAAGTACACGAGTGCATTTCACTCACCTCACCTCTTCCTTCACTCTCAGAGGTACGTACATGCGTGTATTTCGTATGTTCTCTTTGACTTGATAAAGATCTTAACAGATCAATACACTATACAAATAAAAGTGTATTCTGCGAGGGAGAGAATATAGGGAAGAATATAAAGGAGAGTCTGAAGGGAAAGAAGAGGAACAGTAAGGGGAGAATAAGGGTGACTGAGGGAAGGATAAGGAGTGTGAGAGATACGAAATAATGTGTGAGAAATGACAAAGAAAAATGTAAAGGGGAAGGATGAGACAGGGAAGATAAGGAAAGAGAGGAGATAAAAGGGAACTATAAGAATAGCAGGACAAGGACAAGGGGAAGAATAAAATCATACGGAGGAGAGTGGCTAAGAAAAGAGTGAGGGAGTGAGAGGAGAGGAAGTAAGAGAAAGTAAAAACAGAGGGAGCTGGGAGGACAGGGAGCGCGAGAGAGGCAGGGAGAAACTCTTCCAAACAATAAATCAGTATTATGGTAATGTCGACCACTTTATGCTTTTCTATCTCAGCTTAATTTACCCACAGAGTAATCCTTTAATGGCTGTTTTATGACCTTTATTTCCCAACTCCCATTCATCCATACTCCTGCTGTCTTCCTCCTGTGATACCATTTTTTATTTAGAGAAATTAGATACATCAACAGTGTGCTGCTACCTTATTCTACTTGATAGTTACACAATGGGAACAAAAGCTACGTTTTCCCTGTCATATTCCATCACGCAGCTTGAAGTTCATAGAAAGTGTTGAAATCCGTCAGTCTGAGCTGGAAACTTCGGAAGGGCAATGAGGATGAGGAGGAGCGGTATCAGGAATGAAGTAAAATAGGAGCAACGTGAGCGAAAAATGAAGGCGACGATATCATGAATGCCACAGGATCAGGAATGAAAGCCAACGGGTCGGGAGCATAGAAAACAGTAATGGGTGAAACCCGATAGAGAACTGGTACAAAGGGACTTGGAATGGGTGTAACTGGACTTGGAAAGAGAACTACATCATCATAATGGGTGAAACAGGATAAGAAGTGGGCATCCCCTAACCCCTCACCCTTATCTCACTTATCTGTTACCCTTCCTCGCCTTCTCTTACATTTCACTACCTTAATTTTCCCGCATTTCCTTTCCATCTCATCCTCTGTAACCTCTTTTTCTTAGAAAACTAAATCTTCAACTTTCTAACCAATGGAACACAAAGAGTAGTGGTAAACAGAGTAAAATCGGAAGCTGCCATAGTGAAGTACTCTGTTCCACAAGGCACAGTACTGGCCCCTATCCTGTTCCTCATTCTCAATTGAGACAGACAGATATAAACCATAGCACCGTATCATCCTTTGCAGACGATACTAGGATCAGCATGAGTGTGTCATCCATCGAGGACACGGAGAACAATATGATGTTCAATGAAGACAAATTCCAACTACTCCGTTATGGAAAACTGGAGGAAATAATAACTAGGACTGAGTATACTACAAACTCTAATCACACAACAGAGTGGAAAAGTAATGTAAAAGACCTGGGAGTGGTAATGTGCGAGGATCTCACCTTCAAGGATCACAACAATGCCACTATCACATCTGCGAGGAAACTGATAGGATGGATAATGAGAACATTCAAGACAAGAGATGCCAAGCCAATGATGATCCCTTTTAAATCACTTGTTCTCTCTAGGCTGGAATACTGCTGTACATTAACATCCCAATTCAAGGCAGGTGAAATTGCAGATTTAGATAATGTACAGAGAACCTTTACTGCATATGTAAGTTACATCAAACACCTTAACTACTGGGAATGCCTGGAAGCACTTGACTTGTACTCACTGAAGCGCAGGCGAGAGAGATGCATCATAATCTACACCTGGAAGATCCTGGAGGGACTGGTCCCTAATCTGCACACAGAAATCACTCACTACGAAAGCAAAAGACTTGGCAGGCGATGCAACATACCCCCAGTGAAAAGTAGGGGCGCCACTGGTACACAAAGAGAAAACACAATTAGTGTCCGGGGCCCCACGACGCTTCAACAGTCTCCCACCAGCCATAAGGTGAATTACCAATAGACCCCTGGTTGTCTTCAAGAGGGAGTCGGACAGATATATAAAGTCAGTGCCGGATCAGCCGGGCTGTGGTTCGTGGGTTGGACTACGTGCAGCCAGCAGTAACACACTCTCACAGGTCAGTAACAGTCTCGTTGATAAGGCCCTGATCCATCAGGAGGCCTGGTCATGGACCGGGCCGCGGGGACGTTGATCCCCAGAATGCCCTCCAGCTACTCCTTCCCATCCCTCCCATTTCCCATCTCGTTTGTGCTTCTATCTCTTCCCCATCTCCTACTGCTAGCTCCACAAGTACCTTCTCCCTTCAATCACCTCCCTTTTGTTCCAAGTAATAGTAACTCCTGCGCTGCTGGAACTAAATCGTCCAAGCCGATGTATCTACTAAACCCTGAGTGGAATGTTTGACCATAATGTCTGCCCATAATGCTCTGCATACAAGAGGCTTTGGCATGCTGCACTTAATTGTATTCTTTTGTACTTTTCTGTATCATGTTCAAATAAATAAATAAATAAATAAATAAATAAATAAATATTCTCAGTGACTTGCTCAAGTTCTCCCAGCTCAGGTTTACAGATTTCATCACTTGTTGGCAGTACTAAGGAACAGTGGACAAAAAATAGAGAAGGGATTAAGGAATAAAAAAGAAGGGATAAAGAAATAAAGAACTGATGAATGAATAAATGAGTAGAAATGATTCGGGAATTACTAGGTAGGAGAATGATGGTCCGGGAGACGAGGGAAGCGATGAACGTGACGACTGGAGACTCACAAGGATCAGTCCTGGGACTGCTACTGTTTCTGATACACGTGAATAACGAGCTTGACACGACAGTACCAGACATCCTTGGTTGCATATGATGAAAAGATTATAAGGAGAATACCGGGAAAGACAGGGTAAGGTTACAAGAAGCTGGGCAGACTTCAAGATTGCTGAAAGAACATAAAAATTACAGACCGAATAGACTTGGGAAACACAAACGACAAACCTCAGACAAGGAAAAATATTGCCTCGGGGCAAGCACAACTCCAAGCATGTCACCGGAGGTGTAGAGCAGCTGGATAACCACAGCAGCATATGCGCATCTGACAAACTTTGAGAACGGTATTAAGGTCCTTCAACAATGATTCTTTCAGGACCCAGTAAACAAATGACATATTTGATCATAGATAATAGAGCACCAGCAGGAAACGACCATCTAAAAATATATGTCTAGAAATTAAAATAAGTCTGGAGGTTTTCTAAGTTATTATTCCCAGAGGTAAGATCATTAAATTAAGATAAGTCTAAAAGATGATAACCTGGAAAAAAACGTATCACATGTAAGATGGACAGGACTTGATAAGATAGACTGAAAAAGGGGGAATAGGGATACATGGGGGCACACATGGAAGCTAGACACGAATCAAGAAGCAGTGTACTGTAGTACTTTATTAGTCCGAGGGTGGTTAAGTAGTAGCACTAAATGAGAAAACCTAAAAGTAAATTCTACATACAGTTCCATAAGTAAGCCCATGCGAACCAAGATTTAGTGTTACCTTTCTTGAGTTAATAATAGGGAAAGGAGGCAAGAGCAATCACAACCAGGCGAACACAGAATTGAGTACAGCCAAGAATAAAATGCTAAGTACATACAGTACATGAGTAATTTGTATATCCATGGGTGAATCGAAGACAAAACGACAAAAGGGTCAATTAGATGAGTGCAGTAAGGTGGTAAGTGATTTATGGTGGGCGTGATGTGATTGCTTCCCCTCCGCTCCCTCTCACGCGTGCAGACACGCAAAAATCTACCTAAAGGAATACATTCCTACGTGTCACTGTCTGGTTCATGTAAAACCGTTAAAAACTCGAGGAGGAGAGGATCGAGAATTGCTACAGAAAACTTAAGTCAACCAACAAAATTGAAGAAACGATGAGAAGCAACTCCAGACATTGGACAAGTACAAACATCCACGGTTGCAACACATTCTTCTGCCACAGGTGATATGCGTGTAAATTTAAACGTTTCCTGGGGGTACGCATGTTTGCCTGATGTCTCGCGGCTTGACTGGGTTAACACACACACACACACACACACACACACACACACACACACACACACACACACACACACACACACACACACACACACACACACACATTACTATCCCACTAACTCAGCTGCACGTGGTGCAGATTATCATCAATGAGCAGTGTTCTAGTGATATGTTAGATGATGGGCATGATTGATGATCACAGGGAAGGAGAGAGGAGTAAGGGGTGATGTTGGATAGTGATGTGATTAGCGGTAGGGGAGGAGTGAGAGCAAGAGGGGAAGAAACTGACAGGGGAAAGGGGAAATGTGAGAGGGCATGAAGATAATGGTGAGAGTGACGCTCATGATGATAATGGTCACAATAACCACGACGATGATAATGACAAAGTTGCAACAATGGTAAAGGCAATGTTGCAACGACCGGACTCTTGGAGTAATGGTGTGGAGGTCAGCACCAGTAGCAGTGTCTGGAATTTAAAGTAAAACAACTATAGTTGGGACAGATACAATTCCAGGTGGTTAATGAATTAGAACAGGCAGAGGTAACGGCTGGGAAAAAGTCATTGACGAGAGTGCAGCCCACTGGGACGACCACTAACAGCCCCATTTAAGGCTGGGGAAACAACACATCTGGAGAATGTACAGAGAACTTTCACTGTCCATATCAGTTCAAACACCCAAACTAGGGGCGGCTAAAACGTACATCGCGATCTACCAGAGGATCGCAAAGCAACTTTTGTAGATCGTTGGATGAACAATTAATGGTGCAATTATAAAGAGCTGATAGACGATGGGCAGCTTCTCAATTTAACTTTCTATCAGTGCCGGGGGACTGAACACCTGCCACTGTCTCCAATATATAATACACTTCTGTATTAGCTTACAAGTGGCCGCTGCGCAGGCGAACCTTCTCGTAAATACAGATAGTTATCAATGTTCATTATGTTGAACAGTTACAAATTGTTTTTTGAGACGTCGACAGACGGTGCCAAGGTTCAGCAGAATTCACGTGTTTATCATTCAGTGCAAACATTGACACTGATGACAGTGCATTAAACACGACCTCACTCTTTAATATGGATATATATACAACGAATAAAGTGTTAAGTCTGCAAAATGACATTCAAATCAAACCCTAACACAATGTGCAAATAATACATATACAGTACTTAGGTGACTAAGCTTTTGACAACGTTTCGGTTCTACTTGGAACCTTCCCTCCTCACTTGTGTGACACGTTAATGGTCTAACTAGAACCGAAACGTCGTCACAAGTTTCAGTCTCCTGAGCACAGGTTATTAGCGTACTGTTTTAACCACAGTACTGATTTTTTCTTCTAAATCCAGGGTCTCAGTAAGAAACTTCTAGAACCTTCTTAAAATAAATATCCGTATATTAGAAGTGGTCCCACGTACTTGGCAACATTTTTTGCATCGACCTATTGTTGCCAGGCAATATTTTCACACACGAAAATTATCAGATGAAGATACCAATTCAGTCTGTCAGAAACCCTAAGAGTCGTTTGATGCTAGCAAGCAGCACCTGTGACCCTGATTACATACTGACTGCCCAAGTTAGTAGTGTAGAGTTTGACATCAGCAAACTCTTCCTATATTAGAATACACACCAAAAAAATTATTTTAGGTTAAAATGTAATAAGAATACACACACACACACACACACACACACACACACACACACCACACATCACACAACACACACACAACCACACACAACACACACAACACACACACACACACACAGTTTGAAAAAGTAGATTTTGTCTCGCCAAAATCTGGCTGCATCTGACCTGAACTATTGAGAACGTCTAAAGTATCTCAGTTTATGTACTCCCTGGAATACAGGGAGAAAAATCAGAGTCTATACCAGTAAAATAAGGAAGGAATTGTTAGGTAAGACACATATGCAACAGTTAGACAACTTTATTCCGAAACGTTTCGCCTACACAGTAGGCTTCTTCAGTCGAATACAGAAAATAGGCAGGAACAGTAGAGATGTGAAGACGATGTAATCAGTCCATCACCCTTGTAGTCGTAGAATTTGAGGTTGTCAGTCCCTCGGCCTGGAGAAGTTCAGTTCCATAGTCAGGAACTATCTGAAGATCAAGCGACAGTGCGGAGACTTAAATACTGTCGGAAGGAGTAGTAGTAGTAGTAGTAGTAGTAGTAGTAGTAGTAGTAGTAGTAGTAGTAGTGAGAATGTAACCACTGAAAGGTCATGTCCCTCTCAGATCCAACACTTCTCACTTGAAAAGCTTGTCCAAGGTGTTTTCTGTACCAAGATGCCATGTGTTGCAGTGTCTGACAAGATGAACATCAAAATGGTATACAATACCGACAGGTTGTTAGGTAAGACACATATGCAACAGTTAGACAACTTTATTCCGAAACGTTTCGCCTACACAGTAGGCTTCTTCAGTCGAATACAGAAAATAGGCAGGAACAGTAGAGATGTGAAGACGATGTAATCAGTCCATCAACCTTGTAGTCGTAGAATTTGAGGTTGTCAGTCCCTCGGCCTGGAGAAGTTCAGTTCCATTCTCACTACTACTACTACTACTACTACTACTACTACTACTACTACTACTACTACTACTACTCCTTCCGACAGTATTTAAGTCTCCGCACTGTCGCTTGATCTTCAGATAGTTCCTGACTATGGAACTGAACTTCTCCAGGCCGAGGGACTGACAACCTCAAATTCTACGACTACAAGGGTGATGGACTGATTACATCGACTTCACATCTCTACTGTTCCTGCCTATTTTCTGTATTCGACTGAAGAAGCCTACTGTGTAGGCGAAACGTTTCGGAATAAAGTTGTCTAACTGTTGCATATGTGTCTTACCTAACAACCTGTCGGTATTGTATACCATTTTGATGTTCAAGGAAGGAATTGTTCCAAATCTGCACACAAGTTGCTCTGAAGGTGCAGAATACCCCAATGAAAAGCATGGTGCAAGAGCACACGATAAGTATTTGATAAGTATTTAAATGACGTACTGCTGATAATAGTCAAGAAAACACGCACGTCGCAGAAGCCTTTACTGAGGCAACATTTATCTTTCCATAGAGCTGTACACAGAGTGAAACGTTCCGGTAAAAGTCGTTCTGCAACGTGCGTCTTCTCTTCACAAATATACCAATAAACCCTTGTCATCACAAAGGATTTTGACAAGTTCCTCAGGGTAGTTCTTGATTATCCTGTTTGTGGTGTACTGACTCCGCAGTGCACTAGTAGCCTGATAAATCAGCCCATCAAAAAAGCCTGATCAGTGACTGGCTCGCGATGTGTCCCACAGGAAACCTCAATCAACAAGCCCTTCTTTTATCCTCTGTCTTCTTCTACCTTTCTCCTTCCCCCCAACCCCAATATTCTCATCATTCCTATCACAACCCCCTCCCCCACCACCATAAAAACCACAACTTCCACCACAACCAATGTTATTACTTCTACCTAACAATATACATGCATATCCTGCAGCCTACTTAAACATGGCTGCAATATTCTGCACCATCTTGCAACGAGCACAAAATGATTTACAACAGCGTCGTTCTGTGCAATTACAATATTAAACTTAAATCATATTAAAAGAACATTACATTAACAGATGACATAACACGCTTTGTGAGACACGTTAATCCAAACACCGCTTAGCTGTGTTTTATCAAACATATAATAACTGAGATAACGAGAGAGAAGAGGAATATCATTACAATAATGGTATATAATACTGAGATGATGATGAATTAGACATACGTTCAACACTGGGCAGAGGCGTCGTAAGGGAGGGGGGCCGCCCCGGGTGACACCATTTAGGGGGTGACACCATAGAGCCTCTAAAGAAGGTAACACTAATGACCAAAACTATGCTGCAACAACCTAAGACAAAAATTCTTTGTTTCTATATAGTCTATTATAGGATTACATACTACAAATAGGCCTATATAGGGAAAATCATTGATTTTGATGATGTGATAGATGATTTTGCAGGACTGAGGCAAGGAAATGAAATATCAGATTCATTGAGATGTTACCTGTACTCAAGGCTTAAATCGTAACTAGTGTTTTTCTTTATTTTTCATTTTTTTTTCATTGTTGAAGATGAATAAATGTAGGATCTGTTGGCTGTACTCAAAGTGATATTTGAGGTTATGTTTCCTCAATATTACTACGATTATTAATCATTAATAAAGTTCGGTTTATGGCCTTTAAACGTTCTCATTGTTAAACATTAGTCACTGGTCATGTAACAGTGATATAACTGGAGTTTACTACCCCTATCCCCCCACCCTTGGATTTCAAGGGGGTGACACCAGTAATTCCGCCCCGGGTGACACCAACTCTAGCGACGCCTCTGACACAGGATATCTTTCCTTAAAGACGTCTGGCTTTTTCAATTCACTAGAGATAATTTTTGTAGTTACTTTCTTCGTATATATCTGTATTGGGTTAAAAAGCCACTGGATGTCGAAACGTCTTCCAAAAAAGGTACTCAGCTCCTGCACATGTGTCTAAATTCCTCAGGAGGAATATCGTATAAAACAAGAGTATGAAGACGATGGTACAAAACGAGCAGTGTTTTCAAAGACATATTTAGCAGGAAAAAAAACTATTATGAGATGTTTCGCTCAAGTACACTCAACCTTAATACCTTAAACTTGTAGGGATGTTGTGACTTACTGGCTGAGAACCTCCATGCATGTTTCTCTGGTCAGGGGCACTGATGGTGTTGGTGCAGGTCATATTAACGCCCAAGCTCTTCTTAAAAAAATACATGGGTCCTGTATGTATGTATGTGTATATATATATATATATATATATATATTATATATATATATTTATATATATATATATATAATATATATATATATATATATATATATATATAATATATATATTGTAACTCCCTGTTCATTTGTGTGTGGAAAGAGGCAGCCTTCACATTTCCTGTGTACCTGAAGCCTCGCTCCTGGGTACTCTTTGTGAGAGCTACCATGGCAAAGCTAGTTCTTTTTTCCAGTTCTATATTGCTTTTCCGGTTTTGTTTTGTACTCTGAGAGTTGTCGCGATGTCAAAGGTTACACAGAAATTGAGACTTTTAGAATTGTGTTAATGCTACCTGTTGCTTTAAGCTCATCCCAGGATGACCGGTACTGCTCTTTAAATACCTCGCTTTTTCACGTTTTCATCGGGAAAATTAGGTATCAAGCGGCTGCTTGATATTTCTTTTTCTCTTTTTTTTTTTTTTTTTTTTTTTTTTTATTCCAACAGTTTACGTTTACAACTTGAGAACGCCTCAACCGACTGGCTTCAAACATTTACCGCTGGCGAACTTTAACTAAGGGGAAGGTTCGTGGAACTAATAACTTCATGGAAACTTCACGAGTGTGTTCTTTGGTCACTTCGGACAATTATCGATTTTTTATTTTCGTGTGTTTTGACGCACCATATATATCACCTTAAGTTACACTATAACTGACTACTGTGATGACAACATAATCATAGCTACTTAAATGAAAACACCTTTTTAACGTACTTTATAAAATATTAATATTAAATGTTTGTTAAACAGACGGATGTATTTTATTAGCATTAACACTATTACTGTCACTATTATTAATAATAATTATATCATCACCACCACCACTGCTCGAATTAGTTCAGTCAAGCACCTTAATTACTAGGAACGCTTGAAGTCCTTTGATCTGTACTTACTGGAACGCACTCGATAAATATAAATCGTGATCTACACCTGGAAAATCCTAGAGGGACTGATACCAAACCTGCACACAGATAATACCAAGAGACTCTTGGCTGCCTTCAAGAGGGAACTGGAGAGATACCTACAGTCAGTGCCTGATCAGCAGGGCTGTGGTTCGTACGTCGGATTGCGTGTGGCCAGAAGAAACAACCTGGTTGCTCAGGCCGATTCACCACGAGGCCTGGTAGAGGACCGGGCCGCGGGGGCGTTGACCCCCGGAACAACCTCTAGGGAGACATTATATACCTTTACATTTATACGTTATTATATTATTATTATTAACTAATATTATTCAGAGACCCGTAAAGAGTCAAACATCTGAACAATGGAAAGTAATCAAGTTTGATCAGTGGTAAAGGAAGGAAGTTACAAATACAAGATTCAGGAGGTATAATACATCCTCCCATCACCCTTCCCCCACCACTTACACCTGCCATCACCTCACCTACACCCTTCCCCCACCACTTACACCTGCCATCACCTCACCTACAACCCTTCCCCACACCACTTACACCTGCCATCACCTCACCTACACCCTTCCCCCACCACTTACACCTGCCATCACCTCACCTACACCCTTCCCCCACCACTTACACCTGCCATCACCTCACCTACACCCTTCCCCCACCACTTACACCTGCCATCACCTCACCTAACCCCCTCCCCCACCACTTACACCTGCCATCACCTCACCTACACCCTTCCCCCACCACCTAAACCAGTAAATTACAGAGGACAAGCAGAGCAAAACGGAACTCGCGACTCCTGTTGGAGCCGTTAATGTGTCGACACCGGCAACAGGTTGACAAACAGACAGACAATCGAAGCGACCTAACGACCCGCCGGGGAGGGTAAATACTTGCCAGGGAGAGAGAAGAGAATTATTGGACCGTGAATGGTATGTAGAGGGGAGGGGATGAGGGGGGAGGATGGTGAGAGGTGGGGAGGATAGCAGTGGTGGGAGGTATGGTGATATGTGGGGAGAATAGCAAGTGGTGTTGATGGGAGGTATAGAGAGGTGGGGAGGATAACAAATGGTGGTGCGATGTATAATGAGAGGCGGGGAGAGCAAGTGATGGTGGGAAGGATAGTGAGAGGTGGGGAGGATAATGAAAAATGGGGGGAGCATGATTCAACCATAGAAGAATGAAACTACTACACCTTTAATATACCTCTGATGGGTTTCGAGAGTTCTGCTACTTCCGCAGCCCGGCCTTGGGTCAGGCTTTGTCATTGAAGCAAATCTGTTCTTAAGCATCAAAAACAAGTAATTTACTTCCAGCTGGATACGTCTTCAAAAACCCTGCGCATTATTACTCTTCACTGAGTCAACTTGTACTGTATGATTCCCAGATAAAGTTAGCTCAGCATTTGCCTGCTGTCGTGTCCAGTATACACGTGAATATCTTTGAGGTATGGAGTATACACATGCATATCGAGTGTGGATATGACCTAACTGCAGCAGAGGTTAAGAGACCTACTCCAGGGAACATTCGTGTTCCTGTGTTCATATTTTTTTCCCGCAGAACCTGATCGTCAGAACCGTGAACCTTAGAAAATTAACAGGCATCAACCCGACCATGTGCATCTTGAACAACGGCTGAAGTGACCGTGAATCCAACAGAAGTGAACGATACTGTCATCACAACAGGTAAGAGTCAGCCACTCATTACAACGGGTAAGAATCAATCTTTCATCACAACAGATACGAACTAGGCATTTGTCAAAATAGAGACGAACCTGTTAGTCATCACCAATAACAGATATGAACCATTTATTCACACTACTAACAGATACGGTTAATCTTCAAGAAGATACAAACCAAGTTTTCCAATGGGCAACGGAGAACAACATGATGTTCAATGAGGACATATTCCAGCTACTACGTTATGGAAAATTGGAGGAAATAATAGATATAACTGAGTATACTACAAATCACACGATAGAGCGGAAAAGTAATGTGAAGGACCTGGGAGTGGTAATGTCTGAGAATCTCACCTTCAAGGATCACAACAGTGCCACTATCGCACCTGCGAGGAAACTGTGATAGGATGGATAATGAAAACATTCAAAACAAGAGATGCCAAGCCAATGATGATCCTTTTTAAATCACTTGTTCTAAGCTGGAATACTGCTGTACATTAACATCTCCATTCAAGGCAGTTGAAATCGCAGATCTAGAGAATGTACAATGAACATTTACTGCACATATAAGTTCCGTCAAACACCTTAACTACTAAAACGCCTGGACATTGATTTGTACCCTGGGAAAGCAGACGAGAGATTTTTATAAATCTAAAACCCGGAAAAAACCTAAAAGATGGGCCCTAATTGCACACAGAAAACACTCTCACAAACAAAAGACTGGCAGGAGGTACAAAAAAAAAAAAATAGGGGCGCCTTTTGACACTAAAAGAAAAAAACATTAAATGTCCGGGGCTCCAAGACGTTTAAAGCCCCCACCCTTTAAGGGAATTCCAATAACCCCCCGGTTTATTTAAGAGGGAGCTGGACAGATCCCAAATCAGGGCCGGATCCCCCCCGGGTGGGGTCGTCTGTTGGCTAGTGCGGCAGCGAGCAGCCAGTGACGGCCCTTTTCCACCGGAGGCCCGGTCATGCCCCGGGGCCCCGGGGGGGGGTTGATCCCCCAAATTTCCCCCGTTAGCCCCCAAGTCGTAAGTAGATACGAACCAGTTATTCCCCACCCTAAAAAATATGAACCGATATTTAAAACCAAAACTATGAACCAGTTATTATCACCACAACAGTATGAACCTTTCATCAAAACGTTTAAACCCAGTTATTTCCCCATAACAATATGAACCTTTCATCACAAACGGGATATAAACCGTTATTCATCACAAACGTATGAACCGTTATTCCACTAAAAGTATGAATCATTTATTCATCTTCACTAAAAAATATGAAAAAATTTTACCCCCCAAAACAGTATAAACCGTTTTCATCCCCAAAACAGTATAAACCATTATCCTAAAGATTAAAACCATTCATACAAAACAGTTAAACCTTTATTCATCATAAGATATAAACCCAGTTTTCAAAAAACAGTTTTGAATCGTTTTTCTCATCATAAAAAATATGAACCAGTTTTTTTTTCACCACAAAAAAGATTTTAAACCGTTTTTCATAACCAAAAACAGATATGAACCATTAAACACTACAGATATGAACCATTCTCACT
Source organism: Cherax quadricarinatus (assembly GCF_026875155.1). Lineage (NCBI taxonomy): Eukaryota > Metazoa > Arthropoda > Malacostraca > Decapoda > Parastacidae > Cherax > Cherax quadricarinatus. The sequence goes on along the minus strand of NC_069443.1, from coordinate 33,015,316 downwards.
CAGATATGAACCCAATTTTTTCCCTCACTAACGTGAACCAGTTGTTCACCCCCCCAAACAGTATGAACCAGTTTTCACCCACTAAATTTTGAACTATTACTAAACCACCACTAACAGAGAACCCATTTTTTCACCACATAACAGATTAAACCCCAATTATTCACCATCACAAACAGTTATGAAACATTACTCACCACCACTAACGATATGAACCAGTTATTCATACATAACAGATATGAACCAGTTATCACACATAACAGATCATGATCCAGTTATTCACCCACTGAACAGTATGATACTCATTTATACTCACCAGCACTACACAGATGATCAGCCTTATCTCACCAACCTAACAGATATGAACAGTTATTCACCCCATAACGTTTGACCCAATTACTCACCACCCTACAGATTATGAACCAGTTATTCACTACATAACAGATATGAACCAGTTATTCACCACCACTAACAGATATGAACCAATTTTACACCACACCTAACAGTATGAACCATTACTCACACCACTAACAGATATGAACCAGTTATTCACCACCACTAACAGATATGAACCAGTTATTCACCACCACTAACAGTTATGAACCAATTACTCACCACCACTAACAGATATGAACCAGTTATTCACTACCACTAACAGATATGAACCAGTTATTCACCCACTAACAGATATGAACCATTATTCACCATTCACTAACAGATATGAACCAGTTATTCACCACCACTAACAGATATGAACCATTATTCACACCACTAAACAGATATGAACCATTATTCACCTCATAACATATGAACCGTTATTCATACACTAACAGATATGAACCAGTTATTCACCACCATACGTATGAACAGTATTCACTACCCTAACAGATATGAACCAGTTATTCACTACCACTAACAGATATGAACCAGTTATTCACTACCACTAACAGATATGAACCAGTTATTCACCACCACTAACAGATATGAACCAATTATTCACCATCACTAACAGATATGAACCAATTATTCACCATCACTAACATATGAACCAGTTATTCACTACCACTAACAGATATGAACCAGTTATTCACCACCATTAACAGTTATGAACCCATTCTAGACCACGGAAGCAGAACAAATATAAACAGTAGGCCAAGCATCTGCCTCACAAACTTCTGTGCTGCTAGCTAGGCCTAACACACAAAAAGAAAATGAAAACCAAACCTATATTTACTTAGTTTTTCGGGAGGAATTCTCTACCCGTGAAAAGACTGGGACGGAACCAATCACCTGTGTACACAGTAGCAGCAGCAGTAGCAATAGCAGCAGCAGCAATAGCAGCAGCAGCAATAGCAGCAATATCAGCAAATAGCAGCAGCAGCAATAGCAGCAATATCAGCAGCAGCAATAGCAGCAGCAGCAGCATAGCAGCAGCAGCAGTCGCCGCCAAGGTGAACACTACCAACCTTCAGTTACTCGAGGTAAATATACAGTGGCAGACTTCACCTCCGTGCATCCCTTTATGGACAAGACGTGTAATAATACATAAATAAAATAAATAAATAAAATATACACACATTCCAACACTCCCAGTCTTGTGATAACATGATATGTCAATATCTTGTCAACTTATTCAATAATTTGTTTAGCCATTCATTCTGTTCATAAATTCAAAAAACATCCAGGGAAAGCACTAAGCCTGTAGGGACACACAAAATCTATGGAATGAATCTCACTAATATAAACAGTTTGATCAGCCAACCAACATACTGATGGACTCTCCATTCACCCTCGACGCCCTAGTCAATGATTGTAGACTTAGGGAGCTACCTGTATAAACAAGACACACAATCAGTCCTTCAGCCTGGAGTCGACTTCAGGATGAGGGACTGATTACCTCAAACTCCTCCTCGTCTTTCGCTTTTCTCTGCAATGGACTGAAGAAGCCACTGCGTGGCGAAACGTTTCCAGAATAAAGATACCAAATGTGTCTCATTTATCAAGAGAGAGAATGCATCACGTGGGTGATACAAGAGCAATCCTTTATTAAGACAATGTTTCCCTTAAAGAAAGCTTTAGTAAGTCCTGAGTTTCTACCATGATTAGTCTCTCCTAAAGTAGCTCTGATTACATAAGAAACGTGAGCAAAAACAATGAGGGACATTTTGTTACGGTATCCTTTACCAGGTTTTCACATCTCGAGCGAAACATTACTTGGTGTCATCCAGGTTGTCAGTATCATGTCTTGCAACCACTCTACAACGTGATGGACACGGTTGTCAGTACCATGTCTTGCAACCACTCTACAACGTGATGGACACGGTTGTCAGTATCATGTCTAGCAACCACCCTACAACGTGATGGACACGGTTGTCAGTATCATGTCTAGCAACCACCCTACAACGTGATGGACACGGTTGTCAGTACCATGTCTTGCAACCACCTACAACGTGATGGACACGGTTGTCAGTATCATGTCTAGCAACCACTCTACAACGTGATGGACACGGTTGTCAGTACCATGTCTAGCAACCACTCTACAACGTGATGGACACGGTTGTCAGTAGCATGTCTTGCAACCACTGTACAACGTGATGGACACGGTTGTCAGTAGCATGTCTTGCAACCACTGTACAACGTGATGGACACGGTTGTCAGTATCATGTCTTGCAACCACTCTACAACGTGATGGACACGGTTGTCAGTACCATGTCTTGCAACCACTCTACAACGTGATGGACACGGTTGTCAGTACATGTCTTGCAACCACTGTCACAACGTGATGGACACGGTTGTCAGTACCTGTTTGATGCAACAACACTATGAGCACACACGTGATGGACACGGTTGTCAGTACCATGTCTAGCAACCACTGCACAACGTGATGGACACGGTTGTCAGTACCATGTCTTGCAACCACTGCACAACGTGATGAACACGGTTGTCAGTACCTATCTTGCAACCACTGCACAACGTGATGGACACGGTTGTCAGTACCATGTCTTGCAACCACTGCACAACGTGATGGACACAGTTGTCAGTATCATGTCTTGCAACCACTGCACAACGTGATGGACACGGTTGTCAGTACCTTGTTTTGCAACCACTGCACAACGTGATGGACACGGTTGTCAGTACCATGTCTTGCAACCACTGCACGTGATGAACACGGTTGTCAGTACCATGTCTTGCAACCACTGCACAACGTGATGGACACGGTTGTCAGTACCTTGTTTTGCAACCACTGCACAACGTGATGGACACGGTTGTCAGTACCATGTCTTGCAACCACTGCACAACGTGATGGACACGGTTGTCAGTACCATGTCTTGCAACCACTGCACAACGTGATGGACACGGTTGTCAGTACCTGTTCTTGCAACCACTGCACAACGTGATGGACACGGTTGTCAGTACCATGTCTTGCAACCACTGCACAACGTGATGGACACGGTTGTCAGTACCATGTCTTGCAACCACTGCACAACGTGATGGACACGGTTGTCAGTACCATGTCTTGCAACCACTGCACAACGTGATGAACACGGTTGTCAGTACCAGTCTTGCAACCACTGCACAACGTGATGGACACGGTTGTCAGTACCATGTTTTGCAACCACTGACAACGTGATGGACACGGTTGTCAGTACCATGTCTTGCAACCACTGCACAACGTGATGGACACGGTTGTCAGTACCATGTCTTGCAACCACTGCACAACGTGATGGACACGGTTGTCAGTACCATGTCTTGCAACCACTGCACAACGTGATGGACACGGTTGTCAGTACCATGTCTTGCAACCACTGCACAACGTGATGGACACGGTTGTCAGTACCATGTCTTGCAACCACTGCACAACGTGATGGACACGGTTGTCAGTAGCATGTCTTGCAACCACTTACAACGTGATGGACACGGTTGTCAGTACATGTCTTGCAACCACTGCACAACGTGATGGACACGGTTGTCAGTACCATGTCTTGCAACCACTGCACAACGTGATGGACACGGTTGTCAGTACCTTGTTTTGCAACCACTGCACAACGTGATGGACACGGTTGTCAGTACCATGTCTTGCAACCACTGCACAACGTGATGGACACGGTTTTCAGTACATGTCTTGCAAACCACTGCAACAACGATGGACAGTTGTAGTACCATGTCTTGCAACCACTGCCAACTGATGGACACGGTTGTCAGTACCATGTCTTGCAACCACTGCACAACGTATGACACGTTGTCAGTATCATGTACTTGCAACCACTGCACAAGTGATCGAACGGTTGTCAGTAGCATGTCTTGCAACCACTGACAACGTGATGGACAGGGTTTGTCAGTACCATGTCTTGCAAACTGTACAACGTATACCGGTTTGTCAAGTACCTGTCTTGCAACACTGACAACGTGATGGACACGGTTGTCAGTACCATGTCTTGCAACCACTGCACAACGTGATGGACACGGTTGTCAGTACCATGTCTTGCAACCACTGCACAACGTGATGAGACCGTATGTCACGTACCATGTCTTGCAACCACTGCACTGTAACGTGTTATCGCAAGAAATCTCTTCACTGTAACAACTCAGTAAATGTATCTGTACTTTAATATCGCCTGTAAAGTATCCTGCACTTGTAACGTATCCTGTACTTGTAATGTATCCTGTACTTGTAATGTATCTTGTACTTGTAACGTATCCTGTACTTGTAATGTATCTTGTACTTGTAACGTATCCTGTACTTGTAATGTATCCTGTACTTGTAATGTATCCTGTACTTGTAATGTATCCTGTACTTGTAATGTATCCTGTACTTGTAATGTATCCTGTACTTGTAACGTATCCTGTACTTGTAATGTATCCTGTACTTGTAATGTATCCTGTACTTGTAATGTATCTTGTACTTGTAATGTATCCTGTACTTGTAATGTATCCTGTACTTGTAACGTATCCTGTACTTGTAATGTATCCTGTACTTGTAATGTATCTTGTACTTGTAACGTATCCTGTACGTGTTATGCATTCTGTACTTGTAATGCATCCTGTAGCTGTAATGTATTCCTCACACCTTGTGTATTGTACACTCCAATATCTCTGTATCATCAATATATTCTTTAAAAAATTTCACCATATCACCTAAACTATACATATTTGTGCATTTATAAAAGTTGTGGCGAGAAGACAAGTGGAATACTGAAACAACCTCAGGGAAAAATCCAAATATTTTTCCTCGAAGCCTTTTTTATCTATTTCTCCGAAGATCTGGGTGCCACAATAAGCGGGATCATTCAACACAAGGAGCGTTAAAACAACTGTTACTCTTGTTTTGAGTTTCCAGGAGAAGTAACAATACGTATTCAGTCTAAAAATCCTGCCTCACAAACCAAATGGATATTGAAGACTGGATATCCTTAGTGTGTCTGTAAGCCGACCACACTATTCACCACCGAGGCATCAGCTGGGGAAACAAGCAATGCTTCAATGGGTCAATAATCTGAAAAGAGGACAACGGACAAATGAATTAGGATCAGACTGGTCAGAAAGAAGAATGATCAGAGTGGTGAGAAGCAACAGAAGTGTCGGAAAAATTCAGAAGAGAAGGACCAGACTGATCAAATAAGAGCAGTCCCACAAGAATCTAAGACCCACACGAACGACTGACAAACAAGAGGGAACTCCTACACGTTACAACGACACTAACTCTAACGCTAAATATTAGCAATTTAAAAAGATAGTGATACCTGTAAATCCGTAGACTCTTGGTTGTAAGGGTAGTGATACTTGTATACTAAACAAGGGCGGTGTTGATACTGCCACTGACGTGTCAACTAATTGGACTGTAATGTACTTTTAAGACAATATGTTCATTCACGAAACGAGTTGCACTGCCCAATAAATTCGCCCCTCAGGGAAAATCTAAAAACAAATCTGAGTTCAATATTGAGTAGTTGGATGAGTGATAAACGGGTGGGAGAGTGGATGAGTGACTGCATGGGAAGGGAGACTGGGTGCATCTGGTCTTGCTGGGTGGGAGACTGGATGAGTGACTGCATGGGGAGAGGGACTGGGTGCACCTGGTCTTAAGGGTGGCAGAGTGGATGAGTGACTGCGTGGGGAGACTGGGTGCACCTGGTCTTGCTGGGTGGGAGAGTGGATGAGTGACTGCATGGGGAGAGAGACTGGGTGCACTTGGTCTTGCTGGCCTGTACGCTACCTAACAAACAAGTCCTTTTTTTCCAAATGCAGAGCCATTATTAACGTAAAACTGCCCGAGATGCAGGTCAGATTCTTACGTTCATCATCTGTGTGTATGATGCCAAGTATTGTGTTTATAACTAATACAAGAGGACAGATTGTATGGGGCTTTATAAACACAAGTTGTTCTGTCCTGAAATGTAACAATTAATTTCTAAGTACATATACATGTAGCAACCAACTCTGAGTTAGTGCATGCAAATGGCACAACTAATTCTAAGAAACATCCAAATGCCACACCTCTAAAAAAATATCCACTTATCTAAGAGAAATGCTTATGTGACAGTATGGTTTGACTAGTAAATGGTGCCGATAAGTATGATAAGAGTTTTTGTTCACCATCGTCAGAATAAACACCTGCGTTGCATACTCTCTTTACTATACGTGCGAGACATACAAACAGCTCACTTGAATATGCGGTTTCTTGATAGCCACAACAGTATTAACCAATGATCAAATGAACAGCACTTACCTCACACTGGACGCGCCTCGGGCAACACCTTACCTGCAAGAAGAGAAAGTCAGTACAACACTAATAAGATCACACACAACTGCAACACCACTACATGCACTTCACACATTATATCTGTCAGGGTAGTCCGACAAATTAAGTAAATGAATTCACAAGAAGACAGTACACACTTGGGTGAGAAAACCTTGGACTACACTTGGATCCATACATACCTGGGTCTCACACAATCATTATCACGTCACACCTGACTTCAAAACGAGACAGAACGAACTGAAATTTCGTCTGTAGTTTCCTCTCCAAATTGTAGGTTGGTTTATGAAGACATGTAAGCAAACACTAGAACATATTTAAAAAAAAAAAAAACTCTTGTCATGAGACCTTGAATCCTTTTTAACAGTGATCAAGGTCCCAGGACCGAAACGTTTTCTAATATATTAATTACCAATATTTATAACAAACTGTAGGTTGTTTAAGAACTGTTGCAGCCACAGTACTGACTTATTCTTCACAAGCATATGAAATAATTATTGAACAAAAGCAAGAAAACTTCTATTAAAATTAATTAGTATCGTCGCCCAGCGCGCACATTCACTACTCCCACTTCACCGTTCTTGCACGAAAATAATAAACGTTCAGATTTGGACGTTGCATATTTTTCCTCCATCTTTCTTCCAAATGTATCGCAGCATTTTTAAATCAGCTTATTTATGGTTACATGTGTGTTAGTATAGGTTTATGCAACCCAACCTGCCAGAGTTAAACTTAGCCTAAATTAACCTACGTCACAAAATGTAGAAAGGCCAGTACTTTCCCCTAATTCCCTGTCTTGTCCTAACAGCCGATATAGACAACAACGAATTATTGCAACGTATCATCGTCTGCAGACGATGCTAGAATATGTATGCAAGTGATATCCATTCAGGACAACAGTTCTTTAAGCTGATATAAACCAAATCTTCCATGGAACCACTGACAACAATATGACATTCAAAGACCACAATAATATTGTTATCACAACAGCAAGGAAACTGATAGGCTGGATACCTAGAATCTTCAAAACAAGAAAAGTCAATGTTGATATTGTGAAAGTCACTTATTCTCTCTCTAGGCTGTAATACACTTATACTCTTTTAGCTCCATTCAAGGCAAGTGAAATTGCACACCTGGATAATGTACTCAGAAACCTTCACTACACGTGTAAACTTGGTGAAGCACCTACTAAATTACTGAGAAGAAAATACAATTTACACTTTAAAATTTCTGGAGGGACTGATCCCAAATCTACACAAATAAATCATCCCTCTTCGAAAGTAAGAAAATTGCTAGGTGTAAAATACCGCCACTAAAGAGCAAAGGGCGCTATGTATACACTAACAGACAACTCAATAAGTGTAAGGCGGCTAGACTTTACAATACCTTCCCATTATAAAAATTAGGTTAACCAACAGACTCCTAGCGCTTCAACAAGGAACTTAAATTCTTTGTCAGTTCATCATCTGGGTTGTGGGACATACAATGGACTTCGCGAGGTTAGCGCCAACAGCCTAACATCAGGCCATCCACGAGGCGGCCAGGTCTGTGACCGAGCCACAGGAGGCGCTGACCTCCGAAACAATTCCAGGTAGGACATGGAAAATACTGGAAACAGTAAGAAACTGGAGGTGAGCAGAACGTCAAAAAAGTAACGTAGTAAAATGAACGTAGGTTGTCCACACCCACTTGGTCGTCTGGACACCCCGTGTTTACACCTGGTCTAACAGGTGATGGTTCCGGGATGCAGGAGTAGAAAACCTGAAACCGGTCACAGATATCATCTCTCCCAGGGCCCGGTCTCTGACCACTCACACTTCATCACCGTATGAACGTAACTCATCTTGTGTGCATGAATATGACAAACATAACTAGCTGTCGTTCCCACAATGTAACTATCATACAGGACAGAATCACACTGCAGACGTACCTAATTTTAATAAAAAAAAAAAATTACTGCTTAATAGCCTGGTCTATCAGCCTATTTGTGCTAGCTGCATGCTAGCATAAGAATCACAGCCCGGCTGAACAGAAATTGTTTAAAGAATTTAATGTGTCAGAATCCTAGAAGACATTTAAGGGATATTTCAGGGTTACAGGGCCAAGGGAAAGGGAGGTAATTTGATTTTACCCACAAGGAAGGTAACTAACACTTTCTCTCTCGCAGTTGGATTTATCAAGTCACAAACACATCAATCATTTCCTTTACTTTACTGCATTAATATTTCTAATATAATTTCAATTACTTCCTTATTATTTGTGTCTTCTTGTATTTCAATTATTTTGTTAATTTCTTTCATTTAATTTCTTAGATTTTATTGGTATTTGTATTATTTTAATTACTTCTTTTATTAAAAAAAATTATTCCAATTACCTCCTTCATTTCAATTTCTTTCTTCAAATTATTTTCTTTTATTTCCTTATTTAACTCTTCTTTCAACACCTGACTCGTCCTCACGTTTCCACAACATTTAACATTGTCTTCCCCATTTCCCTAACTTACTCTCTCTTTCTCCCTTTACCGTTCCTCTTCCCTCCCTTTTATAAACTTTCTTTCCCCCCCTCGCACTTTGTTCTACCTCCGGGTCATCACCAACAGCCTGACTGGTCAGAGATCAAGCCTCACCTAGTCGACGGAGGCTCAAACCTCCACTACTCCTTGTAAGGACCGACTCATACGGGTCTAGATTGTGATGAACTACTAGCATCCCTAACTATTATATGCTTCTCCCTAATACAATTCTCTTTTTCCAATCATTTGCTGGTAATCCTCACATTCCCAATCTTTTGTTTGCTGTTACTCATGTTCCCAGTCATTTGCTTGCTGTTAATCCTCATGTTTCCAGTCATTGGTTTTCTGTTAATTCTCATGTTCCCAATCATCTGTGTTGTTAATTCTCATGTTCCCAATCATCTGTGTTGTTAATTCTCATGTTCCCAATCACTGGTTTCCTGTTAATCCTCATGTTCCAATCATTTGTTTGCTGTTAATCATGTTCCCAACTGATATTCTTCATTATCTTCAGTGCCGTGTTTAATACCTGGTCCGTAGTTTACCTGTTCTTCGTCTCAAGAGTATATTCTAGTCTAGTTTTTTCCTAGTTTAGTATTTTTTTCAGCCTGTTTAACCCAGATTAACCAAGCTGTTGGTGCTTGGGACCTGTAAGCCTACACAGCATCTCTTCCATTCCTCTACCTGCCTCCCATTTCTCATCCTACCTACCTTAAGTTTACCTGGAGGTCGTCCCCGAGGCCCGATCCTCGACCAGTTATCAGGGCCTCATTAACCAGGTTATTATTGTTGGCCCCACACAATCCAACGTACTACCCACAGGTCGACTAATCGGGCACTGATTTTACGCACAGGTAATAGTATTCTTTATGTATGAATGATAGGCTGTTGAACAGTCTTGGGCCCCGGACATTAATTGTTTTCTCTTAGTGCACCTCAGGCTCCCCTCCTTTTCATCTGGGATATGTTGCACCATCTGCCTGGCCTTTTTGTGTGTGCAGATATAGGACCAGTCCCTCTGGGATTTTCCATGTGTAGATTATGATGCATCGTTTTTGCCTACGTTCCAGGGAGCCATTTTTCACCCTGCCTCCCATTTCTCATCCAACCCCCCATTTTGCACTATCTCCCTAGCATTTCTCATCCCACTCCCTCCCGTTACCACCCACAATAAACCAACAGTACTAATGGACACCGCCTGTTGCTTACTTAGTGTCGATTTCGGAGGATATGTCATCGCCCTCGCCCTCCTGTCCCAGACCAGGTCTCTTGTTTGATGACCTGATCAAGCAGGTTGTTGGTGCTAGCAGCACGCAGTCCACGGCAAGCACTGCAAGCTAGCAAAGCAAGTTCGAGTCAAATCTTCCTCCTACGTATTCGAACATTCTGAAGGCGACATAATCGACCAGTATTAGGCTTTGTTTACAGTGCTTCCCTCCCTTCCCCCACCTCTCCCTCCATCCCCTCAATTCCCTTCTCTCTCCCCTCATTTCCCTCCATCCTAAGATATAACTATCTTTATAGTTTCCAGTGGCAAAATACAGACAATTATTTTTGTTAGGTCATAGTATGGAACAAGTGTATCAGTGCTGTACCAGTGTTGTGTCCCACAATTCGTCTTCTCAAGATGATGGTTGTGCCCACCTCTCAACTACTGCTATTGACGACGGAGGCAACTAAGCTAATGAAACCCATTGGAATTATGATGATTATAATGTAGACGATGCTCCTTTCAAAACTGAACTTGATTATCAAATAGTACTGAAGAATTTGCAAAGAGAAGGAAATTTTAATAAAGACACATTGTGAAAGAGGTCTACAAGACAACACATAAGAAAAGCCTCGCGTACTCTACCTCCTGGGTGGTACAGAACAAAGTAGCAAAACATGTAACAAATTGAAGAGGTCGTACTTAAAGTGGCCACAAGAGGAGGCTGGCGGCTACAATTGGAGGCTGGCAGTCACAAGTGGAAGCTTTCAGTCACAAGTGGAGGCTGGAGGCCACAAGAGAAGGCTGACAGTTACAAGAGGAGGCTGACAGTCACAAGAGAAACCTGGCAGAAACCTGGCAGCCTCGGCAGCAACTATGAAAGCAACCTTAGTTAAATGCACTTAACAACCACGGTGGTTCAGTCTGATTGGAACAGAGGAAGAGATGTGTGTAGTATGGAAGAGGAAGGGGAGGGAAGAGGAGGCGAGGAGGGAGGTTATAGGGGGATGAAAGAGAGGGGAGGAAGGCGAACGGAAGGAGGAAGAGGGAGGAGGATAGAACCGGAGGAGGTTAAGAAATGGGAAAGAGGGGAGTAGGGAAGGAGGACAGAGGGAGGAAGGGGTGGGAACACGAATGAGAAAGAGATTCGAAAGTCGAGAGAGAGAAAAGTTTGAAGTAGGAAGAAAGGTAGGGGAATGATGGATTAGAGGGAAAGGGAATAATGGTAAGGGAGAGAGAAGGAAGGGGAGGGGGGTTAGGAAGTGACTAACAAGGCTCGTATGTTAATTAAGATTAACATTGTTGGCAGCTGATTACCTTGACAAGTTGAGAATATCGAGGATGGTGATTCCGATGGTGAAACTCTTGGTGATAATAGTAGTAGTCGGGATTCTACTGGTGATCATGTTGATGAATGATTGTGGTGTCGATGAGTGTGGTGGTGAGTGTGGTGGTGAGTGTGGTGGTGAGTGTGGTGGTGAGTGTGGTGCTAACTGCAACAACAACAGTTACACTCGTGTAACTATAAAAACATTGTTATACTCCATTAATTACAGATTATAAATTTTTAACAAAACGTTATGTGTTTTTTAATGTTTAATAAGGTGTGTTAGTAACAAACTTTTTATTGAGCAGTATAAAAATATAGTTTATATGTCATAAAATATTAAGCACAAAAGAAAACCACTAACATGCACGTGTAAGACCTCGGTCATAAGACCAAAAGCTCCAGTTAGTGGGTCGCCATATACTTTTGATCAGTTCCGAGAGTTTCCACAAGGCCCGAGTCAGGAAACAAACACGTTTTGTTTCCCGACGAGCTAAAATACTACCACTACCATCTAACACAGATTTAAGAGTAGGTATGAAAAGGCCCAGAAGAACAGGAATCAACAATGCCAGTCATTCTGGTTCATAAGGTGGAGCCAATAACTGTTTCTCAACCCACGCAAACCTAACTTGGCGAGCTCACACAAGCTAACCCGTCAAGGTTGGTGAAAGGCTCCTCATCTAGGGAATTGGAGCTAACTTTCCTTTCTTCAGATAGAACCTGACTGCCTTTCATTATTCAGGAGGTATGGAATATGGCAGAGAAACAGCTAGGTTCTACTCCCACTATATAATTATTATACATAATAGGGTAGCAGCGCATTGCTGATGCGTCCAATTTTAAAAAATTACCTTTACTGGTTTCACGCCTCCCCATAATAATAATAATAATAATAATAATAATAATAATAATAATAATAATAATAATAATAATAATAATAATCCCACAAAGTAAAACTAAGGTATTATAGTGCTTTTTCTACAGGATTACATGTCTTCCTGCAAGTGCTGAGAGAGATAATAGTGGAGTTTTTATTTCCAACATGGCATGTTTGTTGATGTAGAGAGGTGGCAGACAGCGGCGAGGGGCGGCCACACCTGTGTGTACCAGGTACCGCTGATACACCTGCAGGAAACACCTCTTGGTGTGTGTGTAAATGTAAATACTGTGTGAGCCTAACAGAAACTACACTGTCGAGAGAGTTTGAACCTTCACAAACATGTTCTTACTTGCACTTGCTCGCTCTCTCTCTCTCTCTCTCTCTCTCTCTCTCTCGTCAGGATTTGTTTTTCCTAGCCAGTTATCGCCGGATCGCCATCTGGAGAAGACCCCGGCCGGAAGTACCGGCAAACCAACATCAATCATCAACCTAGCCAGGTGTCCGCACACTGTCCATACCTAGTTATCCTATGGGACGCATGACTCACTTCTAGGCAAACTGGGAATTAAATCCACGAATATGGGTTAGGAAGCTCGTGCGTGCGTGTGTTTGTAGCTGCGAGGCTGAGTTCAGTCTTTGGATCAGCATATCTTTCACATGATCGATGCAAAGGTTCCTAGATCATATGCATGTATAATACATGTTTTTACAGCTTTGTGTATCATCCACTACAACCTCCACTTCCAGGTTTTCCAGTGTATATATCTTCACTGCCCTTACAGAACTTTCTACTGTACCGTCTTGGTGGCATATCGTGGTATGAGCAACCATCTAGATCTCCTGTTCTTGGTGGTATATCTATCTGAAGTTATCGTCTGTATCCCCTTGTTCTGTTCCTGGTGATATATCTGTGTGAAGTTATCATGTGTCCCCTTGTTCTGTTCTTCGTGGTATATCTGTGTGAAGTTATGTCCCGGCCACGGGCCAGGCTCGTCTGGTGCTTGCCTGGTCAACCAGGCTGTTGCTGCTGGTGGCCCGATGCCCCACATATCCATCACAGCCTGGCTGATCTGGCATCTGGCTTCTACACTTGTTCAAGCAGTGTTTCTGATATCTTCTGGTAAGATGTTGAATAGTCTGGGACCCCGAATGTTGATACAGTGTTCGCTTATTGTCCCCACCGCACCCCTGCTCCTCACTGGGTTTACTTTGCACTTCCTCACATATCTCTCACTCCAGTATGTTGTTATGGCAGTGTGCAGATTTGGGACCAGACCCTCGAGTACTTTCCAATGAGTACATGTTCAAGACTTGAAGGCATTCCAAGTAATTTAGGTGCTTTATTGGGTCAATGTGAGCCGTAAACGATCTCTATTTGTTCCAGCTCTGATATTTCTCCTGCTTTGAACGGGGCCGTCAGCACTGAGCAATATTCTAAATGAGGGAGCACTAGTGACTTGAAGAGTGTCACCAGTAGCATTATTTCCCTTGTTTTGAAAGTTCTCAATACCCACCCCGTCATCTTCCTGACTGTCGTGATCTTTGTCTCATTATGTTCTTTAAAAGAAAGGTCAGCTGACATAATTATTCCCAAGTCTTTTACGTGTTCCTTTCGTTCTATTCGGTGACCCTCTTGAGTTTTGTATACAGTGTTCCTGTGTGTGATGAATGGTTTGAAAAACCGACAAGTTGAAGATTGAGACACTTATGCAGCATATGGGAATCTTTATTCAGGGAATCTTTATTCCTGAATAAAGATTCCCATATGCTGCATAAGTGTCTCAATCTTCATACAGTGTTCCTTTTGAGTTCATTCTTTCCATACCTAAGCAGCTGGAACTTATCACCGCTGGACTTCGTGTTGTTCTCCACTGCCCACTGGAAAACCCTGCTTATGTCTTCCTGTAATTTTTCAATGTCCTCTACCGTAGTGACTTTCATGCTTATTTTAGTGTTATCTATAAATGATACAAAAGTATGACGGGTGTTTTTATCTATGTCTGCTATGAGGATGAGAAACAGCAGAGGTGCTAGGACAATACCTTAGGGAACTGAGCTTTTTACCTTGCTGATGCTTGATCTTGCTCTGTTTACTACTACTTTCTGTGTTGTGTGTGTTAGGAACCCGAAAATCCATCTGCCTACCTTCCTCATAATGCCTATGGCCCTCATTTTGTGGGCTAACACTCCATGATCGCATTTGTCAAACGCCTTTGCAAAATCTATGTCACATCTGCGTTTTGGTCGTCTTCCAACGCCTCCGTAATTCTGTCATAATGGTTCAGCAGCTGTGACAGGCATGATCGTCCTGTTCTAAAACCATGCTGGTTCGGGTTATGCTGGTCCATAAAATTTGTAATCGGTCGTCTCATCACTCTTTTTCCAAGATTTTTATGATGTGAGAGGCTAGGGCTACTGGTCTGTAATTTTTAGCTAGTGCTCTACTACCTCCCTTATGCAAAGGAGCTATGTCCGCACTCTTTAAGCCCTCTGGTATTTCACCTAGGTCTAAGCTCTTTCTCTGAAGAATACTAAAGGCTCGTGCTAGTGGTACTTTACACTTCTTTATAAATAGGGCATTCCATGAATCTGGTCCAGGTGCTGAGTGAGTGGGCATGTTATCCATTTCTTTATCGAAATCTATGGGATTTACGCTAATGTCAATTAGTTGGTCTGCGCAGCCTTCTTCTGGAGTGAAAAATGTTTCAGCATTTTCTACCTTGCTGCCACTTAGTGGGTTGCTGAACACCGACTCATACTGTTCTTTTAGGATTTCAATCATTTCCTCTTCATCGTAAGTATATGAATCTCCTCTCATCAATAGTGTAATTCTAAAGGTAGTTCCTAGCTTGGATTTTGCATAGGAATAGAAATATTTTGGGTTTCTTGCAATATCTTGTATGACCTTTAGCTCCCTTTGTACTTTTTCTGTTAGGTATGACATCTCTGGAGTTCCGCTTCCTAGTCGAAAGATCTAACAAATTTAGCCTCTAAGTAGCTCAGGCTTCCTAGCTATGACACCAATCTTGCTACAAACTTAAGTTTCTCCATTCCCTCCTATGTAAAAAAAAACAAAAGAAAATAAGAAAATAAAATATACGGGATGTGGAAAAAACGCAGAGGAAATTAAAAAACTAAAACAAGTTTGGTAAAAATTTTCTTGTAATTAAAGTTTTGAATAAATTCGAGGAAGAAATGTATAAACATGTAGTGAGAGAGTGAAGTTTAAAAGATGTGTGGAAGGTTGTACTTGGGTTTCATTAAGGCATCTTGCTCCCTCTCTCCTCCAAACCCTCCCTAACATGTGCTCCATATAAATAACACCAAATACAAAAATACACGCTAATTAAAACCAAAATGTGGGGATTTACCCTCGTGTAAAATAGTAGAGGGAGGGAATGAATGGTTAGTGTGTGTGTGTGTGTGTGTGTGTGTGTGTGTGTGTGTACTCATCTATCTGTACTCACCTAGTTGTGGTTGCGGGGGGTCGTGTCACAGCTCCTGTCCCAGCCTTTTCAACTGGCCCCTACTAGGTCACTCCTCCCGCTCCGTGAGCGCTATCATACCTCTTCTTAAAGCTATGTATGGATCCTGCCTCCACTACACCACTACCTCAAACTATTCCACTTCCTGACAACTCTGTGACTGAAGAAATACTTCCTAATATCCCTGTGATTCATCCGAGTTTTCAACTTCCAACTGTAACCCCTGGTTGCTGTGTCCCATCTCTGGAACATACTGTCTCTCTCCACCATGTCGATTTTTCTCAGTAGGGCTATTTTATATGTCGTTATCATATCACACCTATCTCTCCTGTCTTCCAGTGTCGTCAGGTCCATTTCCCTTAACCTCTCCTCGTAGGACATACTCCTTAGCTCCGGGACGAGTCTTGTTGCAAACCTTTGCACTTTCTCTAGTTTCCTTACATGCTTGGCTAGGTGAGGGTTCCAAACTGGCGCTGCATATTCCAATATATATGGGCCTAACGTACACACTGTACAGGGTCCTGAATGAGTCCTTATTTAGATGTCGGAATGCTGTTCTTAAGTTTGCCAGGCGCCCGTATGCTGCAGCAGTTATTTGGTTGATGTGAGCCTCAGGAGATGTGCCTGGTGTTATATATATATACACACACACACACACACACACACACACACACACACACACACACACACACACACACACACAAAGATCCTTTTCTTTGAGTGAGGTTTGTAGGCTCTGGCCCAATAGAATGTACTCAGTCTGTGGTCTTCTTTGCCCTTCCCCAATCTTCATGACTTTGCGTTTGGTGGGGTTGAACTCCAGGAGCCAGTTGCTGGACCAGGCCTGGTCACAGGAGGCCTGGTCACAGACCGGGCCGCGGGGGCGTTGACCCCCGAAACTCTCTCCAGGTAAACTCCAGGTAAACTCCAGCACCCTGTCCAGATCCCTCTGTAGTTCTGCCTGGTCATCGTCCGACTTAATTCTTCTCATCAACTTCACATCATCTGCAAACAGGGACACTTCGGATTCTATTCCTTCCTTCATGTCATTCACAAATACCAGAAACAGCACCGGTCCTTGAACTGATCCCTGTGGCACCCCACTCGTTACAGGCGCCCACTCTTACACCTCGCCACGTACCTTGACTCGTTGTTGCCTTCCTGATAGGTATTCCCTGATCCACTGTAGTGCCTTCCCTGTTATCCCTGCCTGGTCCTCCAGCTTCCGCACTAATCTCTTGTGTGGAACTGTATCAAATGCCTTCTTTCAGTCCAAGAAAATGCAATCTACCCACCCCTCTACCTCTTGTCTTGCAGCCGTCACCCTCCCATAGAACTCAAGTAGGTTTGTGACACAAGATTTCCAGTCCCTGAAATCGTGCTAGGTGCTCCACCACTCTTCTGATAATTTTCTCCTTGACTTTGCATACTATACACGTCAGTGTATAGTATGTGTTGCATATATGTGTTGAAGATAGTTGTTAATGGTACACAAAGCGGCTCTGCTCCCTCTCTCAGGATGTATGGAGAGATGCTATCCGGCCCTATAGCCTTTGAGGTGTCTAGCTCACTTAACAGCCTCTTCACTTATTCCTCGGTTATATGAATTGTGTCCAACACTTGATGGTGTACCCCACCTCTCTGCCTCTCTGGATGCCCTTCTCTCTGTGTGTGTACACACGCACACTCACCTATCTGTGGTTGCAGGGGCCGATTCACAGCTCCTGGTCCCGCCTCCTCGCCGGTCGCTAGAGAGCGTGTGTGTGTGTGTGTGTGTGTGTGTGTGTGTGTGTGTGTGTGTGCGCGCGCGCGCGAGAGAGAGAGAGAGAGAGAGAGAGAGAGAGAGAGAGAGAGAGAATGAGAATTACCTATTAGTTGTTACAGTAGAATTACGCCAGTGGTGGTGTACACTATTTATTTCCCTCATAATCTTCTACTTTCCATTAGTTATACACACACACACACTTCTTAAGCTTATTTTATTAAAGTATTTATTTTTTAAAGAAATACTTCCTGCTATATTTACACGTCTTCTTTCACAACTTAAAATTATATCCGCTTGTTCCACTCGCTGCTAATTCCTTGAGATTTTCTCAACGTGTTTCCTCGTGTCTCATGATCGATAGTTACTGTCTTGCCTGTGATGTTCCTCCTCCTAATACTTCTCTTGTCTTCTGAGAATAGATAGAAAATGTAAAAGCCTGCAGAGAGGCGGAGAGCCAGGAGCTGAGACTCGACTCGTGCAACCAAAATTAGGGAAGTGTTACTGGCACTTGGATCCGCGTAGTGTACTCCGCGGATCCAAGAGTACTCTGATGTACATCTGGTGTCTGGAGGCGGAAGTGTACTCTCCTAGAGAGTACACTTTCGCCTCCAGACACCACATGTGTTACCCTGTGTGTCACCAGGTGGTCCATCAGAAGGTACACCCGGCCATCCAATTCACACTTTAGCACTAAAATTCATGGAAGACCAAGAAGAATAGCGCTCCCTTCCTTCATCCCACAGGGAAGAATTTAACGAATGGAGAAGTCTTCACTGTGAAAGACAAATAAAGGGTGAGAGTTGCTGGGTTCTTAGTCAAGGGAGGGGTGAGAGTTGCTGGGTTCTTAATCAAGGAATGGGTGAGAGTTGCTGGGTTCTTAGTCAAGGGAGGGGTGAGAGATAGCGGGTATTTAGTAAAATCAATCCACTCAACCACTGCCACCACAGTAAAATGACCCAGCGTCGAAGAGAGGGAAAAAATGGAAAAGAATTGGGCAGAATGTAATGTTAGGTGGGTTAGGGTAACCAGTGATTGCATCTGTTACAAGTGCAGATGTGCATGGTTAATGGTGGTGAGGACAGGGGAGTATGATGGTTTAAGGGGTAACAGGGAAATAGTTTTATGAATTTATGGAATGAAAGTGTTGGGTTTAGGGGTTCATTTGTGGGTTTAGTGGAAATATGGTTTTGTTACAACTGGGTTTAGTAAGGACAGAGATACAAACGGTTAAATGTTAATGAGACGGGGAGAGAAAAAGGTCAAGGGAACTGAAGAAAGGTGTCAGGCTCATAACTGTCCTTAATGCCCTATCATACACTGTACTGCCACCCCAGCCACCTTTGTGTCACTTCAGTGTGTCATCTCGCCCACCACAGCGTCACCTCACCCACCACAGTGTCACTTCACCCACCAAGCGTCACCTCACTCACTGTAACATACACTGTGGTGTCCGCACACCCACCACAGTGTCACTTCACCCACTAGCGTCACCTCACTCACTGTAACATACACTGTGGTGTCCCCACACCCACCACAGTGTCCCCACACCCACCACAGTGTCACCTCACCCACCAGCGTCACCTCACCCACCGCAGCGTCACTTCACCCACCACAGCGTCACCTCATTCACTAACATACATGTGTCCCCACACCCACCAGTGTCACCTCAACCACCTACACGAGTTGGACATGTGTGTAATAATGTGTCAAGTTGATAACTTAGAGAGTTGGTGCCTGGCTACACATACCTGTGGCAGCTCTCCAGCCCTTACCTTACCTTTACCTTCGAAGAGCTTCGAGAATTTGACTACTCTCGGAGCCCGGCCATGGGTCAGGCCATGGGCCAGGCTATGGACCACGCCATGGGCCAGGCACTGGCCCCGAGTCCTCGCATCGTTGTTCACTTCCTGGTCAGTAGACAGACTGCAGTTTGACATATACATGACATTATAAATGTTACACAATACCGACAAGATGGTGAAGTAAGAGACCCGTATAACACTACAAACCTTTACTGACGAGACGCTTTCTTTAACGAGTCCCAGGAGTTTTTCAATAAAGACTCCTAAAGGCATCACACTATTCTAATATGAAGAATTAGAAGTTGCAAAACACACTAATTGGAACAACGTTTCGCTTTGTCTTCTTATTGCCATTTTTTCACATATTTCTGTATCTATGATCATGTGCTACATGAATGTTATACAATACTGACGCCAGTATAAAAGCGCCAAGCTTCATGGCTGTGCTTCAGAGTCAAGACTACGGCTTTCTTCACAAACTCCAAGGCTGAGGGACTGATTACCTCATCTCTTGTATGTACTTCTACATTATTTCCCATTATGTCCTTGTATTGTATTGAAAAAGCCACTGTTTGGTGAAACGTCTACAAATAAAGATACCCAGATATTATACATGTGTATAATTCTTCGTGTACAGTTATCATATCCAGCACATGTTTCTCACTTATGTTCAACTTCCTAAAGTAAACCTGTAGTTGCGGGGTATGGCGAGGGTTGCCCACAACTGTGCCTAGGGTGGACAAGGTTATGTAATGGTTCCAGATACACTATGTTAAAGAGGCACCTTTGATAAGCCTTTGACGGATTTCGAAATTTTTCCTACTCCCGCAGCCAGGCCCTGGGCCGGGCTTAGCTGGTGCATACCCTGTCATCGATGCAGTTGCAGGAACCTTTTTTTGACGACGTTTCGCAGACAGTGGCCTTTATCAAGCCACAGATGTGATAAAGCTGTGTTAAACAAACGTCAACATAATTTCCACGTTAATAAAGGTTCCAACGTTACTCAAGGTTTCACATAGGACTGACACTGTATAAACCCTGGTAAGCAATACTAGCAAATCGTTTCCAGAGACACGAGAGAAAACACTATGATATTTAATTAAAACAAACTAGTGTTTGCTCATGTCTCCAAACCACAGGGTTGGTATCTCGAGGTCACGTGATTGTTCCAAGCAAAGTTGCTCGACGGCGGTCAAGGGGACTAAACCCCCTAGATGTCAACACCTTTTTACTTATTTTTTTTCAATGCAGGACTGACTTTCACTGCGTTGCCCACAAGAGCACGATAGTTGAAGAAATTTCACTTACATACTGAAAATAATTTTTTTTTTAATTTTTTTTTTCAGAATCGTGTGATTTTAAGTCTTTACCCCAGATCCCTGAGATTAAAAGCAGATGGATATGTGAGTCAGCGGGCCGCCAATAGCAACAGTCTGGTCGACTAGGCAAACACCAAACAAACCTGGCCCGGGGGCCGAGCTTCAGGAGTACGAGAACTCTCGAAATTCTTCAAATATAAAGAAAAAGAAAAACTACCACACTGGTGTTGCTGTCGATCTCTGCTCGACCAATGACAGAGCTGTAACTTCCTACCACCTTCGTAGTTCATTCAGTGAACTCATTACCTGGTGTTTACCTGGAGAGGGTTTCGGGGGTCAACGGCCCCCGTGGCCCGGTCTGAGACCAGGCCTCATAGTGAATCAGGGTCTAGCTTTTATTCCTGGCATCAAAAAGATTTCGTCAGCGTCAAAAACAAAAAAATCTTTACAGGGGATGATGTATAAAATCGCTGATAATCATACAGCAGTGAGTGAGGTCATGGTTGTCTGCTTAACTGTTCTTCCAATAATGATTGTCTAACTCTTCTTAAAGTCATGGTTGTCTGCCTAAATGTTCAAGCTATGAGTTGCCTGCCTAGCTGTTCTTAGTCATGGTTATCTGCCTAACTGTTCTTAAAGTCAGGGATGTTTGCTAGTGATTAAAATCACTGTACAGTTAAAGGTCTCCATATAATTTCTAGCTCTGACATCCACACTACCTTGAAGGACATCCTGAGATGTTACGAGCATACTGTCCTGGTATATCACTCAAGAGTTGTTCACAATAACAATATACACAATACACACACAAGAACATTCAAGGTAAAATTAAGTAATTCGAACTAAAAACACGAACACACAACACTAATATTATCACTCTAGTTTAAAACTACCCTTAAGAACACAACGTACATGAATACTATCACGAGAAGTTAAAATAACCCATCTCTTTATCTGAAAAATATGAACACAAAATAATATTCTAAAGTGCACAAACGCTTTGAAAAAACAATTCCTATTTTATTTTGCCCAGTGCAAGGTCTGGTCGATATGTGGGTAATAGGTATTAAGTGTAAGTACTAAAGTTAAAATTAAAGTCTACTCATTTGATCGGACCAAGTCTCACTGATTTGGGGTATCGTCTGAAAAAGATGACACGAAGTTGTGGTCCGCGTTTTTGTCTTTGTCCACATACCTTCCGGCGTTAAGCCCTCCAACCAACTGTGGTTAGAAAGTGTAGTGAACCAGATGAGGAAGTGGTGGAGACACACTAAACACGGTCTCAGGAGAAGGTATAATATAGCCCAATATACTTGGATCCAATATCCATTAATTAAAAGAACAGACTCCACAACGTGTTAGGTCACATGCGACGCAGTATTATTGGTGGAGTCCGTCAGAAGCGAACCTAAAACCTGTGAATGAACCCTCTGCAAACTCAAATTTGTGACGAGAGGCGCATGCACGCACGCACGCACGCACGCACACACACACACACACACACACACACACACACACACACACACACACACACACACACACACACAAATGTACAAGTACGCAATAGTAAACTGTGTTGATCTGCTAATTAAATATGCAAATTATATGCAAGATAATTAGTGCGGAAGATGTAAATTCTGCTTCTTGTCTGGCAGCTACGCCCGCAAATCAACCCCACAGTGACATACAAACATGTAGATGAATGGTTCAGAGAACCGACATGTTGATAAATTAGACACATGTGCAACTCTTGGGTATCTTTATTGAGGAAACGTTTCGCCACACAGTGGCTTCATGTGACACCACCTATGACTGCTGCACCTCTCCTATCAACGGTTTATAAGCTCCTTCTCCGCACGTATGCCGTATTCTATTCAAGATTGATGGACTGACCACATCGACTCAAGGTTGAGGGACTGATTACCTCATTCTCCTCCTGTTCTTCAAGATTCTCCTTTGTATGGACTGATGAAGCCACTGTGTGGCGAAACGTTTCCTCAATAAAGATACCCAAGAGTTGCACATGTGTCTAATTTATCAACATACAAACATACGCATGCGCGCACACATGCAGACGGAGTACAATCTAGGGGGGGGGGGGCAAAGCCTACAAACCTCACTCAAAGAAAAGGACCTTGGGGTGAGTATAACACCAGGCACATTTCCTGAGGTGCACATCAACCAAATGACTGCTGCAGCATATGGGCGCCTGGCAAACCCAAGAACAGAATTCCGATATCTCAATAACGAGTCATTCAGGTCCCTGTACCGTGTGTACAGTAGGCCCATACTGGAGTATGCAGCGCCAGTTTGGAACCCTCACCTAGCCAAGCATGTAAGGAAACTAGAGAAAGTGCGAAGGTTTGCAACAAGACTAGTCCCGGAGCTAAGGGATATGTCCTACGAGAAGTTAAGGGAAATCGACCTGACGACACTGGAAGACAGGAGATATAGGGGGGTTATGATAATGACATATAAAATACTGAGAAAAATCGACAAGGTGGAGAGAGACAGGATGTTCCAGAGATGGGACACAGCAACAAGGGGTCACAGTTGGAAGTTGAAGACTCAGATAAACCACAGGGACATTAGAAAGTATTTCTTCAGTCACAGAGTTGTTAGGAAGTGGAATAGTCTGGGTAATGATTTAGTGGAGGCAGGATCCATACATAGCTTTAAGACGAGGTATGATAAAGCTCATGGAGCAGGAAGAGTGACCGAGTAGCGGCCAGTGACGAGGCGGGGGCAGGAGCTGTGATTCGACCCCTGCAACCACAACTAGGTGAGTACATGCAGTGCAGCCAATGCTCGTTTGGTAAATCTACGAGTAGGCTTCAAGAATCTCAACCGAGTCTTGGAGTATGCAGTACCAATGTGTAACCCACACTGGAAAATGTTAAACAAGAGAAGGTGCAGAGGTACCCAACAAGGCTGGTTCCAGATCTAAGGGGTATGAATTACGAGGACAGGCTAACAGAATTGAATGAGACTGGAGGACAAAACAACCAGGGAATAAATGATAACGTACGCAATACTCAAGAGGAACTGATATGATAGACAAGGACAGGCTGTTTGAGATATCTGGAACAAGTACTTGGGGGCATAGCTGAAAGTGAGTCACACGGATGTTAGAAAGCATTTCTTCAGTTTTAGGGGTGGTCAGGAAGTGGAGAGACCTCGATATAGTTTTATGACTAAGTATAATAAGGTCTACGAGGACAGAAAAAAGTGAATTTGGGAAGCACAAAATTGAGGCGGGCCAGGATCTAAGAATCGACCTCTGCAACCACAAATAGGTGAGTACGCAAGCGCTCGCACAAACACACGTGCACGGACATAAACACGTACGCGTACACAGTGACGGAAATAAAGCAGGACTGAGAAGGTTGGGTAGTTTATCAACTGTAGGAAAGCATTTGAAACAGTAGCACACAGAAGGCTGCTACAAAGCATAAACTTCACCCTTCACTCCCATTTCTATCTTCTGTGCCACTATAACTACTCCCAAACTTTCTACTACCACTACAACTTCTACTACTACTACCAGCTTTACCCCTACCACTTCTTTTTTCCTCTTTTTGTCCCGTCCCTGTCCCCCTCGATTAAATATACTGGCTCACTCACTGTTTTTGTGTTAGTGTGACTTGTAAGTGGTCCATGTCGGACCGAAACGTCGTCCTAAGTTTCTCTCTCTCCTATGTGCAGATTATTTGTGTAACGTGATGATCACGTTGATACAGAAACACCTAGTGAACAGGAGACTAAGACTAATGGTAAGAAAGGTGTCAAAGGAAACACGGATAAAGCGTTATACGGATCAGTGTTTGGCGCCTCTGATGATTCTGGGTATCAGAAATGAGGTAAGGGGACTATGAGGACTTATTAAGCAGCTCACCCTAACAACTCTTATCACTTCTTACTACTATTACTACCACCACTACCGCTACGCTAAACCTCCCCTCCGGACGTTCAGGAATAAATCCCCAGCCTTATGAATGAGAGGGGTGAACATTCCCCTGAGATAAGAGAGGCGTGATGCTGTGTGTGAGTCACACAGCTTCCGACACCCAAGTCTACCAGTTGTACCTTCCCAGCTTCCAACATCTGCCCCACCACACGAATTTGGCTCCCACTCTTTCTTTCCCACTTGGCTCGTTTCGACGCAGATACCAACAAGTTCATTCGTTGAGTACAGACACGTTCACTCGTTTGGTACCTAATCATGGACCCCAATGGTAATAAGTGCACATCGTTTTAACTTTAATTGCCTTTCCTAGGTTAAATTAAACAATTTACTATATAAAACCTTTGTAAAAGTATCAAGTTGTGTATGTGAAAACAAAGCCTTCTCCTATCCGTCTTTCCTATGTTCGCTCGTTCTCGTTCTCCTCTCTCTCTCTCTCTCTCTCTCTCTCTAATACTGATTTTCGACAAACTCTGAAACACGCACCAGTCTTGTCCATTCACCTGATATTCGCACACACTCAGACACATGAAGTGGAATAATCTGGAGAGTGAAGTAGTGCAAGCAAGTTCCATACGTAGTTTTAAGAAGAGGTATGATAAAGATCATGAAGCAGGGTGAGAGCGAATTAGCATCGACCAGTGAAGAGGCAAGGCCAGGTGCTATGATTCGACCCCTGCAACCACATATAGGTGAGTACACATACACACACCCATCCCTTTTCCCAAGATCTGCATCCCCCCCTCCCGTCACTCATACTCTCAGTAGCGCCCCTACCCCACCATCCTCCCATCCCATCCTTATTTAAGATCCATTGTTGCTCAAAGATTTTTCTGCGCGATTTAATCTAGGAGAAGCTGCAGCCGTCTGCAAGACTCCTTGTGTAAACACACTACACCAAGCCCACACTCAGGGTGCAGCCACCCGCTCCTTCCCACTCTGTCCTCCATCACATCCACGCTTTCTCTCCATCACTCCAACGCTCTCCCTCCCATGCTTTTATCTCTTCCTATAAGCCTTCCATTCTCATCTCCTCCATTACTCCTCAACCCACCTGTCCTTCCATCCCAGACTCCATAACTCCAGACTCCCATGGTACTCAACCCTCCCACTCTCACTTCAACACTCCCATCTTCACCCCTTCCACTTTCCAGTTCTCATCCCTTCCTCCACTCAGTATTCATTGTTACCCAACATTTTTACACGATTTTATCTACGTCTCAAAAACTCTGAAGATGGAAAACGACCCCGGGAGTAAAAGCTTATATAAACAAGAGGAAATTTATATCATAGTCAAATAAATATATAAAATATAACTAAGCTCGTATGGGCTTACATCGTCTGAGATGGGGACAGAATTGTTAACCGGTGAATAATATACCTGGAAGGTATATGCCTCCGCGGCCCGGTCCATGACCAGGCCTCGCAATGCTTAACCTAACATCCGTCTTAACGGATGTTAGGATAGGCAGACCTAAACATGTACCATAGAGGGACTCACGCGTCACGCAAAGGTATATCAATGTGAGATCGGTATACCCCCATTTCATGCCAGGGTGTCCGCTGACATCGAAGGTATTCATTCCCATGTCAGTAAGGATGTTACATGTCAGCCAGGATACTGCCATGTGAGCAACGGTAGTCCCATACCAGAAAATATAGTCTCCCTTCTGCAAGGATGCATCCATGTATAGAGTTCTTCAACTCTATACATCCTTGGTTAGGCCTCATTTAGATTATGCTGCACAGTTTTGGTCACCGTATTACAGAATGGATATAAATTCTCTGGAAAATGTACAAAGGAGGATGACAAAGTTGATCCCATGTATCAGAAACCTTCCCTATGAGGATAGACTAAGGGCCCTGAAACTGCACTCTCTAGAAAGACGTAGAATTAGGGGGGATATGACTGAGGTGTATAAATGGAAGACAGGAATAAATAAAGGGGATGTAAATAGTGTGCTGAAAATATCTAGCCTAGACAGGACTCGCAGCAATGGTTTTAAGTTGGAAAAAATCAGATTCAGGAAGGATATAGGAAAGTACTGGTTTGGTAAGAGTTGTGGATGAGTGGAACAAACTCCCAAGTACCGTTATAGAGGCCAGAACGTCGTGTAGCTTTAAAAATAGGTTGGATAAATACATGAGTAGATGTGGGTGGGTGAGAGTTAGACCTGATAGCTTGTGCTACCAGGTCGGTTGCCGTGTTCCTCCCTTAAGTCAATGCGACCTGACCTGACTAGGTTGGGTGCATTGGCTTAAGCCGGTAGGAGACTTGGACCTGCCTCGCATGGGCCAGTAGGCCTTCTGCAGTGTTCCTTCGTTCTTATGTCCGATAAGGAAACCCCTATATCCATGACTAGTTTGTCGCCTACTTTCTAGTGGTCTCACGAGAAGAATAATTCCATGGACCACCGAACATCTAATGAGAGGAAAAACTCCGAGAAACACTGAGGTCTCAAGAGAGAAATGACTATGGACTACTGAATTACCCGAGTCAATTCCGGAGGCCACCGCCTCTGTTATTCGATCCCAGACCAAGCCTCCCAATTGCTGGCCTGGTCGATCAAGCTGTTAGTACCCGCCGCCAGGGGGAGTTGTTGGCAAACCCCCCTTATATATGAGGGTGTTGAGTCTGGTCCTTTAACACTTAACGAGTTTTCTTTCTGTATGTCGCTCCCCTGTTCTCCGGAAGTATCCCCCCACCGTTTGTCAGGCTCCTTGTGTTCATAAGTAGTAATTTTGGTGTGCAAGTTGTATCTTTCTCGCCTACGTTCTAAGTAGTAGTTAAAGGGACTTGAAGCGCTCCCAGTAATTTAGGTGCTTGACTAAGTTCATATAAACTGTGAAGGTTTTCTCTACATTTTCCAGCAAACAAATTTCGCCTACTTTAAAAGTGGCCGTTAGTACACAACAATACTCCAGCCTAAAGAAAACGAGTGACCTGGAGAGTGTTATTGGCTTGGCATCTCTTGTCCATTTTCTTTGCAGTTGTTTTAATCATTGTTGTGTTCCTTGAATGTGAGATTATAACTATCGGGTCTCTCACATCTGACTTACGTTCTATTCAGTAGTCTGAATTTGTTTTGTACTCCTATCTTGTTTTATTCATTCATCCGTGACGTACTAGCTGAAATTTCTCCTCATACTGTTGTTAGTTACCCATTGGAAGACTTACTGTATATCCACTTCAATGGAGAGGTGAAATGCTCTTGTCTACAGCGATACAATTTAGATCTGTTTACTTCCACATTTAGTAAAATTTGCAGTGACAGTGTCTATTGTATTTCTTAACAGTCTAATACCAATTACAGTGTTAATCTCACGAACCTTAATAATATAATCACTGATACTAGGAACACCAAGATACTGCCTATTAAGAATCTTGCTAGCTGTAAGACGAGGGCTTCGTTTTTTATTAGTTCTAAGGGTCGGAGAAAATTTTTCTCTAATATTAACATGGGTGGACATAATTAAGGGTCTAATATAGGCTATGTACATCATTCTCACATTGGCACCATAGTTTGGGGTTGTAACCAGCACAGCACTGAGATAATTTGACCTGTCTTTGCTTTTCTTATTTAGTTGTGGTATGATGGAGGTACTGAAGTATACATCTACACCAAGATATCTCGAAGATTTAATATTGCTGTTTTCACCCAGCAAACAGATGGGCGGGGCATGCCGTTTTCTTGGTGATACAGCTGATTTAGATGAAGAAATGATGAGGCTTGTCGATTACATGGAATAACCCCATGGACCACTGACGGTTTCACAAGAAGATTCCATAAACCACTGAAGGTCCGAAAGAAGAATGACTCAATGGACAACTGCAGGCCTTACACGAGAACTGACTCCGTGGACCACTGAAGATCTCAAAGGAGGAATGACATGTACCATAACCTAACATAATTTTCTGATAACACCAGAATCTCTGAGTGCCATCGTCGAAGACAGCGAATCTTAAGGAGGATATATATCAGTCTTCTAGCGGACCTCAGATAACAATATGATGTTTAACGAGGATAAGCTAAAATTGCTCTGCTATGGAAGAACGGAGGAAATTAAGACTGTAACGTGAGTACAGGACAAATTCAAATCATTCAATAGAGCGAAAGTTTCATGTGCGCAACATAGCAATAATAATGACGTCGGAAGATCTCCCATTCGAAGATCACAACAATACTGCCATTATAACCACAAGGAAAATGATAGGCTGAATAACTAAGACTTTCCAGACATGAGACGCTGAGCCAATGATGATACTCTTTAAGTCTTTTATTTTCTCCAGGCTAGAATGCTAATGTATACTAACGCCCCTCTTTCCCTAACCTCGAGGCAGGCGCGACTGCTGAGCTCAACAACGTCCATATTACTTACTATTTATATACACGCATTCAAAGCATCTGAACTACTGGGAATGCTCTAAGTCCCTTCAGCTGCATCCCTTGGAACGTAGGCGAGAAAGGTAAACAATAATTTACACCTGGAATATCCTAGAGGAAGTAGTTCCAAACCTGAACACCAAAATTACTACATATGACAACTAAAAAGCAGAGTCGTGACTAGTAAACTAAGTGTCAGAGGCCCCTGACTCTTCAACGCCCTCTCTCCGTACATAAGGGAAATTACTAACATATCTCTGGTGGTCTTCAGGTAGGAACTGCAGAAGTTCCTCAGATCAGTGTCTGACCAGTCGAGTTGTGGTTCGTACGTGTGCGGCCATCAGTACCAGGTTGGTTGAGGCCCTGATCCTTCAAAAGGCATGGTCCGGGACCGGGTCGCTGGGGCGTTGACACCCGGAAACGTTCTTCATATATCCATGAACCACTGAAGGTCCCAGAGGTGGAATGATTTCATGAACCAGTAAAGATTCCAATATAGTAACTCCATGAACCACTGAAGGTTCCAACATAGTAGTGACTTCATGAACCAGTGAAGGTTCCAACATAGTAGTGACTCCATGAACCAGTGAAGGTTCCAACAGAGTAGTGACTCCATGAACCAGTGAAGGTTCCAACATAGTAGTGACTTCATGAGCCAGTGAAGGTTCCAATATAGTAACTCCATGAACCACTGAAGGTTCCAACAGAGTAATGACTCCATGAACCAGTGAAGGTTCCAATTGAGTAGTTACTCCATGAACCAGTGAAGGTTCCAACATAGTAGTGACTTCATGAGCCAGTGAAGGTTCCAACATAGTGACTCCATGAACCAGTGAAGGTTCCAACAGAGTAGTGACTCCATGAACCAGTGAAGGTTCCAACAGAGTAGTGACTTCATGAACCAGTGAACGTTCCAACAGAGTAGTGACTTCATGAACCAGTGAACGTTCCAACAGAGTAATGACTCCATGAACCAGTGAAGGTTCCAACAGAGTAACGACTCCATGAACCAGTGAAGGTTCCAACAGAGTAACGACTCCATGAACCAGTGAAGGTTCCAACAGAGTAACGACTCCATGAACCAGTGAAGGTTCCAACAGAGTAATGACTCCATGAACCAGTGAAGGTCTCACAAAAGTAGCAACTCCAGGGATCACTGAAGGTTTCACTAGAAGAATGACTCCAGGGACAACTGAAAGTCTCACGAGGGGAATAAATCACAAGAGGAATAACTCGAAGGGCCACTAAAGAAGACACAATCAGCACGCCCCAGGTCGTGTTTAAACCAGTTTCCAGTCAGGTCTGGCGGTGAGCTGCGGCTTCCTCATCTATCTTGGCAGAGAGTAAACACACCCATACAAACGCCCTCATTATATATACTTTGAGAGAAGTTAATAAGTTGTCTCGAAGGTTTCCAGTAGGGAAGGCTGGCGAGGGGGTCAATACTGTTTCATTAGTTTGTAGGGGAAAATTTTTAACATTTAAAATTCGATAATTAAAATATGTCACTTTGCTTTTGGTTGACGCGTTTGGTATAGTAACACACTTATACCATAGTAAGCCTTAATTAAGGCAACGTCATGCTCACGGGTCCTGTGAGCACAGCGCTGTGTGGATAAAGGTTTGCTCTGCTTTAAGTATCTTTGTACTGTTATATTTATTTGACATGTTCACTGTGGTTGATATTCCTACCGGCAATTAGCGTGCTGCACATACAGGTTGCTCTCGATAACAATCTACGAAACACGTGTCTTGCAATATATCCACATCAAGTTATAGTGATTAAAACAACCCTTTCAGTGATAAAGAGAAAATGTTTTACAAAATGTTTTAAACAACTGCTTGAACTACCACAGAGAGAATAAGAGACTAAAAACATGAGCGTTTTGTGTGAATATACACACATCAGAAGGTACTACCATAAAACTGATTTTACTATATTCGTCGGCAAAACGATGCTTAACATTGATCTTCGACATTAGATGACCCGTTCAATGGTGTTGGTTCTATTGCAGAAGTGCGGTAAGGAACGACTAGTAACATACAGTGATATAAAAACTATGGGCAGTTCAGAGTACTACTTATAAAAGGAAACTCTTCGATACGAGTGACTTATTCAGTCTTAATACAGACAAGAAAGAAATATATACATGTATAAAAACATTAGAGAGAGGAAGGGAGGCAGGAGCCGGGTGACATGAAGCCAGAATAGTAGTAGCAGCAATAGCAATAATGGTTTCTACTTACATACTAATACGATACCCGTGAGTCCTACAGTGGGCAACGATAGTGTTACTTTGGCTTACTTGTGACACTCACTGGTCCGAAATGTCACTAGTCACAGTGGCAATATGACATAGTAAAGAATGTTATTTTATGAAAAAAAGGCGATACGCTTTAAAAGAAATGTCAAGCATACACTACTCTGGGGAGAATTAGCTGATAGGTCGACACTTGATCTACAGCCGTGCTTGCTTACTTTAAAAATGCAGGAGCATTACGATATTTCTATGACATTTCTCACTGTAGCTGTAAAGCTAGAACAATACATTACTGCAGCCTAGATACTGTGATACTACATTGTAGCCTTTCAAGAAGCTCTTAATGACAGAATAACGTCTGTGTCATTCACGAGGAACATTCACCGTACTAATCTTGCTTGACAATCTTCAATGTCCTTCCTGCATAAAAAATATCAATGAAACTTTTCCAAATTGGGGCACTATTCTCATAAGAAAAGTACTTATCTGGCACTCTGTGTAATACATTCGAGACACCCATGTGGCACTGATCTACCCCCTGGATGTAGTTTCCAACAGAAGCGTCAATTTTTTCCAACTGCTCTACTTTGCATATTCAGAAAGTTGGAGATGGAACTTTGATGGGTCTCAGAGGGGACGTGAAATGAGGGGAAAACCAAATGAGGGAGAGGTTTTTTGAAGGCATGAACGAGTGGCCATGTCAAATAGAGAGAAAAAAAAAAACTCCAGGAAACGAGATGCGGAAGAGTACGTGCGTCAGGCTGCGGTTATTTCAAGATGCGAGAACTATTGTATATATTAACTACTAGTTAGAGTTGACTGCTAAAACACGTTGAATGCTGTGGTTAGTTTGTAAGAAAATTAACTGGGAGAACTGGGAAAAGCGTGGGGAACCATAAGAGAAAAAATATGTTTACAGTGGAAAACTTCACAAGACATATTCAAGACACCTTAAGAGTAAGAGGGTTCGAACCAGCAAGACTGGAAATGGTCTTCGCCCTAATTAAAGCAAAGAAGAGACCCAATGTTAGGAATCACCAGTAGACAGTGAGCACCTGGACCTATGCTTCAATTAACTGATGCAGGTGGGAACGGAAAGAAGGGAGGGGAGAGAGATGTAAAGCAATGCAGCCTAAGTAAGTGTTAATGTAGAGATGACAGGCATCCTAAATGACGTGCAATTGGAAAGATAACTGGAAGAAAGACAGTACTTGAGATGACGGAGAGAGAGAGATCAATATATGTAAGGAATTTAGAAGAAAAACTACACTAGGAGTAAAGTAAAGTAACGTAGAGACAAAAAGTTAACGTAAAAGAGAATGGAAAACATCGACAACAACGAGAGTAGCGGTGAACATAACTAAGTAGAAGTACAAGGAATGAACAGGGAAAAAATAAAACGGAAGCGAAAACCAAAACTGACTCCAAGGCACAAAGTAATAAAGTGACTAAAGGAGGAGTGAAGATGTGGTAAGAAAAGACAAACAAATATTGAAAGGAAGGGGGGATGTATGAACACAACTAAACAGAAGGTTCAAAAAGATCTTCACCTAAAAACCAGGAAATGTCAGGAGGGAAACAAAGAAGTAATATATAAATGTAGCAATTATCGTGACGAGGAAGAGGAGGAGCTACCAAGGAAATTAAATACAACGAAAACAAAAACGGACAAGATATCAACTTTGGTTTTGAGAGACGGAACATAGAAGTTATAACGATTTTTTGTTTTCAAAAAGTTTATGAAAACGGGGTAACCGCCAGAAAAAAAAAGAAATTACTTTCCGTTGAACTATACAAGCTAGTATCAACAACAGATATACTGGGTAAGTTAAAGATGAAGATAATAATAAGAGTTGTTCAGCACATAGAAAGATATACATAGGAAACAACTAGCATTCACTGTGGGGTCAATTCTTTATGAATCGCCCGCGTTCTATGATACAGTAACGGAGATTATTCAATTCAGATAGGGACGAGTAAACTATATTTTCCTTGACTATAACCATATGTCTGACATGGTACCACACCAGAGGTTGATCTACGAACTTGGAGAGCAAGTAGGTGTAACAGTGAGTGTTCATGTGGATACGGGAACACCTGAAGAATAAATGGTAGTGAATGATGGTCAGGAAGGGGATACAGTGGACACAGGTAAGAAGTAGAGTTAACCTGATCAGTACTTTGACTCTCGCTCCTCTTGATGTACATACAAGATTTTACGATGCTAAAGTGAACCTTAAAAACTCTTAAGTTTAGCCATGCAGTGAACTCAATGAAAGTAACTGGAGGCATGAAGAGATCTTAAAGAGGCTTTCTAAAATAAACACCTATTAGAATTCCTTCAAATGACGAGGGGAAGGATACAGACCGGAAACTGAATACATTCTACAAAGAAAATGGCTGTTTAAAATACGAGGAGGTAGGCAAGGAGCACAGATGGAAGCTGAAGATGTAGTTACGAGGATGATTATAAACACTACTTCAGTCACATGGTGATAAGTAGAACGGACTTCGAGAGTTTTCCTATAACCGCAGCTCAGCCTTTAGCCAGGCTTGGTGGAAGGCGAATACCACATAGTTTCAAGAAGGAATCAGTAATGCTGAGTGTTAGATGTTAGGAGGCTGGCAACAGGACTTATTCGACCCTTGGAAACGCAAAAAGGCGACTACAAATGGGTGAGTACGCACCCTCCTTTAATCTTCCTCCCCTCTATCCCCTTAACCTTAACCTCCCCTCCCCATTCTAAAAACACACAGCAAAGTTCCGCTAATCGATCTTCTCGCCCCAGCGTCCTAAGGGAAATACCCATGAGTGTAAATTTTGGCATCTCTCCCACTGGCCCCTGAGTGAGCTAGAGTCCGCCTGCCACTTAAGAGGAAACACTGGGAGGGGGGAACCAGAGTCTGCCTGTCAATCAAAAGACAACAGTGGGACTTGAGAGAGGCCCAATTCCCTTCCTCGCTTCCCACTCAAGAGCCCAATTTTGATTAAAAAAATATTTGAGAGGATGTGGGGTGAGCTATAACTTCCTCCCTCTGAAGAACATATCTTATATCTTCACTTATCTTGGTTTACAGACTATCTAGTAAAAGCAGTAAATAGTAGTAATCGAATGGTAATAAATGGTAACAATGAAAACTATAAAAATGGTAGTAATGTAAACTGTAAAGAAATGCATGAAAGTAATATAATATGTATAAGGGGGTTCAATCATGAGTGCAAGTTAACGAATATAAAATGTGCTAGACCACAGAGCTAGACGCTTCTGAAGGCTGGGGAATGACCACCTCAAAATTAATTCTCCAGGGCTGATTTACTAACCACCCAAAAATTAATTCTTCAAGGCTAATGGACTAACCACCTCAAAACTGATTCTTCAAGGCTGATTGACTGATGCTGCTATCTCCAATTTTAGTCACCTCTGTATTCAACTGAAAAAGTCTACTGTGTAGACTAGACGTTTCGGGAATAAAGATACCATAGTGTTACACATGTGTCCACTGCATCAAATTGTCAGTATTATATACCATTATTACAAATGAATACAAGTTCAGAGATCATTATGAGGGAGGGAGGTAGTTAGCTAGGATGTGTATGGAAAAGTGTTGCAAAAGTCCACACACTTGTGTACATAGCAACCACATAATTTATTCACTTCGAAAGAACAAATGAATGGAAGAGCATTGAAACAGGCCTAGTGGCTCATATCTAACCCTTCTGTCTCATAAATGTCTAACCTAATTTTTAAAGCTACACAAGTTCTTAGCTTCAATTGCTACTTGTCAGACTGTTCAGAAAAACAATGCAGCTAAATTCAATACACAATCATATTCTACTATTACTACTACTAATAAATACCTTATTTTGAGATAATAATTCACTCTCTGATATCACTGCTGACTCACCCTTACAAAATCAATGTTTACGAAGAGCTAATGAATTACAAGCATTAATAACGACAGTTCTATCCCAACCTCCGTCTCTCCCTCTTACCATCCTTCCCTCCCCATCCTTCATCCCTCTCACCCTTCTTCCCTTCCTACATCCCTTCTCAATCGGGACACTTTACTGTGGAAAATAATGACGTGGGGAATGGCGACCATTTGTAAAGTTATGGAGATGCATCAGCAGTGGGAGGGGACCAGTGTGAGTGTACGCACAAATCTGTCCTCGCTGATTTGTGATTGCGGGGGTCGAGTCTGTTCCTGACATTAGCTCAAAAGTTACTCTGCCTGGCAATACTGACTTTTGGCCATTATGGCTTTATCATACTCTCTTGAAGCTGTGTACTGAAGTAACCTCCACCACTTCCTAAGCATTTCGCTTTTCAACTACCTGGAGACTCGAAAAATACTCCCTAATTTCCTTGTGGCTCATCTATATCTTTGACATACCTTTGATGAGTTTCGAGAGTCTCTCTACTCTCGGAACCCAGCCATGGGCCAGGTTCTGTGTCTTTACTTTGTACCTCTGACCCCCCCCCCCTTTCACCCTGGTCTTATAAATTTAAACGCCTACTATCTTACAATTTCCCTTGCAATTTTCATGTAGTAATCATGTCTATCCTGATATTCTTTTATCAAATTCGACATGTTCAGTTCTTTAAAAGTACATTCATCTTAGCTCCTGGCCTAATCTAACTACAAACTTTTCTAACTTTTTAAAGTTTCTACACACGCTAGGGCCACATACTTGATGACAGGCCAAACAAATATTGCAAATAAAGTTCTGAAGGATACATTGTTTAAGTTCTTGAATATTGTTCTGAGGACTGATAGACTCTCATATGACGCTGAGGTTAAACGGTTTAGTGTTAAGCTAAGCCACAGATTTTTTTTTATTTAACTCACACTTGCTTCTTCTCGCATCCACAAACACGCATATCTTTGCATTTATCTAGCTTGAATTCAAGCAGCTACTTGTTGTGCCTCGTGTGCAGCCTGCCCGGGTCTCCTTGTAGCTCACATCTCTCTCCTCTCTTGTTCTAATTGCCCGCACTAATTTTACATCAGCCAACACATACACAACACTCCATCCCTTGTAGGTTATTTACATACCTTAGGAACCCTAGCATTTCCAGTAGTGATGCGCACACGAGTGTGTGTATTCACCTCACCTAGTTGTACTCACCTAGTTGTGGTTGCAGGGGTCGATTTATAGCTCCTGGCCCCGCCTCTTCACTGGCTGCTACTGGGTCACTCTCCCTGCACCATGAGCTTTATCATACCTCTTCTTGAAGCTATGAATGGATCCTGCCTCCGCTACATCGCTTCCCAAACTATTCCACTTCCTGACTACTCTGTAACTGAAGAAATACTTCCTAACATCTCTGTGATTCATCTGAGTCTTCAGCTTCCAACTGTGTCCCCTTGTTGCTGTGCCCCCTCTCTGGAACATTGTGTGTGTGAGAGAGAGAGAAGGAGAGAGAGAGAGAGAGAGAGAGAGAGAGAGAGAGAGAGAGAGAGAGAGAGAGAGAGAGAGAGAGAGAGAGAGAGAGAGAGAGACAGAGAGAGAGAGAGACAGAGAGAGAGAGAGACAGAGAGAGAGAGAGACAGAGAGAGAGAGAGACAGAGAGAGAGAGAGAGAGAGAGAGAGAGAGAGAGAGAGAGAGAGAGAGAGAGAGAGAGAGAGAGAGAGAGAGAGAGAGAGAGAGAGAGAGAGAGATTGTAAATTACTTGGGAAGGATATATTTAGTGTAAATACAGCAGCAGTGTGTTATGCATCATGGTACCAGGTGACCAACAGTGTTACACTGGAGCTCCACCACACTATCATGTAGTTACCAAATTTTTTACATGACGCTATGTGAAAGACAAAGTTAAAGTAAAATATAGTATTGTAAAAGGTAGCAATCAAAATAATTACATCTTTCCTGACGTTAAATTAAATTACATTAAAATGGCACGACGTGATATTAAATTGCACAAAAAAAAGAAAAAGATATCACTTTACCAAACAGTGAGAAAATATTCTACATTAAAATGCATCAATTTAATATGGAAAATATTATGAGACGAAACTAAATAGGAACCAAATATTATTAAACCGAAGATTGGCGCAAATGTTTATGAATGGAAACAAAGACTCATGTCTCTTCTAAAAGAAATGTACTCTGGCAAAAGTGAAAAATGTGGATGTCCTTAAGCTGGCATATATGAAACAGCATTAAGATAAACCAACTGACACTCAGCTACATTAGACAAGAAGAAAATATTGTTTGACATACACACATACAGACACGCACACACACACACACACACACACACACACACACACACACACCACACACACACACACACACACCTGAGAGAAGTTCTGTACATCTTTCCCTTCTCTCTTACCTCCCTCCATCTTTCCCTATCCCGAACACCTTTACCAACCTAAATCATTCCCTCGGTACCAGGCTATCCTCTCATTCCCTCTCTACCTACTTCTCTCCCTCCCTCCCTATCCAAATACCCACTAATCTTCCTTGTCCTGAGTTGGGTAAATATTGATTGTGTGTGTTTATCAGTGTTGCCTTCCAGCACTTTTTTAAGCCCACCAGCTTCGTCATGGGGCAGTGTGGGTGGACAGTATAACAATGGGTTCTTCAAATTCAATGAAAGTTATGATTATGTCACAAATGATGGTAGGAGTTGGTGCCACATTCACAAAACATTAGTGATTGTCAGTTTGTAGTCTTCGTAATGTCTCATTGAACGAAGTCCTACTGTTAGTTGAAAGAATATTTTATTTTTTAGTTTTTAATATACCTCTAATGCTATTATATCCGCCATTTTGACATAAAAACATTTCACTTCCGGTGAGAAAAGTAGTGAGGAGTCTGTGTAATTTTTCATCAATTTCTTGGAGTCAGATTCAAGATTGTCGTCCGTGGAGTAATTATCTAGGTTAACACTGACTGTTATAATACTGTATACCGGCCATGGTGTAAAATCCATCGCACAAGAGAGGCGCTAACACTATCTCCCTCTCCTCATATTCCTCCTCCCCCTCCCCATCCTCCCCTCCTTCCCTAATAAATCCCCCCACCTCCCCATATACTCCTCTGGGCTTAACTACCTCCTTGTTTGCTATGTCACCTCTCTGCCATTTCATAATACTAAGGTGAGATGCCCTTAACCCTTTCGTTTCCCCTTGCCCATTATTTCCACCTCGTTTCACTTATCACTTACCCCTCTCCCGCTACTCCCCCTTTATCTTCCTTTGCCCCTCACCCACTGCTCCCCCAGAGCTCCCCTTGTCCTCACCCATTAGGTAATTGTGTTTTATAGGTTTGATAAACATAAGTGTGTCTGGTGTAAGCCCCCGCACTCCTTGTTGCCAATAGCAGCTGATATCCACATTTGTTACCCCTAGTATCACCTGCAGCTTTCCATGGATGAGAGTGACTATCCAGGGATAGCGTGCCTATCTGTGGAGGAGCGTGCCTATTTGCGGAGGAGCGTGCCTATCCACGGAGGAGCGTGCCTATCCACGGAGGAGCGTGCTTATGCACGGAGGAGCGTGCCTATCCACAGAGGAGCTTGCCTATCCACAGAGGAGCTTGCCTATCCAGAGGAGCGTGCCTATCCACGGAGGAGCGTGCCTATCCCAGAGGAGCATGCCTACCCACAGAAGAGCGTGCCTACCCACAGAGGAGCGTGCCTATATAAAAATGAACATAATTGAATATGAAGTAACAATAAGGAATATTTTCGAATCTGCATTACCTCTCGAGTCTATGAAAATGAATGTTTAGTGTCTCACTAAATTGCTAGACGGTATATATATTGAGTATTAGAAGTGGAGGCTTCCTAATGACGACAGATCATATGTTACAGTTATCAACTGACATCAAGCTCTATTTCATACAGTTCCATTATTTATTTATTCACACTTCGTGTTCTCGCCAAGCTGCGTTCACTGTGGGAACACGCTAAATATAACTTCTTTACAGCTTTGACGAATATAGACTGTGATCTGCAAGGAGTCTGGTGGAAGATCAACAAACTGTGGCACTGGGAAGCACTGGAATGAACGAAGCGAGTGAAGTTCAACATAACTTGCATCAATAATGCAGACGTGAGTATTCTTGCGGAAATATTAATAGTCGTGATGTTGGAAAAAAAACTGACAGTCATGTTCAACAAGTCGTACACTTCGTCTTCATGAATAATGTATCACTTTCAATGAACATATTTTGATGGATATGGAGCCGGTTCATTCATGAAGGCTGTAACCCTTCTTTGTCGAACAAGTGAAGTTTGTGCTGGGGATGATGTCTATCAATATGAAGTACAACTTCTTCGCCAACAATACAAAAATTCAATATCGTCCTGGGAGAGAATTCACATAAAAAATGGATACAAGACTATTCATGCAGAAGGTGATGTCAACTTTTAATTGTCCAAAGAGTAAAATTTGCTTCCACTTGTGTCACTGCCGTCATCGGAGATGACATAAAACTCTTGATATTATTTTGTTTTCATGCTCACTTCAGTTCCTTGATAAAAACAAACAAAAAAAAACACTACGAGT
The DNA here is from genome assembly GCF_026875155.1 of Cherax quadricarinatus. Lineage (NCBI taxonomy): Eukaryota > Metazoa > Arthropoda > Malacostraca > Decapoda > Parastacidae > Cherax > Cherax quadricarinatus. The sequence continues at coordinate 32,975,125 of NC_069443.1, read as the reverse complement.
ATCTGGAGTAATCATTGGCTGCAAAATGCTCTGAGTCCAGGGACGAGCAACTTGTTTTTATATATAATCTGCGGGTATGACACGTCACGCCTCGGCTTTGATGAAGCTGAAGGACAATATTTATTTCCAGAAGCAGGCAGAAGAGCAGAGTAGCAAGGTCACCTTTGCTGGAGAAGAGGCGCAATAGGCGCCTACCTGTGCAATAGTATCTCAGGTGAAGGACTGCAAATAGCTCTGCTGTGCAGGATCACACTGCCACCAACACCACATCACGGAGTCGATATTTATTTTCAGTTCAGAAGTGGAGGAACATGCTCTTGGGTCCAGATAATTATGTATATGTACTGGTCAATCAGGTTTGATCCAAGAAAAAGGGGAGCTCCAATTCCTTGCACCCCCCCCCCCGAAAGGAGTCTGGGAGGGGAGGGGAAGTGAGCTGGGGAGTAGAAGAATGAGTTAGAAACTTACTCTTCAAAAGTTTAGAAAAATTTCTGCAGAGCGAGCTTATAATCTCTCACCTTTTACTCTACCACTCTCTTCTCTTCTCCTCTCCCTCTCGTTCGATTTCCTGGTACAGAGAAACATATGGAAAGGTTTCCTTACACTCCTGCCCACCTAGTATCAAACATGGATATATACCTGTGCGTTAGTCTACTAGCACAAAACTCTAGTACTGCTGGAATATCATATTTTGTGCGTTTAAGAAAACTCCAGAGACGAGCGAGGGCGCCCAGGGCACAATACCAGAACACTGTGTCAACATCTGTGAGCCTCTTATGCAACATACGGGAATCTTTATTGAGGAAACGTTTCGCCACACAGTGGCTTCATCAGTCCAATACAAAGCAGAAAGTTGTAAGGAGAAGAGGAGTTTGAGGTAATCAATCCCTCAGCCTGGAGTCGATGTGTTCAGTCCATCAATCTTGTAGAATGTACAGCATAGGGCCGTAGACGTGGCTTATATACTGTAGTCAGGTGAGGTGAAGCAGGAGGTGGGGTCATAGGGTACCATCCACTAGTCGAAGTAGGTCTTCGTCCAAAGATTGGACAAGTTTTGAAGAGTTCTTTGTATTGGACTGATGAAGCCACTGTGTGGCGAAACGTTTCCTCAATGAAGATTCCCACATGTTGCATAATCTTCTACTTGTCGGTTTTCAAAACCATTCATCACATCAGTGAGCCTCGACTACTGAACCTGATACCAGCAGATATCAGAAATACTGCCGGAACTAACGTGCAAGTCTTTAAGAGGACACTCAGCTAAGTGACAGATCAAACGGGCTTTGATGGTTAAGGGGGCCAACGGGCTGCCAACAGGAACAGCCTGAGTGACCAGACAAGCACCAAAGAAACTGACCCCAGGCGGGACTGCGAGAGTTGGAACACTCTTGCAACCGGTCACAGGTATATCACAAGTACCTCTTAGAATGTCATATCCGGTGTAAGACTCCAGTTCTGTTGAAAGTATTCGAACAATGGATAAAAAGCTTCGTGTACCTAATAATGCTAATTAAAAAAATTTTTTTTATCGAATCCCGAATCAGATAAGAATTGTTTGCCCATCCCCTTCATCACCTTCTCTTTTCCTCACCCTCGCTCGCCTCCCTCATCCATCCCTTGCCTTCTCCCCTCTTTAATCGTCTGTGTATCCATTTAACACCTCCCTAAAATCTAGTTTGAGTATTTCATAAAATGTTCTCCCCTCTGCGTCCTGTGTGCCTACTAAATACACTTTCTCTCTGATGGGGCTTGAAAGTTTATCTTGGGTTCCTTTTTCCCTTGCTACCTACATGTGTGTATGCATCTCTCTCTCTGTGACATACACATACACACATACACACACACACACACACACACACACACACACACACACACACACACACACACACACACACACACACACACACAGCAACAAGCAGTCACAACTGTAAGTTAAAGACTCGGATGATTCACAGGGATGTTAGGAAGCATTTCTTCAGCCATAGAGTGGTCAGGAAGTGGAACAATCTAGAGAGTGATGTAGTGGAGGCAGGATCCATACATAGCTTTAAGAAGAGATACGATAAAGCTCATGGAGCAGGGAGAGAGTGGACCTAGTGGCGATAAGCGAAGAGATTGGGCCTGCTGTTACCTGGAGGTTACCTGGAGGTTATTCCGGGGATCAACGCCCCCGCGGCCCGGTCCACGACCAGGCCTCCCGATGGATCAGGGCCTGACCAACCAGGCTGTTACTGCTGGCCGCACGCAGTCCGACGTACGAGCCACAGCCCGGCTGATCCGGCACTGACTTTAGGTATCTGTCCAGCTCTCTCTTGAAGGCAGCCAGGGGTTTATTGGCAATTCCCCTAATGCTTGATGGGAGGCTGTTGAACAGTTTTGGGCCCCGGACACTTATGGTGTTTTCTCTTAGTGTACCAATGGCCCCCCTACTTTTTATTGGCGGCATTTTGCATCGCCTGCCCAGTCTTTTACTTTCGTAGGGAGTGATTTCTGTGTGCAGATTTGGGACCATTCCTTCCAAGATTTTCCAAGTGTAGATTATGATATATCTCTCCCTCCTGCGTTCCAACGAGTACAAGTCAAGTGCTTTCAAGCGTTCCCAGTAGTTAAGGTGCTTGACAGAACTTATACGTGCAGTAAAGGATCTCTGTACACTCTCTAGATCTGCGATTTCACCTGCTTTGTATGGAGATGTTAATGTACAGCAGTATTCCAGCCTAGAGAGAACAAGTGATTTGAAAAGGATCATCATGGGCTTGGCATCTCTCGTTTTGAAAGTTCTCATTATCCATCCTATCATTTTCTTTGCACGTGCGATCGTGGCACTGTTGTGATCCTTGAAAGTGAGATCCTCAGACATTACTACTCCCAGGTCCCTTACATTATTTTTCCGCTCTATTGTATGGCCGGAGTCAGTAGTATACTCTGTTCTAGTTATTATCTCCTCCAGTTTTCCATAACGGAGTAGTTGGAATTTGTCCTCATTGAACATCATATTGTTTACCGTCGCCCACTGGAAAACTTTGTTTATATCTGTGGCTCGCCCCCTGCAACCACAAATAGGTAAGTACAAACAGATAAGTACAATCCATTCCTTCCTAACACAGTTAGTTTAATATGTTTATTATGCACCCCATACCCACCCTGTGGGCGGTAGTCAAAAGATTACAGAGGTACATAATTGGTCCAGGGACTGGACTCCAAAGTTTTGATAGCTAAGCAAGTTACAAAGGTAATGAACTAGATCTGGTCACAATCGTGACCAAGTACAAAGGTAATGAGTTCCAGGTAAAGCTGGTCGCACAAAGGTAATGAACTAAATCTGGTTACAATAATGAGAATTAACAAAGGTAATGAGCTCCAGGTAGAGCTGGTCACAATCATGACAAGTTTCAAAGGTAATGAATCGTGAACACATGATTACAATCATGAACAATTTTCAGAGTAATGATCAGTTAACAAACATTGTAGGGAATTCATCCATTGTCCACTGACGTTGCTAGGTGCCTGTCCCTCCTCGGCAGGACAGCCAGACAGCCATTGCAAACAGTAGCAGGTTGCGCCAGGAACTGCTGCTTGCAATGGCTCGACTCTCCCCAAGAGGTCCAAGAGGCCAGCGACCTAACACACACAGTCCATTGCTTCGTAACACACAGTTCATTCCTTCCTAACACACACAGTTCATTCCTTCCTAACACACACAGTCCATTCCTCCCTAACACAAACTCCATTCCTTCCTAACACACAATCTCTCTTGGTCCTTCTCGAGATACAGATACCTTGACTCACCTTCAGCCTCGTCTCACAAACATTCATGTTCGTACATGGGCGACTGAAATTGAAGCAAAGCAAATGCGCTCACGCAAGTAAAGAATGAAACGGAGAGAGGGAAGAGACCAAAGATAGAGTGCAGTCTGATGATGGAAGGAGAAAGAAGAGACTACAAATATCACACATGGTTTCAGGAGTCATCACCACACCCAACATATCGCAAGAGGTGACCATGAACTCGAAAGAAAAATGACGTTAGAGACCTAAATAAACAACTGATTACGACTACGTAAACTACAAGTGTAAGGTCAATTATGGAGTAAACAATGCCACTTTGGAACGCTCACCTCTTTTAAGAATTTCGTAAGTTTGAGAAAGTTCTATGGTTTGCAACAAGACTAGTCTCAAAGCAGAGGGTCTGCACTGTGAGACAATGAATGAAGCAGAGGAAGTGATTACGACGCACAAGATAATTAAAAGGGAGGAGCGGACATATTGAATGCTAGTAAAATGGGCGAGAGAGCAAGCTAAAAACATGTCAAGGAGACATTAGGAAATACTACTTCAGTCTCATGGTGGAATGTGAAAGGAGCTGGATGAAGAGATGAAATGCTTCATACACAGAATCAAGAGTAGGTATGACTGGCCCCAAGAAATCAGGAATATAATGGGAATAAAACGAGACCACTAGCAGAGAACTAATTTCTGTAAACAAAGCTCGGTGAGTAGTGTTCTCTCCTCCCCCACCACACACATCCTTCCCTACAGACCCGTTCCCCCACAACACACACTAAGAGACCCCTCCTCACTACCACGGAGCCGTCATAACGCAAGGACTGAGTGTTCATGTACTTAATGAATTTATAAACAGAATGTGTCATGTGCATCTCGTGTGAGAGTGAGAGATGCCTCGCACTCATGTGTGTAATGATGGCGGGGAGAATAGTGGGGAAGGGGGATATGCGATGGTGGTGAAGTTTATGCGGAGGGATTGTGGTCGTTTTAAAGGAGATTTGAGGGGAAGGACCCATGGTTATTTGAGGGGGGGGGGGGGGAGAGTTTGAGAGGGAATATGTAGTGGTGGTTCAAGAGGGGATCTGTAGTGGTGGTTGAAATGGTAGTGGTGGGGATTGTGATAATTGGGGCATGGTGGTTTAGATGTGGAGTTATATGCCACCTTTATATCAACAATGTATCTCTTCAATCTTCTGTACCATATTATGTAATAAAATATTCCTATTGGTAAAAAAAAAATATATATGAAAAGATGGGGTGGTAGGGGAAGTGGAATATTCAAACGGCTTCAGGAAGAAATCCAAATATTCTCCCTTGAAGCCTTTTTATCCACTTCTCCGAGGCTATGGGTCCCACAATTTACACCAGAGGTGGACCCCATCCTTTATATTTATATATTATATATATATATATATATATATATATATATATATATATATATATATATATATATATATATATATATATATACATACATGTGTATGTTTTCAATGAGTTTACTTCAATCTTTACTTCAGAGATTAAAGTATTAGTGACCTATAGCGAATAAGTGACATGCACCTTTAAGGACCTTGTTGAGTGGTCAATAGACTTTGAACATAAATAAACCACACTGGGAGTGGATAAGAGCTGAGTAAATGCAAAGGCATTTCCGTCGTTTCATAAATCCAAACTAGTCGTTCACAAACTCGACGTGCTTTATTTCCTCTCATAACAACACACGTAAGTTGTACGCACCTACTCGAATTTGCAACAGTCGATTCATAACTCTTGGTCTCCCGCCTCTAAGGGGCACGTAGGTTCCCTCGTCTTCTAACAAGTTCATTTTTCCACTATAATCTACCTTGTCCATAATTACTATCGCATTTGCTTTGTCTGTTTCGTATGATGAAGTCTAGGATCTTTCTTTAATTCATGATATAACTTAACAAATCTTTGAGGACAAATGTGAAGCAGCAACCCCTGACTGAAGTTTACAGTTCCCGCCATTAAGATGTCGCTGCGAGTTAAGCTCCATCTACTTACATGCGCAATAACTAACTTTCCCGCCTTTTGTCAGCTGGTGGCGGCAGAAAGATACTAGTATCAGGAGCATCGTGGGTAAACCTTGTTTATACCACGGTGTTGAGAGGTAGTTTACCTCCAAGCTCTCCATGCGGGACATTGCCATCAGCACAGACTTGCGCTAATTTGAAATTCTATTCACATTTCACTATAATTTGTCCCCTTCAGCGTCCACAATTATGACGTCATCTCTACAAATTATTAAAAGTGATATAAATAAGTTCCTTTAACTTTATTGGGTGATCCTATATAATTTACAAACATGTTACTGTGTTAGACCACTGTAAATATCTAAATTTACTTCACAGAGCTACGCAAAGCAAGGGTAAAGGGATTGTTAGTCTCATTTGATGATAAAATATTCAACATTAACTTTGCTGGTAATGTTAAATATAACAGAGACAAGAGGCACTCATGTGGCGACCACAAACTAAACAAGCAAGTTTGTCCCCAAGAACCTGCTAGAAAAGCTATAATCAACCATAAAAATTACGGTTGTGTAGCGTGACTTTTGGTACCTCAAATTTGTGGCTCGGGAGAGCCGCCATGACTACTTTCCTGAATGACACGCTAAACACGGACAGACAAGCATGACTGAATAATTTATTTTTTTAAAACATATCACTTGCTGTACATTATGCTTCAGGACTTCTTCAGTTTAGTGACCAATATGGAACAAGTCGATGAAGACTTACTTGAAGAAATATTATGGCAGACAAATAATGAAGAGGAGACAACCATCACGAAAGATTGTAAACAAGTCAACTATTATTCTCAACTATTATTCTATTATTTCTTTGTCTGTGTACCGTGTTGGCATCAAACTTCACTTATCAAGTTTCTGATGTCCAGGTTTCCCAACATTTCTTGTATTTTCATACCACTTTTCCTTATATTTTATGGCTAGTAATCTGAAGTCCATTAAACTTCAACAAATATTTATTTATATTTTTATAAGTATAAGCCACGAGCTTGAGAAACTTTTTTTTATGACATGGGAAAACAACAACCTGGAAAAGAACTCTTCATAGTGAGGATGTGTGTCATGTTACATGTCTGATTAGCAGTGTATCTCTCCTTCCTAATTCACACCTCTCCCTTATTTCTCACGTCCCCGCACCCGCCTGCCCTCCTATTCTCCCTCTCTTTGTAGTCGCCCCCTCCCATTACTCCTTTCTTTTTCCTGTTCCTCTCTCTCAAGATCAATATGTCACCGAGTCATTATGACTCGACAACTCTGTACACTAGCACCGTCATATCCGTGACTCGTCTCTTCCTTCATCTTCACTCTTACTGTGACTTCCTTCTCACTGTCATCATCCCCACAACAAAATACCATCCACGACTCGCCTTTCAACCTTAGTTCCTAGGCCTACTGTGTATCCATATACTCTTGCGTAACCACCCACAGGATGGATATTGAGTGCACAGCATACTAACCACTACCCTAGACAGGATGGATATGGGGCACAACCTAGCCACTAGCGACAGCAGATAGAGGTGGGTGCACAAAATAGCCACCACCGTCCACAGGATGGATATGGGGTGCACAATAAACTAGTCACTACCATCAGCAAGTTATGGGGTGCACAATACACTAGTCACTACCGTCCATGGGACGGATATAGGGTTTCGAGGTTCTGACCTGAGGGTTGGTGAGGATGGGAAGGAAGAGGGTGGGGGAGGGCTGGAAAAAATGGAAGAGGATGGGAGGGTGGAGTAGGAGGTGGGGTAGTAGAGGTGAGTGGCCTGTCCACTCTGGAGCGTGATGTGCAGAGGTACTGCAGGAGGTTGTGCTGGGGCGAGATGTGCTGGTGGCAGCAGTGTCGGTAGAGCAGGGCAGGTACTCGGGTGTCTGGCAGGAGATGGCTGGTGGTGCCCAGGAAAACAGGGTCGTTTTGGAGCCACACCCCAGCTTTAGCTAAAGAGCAAAGTGCTGGGGAACTTTGGTTGCTGGACAGTGATGATTAAACTGTGCAACTGTCGGAGCCATTTCTGACTGTGTTGAATTTTGCTCTTGAGAGGTGTAGTACCTTCATTTTGGAGTTGATGTGAATTTTATCGTTGAGGATGTCGAGTATGGATTGTAGGGTTGGAGGTGGAATTCCGTGTACGGTGTACTTTGCAGTGTTGTCTTGGAGTCGTAGGCCGAGTTCTGGGAAGGGCATAGCTCTACTGTATGGTTTCGTGGTGTAGAACGTGGCACAGTCGTGTTTGAGGGTCTGGTCTGTTGCTGGTGGGGGTTCAGCTGGGCGAGTTGGGGTTTTTGGTAGGTCAGTAGTATCAGGGGTGGCAGGTGGTGGTGGGTTCACGTTGGTGGGTTCTTCTGAGGTCTCAGGGGTCTCTGGTTGGTTCTCGTTGGTGGGTTCTTCTGAGGTCTCTGGTTGGGCCAGCTCGGTGTCTGGTGGAGGTTGAGGTAGCGGTGGAGCAGCGACAATGTTAGTGACATTTGCAGTGGATTTGAGAATCTCAGTGGAAGGTGGTGATGCAGGGAATGTGAAACCCGGTATGTTGAGCTTGAAGAATTCGTTGATGGTGGTATTGAAGGAGCCGGGCTCAGCTGAATTCTGTACATGGGCATACATGATGCAGTAAAGGATTTTAGTGGAGTCACCAGCTGGGGCTGGCAGGGGAGTGGTGGAGGCTGCTTGTGTGGCTTGAAGCTTGGTGATAGTGGCATATGAGGTTGATTGTGGGTTGGGCTTATTTTGTTGATGGTATTGTTTCTTGGCTATGTCTCTTCTGGTAGGGCATAATAAACTAGCCACTACCGTCGACGGAATGGATATGGGGACACAATAATCTAGCCATTACCGTCCACGGGATGGATATGGAGACAATATACTAGCAGCTTCGACAGTAAATGTAAAATTTATAATATAATTACAAACCAAATGTTCCTTCCTTTAAGCTTTCTCATTTGCACTAATTCGTGCTCAGCTAGAGCTGATGGCTTCTAAGCTCTGTACTTCCTCCGAGCTTCATTCTCTTCTAGTGATGATCTAATTTTTTTTGCGACATCTATCTGAGGCTTATAACGTAGTCTTCATTGATGACTGTCAAGTGAAATTACTCTTAATGAAGCTCAGCCTCTGCTTCGTTTAAAGATCATCCACCAGGCTTAATTATCATCCACCGAGTTTAATGATCATCCACGGCGTTGAAAGTGTTTTCATTCACATGATGTTCTTTCATTTCAAGTTTGTCGCGCAGCTTTCTGCGCAGGGTGGTCTCCACTGGGTCTTATATACCGATGTTTACCCGCATCTGCAGCTACTCAAGTGAAGGTACAACACCTCTCAAGAACAAAATTTAACGCAGTCATCAACGGCTCCCACTGCAGCACAGTATAAATCACCTACCAAAATCCCCCAGCACTTTGCTATTTAGCTAAAGCTGGGGTGTGGCTCCAAAACGACCCTGTTTTCGTGGGCACCACCAGCCATCTCCAGCCGGGCACCTGAGTACCATCCCTACTCTACCGACACGGCTGCCACCAGCACATCTCGCTCCAACACAACCTCCTGCAGTACCTCTGCACATCACGCTCCAGAGTGGACGGGCCACTCACCTCTGCAACCCCACCTCCTACTCCACCCTCCCAACCTCTTCCATTTTTCCAGCCCTCCCCTCCCTCTTCCTTCCCATCCTTACCAACCCTCAGGTCAGAACTTCAACTTCAACTGCAGCTACTCTTTGAAGGTCTTTCCTCTTCACTGCAGGTGTTTCTCTTCCACTAAAGCTCTTTCCTCTCCACTGAAGGTTTCTCTCTTCCACTAAAACTCTTTCTTCTCCACTGCAAATGCTTCCCCTATGGTAATGCTGGCATTTTGCCTTTTTTTTTCAATTTCGTCGCCGACGTGGCTACTTTACTGTGCACCCGACATTCATCATCCTGTGGAGAGTAGCGCAAGAGTATATGGATACACAGAAGGCCTAGGAACTAGGGCCCCAAACGGACTAACAAGCTTACATCTGGATTTATATGAATAACTGTCTCATCTGTATCAAGAAAATTTAGAATATTTGCTTTATTTGTTTAGTATATTTTCATCAATAAGATACCTTAACATGTAATATACCTGTATGCCTAGAGAGGGTTTCGGGGGTCAACGCCCCAGCGGCCCGGTCTGAGACCAGGCCTCGTGGTGGATCAGGGTCTAATCAACAAGGCTGTTACTGCTGATCTCACGCAAATTGACGCATGAACTACAGCCCGGCTAGTCAGGTACTGACTTTAGGTGCCTGTCCAGAGAACGACGTCTTCAGAGAGAGAACAGAGCCCGAGCCTTTAGCTCATAAGACTGTCATTCCCATTTGCCTCCTTGGGGCGGGGATGGCAGACCAGAGAGGCCTAGCTTGTGGCTAAGCCTTGGGACAGTTGGTCCCAAAGATGAGGAGGTACTTGTGCCTCCTCCCATGGGAGACTTAGGTCTCAGACACTCCCTAAAGAGGGAGCCAAGGCCGGGCCACCACTTGGAAAAGGCCCGGGCCGGGAGAATACCGGCGAATCTTTAAGAAGAAGAAGAAGTGCCTTCTTGAAGACAGCCAGGGGTCTATTAATAATACCCTCTTATATATGCTGGGAGGCAGTTGAACAGCCTTGGGCCCCTAACACTTACTGTGATACCTCTGATATCTGGGGGAATGTTGCATCTCCTGCCGAGTCTTTTGCTTTCATAGGGAGTGATTTTTGTGTGCAAGTTTGGTACTAATCCCTCTAGGATTTTCCAAGTGTATATTATCATGTATCTCTCTCGCTTGCGTTCCAGGAAATACAAATCAAGAGACTTTAACCGTTCCCAATAATTTAGGTACTTTACCGTAATTGTGTGTGCCGTGAAAGTTCTTTGTACACTCTCCATGCTAGCAATTTCGCCTGCCTTGAAGAGGGAAGTTAGTATACAGCAGTATTCCAGCCTAGAGAGAACAAATGATTTGAAGAGAATCATTGTGGGCCTGGCGTCCCTAGTTTTGAAGGTTCTCATTATCCATCTTATTATTTTTGTAGCAGATGCGGTAGATACCTTGTGGTCTTTGAAGGTGAGATCCTCTGACATTATCACTCCCGAGTCCTTCACAGTACTTTTTTGCTCTATTGTATGCTTAGAATTTATTGTATACCCTGATACACTTGAATTTCATCAAGTTTTCCATATCTGAGTAAATGAAATTGATCTTCATTGAATTTCATACTGTTTGGCTAACATATTATCTTTATCATGAAGAAGTAATTCAGTGTGTGATGGAATAAAAAGTGCATAATGATTGTTTTCTTCCTCTGATTTTTTAGTAATTTTTTAGTAACTCTATCTGACTTCTCCAACGAGCATGAGTCATTATGCGAGTCAAGTGTCTTCAGTGATGAAATATAATCATTAATAATCCGAGTCAAGCTCAGTGTCATAGGTTAATTAGTACCACTAGGATGGCAAACAATTCAGTTTGTAGTGTATATGCCCGGTTGTTAATTGTTAAGGCTAACTCAACATGGTTGGTATAGTTATCTTTAGAGGTGGCAACAAGAGCAGGTGCAGCCCTGCCAGTAGACTCCTGCTTCAATCCATCAATGTAAATAAGTGATATATTATTAATAACAATTAAGTGAAAAATTTCTTCTTGAGCAGTTGCCTTTGCGAGTGATTTAAGGACGGGATTACTAGTGATGAGCTTCTTGTGATATTAAATGAATACAGCTTCCATGGAGGGGGTGAAATGCTCTTATTATACATATACACAAAGATTAAGCTCGTGCAGGTTAAACTACTTAATGTAACAGCATGCTTCCCCAACCCATTTATATCTGTGTATATTTACTTATAGACATTTAATAAGATTTGTGGTGACAATCTCTACCCATTTTTTTAAGTCTGTAGGATTTGCAGGATTTTTTACATTTCGTAGAATTTGTATTTATGACATACGAAGCACTGTATGAAGGTCTGAATTAATAAGTGTTAGTCTTTGCTCTCATGGTATTTATCTCACTGTTATGGATTCCTAACTGCATCGAATATTATGTTTATTTTTTAAGACAGATCAAAGCTTCATTCAGATGACCAAAACTTCTAGTGGCGAGTCATCATGTCACTAAGACCTGGGTCAGGAGGCATTTGATCAACCTTTGACGGGTTTCGAAAGTTTTCCTATTTCCGCAGCCCCGTCCTGGCCAGGCTTGTCTGCTGCTTGCTTGATCAACTAGAATCCTGACGAATCTTGCCTAGGTAATGGGTTCCTATTTTTTAAAGACTTCTCTAACTCACAGCAAAGACATTTTCAAAGTAATGTGAACAAATTCAGAGTTGTTAGGTAAGACACATATGCAACAGTTAGACAACTTTATTCCGAAACGTTTCGCCTACACAGTAGGCTTCCTCAGTCGAATACAGAAAGTAGGCAGGAACAGTAGAGATGTGAAGACGATGTAATCAGTCCATCACCCTTAAAGTCGTAGAATTTGAGGTTGTCAGTCCCTCGGCCTGGAGAAGTTCCTGACTATGGAACTGAACTTCTCCAGGCCGAGGGACTGACAACCTCAAATTCTACGACTTTAAGGGTGATGGACTGATTACATCGTCTTCACATCTCTACTGTTCCTGCCTACTTTCTGTATTCGACTGAGGAAGCCTACTGTGTAGGCGAAACGTTTCGGAATAAAGTTGTCTAACTGTTGCATATGTGTCTTACCTAACAACCTGTCGGTATTGTATACCATTTTGATGTTCAAATTCAGAGTTGAATGAAAGACTTCGAAGTTGAAAGAGCTCTTTGAAAGAAGTTAAGGAAAAGACAAGATAAAACCCCAAAAGACAATACAGCCGGAAAGAAAGGAAAAAAATCCAATATATCAAAGAAAACCTATACAGGGTAAGGATAGAGAGAGTTAATTCCTATCAAGACCAAATATCCAGCTAGAACAACTTTTCTTCATTATATACCTTTTATATACCTTTGATGTGTCTCGAGAGTTTTCCTACGGCAGCATGCCCAGGGGCCAGGCTTGTCTAAGACAATTCCTGAGAAGGGGAAGGGAAGAAAGGAAAGGAGGGAGGGGGGAAAAGGAAGGGAAACGTTAATGAAAAAAGCTTGTATGGAGGCAAGGGAGATACCCAGCAATAGGTGGCCAAAGATGAAGCCTCTTTCAGGGTGGCAGAAAGCCTTCATGGGAGTGAAAATGATGAGTTTTTATTCAGAGGAAAGAAGAGGTTTCCAGGTGGATTAGTCTCCACCATGATACACACCAGGGAGAGAGAGATTGTATTATAATATATATATATACATATATATATATATATATATATATATATATATATATATATATATATATATATATTATATATATATATATATATATATATATATATATATATATATATATGTATGTATGTCGTGCCGAATAGGCAGAACTTGCGATCTTGGCTTAAATAGCAACGTTCATCTTGCCATATAGGACAAGTGAAAATTTGTGTATGCAATAATTTCGCAAAATTTAAAAAAATATATCTTTAAACGTATAAGAGAAAAGTTTGGAAAGGATTAATTTTAGATGAGTTCTTGCTAACTGACCAGTTTTACCTATTCGGCACAATAAATATATATATATATATATATATATATATATATATATATATATATATATATATATATATATATAATATATATATATATATATATATATATATATATATATATATATATATATATATATTGTATAATGAGAAGCGAGCGTAAAATTGTACTAATGACAGCAAAAGACAAAGAATAAGAGAAATGAAGAAATAAGTTACACTATAAATACCACTGTAAGAAAATTTGAGCAGTGAAAAAAATTGGAAAACAAAATGAGAAGTACATAGCATCGGATGAGCATTAAAATATATATTCTCATTCTCTCTCTCTCTCTCTCTCTCTCTCTCTCTCTCTCTCTCTCTCTCTCTCCCTGCCTAAAGGGTGGACGAGCACCCCAGGACACAGTATAGTCACACCTTTGATCAACAAGAGCCGGCGCCACCTGCACCTACACACCACCTTCACTTTATACCCAGAAACCTCCACACTCTCAAGGCACGAGGATGACGCAAATAGTATGACTTAAACGAAAAATAACGACAAGAAGCAACAGAATTTCTTGGGAAGTGGAGCGTTAAAACAACATGTATTCACGACTATTTTCAGACTTTACTCCATTTTCAGGTACGTTATAAAATCAACTAAGATCAGAGGACCCAGATCTTAACAGAGGCTGGAAAGGAAATATTACTGGATTAAGAACTATTGAAAAGCACATAGGAAGGTAGAAGTATATGTATACTAAACATAAGTAGAAGTTCGTAAGAATTACCTGTCATCTTACGTCTTCTCGAGACAAAGAAAAGATAATGAATCCTGCCAGAGTGTAAACAATGAACAGGTTTCTATCACACTCATATGAGGACGGTAGTATCTTCCCGGAGTCTTGCTCTCTATTAATTTTTACTAAAACATCCAATTCATCAAAAAAATTATTAAAGTTACAAGGTAACTCTCCTGACTATCCATTACACAGGGAAGACTTTACAAGATATACAGAAACTTGACTGTGGGCAGCACCACGAGGCTGGACGGACTGAACAACACCGTAAGTCAGTTCATGTGTATGTTGTGGCCTGTGGCTTCAGTGTTGGCCATGTCATTACTTGAACTTTTGATGGGTTTCGAAAGTTATCTTACCTACGTAGGCCGGCTCTGAGCCAGGCTTGTCTGGTGCTTGTCTGGTATTTTCCTGGTCAACCAGACTATTGCTGCCTGTGGCTCGATAGCGCAAATATCCATCATAGCCGGGAGGCCGGGTTATGGACCGGGCCGTGGGGGCGTTGATCCCCGGAATACCCTCCAGGTGGGTAGCCTGATTGATCTGGCACTTGAAGGTACCTGTCCAGTTTCCTCGAGGACTTCTACACTTATTTCTGCAGTATTTCTGGTATCTTCTGGTAAAATGTTAAATAGTCTGGGCCCATGGATACTGACATGTTCCCTTATTATGGTGGTATACTGGTATATTTATCATAACAGATCTCCCAAGTGATTAAAGTTGTCGACACACAGTTGACGCTTAGATTTATCAATATACATCGTATTATAGCTATGACAATTATATGTGTAGAGTGCTGAGGAGTGTACTTCAAAAGGACAGAATCGAACTTGTCTCTGAACTTTATTTAGGCATGATTTTAACAATTTAATTTTATGAAGAAAAGCTATTTTTGTCTGTGAAAATTACTGGAAAAACTGAACTGCTATGTCAACAGTAACTTCTGGTGCTGGAAGATATAATAACTGGTGAAACTTTACTTATGTAAGAATATGAAAAAATAAGACGATTTAAAACAGCATGTATCGTGTAAATTCAAATTCGGAATGAACACTGAAATACTGTGAACATACACGAAAAGTTTTAAAGTTAATGTGTAGCTCCATCAAAGAACTTTTTGGTCACGAACCCAAATACTGTCCCCAAGGTATTCAGGGAGAATCGCTGCTATAAGTTCAGTGGATGCCACACATAAAGACAAGAAAATAGGAAGTGCAATTTTTGATGCCTTGCGGATACCAATACCTCCTAGTCTGACGAAGTGTAGCTTGAGCTCCACTGTCCATCTTCTAGAGTGATGTTGAATACTTTTGTCCCCTCAAGAAAGGTTCCTTGATGCTGGTGAGGGGCTCTTTATCTAGGGAATTGGATCTGTGCTCCAGTTCCCTGAATTAAGCCTGAATACCTTCCACTTCCCCCCCCCCCACATGCGCTGTATAATCCTACGGGTTTAGTGATTCCCTCTTGAATATCCATCTCAGGAGATTAGTATTCATGTAGAATAAGGTTGTTATACGAGGGTGCACTTCTTTAGAAATATGTTAGCCTAGGCAGACTCCAGCATTACGTGGGCGTCTAGACTGCCTATCCGTTATTCCATCCTCAAATCGTCCAGTTCGTTGTCGAGAATTGCGTCAATAGCATCAATTCCAAGAGACGCTCCAAGCAAGACTGTGGGGGTAATGGCTGACGTACCTGGTAGTATAGATCTCACCGCCTCCATCACTTGCTGATTGGCTGAGATTACTCCAAATGTGGATAGATTAAGGACGAGTCACGTATTCTGTCCCCATGTCATTAACTGAGCAAGATTTGCTGGAAGGGATTCCTTTGTGCCCGCCAGTGTGCCATCATCCATTAACCAGATGTTTAGTTCACTGGTCAATCTTATAGTGATTTCCCTAACCGCTATGCAGAAGAGAAACGGGGCGAGAGGATAAAGTGAAATCGACTAACTTTAAATAACTAATATTTAACCGATGTCGAAGTACAGAACATGTAGAAAATGACTTGTATGGAGGACGGGATGGAGGACAAGGACAGAATTTGGAACAAGAATAGGATGGAAAGCAAGAATATGATGGAGAACAAGAACGGGATAGAGAACTGGATGGGAAGAACAAAAGAAATAACTTGGCGACACTCACTGGAAGTTATCTTGCTTCACCCACAGCCTGGCAAACACCACCATACAACCTGCCAAATACTACCATACAAACAACCCGGCAAACGCTACCATACAATCTTACCAACACACGCAATCTTATAAACACACAATCCTTTAAACACACATCCAAACAAGAACACGCAATCTAACAAAATCTCATACAATCACAAAACCTTACACACCACACACACACACACACAACCATGAAAATCCAACAACCATACAAACACAATCACCACACAAACACAACTACACAAAGACCATCCACACAACCACACCATAGACAGAACAGCTTAAAATAAAACTTGGATAGAATTAAAACTATTTCTTCAGGAGTCGCGTCGTCCTGGCTGGGCTGGAGGACGCAGGGAGACAAAGAAGCAACTTTTAGTCTTGGTGCCAGTGACAAAAGCACTTGGGGCTGATTTGCATAAAGATCACTCGTTTTCTCTTCCAACTTTGGTGGTTCCAGAACCTGTGTATGTATGTGAGGGGAAAGAGAGTGAGAGAGTGACCTGTGTATGTGTGTGTGTGTGTGTGTGTACTCACCTAGTTGAGGTTGCGGGGGTCGAGTCCGAGCTCCTGGCCCCGCCTCTTCACTGGTCGCTACTGGGTCACTCTCCCTGAACCATGAGCTTATCATACCTCTGCTTAAAGCTATGTATGGATCCTGCCCCCACTACATCGCTTCCCAAACTATTCCACTTCCTGTGTGTGTGTGAATATATATTATACAAAGGCAGAATAACGGTAAGGGATGATACTTCAGAATGGGAGAAACACACGGAGTTCCCTACGTTTCGGTGTTAGGATCACTACTGTTCTTTGTAAATATGAATGATCTACGAGAGGGGAATGAGTCATATATTTAACTCTTTGCTGACGATGTTAAACTAATGAGAAGAATAAGGGCAGGAGAAGACAGTGATAACCTCCAGAGATGTCAACAAGTGGCTTCTCGAGTTCAACCTAAGCAAATACAAGGAGAGGGAAGACCGGACATAATACAGCATGGGTGGAGAGAGAATGCAAATATCAGGGAGTGAAAAGAACCTTGGGTGAATATAACGCCAAGAATATCGCCAGAATTACACGTAAACCGTACAACGGCAGCTGCATATTCAAGTTCTGCAAACCTTGGAATAACATTTGGGAAAATGAATAAAAACATCCTTCAGAACCTTAAATGCAAAGAATGTTATGCCAATCATTGAGTACGCGGCACCAGCATGGAACCAACACCTGATCAAACATGTTAATAAACTAGAAAAGATCCAAAGGTTTGCATCAGGCTAGTACCAGAACTCAAAGGAATTTACTGTAAGGAGGGCATGAAAGAACTACCTAACGACCTTAGGGGGAAGACACGACTAATACGTAAAAAATATCTTGAGAGGAATTAATAGGGTTGATAGGGACAGACTGTTTGTTAAGAGGACCACGATCAAAGTGTGGAAGTTAAGACATACGAGCCATATAGATGTAAGGAAATATATATATAGTGGTGGGAAAGTGGAATGACTTGGATGAGGCAGTGGTGAAGGCAAACACAACGCAGCTTCAAGAGAAGATATGACAAGGTCTAAAACGCTACATGCAAGTGATGACGATCATAGTAGTCTAGGAGGCAGGGCCAGGAGCTAAGTATCAACCCCTGGAAGCACAAATCGGTGAGTAAGTGCGCAGGTATCCACACGCACACGCGCGCACCCACCCACACACGCGCACACGCGCGCGCGCCACCCACCACACACACACACACACACACACACACACACACACAATCTCCATGAAGCGCACATCAACCAAATAACTGCTGCAGCATATGGGCGCCTAGCAAACCTCAGAACAGCATTCCGACATCTTAATAAGGAATCGTTCAGGACCCTGTACACCGTGTACGTTAGGCCCATATTGGAGTATGCGGCACCAGTTTTGAACCCACATCTAGCCAAGCACGTAAAGAAACTAGAGAAAGTGCAAAGGTTTGCAACAAGACTAGTCCCAGAGCTAAGAGGTATAGGCCAGGAGAGATAGGGGGGACATGATAACGACATACAAAATACTGAGAGGAATTGACAAGGTGGACAAAGACAGGATGTTCCAGGATGGCACAGTTGGAAGTTGAAGACACAGATGAATCACAGGGATGTTAGGAAGTATTTCTTCAGCCACAGAGTAGTCAGTAAGTGGAATAGTTTGAGAAGCGATGTAGTGGAGGCAGGATCCATACATAGCTTTAAGCAGAGGTATGATAAAGCTCACGGTTCAGGGAGAGTGACCTAGTAGCGATCAGTGAAGAGGCGGGGCCAGGAGCTCGGAATCGACCCCTGCAACCTCAACTAGGTGAGTACATACACACACATGTCCTTTCTTCCCAGTTCCTCTCCTTCCCTCGTATATTCCATTCCTCCTACCTTTTCCTTGTATGCTTGTATCTGTCTGTACGTCTCTCTCCCCCTACCCTATGTTCCACACACTCATCTTATCTCAGCCTCTCATCGACATTCACAGTTCCACTTATGTACCATACACGTCTTCATCCCCTGGCTGCCAGTATTCTACCAGCCACATATCCTTAGTCCCATGGCTTCCCTCCTTTATTACCCCTCTCTATCTCACCTGTCACATTCCCTTCCTACCTGCATCATGGCAGTCTGATATGTGATACTCTTATATTTCCCAGCTTCAATTTCCTCTTGCTTATTTTCCCTCTAGTCCGCTTTTTTCTTACTGTTGCACTTTATCCTTATGATACTTACGTACTCCTTTCTACACCTACAGTTTCTCTCACACACTCTTCCTTGTCTTACACTCTTCCTATAATTCATTCTCACATTCTAATTCTCAATACTTTTTTCTAATTCCTGTTGTCTTCCTTTCCTTGTATTTTTGACCGAATATCTTCACCTTCTCTATTTTTTTTAATCTAATTTTTTTCTTTTCAAATTCAATATCCAACTTTTTTCCTCCTCTATTCTCGGTACACAAAAATCTTTTATTTTTCTCTCCACTCTTAATTTTCGTTGTTTCTTTGTCGTTGCCTCAGAGATGGATGGTGTGATCAACAAGGGTACTGGCGGCTCAAGTAGCGCAAACCTACCAACACATCGTGGGGAAAATAAGAGGTAGAACGAGATTTTGTTGGGACAAAGTTATGCCCTGTGTAGAGCTTTTATCACGCTGTGTTTCGCTGTGCGTAGAGCTTTATCATGTCATGTTTCGCTGTGCGTAGAGCTTTATCATATCATGTTTCGCTGTGCATAGAACTTAATGACATGTCCCACTTTATGTGGAGCTGATTTATTATGTCTCGTATGGCTCTGTGTTGCGCTTTTTCATCTCATATTTCCTTGTGTGTAGATTATACAAGTGTGTACATGACAGGAAGACCAGCACAAGGAACTGCAGCCACCCCTCGCCTTCCATGGATCAAACCTAATTAATTACCTTGTCCCAAGCACTATATTGCCCCTTCGAATTTAGCGCTTCCCCAAGAATTTAATCCGGAGGGCACTAACAGCTTGCTGGATCAGGCCAGCAACCAGGAGGCCTGGTTGGGACCGGGCCGCAGGGCGGCCACCTCAGGAAGCAACTTCAGGTAGACTCCAGGTAAATCACTCCACACGCTACCCGACCTTCACATCATCAGAGATGGTAACTCTTAAGTGATAGTGACTCCAGTTTTGCTAGAAGAAAATCCTTGAAGTTCCCGGTAGCTGTTGAACCCTGACTGGAATACTTTACGATATTCTCACTGTCCTACTGAAGTCTTCCAGCTTCAGCTGACAGATTTCAACACTATGTAGGAATCACATCCTGTCTGACGGAATATAACAGAAGGAACATAGCTTTTGTTCTCGCTATGTAACTATCATATAGAATATGATGCTCACAAATGTTATATCTACTATTGTTAAATAAAATACACACACACACACACACTCACACACACATATATATAATATATATATATATATATAAAATATATATTATATATATATATATATATACATTCACACACACAGACACACAGACACACACAGACACACACAGACACACAGACACACACACACACAGACACACACACACAGACACACACACACAAAACAACTCGTCCAGTTTTTGACAGCGTCAGGCCAAGTCTAAAATATAATTTGTCAGATGAATGCTTCATCAAGGGGTATGTAGGAGGCCCATTTATTGGCTTAACTCACAACCAGTTACTCTGGCACACCCCTAGTGAGTATTGACAACTTCCAGGTACTACCATATTGTTTACAAATTTCTCATTGTACAACGTCAATTTCCTTATACGTTTCTCAATTTCTTAAAATCTTCGAGTACGTTTACAAATGTTAATCATCTTAATTTTGGGTCAAATTAGCTTATGTAGGACAAACTTGCGTAAAATTTTGTTCGGTCACAACGGAGAAGCACCACCACTTGTGCTGACCTGAGAACCATAACCTCGGAGGTAGGAATAAACGCTCTTCAGGCGAAAATCGAGAGGAATTTTCCTCGGAGTGGCTTGATTATTTTCTTAATCTACCACTCCTCAAAATGTGTAAAAATTATTCTTAAAAAAAAAAGCCAGGGATACGTCTAGCTACAAGGTGATTACAAAAAAAGACGTTCAATTTCTGAACGAGAATAAACTGTAAGCGAAAAAGCAGTAGCAGTTCTGGCAGGAGACCCACCATCGGCTAGCACCAACAGTCTGGTTGATAAGGCCATCAACCAGGGCCTGGTCTGGGACGGGGCCACGGGAACAAGCCAATACAAGTGCTACCTTCCTGCACAAAGTATTCCTCAGGATTTATTACCGTTTATCCTCGCCCTACGATATCCTTACCCTACGATACTAGCTTATCCTCACCCTACGATAACCCCACCTAGCTTATCCTCACACTTAGTCATTGTACTTGTATATAAGCCACCGGATGCAACTTCCCAACAGTTCAGAGAACAACTGTCAAAAATTGACCTGTCTGGATAACTTTCCATCCCCATCCCCAAACCTCTTACTGCTTGGTGACTTTAATCTAAGACACACAAAATGGAAGAACATAGCAAATAATGTCGTAGAAGAAATAATCCCTGAAGGTAGCTCAGATGAAAGGTCACACACACAGGAGCTGCTGAATTTCTGCAACAAACACGCCCTAAGTCAGCAGATAGTGGAGTCAACAAGACTGGAGAACACACTGGACTTTATTTTCACAAATAATGAGGACCTGGTAAGGAATATAACTATCAAAAACAACAAATTCTGATCACAATCTAATAGAAGTCCAGACTTGCATGCACAGGAGTCCTGATCGGCAAGATACATACAGTTATGAGGGTACCTTTACCAAATTCAACTTCAACAACAAGAACATCTTCTGGGATCAGGTAAACTATGCCCTAAATGAAACATGCTGGGAGGATATCTTAAATTACATGGACCCTAACTAATGCCTCGAAAAGATCACCCTCCTGGTAGCTGAAGTATGTTCAAGGTATATTCCTATAAGACAAAAGAAAAGAAGTAAACTGGAGACGCTCCCTCTACAGGACAAGACGAAGAATCATTGAGCTCCTCAAAAATGCCAGATTGTCTGATACACGGAAGGAAGCGCTAATCAGGGAAGTAGAAAATATTCAGCTAAAGTTAAAGGACTCATACAGGATCAAGGAGAGACAAGAGGAGTTAAAAGCGATTAATGAAATTGAAAGAAATTCGAAATTTCTTTTCATATGCCAAAAACAAGTCAAAAACCACTTCTAGTATAGGGCCCCTGCTCAGGCAAGACGGATCCTACACAGCCGACAACAAAGAAATGAGCGAGATACTGAAATTGTAGTATGACTCAGTGTTCAGTGAGCCACTAACCAGTTTAAAGACACACAATCCAAAAGTTTTTTTCATGATTGAGCCTCAAAACCCTGCCAATGTAGGCCAGATTTATGACATAACCCTAACTCCACTAGACTTTCAGAAAGCCATCGACGACATGCCCATGCACTCAGCCCCAGACGCAGACTCGTGGAGCTCGGTGTTCATTAAAAACTGCAAGAAATCCCTCTCACGGGCCCTAAGTATGCTATGGAGAAGGAGCTTAGACACAGGCGAGATTCCGCAGTCACTAAAAACAACAGATATAGCCCCACTCCATAAAGGTGGCAGCAAAGCAGTAGCTAAGAACTATAGACCAATAGCTTTAACGTCCCACATCATAAAAATCTTTGAAAGAGTTCTAAGAAGCAGGATAGCAAACTACCTGGACTCCCAAAAATTGCACAACCCAGGGCAACATGGTTTCAGAGCAGGTCGCTCCTGCCTTTCGCAACTACTTGACCACTTTATGTTCCTAGATGCACTGGAAAACAAACAGAATGCAAATATAGTATACACAGATGTTGCAAAAGCCTTTGACAAGTGCGACCATGGTGTAATAGCACACAAAATGCGTGCTAAAGGGATAACCGGCAAAGTAGACAGATGGATCTTCAACTTTCTAACCAATCGCACACAAATAGTAGTGGTAAACGGAGTTAAATCAGATGCTGCCATAGTGAAGAGCTCTGTCCGACAAGGCACAGTACTCGCACCTATCCTGTTCCTTATTCTCATATCAGACATAAACAGAGATGTAAACCATAACACTGTATCATCTTTTGCAGACGATACTAGAATCTGCATGAGAGAGTCATCCACTGAGGACACGGCAAAGCTCCAAGAAGATATAAACCAAGTTTTTCAATGGGCAACAGAGAACAATATGATGTTCAATGAAGACAAATTCCAACTACTCCGTTATGGAAAACTGGAGTAAATAATAACTAGAACTGAGTATACTACAAACTCCAATCACACAATAGAGTGGAAAAGTAATGTGAAGACCCTGGGTGTGGTAATGTCCGAAGACCTCACCTTCAAGGACCACAACAATGCCACTATCACATCTGCTAGGAAACTGATAGGATGGATAATGAGAACATTCAAGACAAGAGATGCTAAGCCAGATTATCTTTTTTAAATCACTTATTCTCTCTAGGCTGGAATACTGCTGTACATTAACATCCCCATTCAAGGCAGATGAAATTGTAGAACTAGAGAATGTACAGAGAACCTTTACTGCACGTATAAGTTCCATCAAACACCTTAACTACTGGGAGCGCCTGGAAGCACTTGACTTGTACTCACTAGAGCGCAGGCGAGAGAGAGATATCATAATCTACACCTGGAAGATTCTGGAAGGACTAGTCCCTAATATGCACACAGCAATCACTCCATACGAAAGTAAAAGACTTGGCAGGCGATGCAACATACCCCCAGTGAAAAGTAGGGGCATCAGTGGTACACTAAGAGAAAACACAATAAGTGTCCGGGGCCCAAGACTGTTCAACAGCCTCCCACCAGCAATAAGGGGCATTACGGGAAAACCCCTGGAAAACCCCTGGTTGTCTTCAAGAGGGAGCTGGACAGATACCTAAAGTCAGTGCTGGATCAGCCGGGCTGTGGTTCGTACGTTGGATTGCGTGCGGCCAGCAGTAACAGCCTCGTTGATCAGGCCCTGATCCACCGGGAGGCCTGATCGTGGACCAGGCCGCGGGGGCGTTGATCCCCGGAATACCGTCCAGGTAGACCCAATGATACCCTCACCTAGCTTATCCTCACCCTACGGTACCCCCACCTACCTAATCCTCACCCTACCATACCCCCACCTAGTTTATCCTCACCCTGCGATACCCCCACCTAGGTTATCCTCACCCTACGATACCTCCACCTAGCTTATCCTCACCCTACGATACCCCCACGTAACTTAACCTCACCCTACGATACCGCCACCTAGGTTATCCTCACCCTACGATACCCTCACCTTGCTTATCCTCACCCAACGATACCCCCACCTAGCTTATCCTCATCCTACGATACCCTCACCCTACGATACCCTCACCTAGCTTATCCTCACCCTACGATACCCTCACCTAGCTTATTCTCACCCTACGATACCCCCATGCAGTTAATCTAGTCGTGGACCAGACATAATGAACCAATGTCGGAAGCAGACATTAAGGGATGATTGTAATGAATGTAAACATAGGTAACCAGAAAGCTAGACAAGGATAACTGGAGGAAAACACAGATAAAGTTAGACATGGGGAAACTTGAGAAGAAGTTAGACACCGGTATCTATGGGAGGAAGTAAGACAGGATCGTGAAACTACCAACGAGAAAGTTGGTGGAACTTAGAAATATTCCTAGGGTACATGTAGACCAAGCATGCAAAAGGTACCAAAAATACGATACCAAACATCTGAGATGTATCAAACATGCGAGGGGTACGAAACATGCGAGGGGTACGAAACATGCGAGGGGTACCAAACATGTGAGAGGTACCAAACATTCGAGATACCAAACATTCGATGGGTACAAAGCATGCGAGGTACCAAACATGCGAGATACTAAACATGTGAGAGGTGCCAAATATGCGAGGGGTACCAAACATTCGAGGGGTACCAAACATGCGAGAGGTACCAAACATGCGATGGATACCAAACATGCGAGAGGTACCAAACATGTGGGAGGTGCCAAACATGAGAGATACCAAACATGCGAGCGGTACCAAACATGCGAGGGGTACCAAACATGCGAGGGTACCAAACATGCGAGGGGTACCGAACATGTCAGAAGCTAGGACCTAACACTGGAGGGGTAAGCATTCTTCCAACTCGCTTCTAAAACCAATTATCTTCAGCGATGCATTTTTCTTTCCCAATTTATGCAATTTTTAACAGGGAGTGATTTAAAATTAGAATATGTAATGAGGCTTGACAAGATGAAGACCGAGGCAGAAGCTGCCTCTTCAGCCTTTCTCGACTGCGACAGGTACTAAGCAAGTGCTACAAGCGCATCGTAAGTGTTGCAGAAGTGCTCCTCTGACTTTCAAATTGAAGGCAGGCTTTAAGGGCAACCTTATGCGGGGAGAAAGTGTAGCAAGGGGTAAAGGAAAGATTTTAGTGAGACCGCACCTATTTTTTCCAAAGTTCTCCCAACATGACCAACTACAGTAATTTTTACCAAATACCAACACCCATTCTCCTTCCCCACCTTTCCTCTCAGGAAACACAGGCCTGGATCCTTTGACTCAGTCTAGAGTCTTAGGTGTTACCAGCTGACAAAGCCAGATGTCGATAGACACTTGGCCTACTGTGTATGTATTGCATTATTTATATATATATATATATATATATATATATAGTATATATATATATATATATATATATATAATATATATATATATTTTTTTTTTTTTTTTTATTATCACACCGGCCGATTCCCACCAAGGGAGGGTGGCCCGAAAAAAAAAAACTTTCACCATCATTCACTCCATCACTGTCTTGCCAGAAGGGTGCTTTTACACTACAGTTTTTAAACTGCAACATTAACACCCCTCCTTCAGAGTGCAGGCACTGTACTTCCCATCTCCAGAACTCAAGTCCGGCCTGCCGGTTTCCCTGAATCCCTTCATAAATGTTACTATGCTCCACTCCAACAGCACGTCAAGTATTAAAAACCATTTGTCTCCATTCACTCCTATCAAACACGCTCACGCATGCCTGCTGGAAGTCCAAGCCCCTCGCACACAAAACCTCCTTTACCCCCTCCCTCCAACCCTTCCTAGGCCGACCCCTACCCCGCCTTCCTTCCACTACAGACTGATACACTCTTGAAGTCATTCTGTTTCGCTCCATTCTCTCTACATGTCCGAACCACCTCAACAACCCTTCCTCAGCCCTCTGGACAACAGTTTTGGTAATCCCGCACCTCCTCCTAACTTCCAAACTACTAATTCTCTGCATTATATTCACACCACACATTGCCCTCAGACATGACATCTCCACTGCCTCCAGCCTTCTCCTCGCTGCAACATTCATCACCCACGCTTCACACCCATATAAGAGCGTTGGTAAAACTATACTCTCATACATTCCCTCTTTGCCTCCAAGGACAAAGTTCTTTGTCTCCACAGACTCCTAAGTGCACCACTCACTCTTTTTCCCTCATCAATTCTATGATTCACCTCATCTTTCATAGACCCATCCGCTGACACGTCCACTCCCAAATATCTGAATACGTTCACCTCCTCCATACTCTCTCCCTCCAATCTGATATTCAATCTTTCATCACCTAATCTTTTTGTTATCCTCATAACCTTACTCTTTCCTGTATTCACCTTTAATTTTCTTCTTTTGCACACCCTACCAAATTCATCCACCAATCTCTGCAACTTCTCTTCAGAATCTCCCAAGAGCACAGTGTCATCAGCAAAGAGCAGCTGTGACAACTCCCACTTTGTGTGTGATTCTTTATCTTTTAACTCCACGCCTCTTGCCAAACCCTCGCATTTACTTCTCTTACAACCCCATCTATAAATATATTAAACAACCACGGTGACATCACACATCCTTGTCTAAGGCCTACTTTTACTGGGAAAAAATTTCCCTCTTTCCTACATACTCTAACTTGAGCCTCACTATCCTCGTAAAACTCTTCACTGCTTTCAGTAACCTACCTCCTACACCATACACTTGCAACATCTGCCACATTGCCCCCCTATCCACCCTGTCATAACGCCTTTTCCAAATCCATAAATGCCACAAAGACCTCTTTAGCCTTATCTAAATACTGTTCACTTTATATGTTTCACTGTAAACACCTGGTCCACACACCCCCTACCTTTCCTAAAGCCTCCTTGTTCATCTGCTATCCTATTCTCCGTCTTACTCTTAATTCTTTCAATTATAACTCTACCATACACTTTACCAGGTACACTCAACAGACTTATCCCCCTATAATTTTTGCACTCTCTTTTATCCCCTTTGCCTTTATACAAAGGAACTATGCATGCTCTCTGCCAATCCCTAGGTACCTTACCCTCTTCCATACATTTATTAAATAATTGCACCAACCACTCCAAAACTATATCCCCACCTGCTTTTAACATTTCTATCTTTATCCCATCAATCCCGGCTGCCTTACCCCCTTTCATTTTACCTACTGCCTCACGAACTTCCCCCACACTCACAACTGGCTCTTCCTCACTCCTACAAGATGTTATTCCTCCTTGCCCTATACACGAAATCACAGCTTCCCTATCTTCATCAACATTTAACAATTCCTCAAAATATTCCTTCCATCTTCCCAATACCTCTAACTCTCCATTTAATAACTCTCCTCTCCTATTTTAACTGACAAATCAATTTGTTCTCTAGGCTTTCTTAACTTGTTAATCTCACTCCAAAACTTTTTCTTATTTTCAACAAAATTTGTTGATAACATCTCACCCACTCTCTCATTTGCTCTCTTTTTACATTGCTTCACCACTCTCTTAACCTCTCTCTTTTTCTCCATATACTCTTCCCTCCTTGCATCACTTCTACTTTGTAAAAACTTCTCATATGCTAACTTTTTCTCCCTTACTACTCTCTTTACATCATCATTCCACCAATCGCTCCTCTTCCCTCCTGCACCCACTTTCCTGTAACCACAAACTTCTGCTGAACACTCTAACACTACATTTTTAAACCTACCCCATACCTCTTCGACCCCATTGCCTATGCTCTCATTAGCCCATCTATCCTCCAATACTGTTTATATCTTACCCTAACTGCCTCCTCTTTTAGTTTATAAACCTTCACCTCTCTCTTCCCTGATGCTTCTATTCTCCTGTATCCCATCTACCTTTTACTCTCAGTGTAGCTACAACTAGAAAGTGATCTGATATATCTGTGGCCCCTCTATAAACATGTACATCCTGAAGTCTACTCAACAGTCTTTTATCTACCAATACATAATCCAACAAACTACTGTCATTTCGCCCTACATCATATCGTGTATACTTATTATCCTCTTTTCTTAAAATATGTATTACCTATAACTAAACCCCTTTCTATACAAAGTTCAATCAAAGGGCTCCCATTATCATTTACACCTGGCACCCCAAATCTACCTACCACACCCTCTCTAAAAGTTTCCTCCTACTTAGCATTCAAGTCCCCTACCACAATTATATATATATTATATAATATATATATATATATATATATATAATATATATATTATAATATATATATATATATATATATATATTATATATAAATATATATATATTAAATATATATATATATAATATATATATATATAATATATATATATATATATATATATATATATATATATATATATAATATATATATATATATATAATATATATATAATATAATAATATATATATATATATTATATATATATATATAATATTATATATATATAATATATATATATATATATATATATATATATATATATATATATATATATATATATATATAAATATATATAATATATATATAATATAATAATATATATATATATATATATATATATATATATATATATATATATAATATATATATATATATATATATATTCATTCTTTCAACACACCGCCCGTATCCCACCGAGGCGGGGTGGCCCAAAAGGAAAAACCAAAGTTTCTCCTTTTACATTTAGTAATATATACAGGAGAAGGGGTTACTAGCCCCTTGCTCCTGGCATTTTATTCGCCTCTTACAACACGCATGGCTTACGGAGGAAGAATTCTGTTCCACTTCCCCATGGAGGTAAGAGGAAATAAACAAGAACAAGAACTAGTAAGAAAATAGAAGAAAAACCCAGAGGGGTGTGTATATACTATATGCTTGTACATGTATGTGTAGTGTGACCTAAGTGTAAGTAGAAGTAGCAAGACGTACCTGAAACCTTGCATGTTCATGAGAGAGAAAAATGGACACCAGTAATCCTACCATCATGTAAAACAATTACAGACTTTCGTTTTACACTCACTTGGCAGGACGGTAGTACCTCCCTGGGTGGTTGCTGTCTACCAACCTGTGTGTGTGTGTACTCACCTAATTGTGGTTGCAGGGGTCGAGACTCAGCTCCTGGCCCCGCCTCTTCACTGGCTGTACTAGGTCCCCTCTCTGCTTCCTGAGCTTTATCATACCTCTTCTTAAATCTATGTATGGTTCCTGCCTTCACTACTTCACTTGCTAGGCTATTCCACTTCCTGACGACTCTATGACTGAAGAAATACTTCCTAACGTCCCTGTGACTCGTCTGAGTCTTCAGCTTCCAGTTGTGACCCCTTGTTCCTGTGTCCCCTCTCTGGAACATCCTACCTCTGTCCACCTTGTCTGTTCCCCGCAGTATCTTGTATGTCGTTATCATGTCTCCCCTGACCCTTCTGTCCTCCAGTGTCGTCAGTCCGATTTCCCTCAACCTTTCCTCGTACAACATTCCCCCGAGCTCTGGGACTAGCCTTGTTGCAAACCTTTGTACTTTCTCTAACTTCTTGATGTGCTTGACCAGGTGTGGGTTCCAGACTGGTGCTGCATACTCCAGTATGGGCCTAACATATTCCTTAAGGTATCGGAACGCTATTCTCAGCTTTGCCAGGCGCCCGTATGCTGCAGCAGTTATTTGGTTGATGTGTGCCTCCGGTGACGTGCTCGGTGTTATGGTCACCCCGAGGTCTTTCTCCCTGAGTGAGGTCTGTAGTCTTTGTCCACCTAGCCTATACTCTGTCTGCGGTCTTCTTTGCCCCTCCTCAATCTTCATGATTTTGCATTTGGCAGGATTGAATTCGAGAAGCCAGTTTCTGGACCACATGTCCAGCCTGTCCAGGTCTCTTTGCAGTCCTGCCTCATCCTCATCCGATTTAATTCTTCTCATCAACTTCACATCATCTGCGAATAGGGACACTTCAGAGTCTATTCCTTTCATCATGTCGTTCGCATATATCAAAAATAGCACTGGCCCTAGAACTGACCCCTGTGGGACCCCGCTCGTCACAGGCGCCCACTGTGATACCTCTTCACGTACCATGACTCGTTGCTGCCTCCCTGTCAGGTATTCCCTGATCCATTGCAGTGCCCTCCCTGTTACATGCGCCTGATCCTCCAGCTTCTGCAATAATCTCTTGTGGGGAACTGTGTCAAAGGCCTTCCTGCAGTCTAGGAAAACGCAATCAACCCACCCCTCTCTCTCTCGTGTCTTACTTCTGTTACCTTGTCATAAAACTCCAGGAGGTTTGTGATACAAGATTTGCCTTCCATGAACCCATGCTGGTTTTCATTTATAATCTTGTTCCATTCCAGGTGTTCGACCACTCTCCTCCTGATAATCTTCTCCATGACTTTGCACACAATACATGTCAGAGACACAGGTCTGTAGTTTAGCGCCTCGTTTCTGTTTCCTTTCTTAAATATGGGGACTATATTTGTTGTCTTCCATTTCTCAGGTAGTTGCCCAGTTTCAAGAGATGTGTTGAAGATTGTGGTTAGAGGCACGCACAGCATCTCTGCTCCTTCTCTAAGGACCCATGGGGAGATGTTGTCCGGTCCCATCGCCTTTGAGGTATCAAGGTCACTTAGCTTCTGCACCTCCTACTCGGTTGTTCGTATGTCATCCAACACTTGTTGGTATATTCCCTCTTGATGTTCCCTTCTGTGCTGTCTTCCCACAGCCCTTCCTGTCGCTACTGTAAAAACTTCCTTAAATCTCCTTAGCTCCTCACATACCTCCTGGTCATTTCTTGTGAGTTCTCCCCCTTCTGTCCTTAATCTGATCACCTGGTCTTTGACTGTTGTCTTCCTCCTGATGTGGCTATACAACAGTTTCGGGTCAGTCTTGATTTTCGATGCTATGTTATTTTCATACTGTCGCTGGGCCTCCCTCCTTACCTGTGCGTACTTGTTCCTGGCTCTGCGACTGATCTCCCTATTTTCGTGTGTTCTCTGCCTTCTGTACTTTTTCCATTCTCCATTGCACCTTGTTTTTGCCTCCTTATACCGTCGGGTAAACCAGGGGTTCGTTCTGGTCTTCCCTTTGTTTCTGTTGCCCTTGGGAATAAACCTTTCCACTGCCTCCTTGCATTTTGTTGTTACATATTCCATCATTTCATTTACTGGCTTTCCTGCCAGTTCTCTGTCCCACGGGACCTCCTGCAGGAAGTTCCTCAACCCTATGTAGTCCCCTCTTTTATAGTCAGGCTTTTCCCATTCAACTCCTGTTACTCTCTCCACTTGCAGCTCTACTTATATTCAAAGCACAGAACCACGTGGTCGCTAGCTCCTAGCGCACTCTCATACATGATGTCCTCAATGTCTGAACTGTCCAGGGTGAACACAAGGTCCAATCTTGCTGGTTCATCCTCCCCTCTCACTCTGGTAGTGTCCTTAACATGTTGATGCACGAGGTTTTCCAGCACCACGTCCATCATCTTGGCTCTCCATGTTTCGGGACCCCCATGTGGCTCCAGGTTTTCCCAGTCAATCTCCCTGTGGTTGAAATCCCCCATAACCAGCAACTTTGCTCTGCTCGAGTGAGCTCTTCTTGCCACCTCAGCAAGTGTGTCCACCATTGCTCTGATGCTCTCTTCATATTACTCTCTTGGCCTCCTGCAGTTCTGTGGTGGATTATACATCACTGCAATGACCACTGAAAACTAATTTAAAATATATTCAGTTGGGTTAGGCTAAATTCAATTACGCTTGTTATAATAAGGTTAGGTAAGTTTTCTTAGGTTCTCTTGGTACAAAATCATTAATTTTTATATTACATAAATGAAAACAAATATCTTTAAATGTATAAGAGAAAATTTTAGTAGGTCCTACAGTATACCACTGAGCTTCTAAGCTTACAAATAGGATGATTTTACACGCAACACACCTGTGACATATTTGTGTCAACGGCACCACACAGCCCCAGAAGCTTTCATGTACGTCTATTCTCATACATTTCAAAAGCCATATAGTCATTTACTACGACTTATGAGTTTATGGACTATATGGTTTCTGGGGCTGTGGGATGAGACAGTAGAGTAACAGTTGTTATCACTGAAAGTTGTCACAGGAGTGCTATTTGTAAACGTATCGTACATACATACACATAATAAGCAAGAATAAAAGTAAATGAATAAATATATTGCTGAATGTACACAGATAAATTTTCAAAAACTTTTAGTTCAAATTTAAATCGTGTTAATCAAAGTGCATAACCCGCAGGGGTCATGCAACGCATAAGGAATGCAAAAGGTTATCCTACGAACATATACTGGTATAGGACAAGTTTACTTTACTGATCTTATGATACATACAACATGAAGTCAGCAAGTCGTGTGTAGTTACAATCACTGGTGTTGGTTGCTTAATACTCTAAATACCCTTTTTTGGACCAAAACTTCATATGTAACTTACAACTCTCATAATAAGTGAGAGACGCCATATATTGTTTTAAGATGGAAAACATTTTTGTGTGAGCAAATCAGTCAAGATATTTACAATTTTGCTTCGTAAAAAAAATCATTTACCAATTATGATAATTGCAGTTTTTTGCTTCTTGATACTTAGGTCAGCACTTTTTTAAACACTGTTAATGCAACTGCACAGTATGTAGACAGACACGTATGTACAGTTCAAGACACTTACTGAGGAAATGTCTATGAACACTGTGTGTACATATTGTCGACACCACCACCAGACTTGCTTTCCAGCCAACTGGAGAGTGACCTTCACACCATCAATTATTCCAAATGACTGACCCTTCACTCAGTCTCACAAAACACAGCTCATCTCGCTACATGGCAGAATTCAACGTCAATTTTATCTTTTTTTTTATGTGCCATTTAATTAAACATGTCTTCTAAATCATCAAAAACTTGTTATTTCTTCTTAAATGACTGGCAGTACAAATATAATACACATAAATGTTGTTAACAGTAATGCAGGTGATAAGAGAGAACGATAACTTTTGGTAGAATCTGATATAACTTCGATGAGTCACGAGTATTTTTTTTTTTTCCATATTCCCGGAGCCCAGTCCCGAGCCAGGTTTGTCTAGTGCTTTCCTGGTTGACCAGGCTGTTGCTGTGGTCTGGTGGTGTGATCATTTAGTGTGATCATTTATTGTGAGAAATTGCCAAATTCAACCGCGCTGTGGAGCTTACGTTGGACTTTGTGCGGCTAGTACCAACAGCCTGGTTGATCAGACCATCCAACGGGAGGCCTGGTCTGGGATCAGTGTTGATCCTCAGAACACACTTTAAGCAGGTAGTTCTAATAGAAACTGCTCTGCGATCGACGTTATGGCCGCCGGTGAACCGAAGTGTTCACTGAAAGCTCTCGCTGAAAATATAGAGAAGCACACACACACTAGAAATAAACGAATTATAAGCCAAGCGATAATTACCTCTATATATTACCACCCGATTAGTAACCTCTCTTAATTTAAGCATTCCTTCATCATGCCAGTTTAATTATACGATACAATGAGGTGAGCGCTGGTCCCACAGGCCTGCGTCTCTGCTACGTCAGCCATCCCCAGGTCAATACAGACTACGGATTAAAGTAGACCTTTATTCAGCCTTAGTAACCGTGTACCTTGATTTGCATCAGTTCAATACCGCTGAACTAACGGAGGTACAACATACAGCACAAAAAAAAAATGCTCACACTTGGTAGCAGAAGTAGAATACAGTCTTTAACCATCATATTATTCATGATATTCAATACCGACATGATGAATAAGACACAGGTACAACACTTGATTATCTTTATTACCGAAGATACTCAAGTGTTACACACATGTCTTATTCATCAGCCTTCTGCCAGTGGCCCACAGCCATGTTCTCACAGTAACAGCAGACAGCCAGACCCAATCTTGCTGTGACTCTGCTGCCTGAGACAGCTTCCACACTCATTATCTGATTCCCCCATGCAATCTCGCCATAACAGCAAGTCATCCAGCGACACCCATTAGTCCGTAAGTACCCCATTACATGATCTGGTAAATCTTCAATGGTGCAGTGCAGTGTTCGGAGTGTTCCTGTAATTCCAGTTACCCAGGTATCGTCCAGTCACCTGCGGTCATCCATCACGTGTTCTTGTAATTCCAGTCACTCAGGCATCGTCCAGTCACCTGCAGTCATCCATCACGTGTTCTTGTAATTCCAGTCACTCAGGCATCGTCCAGTCACTTGCGGTTATGCATCACGTGTTCTTGCTATTCACTAGGGTCGTCGAAGAATGTTTGAAGATTAAAGCAGCAGCTGTCAGAGTGCAACGCACTGCCGCGGCACCAGTGACGATGTCCCTCAGTCGTTTTGCCTGTGGACAGACTTCTTCAGTCAGTTTTTAGATACAGGCTTTTGATTGACTGACGAAGCCTCTCAACAGGCTTCATCAGTCCACACTCCCTTTTTTTAATACCCACCATTTGTCGGTTTTGTGCCTTTTGCCTGTCTCCACACCGTACCTCAATGACGCCGTACCTCGGTAACACCGTACCTCAGTAACGCCCTACATCCAGTGAGGGCTGTTATTCTTAGTCAGGCTGTTATTCTTAGTACCTCGATCGAGACAGAACACAGGAGGAAAGGATTATACTGAGAGAGTGCAAAAACGAAAGGAGGAATGGGAGGAAATTAAAAAGGAGAGCAGAATAACCCAGGAACAGGTTGAAGGACAAGCACACCCCCAGAAACACCTGCAGAAGGACTCCAGCCACGACACCCCCAAGGCAACTGAACAATCCAAACCAACCATCACACACCGATCCCTCTGTTCCCACCCCCGGCACCATGAACCCTACCCCTACAGCAAACCCCTATGGGACCTCTTCCTCCACCTCCACTGCAACCCCCCACAGGCCCCCACCAGAGCTCCTGCTCTCCCAACCCCAGTATTCACCCAGGACCACAGTATCAGTATTAGAACAGAAGTTGAAGGTTTGATACACAAATGCAGATGGATTAATGAATAAATATGAGGAATGGCGAGAAAGAATCAATGAGAAGTCCCCAGACATCATAGCAGTTACAGAAACAAAACTCACGGAGACAATAACAGATGCAATCTTCCCACCAGGATACCAGATCATGAGGAAAGATATAAGGGGCAGAGGGGGAGGAGGGGTTGCTCTGCTCATAAAAAAACCGATGGAAATTCGAGAAAATAGGAGGCATAGACGAGACGGGAGAAAGGGACTACATAGTAGGTACACTTCAGTCTGGGGAACACAAGGTGGTCATTGCAGTGATGTATAATCCACCACAGAACTGCAGGAGGCCAAGAGAGGAATATGAAGAGAGCAACAGAGCAATGGTGGACACACTTGCTGAGGTGGCAAGAAGAGCTCACTCGAGCAGAGCAAAGTTGCTGGTTATGGGGGATTTCAACCACAGGGAGATTGACTGGGAAAACCTGGAGCCACATGGGGGTCCCAAAACATGGAGAGCCAAGATGTTGGATGTGGTGCTGGAAAACCTTATGCACCAACATGTTAAGAACACTACCAGAGTGAGAGGGGAGGATGAACCAGCAAGATTGAACCTTGTGTTTACCCTGGGCAGTTCAGACATAGAGGACATCACATATGAGAGTCCCCTAGGAGCTAGTGACCACGTGGTTCTGTGCTTTGAATACATAGTGGAGTTGCAAGTGGAGAGAGTAACAGGAGTTGAATGGGAAAAGCCAGACTATAAAAGAGGGGACTACATAGGGTTGAGGAACTTCCTGCAGGAGGTTCCGTGGGACAGAGAACTGGCAAGAAAGCCAGTAAATGAAATGATGGAATATGTAACAACAAAATGCAAGGAGGCAGTGGAAAGGT
This sequence comes from Cherax quadricarinatus, assembly GCF_026875155.1. Classification (NCBI taxonomy): domain Eukaryota; kingdom Metazoa; phylum Arthropoda; class Malacostraca; order Decapoda; family Parastacidae; genus Cherax; species Cherax quadricarinatus. The sequence continues at coordinate 32,939,035 of NC_069443.1, read as the reverse complement.
TTATTCCCAAGGGCAACAGAAACAATGGGAAGACCAGAACGAGCCCCTGGTTTACCCAACGGTGTAAGGAGGCAAAAACAAAGTGCAATAGAGAATGGAAAAGTACAGAAGGCAGAGAACACACGAAAATAGGGAGATCAGTCGCAGAGCCAGGAACAAGTACGCACAGATAAGGAGGGAGGCCCAGCGACAGTATGAAAATAACATAGCATCGAAAATCAAGACTGACCCGAAACTGTTGTATAGCCACATCAGGAGGAAGACAAGTCAAAGACCAGGTGATCAGACTGAGGACAGAAGGTGGAGAACTCACAAGAAATGATCAGGAGGTACGTGAGGAGCTAAACAGGAGATTTAAGGAAGTTTTTACAGTAGAGACAGGAAGGGCTCTGGGAAGACAGCACAGAAGAGAACATTAAGAGGGAATATACCAACAAGTGTTGGATGACATACAAACAACCGAGGAGGAGGTGCAGAAGCTAAGTGACCTTGATACCTCAAAGGCGATGGGACCAGACATCTCCCTGTGGGTCCTTAGAGAAGGAGCAGAGATGCTGTGCGTGCCCCTAACCACAATCTTCAACACATCCCTTAAAACTGGGCAACTACCTGAGAAATGGAAGACAGCAAATGTAGTCCCCATATTTAAGAAAGGAAACAGAAATGAGGCACTAAACTACAGACCTGTGTCTCTGACATGTATTGTGTGCAAAGTCATGGAGAAGATTATCAGCAAGATAGTGGTGGAACACCTGGAACAGAACAAGATTATAAATGAAAACCAGTATGGGTTCATGGAAGGCAAATCCTGTTTCACAAACCTTCTGGAGTTTTATGACAAGGTAACAGAAGTAAGACACGAGAGAGAGAGGGGTGGGTTGATTGCATTTTCCTAGACTGCAGGAAGGCCTTTGACACAGTTCCCACAAGAGATTAGTGCAGAAGCTGGAGTATCAGGCGCATATAACAGGGAGGGCACTGCAATGGATCAGGGAATACCTGACAGGGAGGCAACAACGAGTCATGGTACGTGAAGAGGTATCACTGTGGGCGCCTGTGACGGGCGGGGTCCCACAGGGGTCAGTTCTAGGACCAGTGCTATTTTTGATATATGCGAACGACATGATGGAAGGAATAGACTCTGAAGTGTCCCTATTCGCAGATGGTGTGAAGCTGATGAGAAGAATTAAATCGGATGAGGATGAGGCAGGACTGCAAAGAGACCTGGACAGGCTGGACATGTGGTCCAGAAACTGGCTTCTCGAATTCAACCCTGCCAAATGCAAAGTCATGAAGATTGGGGAGGGGCAAAGAAGACCGCAGACAGAGTATAGGCTAGGTGGACAAAGACTACAGACCTCACTCAGGAAGAAAGACCTTGGGGTGACCATAACACCGAGCACGTCACCGGAGGCACACATCAACCAAATAACTGCTGCAGCATACGGGCACCTGGCAAACCTGAGAATAGCGTTCCAATACCTTAATAAGGAATCGTTCAAGACACTGTACACTGTGTATGTTAGGCCCATACTGGAGTATGCAGCACCAGTCTGGAACCCACACCTGGTCAAGCACGTCAAGAAGTTAGAGAAAGTACAAAGGTTTGCAACAAGGCTAGTCTCAGAGCTCAGGGGAATGTCGTACGAGGAAAGGTTGAGGGAAATCGGACTGACGACACTGGAGGACAGAAGGGTCAGGGGAGACATGATAACGACATACAAGAGACTGCGGGGAATAGACGAGGTGGACAGAGATAGGATGTTCCAGAGAGGAGACGGAAACAAGGGGTCACAACTGGAAGCTGAAGACTCAGACGAGTCACAGGGACGTTAGGAAGTATTTCTTCAGTCATAGTCGTCAGGAAGTGGAATAGCCTAGCAAGTGAAGTAGTGGAGGCAGGAACCATACATAGTTTTAATAAGAGGTATGACAAAGCTGAGGAAGCAGAGAGGGAGAGGACCTAGTAGCGATCAGTGAAGAGGCGGGGCCAGGAGCTGAGTCTCGACCCCTACAACCACAATTAGGCGAGTACAATTAGGCGAGTACACACACACACACACACACACACACACACACACGTACGTCTTCCTACGCACCTGGTAACTTTATTTTCAGAAGTATTAAAGTTACTCAAAAACAATTTTGCCAACTGACGTTAGGTATTAGTTTCTAAGGCGAAGCAGGAGCAAGTTATACGAAAACCTTCATCCCGTGACACGTGTCCGCCATCGCAGAGTGAACGCTGACATACCTCTGTCTCCTGTATCTGAAATTGAGATTCGGGTGCCACGCGCTGATCTGATGCCCTGTATTCTAGACGGATTAAAAGCGACACGAGTGACAGCTGTTGTGTTCCAGTAATAATTATCCAACATCAAAGGATACTTGGACAATGGGCTGTCTTTTTTTTTATTTTAGATGTGTGCACTTACCCAGTTACTTTTGCTCTAGTATGAGTCAAGTCCTGGCTCCCGGTCCCGCCTAACATACCAAAATACATCCAATGAAAAGCAGGAGTGCAATGAGTACACAGAGATAATAAGCACTCCAGGTAGATTCTCTCTTCATACATAAGGGGAATTACCACCAGACCCATGACAGTCACTGATCAGCCGTGTTATAGTGACTATGTTGGACTGTGTTTCCAGCAACAGCAGCTTGATCTATCAGGCAGTAGACAGGGAGGAATGATCTAGAACCGGGCCCCGGGGACAGTGACCACGGAACTGTGTACAGGTATAAATCATACACCGATAAATTCAGTATTAACGTGATACGAGAATCCGGAGAAAAAAAAAGCAAGAATGCTTTTCATTACAATACGCACGGTAAAGCCGTGCCAACGCACCCGCAAACACACACAAGGACAGGAATAAAATATTCGAAATACGAGGACAAATGACAAGGATACATGGATGGAGACTTCAGTCTAAGGAAACTAAATAAACTGAATGGGGAAATGGTAGATTCAAACTGCATAAGCAGTTGTAAAGAGGAGCCTAGACAAAATTCCTGTGAACACGGAGTACAAATAGACTTGTACACAAACTTTAAATAAAATATGCCTCTTAAATAGACATAAGCTCGATCACCACCCCGGAGGCCCAGTTATACCAGGCCTCGTGGATGACAACCTCATTAATCAGAAGGCTCCTTCTATACACGTCTTCCAACAGCATAAAAATCAACTTCACAAGTGTCACGTGTTAACTAACAGGACTCTGGGAAGAGCACGCTTTTAACAGTCACCAGTAACTGGTGTGACCGAGGGTAGCCTCCCCTTCCTTACTGGCAATAACCACAGTCGCTCGTCCCTATCTCGTCACTATAAACACCCACAAACTCTCCTTTAATAACATAAAAATTGCACTGCCTTAGGCCTAGCAAGTGAGAGCGGACAAACCCGTTGCGTATTTACGCCGTGGCGACTAGTCGGTATGCCGGTCGTCGCCATGGCGAGGTTTATACCCTGCCTCCCCTCGCCACAGAATTCTCAATGATTCTTTTTTCTAATTTTTTCCCCTCTAAAATATCTCACGACAAATCCCCGCCTCTTATAACTTACGAGAGAAGACGTCTAGCAGGCACTAGGACTACAAAAACAAGATGCTTTTTTTCCTCTCTCTTTCCCGGCTCACCAACCGGTTCGAGTCCCACCTGTGAGATGTTTACATTCGTGTCATTACTTTTTTATGCATACCTTCTGAACGATAATACAATGATTATCGCACCACGGCAGTAATCCAAGAGTCAGGGATCGAAGCAGCGTGGGGAAGGTAGTGTTAATTTCCAACAGGACTTTAAGATGACTTAAAAACCATGGTGTAGTAAGCAAGATGGAGATTCACAAATATTCACTTCAACTCGAAGATACCTTTGGGTATATAACCTTTGTATAGTATTTATCTGAGTAGAAATTTAATTATCTTGAGTGCAGGTTAAAGTTTCGATAATTGGTAAGTCTCTCCTTACTTCCCTGCCTACCAATCTGCCCTTCCCTCCAGGTCGTGTTGTTCCCTGCCTACCAACCTGCCCTTCCCTCCAGGTCGTGTTGTTGCCTGCTTACCAACCTGCCCTTCCCTCCAGGTCGTGCTGTTCCCTGCCTACCAATCTGCCCTTCCCTCCAGGTCGTGTTGTTGCCTGCTTACCAACCTGCCCTTCCCTCCAGGTCGTGTTGTTCCCTGCCTACCAACCTGCCCTTCCCTCCAGGTCGTGTTGTTCCCTGCCTACCAACCTGCCCTTCCCTCTAGGTCGCATTGCTTCCCCTGCCTACCAACGTGCCCTTCCCTCCAGGTCGCATTGCTTCCCCTGCCTACCAACGTGCCCTTCCCTCCAGGTCGTGTTGCTTCCCCTGCCTACCAACCTGCCCTTTTCCCTCCAGGTCGTGTTGCTTCCCCTGCCTACCAATCTGCCCTTCCCTCCAGGTCGTGCTGCTTCCCCTGTCTACCAATCTGCCCTTCCCTCCAGGTCGTGTTGCTTCCCCTGCCTACCAACCTGCCCTTCCCTCCAGGTCGTGTTGCTTCCCCTGCCTACCAACCTGCCCTTCCCTCCAGGTCGTGTTGTTGCCTGCTTACCAACCTGCCCTTCCCTCCAGGTCGTGTTGTTCCCTGCCTACCAACCTGCCCTTCCCTCCAGGTCGTGTTGTTCGCCTGCCTACCAACCTGCCCTTTCCTCCAGGTCGTGTTGTCCTGCCTACCAACCTGCCCTTCCCTCCAGGTCGTGTTGTTCCCTGCCTACCAACCTGCCCTTCCCTCTAGGTCGCATTGCTTCCCCTGCCTACCAACGTGCCCTTCCCTCCAGGTCGCATTGCTTCCCCTGCCTACCAACGTGCCCTTCCCTCCAGGTCGTGTTGCTTCCCCTGCCTACCAACCTGCCCTTCCCTCCAGGTCGTGTTGCTTCCCCTGCCTACCAATCTGCCCTTCCCTCCAGGTCGTGTTGTTCCCTGCCTACCAACCTGCCCTTCCCTCCAGGTCGTGTTGCTTCCCCTGCCTACCAACCTGCCCTTCCCTCCAGGTCGTGTTGCTTCCCCTGCCTACCAATCTGCCCTTCCCTCCAGGTCGTGTTGCTTCCCCTGCCTACCAATCTGCCCTTCCCTCCAGGTCGTGTTGCTTCCCCTGCCTACCAATCTGCCCTTCCCTCCAGGTCGTGTTGCTTCCCCTGCCTACCAATCTGCCCTTCCCTCCAGGTCGTGTTGCTTCCCCTGCCTACCAATCTGCCCTTCCCTCCAGGTCGTGTTGCTTCCCTGCCTACCAATCTGCCCTTCCCTCCAGGTCGTGTTGCTTCCCCTGCCTACCAACCTGCCCTTCCCTCCAGGTCGTGTTGCTTCCCCTGCCTACCAATCTGTCCTCCCAGGTAGTGATGAACCCCTACCTACTAACCTATCATAATCTGCCGTAGAGTCACATGGTCAGTACGTTACTTCTGGACGGTGTGCATAAAATTGTTGCCTTGTAGCGCTTACGTTGACATGAGTGCACCTTATTGTATTTCTGATGATTTTATGGACAATCTCATGCTCAAAAACACTCGTAATGACACCAAGAACATTTTTTTATTCCTCGTAAAATGGAGATAGGACAAAATAACGAAGATGGGACAGCAATACTCTGGATTACCAGACAATCAACAAGGAGGCCCGGCACCAAGCCAGACAGCGGGAGCTGGACAAACTCTGGAAACAGGTCTAGGTAAATCACAAAGGCTCGTCTACCATCACCACTTCAACATTTCCTGTAACTTGTCTCTTATTTATTTCCCACCTCCTATATCACTTCTTCCATCTTTCTCTTCATTTACTCCGATTCTTTCTCATACTCCTTCCACCTTATCCTCTGTTCTTCTTTTCCTAATATTTACCCCTCCCCATTCCACTGTATTTCCATTCAGTCTCTTCCTCTTCTCCCCAGTATCTTGCCTCCATCGCTATAAAATTAAACTTTCCGCAACCTTCTCTCCCTCCAGAAATCCCTTCTCACCCCAGCTTGCCCCTTTCCCGTTTTCTTCTTCCCCGCCCCCTCGCCCCAGTGGCATGTACAATCATCACTCTTCCTACCATGAACAATCTAATAAATGTTCTTTTCTCTCTTCCTCCGCGTCCTCTGTCAGCCTCAATTTTTCGACTCGGCTATTTTAATACTTCACAGTTTATTCTTTCGTTTTGCCTAACATCACAATTTCATAAACTCTACTTTTTTTTCTTCATGTTCACAGTTATGTCTCCTCTCCTATTAAAACTGTATTTTGTCTTCCCTATATTTCTTATTTGCAAAATATTAAAAACACCCTCAGTCCTCTTGACGTTAAACCTATAATTCGTCAATTATTATTATAATCATGGGGAGCGCTAAACCCGTAGGATTATACAGCGTATGTGGGGGAGGGATGGAAGGTATTCAGGCTTAACTCAGGGAACCGGTACATAGATCCAATTCCCTAGATCAAGAACCCCTCACCAGAGTCAAGGAACCTTCCTTGAGGGGCGTAATTCGTCAAGCTAACAGCCTGGTTGATGCTCAACATCTTGAAGCGATGCTTCGGGTGTGTACTCTAGTTCCTGTTCTCGATACATTGGCGAGACTGCCACGCTCTATTTTGACAGACTTTCTGACACACCAGCATTGTTTACGGACCATCGCCAGCCCATAAGCTGGACCCTAGCTAAAGCTATTTATGTTTTCCTTTTCTGGTCTACACCGACACTCAGAGTAAACCTCAGTCCCGGTTCTGTTTGCACTGATGCCTTCCTTCACCAGCACAATGTCATGTTCTAATCTTTAGAACACACGTGACCATGACTAATCCCATTGTTCTTTTTCACTTCGTCACCTGACCTATCTTCTGTTTTTTCTAAAGCTTTCACTCGTAGTTTGACCACGTTTCGGCCCAGGAGGCACTAAAACATCCTCTAAAGTTTCCTCTCAAATTGTGGGTTAGCTATAAATTGTTCCAGCCACGGTATTGTAACTTCATCACACGTCAGACTCGTATATACAGGAATGTAAACAAGGAGGCGTTTAGAACGATTTGTCAGCGTTTGCTTACACGCAGCATCAGCGTGTAGCCTACACGCAGCATCAGCGTGTAGCCTACACGCAGCACCACGTGTAGCTAACGCAGCACCAGCGTGTAGCCTACACGCAGCACCAGCGTGTAGCCTACACGCAGCACCAGCGTGTAGCCAACACGCAGCACCAGCGTGTAGCCTACACGCAGCACCAGCGTGTAGCCTACACGCAGCACCAGCGTGTAGCCTACACGCAGCACCAGCGTGTAGCCAACACGCAGCACCAGCGTGTAGCCAACACGCAGCACCGGCGTGTAGCCTATACGCAGCACCGGCGTGTAGCCAACACGCAGCACCGGCGTGTAGCCTACACGCAGCACCAGCGTGTAGCCAACACGCAGCACCAGCGTGTAGCCTACACGCAGCACCAGCGTGTAGCCAACACGCAGCACCAGCGTGTAGCCTACACGCAGCACCAGCGTGTAGCCTACACGCAGCACCAGCGTGTAGCCTACACGCAGCACCAGCGTGTAGCCAACACGCAGCACCAGCGTGTAGCCAACACGCAGCACCGGCGTGTAGCCTATACGCAGCACCGGCGTGTAGCCAACACGCAGCACCGGCGTGTAGCCTACACGCAGCACCGGCGTGTAGCCAACACGCAGCACCAGCGTGTAGCCTACACGCAGCACCGGCGTGTAGCCAACACGCAGCACCGGCGTGTAGCCAACACGCAGCACCGGCGTGTAACCAACACGCAGCACCGGCGTGTAGCCAACACGCAGCACCGGCGTGTAGCCAACACGCAGCACCGGCGTGTAGCCAACACGCAGCACCAGCGTGTAGCCAACACGCAGCACCAGCGTGTAGCCAACACGCAGCACCAGCGTGTAGCCAACACGCAGCACCAGCGTGTAGCCAACACGCAGCACCAGCGTGTAGCCAACACGCAGCACCAGCGTGTAGCCAACACGCAGCACCAGCGTGTAGCCTACACGCAGATGGAAACCATACACATACGTTAGGAAACACTTGAATAACAGCAAAATTGAATGCAATAGAAAGGAATATAAGCTAGAAAAGCTCACAGCTCCAAGAACCACAAGCAGATTAAATAAAGATACGTGACTGAGCTTAAAGAAATATAACTCAAGCACGCGGAAACGAATAGGAATCTACTTGAAGACGAAGTGCACTTAAAGGTAGATTATTCACTTCGATACAAACAAGACCATACAATGATTTATTGCACATGATACACAGTTTGTACAGAGATGGGTGACATTTGGTGGTGCATGCAGAGTCCATGGTATGGAGAGCATTTCAGGCAAGCTAAACATATACTGAAAAGTCTTTAACACCTGCTATGAACCAGGTTAAAGAACACTTAATATAGTTTTTTTTTTTTTTTTTTACAAATGGACCCGTAAGTCAGATCAAAGCTTCTGTTCAATGATCAAAAGGTCCCCACTCAGCGGATCATTATCTGGTTAAGACCAGCGACAACAAGAACATTCTGTGTTCACCTGACAAACAAAACACCACCAGTACACCAAGAGTAAGATGTGAGCTCAAGAGCTACAGCTCACGACTCACACTCGACTAATTACATATGCGAACAGGTGGTTAGTTATGCAAGCAACAGCTGACTCCCTGGTAGCAAAGCTTTTTGTGGAACTCTTAAATATAAATAAAAAAAATCGTTAAAGTAGCGGGTGGTAGTGAATGGTTGGGTGGGTGGAGATGTTTGGTGGTAGTTGGTTGGTGGTGGTTGGTGGTGGTAATGGGTGGTAGTGGTGGCTGCGACATCTGCTCGTTATTATTCTCACAGAACCATAAGCTAAATACAAGCTCGGTTCAACACCAAAACAAAACTGGGCAATTTTCATAGAATTTTTAAAAAGACTGGTTCTACAGAATGCGAGTAGCTCCACCACCAAAACCACAATCCCCTAAAACTACCACCACCACAACCCCTAAAACCACCGTCACCAGTCATCCCAAACCATTATTAACCATCCCCGCTGCAAACCCCCCCGCCCCATCACCACCCAGTGTCCTCGTCATTCCGGGGAAGTTTACTGCCTCGTACATAAAGTCTACTTAATGGATTACTTTACAGCCTCCACTACACTTATTGTTACACACACACACACAAATTACAACCGTGAAAGCTGGTACATGATAAAACGCTCTAAGATTGAGTCGCGAGCAACACTTTGCTACCCCCCCCCCCCGCACACACATACATATTTTTAAGGTAAGAACAACGTTTTGAAGCTCTACTGCCCCATTTTTTAATTCTCATTATGTACTTTTCTGTCTGTTTCTAGGTATGGCAGGGATCAAGAGAACAGTAGTAATGACAGTGAGTGCAAGAGGTGGAGCCCCTCAACACACCACACACACACACACACACACACACACACACACACACACACACACACACACACACACACACACACACACACACAGGGAAAAACACCTTTTGTTTTACATAGGAATGACAAAGGATTGCAATGATCTAAGAGGTCATTCCACTCCGGGAGGTGTTCGAAAATGGCTTTTACAAACGGTACAGATCAAGCTATTACCGTCTAAATTACTGGGAACCCCCCTCAAAATCCTATGTACTCACTGGAACAGAGGAGATTGATACATGATAATATAAACGTCGAAAATACTTGAGAGCCTAGTCTCAAATTTGCACACTGCCATGGCAACATGCTGGAGTGAGAGATATGGGAGAAAATGTATAATAAACCAAGTGAAAAGAAGGGGCGCCGTTGGCACAATAAGAAAACATTGTATCAACATCCGTGGTCCAGACTATTCAACATCTTACGAAAAAGATATCAGAAACACTACAGGGCCAAGTGTAGAAGTCTTCAAGAGGAAATTGGGCACGTACCTCCAAGTGTGGGATCAACCAGTCTGTAATGCATATGTGCGCCAAAGGGCCGCCAGCAACAACAGCCTGGTTGACCAGGCAAGCACCACACAAGCCTGGCTCAGGGCTACGGGAGTACGAAATATCTCGATACTCAAAGGTAGAGGTACAAACCTCAGCTGTACACAAACAACAGTACAAACCTCAGTTGTGCACAAACAACGGTACAAACTAAGGCACTGCTATCACACCTCAGTTCCGTACCATCACATTAACAAAAAACGTCGGTGTAGCAAATAAATAAAATAAATAAATAAAATAAATAAAACCTAGCAAATAAATGAAAGTCTTTCCATTTACCTTACTAACGTAGAGTTCAGAACAACAAACTCATCCCGTCACCATACATAGCATAAAATTTCCCACGCGTTACGGAATGTGCTGACATGCACGAGCCGTAATTGACTACGTTCTGCTTAATTATTTCCTAAACATTTTTGCACGTTCGACAAAGCGTTCCAAATCGCATGCTTTTGTCTGAGGACGGGTTAATATATAACGCGTCGAACACCTAATTTTAAACAAAAAGAAAGGAAAAAAGGTTGAAAGGCTTGCCACAAGGTAATTACCGGAACTAACGAATAAAACTAAAAATTGTTGAGTGTACACACACACACACACACACACAGCCTGGGAAATAATAACAGTAATGAAGCCGCAACACCATAATTATGAGCTATGCTCCTACCACTACAAATGGGCAATGAGAAATCGGTAATATTTGTATCTCACGCTCGCCGAAGAGCGCACGTGGGGGCGCGCGCGCACAAAAAATACAGTTCGTGTCTATCGACAGATACCTTTGACACAATCGAATCGAAGACGACGAGAGCTGTCGTAAGATGGGAAGGAAGAAGGATATGGAAGGATGGAAATAACTGGAAAAGGATGGGGAGGAGGGGAAGAGGAGGAATCAAGGCAAGTGGCCCTAACCTTTGACACATGGTAACTAAAAACACACACACAAGGTGTGGGAGTTTATCAGGCAATATACAATACGTTAAAACATTGTCAACAGGCCCCGGGTAGGTTTCGTTGAGGGGTCGGCAAAGGGAAAACGTACTTCCAGCAAGCACCCTTAGCATGCCGGGCCCATGGAGACTGTTCATCACTGGAACACTTCTCTCCACCAACTCCACCTCTTAACACTGTCAAATAATAAACCAAGACGTCCTGTCACTTCTCCCTAACATACTGTCCCAAACCTGTATTTAAAATCACTCCACTTGAAAACAAGAGACTTAGAAGACGGTGAAGAGTACCTCTAATGAAAAGCAGGAGGCAACGAGTACACTAACGGAGAACATTATGAATGTTAGAAGTCCTCTACTTTTCAACGCCCTCTCCTCGTGCATAAGATGAATTACCAGCAAACCTTTGGATCGCTTCAGAAAGGAAATTCCCTAAATCAGTTCCCGACCACCCGGGACTATGTGCGGACAGCAGTAACGCCCGGTTTGATCAGGCCTTGATCCACTAGAAGGCCTGGTCTGAGACCGGGGCCTTCCAATGGAGGGGGGGGGGGACGTTGACCCCCGGAAGCGTCCTTCAGGTCTGATACCAAACCACGTTGTTACATCTACAGCATTATCAGCTACCCAACTTCTAACATGTCAACTACTTACCCCAACCTTCCCTATAGGAACAATACCTTAGGTGAATTACAGCGCACCCCCTCCCTCCCTACTGTTAACCATAACATAACATCCCTCTCAACCCAAACATGCTGGGTCATAATTTGGCAATTAAACCACTATAACGATCTGCAGCAGACATTAAGGGAAACTCTCAACACCTCACGTGGCCAAAACAATATTATCAAACTCGTGGAACCTGAATATATTGGAGTTAATATTAATAAACTCATGGACTCTGTTTGGAAATATAAACACAAATGCAGTATAATGTGATCCTTTATTGACTACGTTTCGCCCACACAGTGGGCTTTTTCAAGTCACAAACAGAACTACCTGGGGTGGAAGGAACGCGAGTATTTATAGTCCGGTTCAGAATGCTGAGGTCAGGTGAAGAATGCTGCATCTGATGATGCAATCTTGTCCAATCTCCTTTCCGGGCTGCCCAAGTTTTTAGACTCTATAACCCCACTCTGTGCATCATCATATGCAGCATTCTTCACCTGACCTCAGCATTCTGAACCGGACTATAAATACTCGCGTTCCTTCCACCCCAGGTAGTTCTGTTTGTGACTTGAAAAAGCCCACTGTGTAGGCGAAACGTAGTCAATAAAGGATCACATTATACTGCATTTGTGTTTATATTTCCATTGTGTCGGTATTTTATACCATTTATTTCCATGGACTCTGTTTACACTAACCAAGTCTCCCATCAAAGCTCTCAATTACCAGCGCTTACAAGGTCTCGTGGGCTAACAAATAGAATGAGGTGGTAGTCTTTGACCGTCTTTTCCGATGACTTGTACCTTTCATACTGAGATTAAGACACATGTGCAACATAAAGATACCCAGATGTTGCACATGTGTCTTAATCTCATCTTGTCGGTATTATATACCATTCGTACACACCTTTCATACTACCAGTCTAAGTTTTTTTCATTTCTTATTCGCTGCATAATATTCACATCATACACTGATCTCAGACACATTTCAACTTCCTCCAGCCGCCGCCTTGCTGTAAGTCAGGCCTCGCACTCACACAAAAGCGTCGGCAATATTACTCTCAGATACATTTTTTCCATCAAATGACAAACTTGATATTTTTACAATGGCTGGAGGTGTTACCCAACCCCTCTGCAAGATTGATATGAAGTTCGCCAGGAATCCGTGCTTAAAAGAGAAAGCCTTCGAAAGACATTTCGGTCTGCCGTGAACAATTCTTAAATCGTGATCTGACAATGGTCTAGGACGGACCGAAACGTCGTAAGGTTCCTCTCCGAGGTTCAGGTTTGGAGTCACAGTCACAGTATCGTAATTTTTTTATTCTTTACCGATATGAAGTCTTCCTAAACCCAAGTATTCGGTAACTCGTACACTTAAACCCGCATATAGATGTTGACATCCACTACTGCTTCACATGTTTCCACGTATCATTATCCTCACCCTGAAGAAGCGTCTATTTACATATTTCTACGCTGGTAGGTGGAACGCTATCAATGCACACTCTTATAATTGATTATGGTGATTGTCTTGATTTCTTCATAAAGTTCATCCTAATTATTAATAGGAAATTAAAAAAAATGTATTTACTAACATGCCTGCGACGTGTTTAGTGTCCGTCTCTTGATTCCTTGGCGCTCTCAAGCACAGTACTAAATCCTCAAGAGAATTTCGTACACCATAATCACTCTGGCCTTCCTCTTTTCCGGAGGTCAAGTTTAGTTCCTTAATTAAGTCTCTGTTCCTGAGAGACTTACAATAAAAAGTAGCAGCACTACGAGTGCACTAAGAGAGAACTTTATAAGTACCAGAGGTCTCTGACTTTTCACAAATTGGTCCCTGACCAGCCATTCTGTGGTTCACATGCTGGACTGTATGCAACCAGCAATAACAGCTTGGTTGATCAGGACTTGATCCACTAGGCCTGGTCTGGGACGGGGCCATGGAAGCATCCCTTAAGTATCCTGAGAGGGAGAGAGAGGGAGAGAGGGAGAGAGGGAGAGAGAGGGAGAGGGAGAGAGAGGGGGGGGAGAGAGAGAGAGAGAGGGAGAGGGAGAGGAGAGGGGAGAGGGAGAGGGAGAGGGAGGGAGAGAGAGAGAGAGAGAGAGAGAGAGAGAGAGAGAGAGAGAGAGAGAGAGAGAGAGAGAGAGAGAGAGAGAGAGAGAGAGAGAGAGAGAGAGAGCCACACACATCAGTCAGCATCATGATCCAAACATAACAATAAACCATAAAACGAAACTTCACCCATAAAAACCTTCCATCAGACCCTATCATATGACGCCGGTCTATCCCTGATTAATTAAAACCACTAAAACACGCCAGTAAACCGCCAATACAAACCAATCGAGCGATTACACCACAATGCTGCCAACACCACTCACCTGACCCGTCAAGTCTAACAACCCGGGATCTTTCCCCAAGCTTCAATTACTCTGACAATACTTTCCAGAAAATATAATAAATAATTTTACCTTTAATTATAATAAATTATAAGAGGCTGGATCATAAACAAAAAAAATTCCCAACGTGATCAATTTATTTAGTTTCAAGAGTAAGTTTCCTTCTATAAACTTAAAAACAAAAAAAACAAAAAAAAAAACTTGTCACTCCTCCTCTCTTTTTTTAAACGTTCTTACTGAAATTTGATTTTCAAACTGTGTTGAGTTTCAGCCTCAACCATCTGATATGACTCTATACTTATCAATTATATTAATTAGTATCAACTACTCATAGACTGTGGGACTGATTACCTCAAATTTCTTCTGAGCTTCAACTGTTCTTCTCTGTATTGGACTGATGAAGCCAATAGTTGCCAAAACGTTTCCACAATAAAGATCCGAAAGTGTTGCACATGTGTCTTAAATTCATCACACCCAGATGTTCACGTGTGTAATTCATCACACCCAGATGTTCACGTGTGTAATTCATCACACCCAGATGTTGCACGTGTGTAATTCATCACACCCAGATGTTCACGTGTGTAATTCATCACATCCAGATGTTCACGTGTGTAATTCATCACACCCAGATGTTCAAGTGTGTAATTCATCACACCCAGATGTTGCACGTGTGTAATTCATCACACCCAGATGTTGCACGTGTGTAATTCATCACACCCAGATGTTGCACGTGTGTAATTCATGACACCCAGATGTTGCACATGTGTAATTCATCACACCCAGATGTTGCACGTGTGTAATTCATCACACCCAGATGTTGCACGTGTGTAATTCATCACACCCAGATGTTGCACGTGTGTAATTCATCACACCCAGATGTTGCACGTGTGTAATTCATAATCTTCCTTCATATCATATGAGAAAGCACTAAAATAAGAGGGGTCGTACTACAACCGGATCTAATCCTAGGAAAGGATTAGTAGCACCGATTCCAGGGATCAAGAGCAAATCAACAGCATTCAGTGGGCGGGACGGAGACCTCTGTATTGGTAGTGCTGGGCTGCCTGCTGCCAGCACCAACAGCCTCAATGATCAGCCCTGGTCTGGGGCTGGACCGCGGAGGCGGTGACCTCCTCTGAATTAACTACGGGTCAGCTAGACGTCAACAGATACTGGTATTTATATCTGATTACGGTGCAGCAATGTACGGTGCAGCAATGTACGGTGCAGCAATGTACGGTGCAGCAATGTACGGTTTAGCGCTTAAAATAAAACCTAGCAATATATAATAAAAGCTAATAATAATAATAATAATAATAATAATAATAATAATAATAATAATAATAACTAGTAGCAATAATAGTCAAAATTTTATTCCAGTTCTAGGTGGCACCATCACTGGCATCATCATTCTTTATATCCATAATTATTCTCATCATTCATTATAACCACAATCTTTTCATTATAAACAATCATTCTCATCATTCTTTAGAGCCATAATGATTCTTATTCATTATAATCATAATCATTCTCATTATTAACTTCATTATTAACATGGACATAATATCCCTCATTGTTTCTCTCATCACTACCGCAATAATCATTCTCACCTTCCTCATTATCACCATCCTCATCATTTACCATCATCACTCACGTTATAATCGTCCTCATTAGTGAAATTAGTAACCCAATTTTGTCTAGATGTTTATTTTTAGACCAGGGCATCACCACTGCTGGTGGTCTAGGACCTACGTGTATGGGGGCCTATGGGTCTGGGACCTACATGGTTAAGACCTACGTATATAGGACAAACGTGTATGGGACCCATGGGTCTGGTACCTAAGTGTATTGGACCTATGGGTTTGAGACCTACGTGTATGGGAGGCCTATGGGTCTAGGACCTATGTGTATGGGGGCTGTGTGTATGGGATCTATGGGTATGGGATCTATAGGTATGGGATATATGGATATGGGATCTATGGGATCTGGGACCAATGGGTCTGGGACCAATGGGTCTGGGACCATACAGGATCACAATGAGAAACCCCACCAAAGACCACACTAGCTGGGGTGTGGTCTGCACGGTTGTACAAATGGTTACATTTCTTGTACTCGCCTAGTTGTTAGCGCAGGGGTCGATTCACAGTTCCTCCACTGATTACTGGTTTCCAGGACCCTATCATACCTACTCTTGAAACTGTGTATAATGTTCACCTTCCTAACGTCAAACAAATATTCTCTTCATTATCAGTTATTCTATCCAACTGCTACATTCTTCTAGCTTTTCTATCCATCTGTTGCATTCTTAAGAGCCTTTCTATCCACTTAATTGACGTCTCGGGTACATACTGACGTCCCGGATACATACTAACGTCTCATGTACATACGTCCCGAGTACATACAGACGTCTCGGGTGCATACTAACGTCCCGGGTACATACTAACGTCCCGGGTACATACTAACGTCCCGGGTACATACTAACGTCCCGGGTACATACTAACGTCCCGGGTACATACTGACGTCCGAAGTACATACTGACTCCCGGGTACATACTAACGTCTCAGGTACATACTGACGTCCCGGATACATACTGGCATCTCGGGTGCATACTAACGTCCCGGGTACATACTGACATCTCAGGTACATACTGACATCCCAGGTACATACTGACTTCCCAGGTACATACTGACATCCCAGGTACATATTGACATCCCAGGTACATACTGACATCCCGGGCACATACTGACGTCCCGGGTACATACTAACGTCTCAGGTATATATTGACCCCTCTGGTACAAACATATCAAGCAACCGGTTGCAAAGATGACTATTAGGTACTTAAATATGTAAAGTTAACCAGCTTTAAGGGTGAAAAATCCGGCTTATAATACGAACAAGATGTGATTAAAAACACATAAGCAAATACTTAGGTTATGATGATGATAATTATTATAGGCCGAAGAAGGCCCTAGGGCTGAAACAGTTCCGTATTACAATGGCCTAAGTGTTAAAGTGAGTCTTCAACTAAAACCGGTCGTAACATTATTCCACCAGCTACCAGCAACATATACACCAGAAGTCAACCAAATTTTTTAAACATGCTTATAACTAAAAATAACTTCCCTATTCTTAAGTTATTCTAACTTCCCTATTCTTAAGTTATTCTAACTTCCCTATTCTTAAGTTATTCTAACTTCCCTATTCTTAAGTTATTCTAACTTCCCTATTCTTAAGTTATTCTAACTTCCCTATTCTTAAGTTATTCTAACTTCCCTATTCTTAAGTTATTCTAACTTCCCTATTCTTAAGTTATTCTAACTTCCCTATTCTTAAGTTATTCTAACTTCCCTATTCTTAAGTTATTCAAAACTTCCCTATTCTTAAGTTATTCTAACTTCCCTATTCTTAAGTTATTCTAACTTCCCTATTCTTAAGTTAGCCTAACTTCCCTATTCTTAAGTTAGCCTAACTTCCCTATTCTTAATTTAGCCTAACTTCCCTGTTCTTTAGTTACCCTAACCTCCCTGTTCTTAATAAGCTACCATAAATTCAGTGTTCTTAATAAGCTAGCATAACTTCTCTTCTTAAAAAGCTACCCTAACTCCCGTATTCTTAAACGCTACCATAACTTTCGTCACCCCCATAATACGTTACCGCAACTTTCCCCACCAGCATAATAGGATACCATAACTTCCCCATCCTTAAATGCTACCATAACTTTAACCAACTCCATAATAAGCAACCGTAACTTTCCCTGCCTCCCCCCCCCAAAAAAAAAAAAGTTACTGTAACTTCCCCATTCTTAACAAGCTACCATAACTTTCACCACCGCCAAAGCTACCATAACTTCCACATTTCAATATTGAGTTAGAAAAATTTTCTAGTCGAGCATCCTAGGTTATATAGCGTGTTATTCTGACACTGACACTTCTCTGACTGACACCCATCTTACACTCTTCCTATTCCTCATTTATCAGTTGCTCCTCTTACTCATTTATTAGCTGTTCCTCTCCCTCATTTATTAGCTGTTCCTCTTCCTCATTTATCAACTGTTCCTCTTCCTCATTTATCAACTGTTCCTCTTCCTCATTTATCAACTGTTCCTCTTCCTCACTTATCAACTGTTCCTCTTCCTCATCAACTGTTCCTCTCTCTCACTTATCAACTCTTCCTCTTCCTCACTTATCAACTCTTCCTCTTCCTCACTTATCAACTGTTCCTCTTCCTCATTTATCAACTGTTCCTCTCTCTCACTTATCAACTCTTCCTCTTCCTCACTTATCAACTGTTCCTCTTCCTCATTTATCAACTGTTCCTCTTCCTCATTTATCAACTGTTCCTCTCTCTCACTTATCAGGTGCTTCTCTCACGTACCTACAAGGTTAATGGATGCCTTCATGTTGGTGAAGGGCTCATGATCTTTGAAATTGGAGTTTCGTCCCTTTCCTTGGATCAAACCTGATAACCTCCCATTCCCCATGATTCTAATAACATTTTTTCCTCCCCCTCCATCCTCACCAACCCTCCCCCATTACCACCAACCCTCTCCCACTCTCTTCTGTTACTGAGCTACTCCCCCACTCTTGTCTCAGAGAATCACCTCCCCCCCCCCGCCTTCTATTCCCGTCATTTCTCACTGCCCACTCCATTCTCTCTTATCTCTCTCTCTCTCTCTTTCCTATTTTTTTCCTCTCACAATCACGTCCATCTCTCCGCTCCATCACTTTCCGTCCTCCTTATATTGAAAAATATTTCTGCTTCTTTTCCATCCCCACCACCACCACTTACACTTAACATCTCAATCATTCTCTCTCTCTCTCTCTCTCTCTCTCTCCGTGTGTGTGTGTACTCACCTAGTTGTACTCACCTAGTTGAGGTTGCGGGGGTCGAGTCCGAGCTCCTGGCCCCGCCTCTTCACTGATCGCTACTAGGTCACTCTCCATGAGCCGTGAGCTTTATCATACCTCTGCTTAAAGCTATGTATGGATCCTGCCTCCACTACATCGCTTCCCAAACTATTCCACTTACTGACTACTCTGTGGCTGAAGAAATACTTCCTAACATCCCTGTGATTCATCTGTGTCTTCAGCTTCCAACTGTGTCCCCTTGTTACTGTGTCCAATCTCTGGAACATCCTGTCTTTGTCCACCTTGTCAATTCCTCTCAGTATTTTGTATGTCGTTATCATGTCCCCCCTATCTCTCCTGTCCTCCAGTGTCGTCAGGTTGATTTCGTGTTGTGTGTGTGTGTGTGTGTGTGTGTGTGTGTGTGTGTGTGTGTGTGGTGTGTGTGTGTGTGTGTGTGTGTGTGTGTGTGTGTGTGTGTGCTTATATTAATATTCAAATATTTTGACTAAAAATTCATTACCTTAGAGTTAAAATACACTTAGATTTTATATTATTTTTTCATACGATTTTTTTTTAAAAACTGTGAAATATTATAATATTAAGAAAAAATGGTAATACGTTGTAATATTTAAAGTGCCTGCCCAACCTTCTACATGCTGTCGTTACGTCGCCCCTGACACTCGTAGCAGCCCAACCTTCTACATGCTGTCGCTACGTCGCCCCTGACACTCGTAGCAGCCCTCCCCTTCCCCTGCCTGGACTGCTAATGGCTTGTATAGTGGTACTATTGTCCTCGAGGTGCCAATCAGGGCTGTGGTTGGCTGGAATGTCGCTTGGCACACCACCACCACCACCACCAGACAGGCGGGACAGTCACATGATTGTCCAGAGGTTTGAATACAGGGGTGGGGGGAGGGGAAATGAGGGGGGAAGGTAGGGTTTGGGGAGGAGAGTGGGTGGGGAGGGGAGGAGGTGGAGAAAGTATCGTGTGGGAATGATTGGGGGAGAGGGGTTGAGGTGGGTAGGGGGTTGAAGGTATGGGAGTGGTGGGTAGAGGGGTGTGGGCCGGAAGGAGGGTGGTGGTGGGAAGGGGGTAGGGGATAGGTGGTTGGATGGAGGATAGCAGGGGTGGTGGAGAATAGCAGGGGGTTGAGGATGGGGGGTGGAGGATAGCAGGGGGTTGTAAGACAGCAGGGGGAGTGGGAGATAGCAAGGAGTGGAAGATAGCAAGGGGGTGGAGGATAGCACAGGGGGTGGAGGGGGGAGAATAGGAAGGTGGTGGAGGATAGGAAGCGGGTGGAGGATAACAAGGATGAAGAAAAGAAGGGATGGAAAGTGGTAGGAATGTTAACTATCAAGAAAAAGGAGAAAGGTAACAGAAAAGATGAGGAGGGAAGCTAAAGAAAGTCTATGTGAAGAGAGATGAAAGAAACGACAACAAAAAAGAAATAAAAGCCATAGGAAAGCAAGTAAAGTTTTCTATGGGAACGAGAGGGAGAGAAAATCTTTAAGAAGAGAGAAAGGAAGGAACGACAAGAACATAAAAACACCACGAAGAGGGTTTCTAATGAAACCGAAAACGTCAACGTTATATTCTGAAGTGTTGAACATGGGTCATCACTACACCTTATATTAAACTACAGTTAGAAGTCAATAACGAAATATGAAAAAAAAAAAAACGTGCGACTTTTATGTCTGACAAAGTAGTGCACGTGTTTACAGTGCTGGTAGTCCCAGGCGCAGGCGAGAGCACGGAGGCGAGGGGAAGAAAGAAGCGGGGAGTAGAAGAAACAAGAGGGGGAGGGGAAGAAAGAAGCGGAGAGAAGCGGGGAAGGGGAATGATAGCGAGTAAAAGGGGGGGGGGTTGCCAGAAGGGGAAGGGAGTTAAAGAGGAACTTCCCCCCACCATACAGTGCCGCCCTATAATGCCTCTGCAACACCCCCCCTTCCCCCACCATCACCAGCTGCGGTAGAGCTGGTGTTATGGCACAAGCCGACATTTCCACCTCACCTTTCCCCGTTGCTCTGCCTAATTCCCCTTACCTCCCCCTGACTCTGTAGCCCCCTCACTTAGTTTACGCCTTTCCCCTCAGAGGCATTTTTCCCCCTCCCTGCCATATAACAACCCCCTCCTTGGCTTGTGCGTGGGGGGATGTGTATAACACACACACACACACACACACACACACACACACACACACACACACACACACACACACCACACCACACCACACCACACACACACACACACACACACACACACACACACACAGAATCAAAGTACGCAGAACTTATCCACACATACTTATCTGGGCTCTGGTTATGTGGCTCAAGTACAGCGTACTCTGATGGAGTGTATGCAGGTTCAAATCCTGTTGAGGACTGACATAATGTTTGTAAATAATTTCGCCAGTTTTACCTATTCGGCACAACATATATATAATCAATAACAACACTGCGACTAGCCAAGGACTCGAACGCATGTTGATCAATACCACTTGTTCGTGAAAATCTTGTGCAATTTTTGGGTATCTTTATTCTAGAAACGTTTCGTTAGCAAGTGGCTTCTTCAATCGTATGCAGAGAAAAGTGGAAGATGAGGAAGAGTTTGGGGTAATCTGTCCATCAATCCTGATAAAAGTGCAGCATATTCACGGAGATGGGGCTTATGCACTACAGACAGATGAGGTGGAGCAGTGGTAGGCGGAGTCACCAGTGGAAAAACTCGCTAGTGGAAGTAGGTCGTGTCTTTAGGTAAGGCAAGCTTTGAAGAATTCCCTGCATCACCATCCCAAGATGTTGCTGTGTCTGACAGAACTGACAGACGTATCATTATCAACTTCTAGGTTTTCTAAACCATTTATTAACAGATTCTTGTCTGGTGGTGATCAAGTTTTATGACCCTAGTTTAGTCGACAGGTTTCTCAACCCAATTAACCAAATTATTTGTCTCCTATGTTTGAATCTCTCCCTCCCTCATCACGTTTTACATTCCATTTTCATTTAATTAGTGTCTACTCCCTTTTCCCTCTTTTCTTTCCTAACTTCCTTCCCTAATAGCCCTCTGTAATTTCCTTTTGCCTTGTGCATTACCCGCCCTATTTCCATCTCATCCCCATTTACGTCCTCCTGGCCTACTCTTCACCCATTTCCCTTCCCTATTTTTTCCTCTTCCCTTTGCTCGCCCTTTTCAATTCCCCTTCAAATGTCAGCGACTAACCCCAAACTTCTCTCCTCACTCACACTGGCGACATTTTCTATTGTTTTGGTGTCGAGTCCGTCCTCCTAAGCAACGTCGGTGTGTTACGCTAGCTGAAAGTCATCGGTAAAGCTACGTTGTCAGTAAAATATAAGTGATTATTTGACTATTTTACAAGTCTACTTATTTGTCTGCGCCTCAAGAGTTTTATTTACTTTTGGGATATATATATATATATATATATATATATATATATATATATATATATATATATATATATATATATATATATATATATATTATATATATGTCGTGCCGAATATGTAAAACTGGTCAATTAGCAAGAACTCATTTAAAATTAAGTCCTTTCTAAAATTTTCTCTTATACGTTTAAAGATATATTTTTGTCATTAATGTTGGTGTAAAAAAATTTAATTTTGCACCAAAAGGAACTTAGAAAACTTACCTAACCTTATTATAACAAGAGCAATTTATTTTAGCCTAACCCAACTAAATATATTTTAGAGTTGTTTACAATAATTTAATACTAAACAAACACAGTGAAATATATTTTTTTCGTTAGGATCAGAATGATTTTGGCGAAATTATTGCATACACAAATTTTCACTTGTCCTATACGGCAAGATGAGCGTTGCTATTTAAGCCAAAATGGCAAGTTCTGCCTATTCGGCACGACATATATATATATATATATATATATATATATATATATATATATATATATATATATATATATATATATATATATATATATATATATATATATTATACACACACACGGGGCCAGGAGCTGCGACTCGACCCCTGCAACCACATGTAGGTGAGTACACACACATTATTCATAAACCAAAATTTCTTAAAACATCTGTCGTATTTGTGATACTGTGTGCTACAAGTGATTAAATTTTATCTGATGACAATCTAATATAATCTAACCTCGCGGAAATGGGGAATACTGAGAAACTAGCTAAAAAAAATATGTAAGAATTCGAGGCTACCGTCTGAATTAGAGGTTGTAGTATGACACGTGATCAGGTGATTCATGACACAAACTTGTTGGTCACTGAATCAGTTACTCTGGAGTTTACCTACTCTGGTTATAGTAACTGTAGACGAAAACATGTTCGTGTTTACCAGCAACCATCGTTTCAAAAGTGATGTTTTAGGAGTGGTACTTGTTTTACTGATATACAATAGAAGGTTACATTTCTCTAGTGTAAGTATATGTTTATTAGTGCATCTACTACTACAACCAGTCGCTGTGTCTAATTTATTCACTATTTTACTAGTTTCCACCTAAACTAAATTACTCCTCTAAAGAGTTAAACACACCCCACCGTCAGCTAACTACATCAAAACCACATATTCTCTTAGTCGTATCATGCAAACATCCAAATCAAAATAGACTTACTCTCGATATCTGTGATTCCCTCTAATTTACACTTACACTCACCCAAATGACTGTAAACATAAATATCCGAATATAAGTACTGCCTAGTCATAAGTTTGCCTGAGATACTTTAATAGAAACAAAAACCATTCTCGTTACTAAATTTATAAATTGTTATATTCTAAATTTTTTTAAACTACCTCAGTATTATAAATCTATTTAATTATTAGTTATATAACTTTAATATCAGTGTGCTCCATAACCTTTGTCAATATAGAGTAAGAATTATGTACACCACACATTGTAATTAATAATTAATAAAATGTAAACCCACATTGTAATCTTTACAGAGAAATAAACATTTCAATTCAATTCAGTTCAAAACAGCAACCAGATCTCTCTCTCTCTCTCTCT
Source organism: Cherax quadricarinatus (assembly GCF_026875155.1). Taxonomy (NCBI): domain Eukaryota; kingdom Metazoa; phylum Arthropoda; class Malacostraca; order Decapoda; family Parastacidae; genus Cherax; species Cherax quadricarinatus. The sequence continues at coordinate 32,915,175 of NC_069443.1, read as the reverse complement.
CTCTCTCTCTCTCTCTCTCTCTGCCATACAAGTATTGACATTATCTGTGACACACCACTCAGTCTGTGGCGCTTACCATTTTTCTGGTGTTGACCCCTGACCTCAGGATCTCACCAGATATAAGTGACGTAGGCATGAAGACACGTAACACATCAATTGTTAACTCTGGAAAGACCTCTATCAGTTACTGAAAGCGTTCAATCCTATGCAAAACGCTATCCAAAATCTGACTTGCTAATATCCACTTCTTGGTTTGTTGAATCAGTACAAGATATGAATGTGCATATCCACTCAGTCTGCTTAAAAGTACATATTTATGATTCAACATACGTAAGAACAATGATATACAAGTACATATTTAGGGGGCACCAACAGCCTGATTTATCAAGCCAGTAACATGGAGGCCTGGTTTGAGACCAGACAGTGGGGCTGCAATTTCCAGAAGCGACTACAGGTACCCTATGACCAAGCACATTTAATGAAGGGTTTTTCAGCCCTTAAAGTCACATCAAGGCACATACCTTCATATGCCTTTATACAATTTATCTTTCTACTGTATGTACCTCAAGAGATACTTATACATTCAGCCTCAATGTACTTAAATACAGTTTAAAGTTAGACTGTTTTAATAATCTTATTTTCCCCTTCTTGAAATTTAGAAACTTACTCTTGACAAACTAGTACGGGTGTGGCCTAATATATCTGTTGGAAAACTGGTGTTTTCTCCGTCCTAAGCATGAGAGCTGTTAACAAGTGGGATGGGGGTATTAAGAGAGCGAGAGAGAACGCGAGAGAGAGAGAGAGAGAGAGAGAGAGAGAGAGAGAGAGAGAGAGAGAGAGAGAGAGAGAGAGAAAGGCCTGTTGAGGGCAGTCGTGTTGCTATTAATAAGTTAGCAATCAGCCTAAAATTGTAATTAATACAGTACAGTTAAGTAAGACTAGGAATATTGGCTTAGGAAACATAAGGTACAATCACTGTCTCCCCATTGTAGACCACCATATGACAACTTTGCCAGGTCTAGAGTTTTGAATCCCAGGCACTCGGGGCAGTCACCTATGCTGCCCAGTGCTGGACACACCCATACTATCACTAGATATCAAGGCACGCGATAATTCCGGCATAATTAATTATGGGACCCTAAACTCTATAGCGTAAAATGAGTGTGTTCAACCCTTTAAGTTAAAGAAGTTTCCACACTTTAAGCCCCAATGAGGAACCTGGTTCAGCAGCAAACACTTTAAGTAAGCCCTTCACACAGAAGTCCTCCAGGTAAGTCAGTATCACCTGTGTTAGAAATGGCACCATTATCTTAAACACTCAAGTTACAATGGTCTTACCGAGGGCCGGTTGTGGGTCCAGTGTTGTATACAGGCCGCATCAAGATAAATCAGTCTGCATTAATCTACACACTGGTAAGTGCATACCTGTGTATATCTAGACAAGCCGGTCGTGAAAGGTCGGTTCATTTAGGGTATACTGAGTGCGAAATGGCTGGCCGCTTAGCGTAAACTTTGATTGATGTGATAATTAATTAGTGTCAGTCAGGTAAAGATTTATCTGGACAACATTGGGCTATGTGGAAGACTGGGGCGCTGTTAAGTAAAGGGAAGTGAAAAGTAAAAAAACTTAAAAACGTGAGGTTTATAGTAAATATTAAAGGTAATGAGAAATTATGATAATCTTTAATTCACATATAGTGAGGATGGTAAGAGTATAGCTCACTTCATCAGTCTCACAAGGAGCTCTCTAGACACTAATGAACTAGCTCGCCATCATTACACACTATCTAGAGCTCAAGCAAGTAAAGGTCCATCATTATTTTACGCCTCTGTCTACCCTTAACCATTTATTTCGCCTGTCTACCCTTTACCAATACTTTCTCTTAGTTTGTTTAACTAATTTAACGTCAAGCAGCTTCCACAGAACAACTCTTCCCTCACTAACCTGTGAAAACCTTCGTAAAAATAAAAATGGATGAGGATGACCTACTGTCATCTTTTACTCCATCTGTGGAAATGACATTAAGCCGGAGTTTCGGAAGACTCTTAAAAAAAATTATTATTGTCCCTGCACTCTGGAGCAGCAACTAAGCCCATGCAGGGGACCTAGTACTCACACACAGGCGACATGGACTATCCTGTATGAAGCCACAGTAAATAATAACCTCTGACAGCAGTCTGAAGCGCTACTGAACTTGAAGTTTCATATCTTTGTGAAAAAAGCTTGTGTCAAAGCTGCATACCTTCTACCTTAGATGAGTTTCGAGAGTGTTCCTACTCCCAGAGCCCCCAGCCAGGCCTGGCCAGGCATGTCTGGTGCTTGCCAGCGCAATTAGGCTGTTGCTGCTGGCAGCCCACTGACTCGCATATCCATCACATATGGAGTCATGAAATATGCATATAAAGGTATAAACAACGTAGCAAGTAACAGTAGTTTCCTCTATAAAAGTCTGAAGTTGTTGACGGAGCTAAAAGCAATTAATGAGTGAACTAAGTAAAAAGCACCTCGTATATGCATTTGACAAGTGTGACCATGAGGTGATTCCTCACAAATGAGGGCGATAGGCAAAGCAGGGAAAGTAGGTAAACGGATGTTCAACTCCGGCATACAGAACACAAAGCAGGGTTGCCATGAGTACACTAAGGGAAAACCTAAGTGTACGAGGCCCAAGATTTTTCAGCAGCCTTCCACTACAAAAGATGAATTATGAACAGACCCCTGGCTTTGGTGCATATGTTAGACTTTGTGCTACTACCACGAACAGCCTGGTTGATTAAGGCCATCCACAGGAAGGTCTGGCTGAGAGGGCGCTGACCCTCTGAACGCTCTCCAGGTGGGTCATTCAGCTCAAGGGGTGGTTAAGCATTGCCTCCATTAGTTAAGAGCAAGACGTGCTCAAATGTTGAGACTACTGCTCTTAGTGAACCATGATAGATGTCAGCACTTACCTGTTGAAGCACCAGAGGAAGACACGGGAGTGGCACTTCTGATGATGCGGCTGTGGTGCTCCGGGGTGGGGCGGCGACCCCCTAGTGCCGGGGTGGGGATGGCACTTCCGCCGCCTCCGCCGCCACCACTACCATGCCCCTTGTAAGGCGACCCCAACCTGTAGTAACAGTATGAAACATTAGCAAATATAACGATTATGCAGAGGTAGGTAAGCAGCCAGGGAAAGTGTGGAAGATAGATAGATAGAGAGAGAGAGAGAGAGAGAGAGAGAGAGAGAGAGAGAGAGAGAGAAAGAGAGAGAGAAAGAGAGAGAGAGAGAGAGAGAGAGAGAGAGAGAGAGAGAGAGAGAGAGAGAGAGAGAGAGAGAGAGAGAGAGAGAGAGAGAGAGAGAGAGAGAGAGAAAGAGAGAGACGTCTCATCTCTCGCCTGGACCCATCCTGGATAGATCTGTCATTTCAGCAGAGCCTTCAACATAGGAGGGATGTGGGTGGCCTTACTGTTATGTACAAGGCCAATATTGTCAAAATACCACACTTGGATCCACTTCGAGGACAGCGTGAAACAAGCTTTTATGCCACAAGACGGGCAGAAAGCAGCAACTTCACTCTGGCTGTACCCTTCTCCAGAACATCACTCCATCTGAGATCATACATACCCAGGATGACTCGAGTATGGAACACATTCGTACAGCATAATGATGTCAACGAGATAACGTCAGTTGATCAAATGAAAATGCTGGCCCACAGATGGCTCCAACTTCATCCTGTTCCCTACTTGTATGTCTCATAACAAAAATGCTTTCAAATGAGCTGATGTAGGTAACAGCTCTTAGCTTGCCAATAAAGTTAGGAATCCTTAACCTGTAAATAGCTGTCAATAAAGCTAGGGATCCTTAACCTTGTCAAACCCTGTGTAAAAAAAAAAAAAAAAAAAAAAAAAAAAAAAAAAAAAGAGAAAGAGAGAGAAAGAGAGAGAAAGAGAGAGAAAGAGAGAAAAGAGAGAGAAAGAGAGAGAAAGAGAGAGAGAGAGAGAGAGAGAGAGAGAGAGAGAGAGAGAGAGAGAGAGAGAGAGAGAGAGAGAGAGAGAGAGAGACTAAGGTAAATTAGCAATCAGCATCTCTCAAGGTAATGGTGAAAATGTTAACGAGCGAACTAAACTATGACTGGGAAAGCATATATTTTATAATGAAAACAAGTTTCAGATAGAAGCAATTTCGTATAACTAAACTGAATTCTATAAAACTAAGAAAAAGATTTGTTGGAGAATAGGAGGATTGGCAGAGTGCATATTCCTTTTCAAGACCAGGTCAAAAAGGATTTTGACTTGGTGTTGAAGAGACTGATTTACGAACAGGAAAGAAAGGATTAAATGACTGGGTTGGTTGTTGTGGTATTTTTACAAAGTACTACAACCAATCGGCTATTCAGCACTTTAAATATATTACGTTTTTAACTAGATAAATTTACACCATCATATCAACTTGATTCTCTCGTGACCAATTCCTTCTCGCATTACATGAATCATACTTACAAAACAAGTAAAAACATTCAAAGTCATATTTGTTTACATTTTGTAATCTATATCCATAATTCATTCCGTGTCATCGACACTAAGTGTCGTCAAAGTTAGAGAAAAGGGAACATATCCCCATTATGTATGCCGAAAGAGATGTTGGGTTCTTATGCAAACGGGAGGAATGGCCACCCTACCAGAGAATAAACTCCATGGCACAAACCTCACCAGGGTGTTGAAGTAACCCAGCGTCGAGAGGTGAATGGGAGGATATCAAGTGGATTAGAGAATCTCTAACATATACAGTGCATGGTATTAAGTCATGGTGAGGGAAATCTCAGGATGGAGGGGAAGAAACGTGGGATTCCACAAGGGTTCTTGTAATAATGTTATATATAAAAAATTAATAAAGTTGAAATTTGCTGATACAAAACAACTGAGAAGAATATGGACAAAACAAGGCCAGCAGAATGTCACAGGAAGATTTGAATTTGGCGAAGGTATGGTCCACCAAGTTGCTACTGTAATTTAATTCTAACAATTGCCAGGTTATGAGGATAGGATCAGGAGTTAGCCATAAGAAGAGTACCGCTCTAAAGAACGCAATTCGTATAAAACAAAATGAGCTAAGGATCGACGTTACAGCCATCCTCTTACCTAAGGCAAACACAAACAAGTTAATATCCTTGACATATGTAAATCTGGAAAATAAAAGAACAGCCCTCAGGAATCTGAATAAGCAGGTATCCAGAACACTGAAAACATCCGCCAGACTAGTAGTGGAGTATGCGGAGCCAACATGGAATCTTCACATAATCAAACATACAAGGAAAATATATTTCAGAGTACTGCCACAAGCATGACCAGATAACTAACAGCTCAAGACACAGCAGACATTCACAACGTAAAAACATAAATGGAGGCAAATAATAACCAGAAGTTCAAATGAACAAAAAAAAAAAACATGAATTCCAGCGGATTCCAAAGAAGAAATAAAAATAGAATACAAAACGGCCATGTGAAAGCCACACCTGATAATCGGTGAGCAACAGAGGGGCTCAAGAGCTGGAACTCAGCCCCCGCAGACACACCCAAGTAAGCACAACTAGATGAGTGCATAGCCAGGTTAGGCATGTTGTGGGAGCGGCTGTCACAGTCTCAGGGTCAACCACACACTCCACAAGACTAACACTACACTAAAATCTATATTTTATCACAGGACGTGGCCACACAGTCACTTGTGTGCACATTATGCAACACATAAATACAAATAAAAACTTACAAATTCTGACGAACTAAATAGGTATTCTTAGTAAGAAGTGGATGTTTCGACCACAGCTCTGCTGCTGTTCACTACATACAGCTCTGCTCTCACTTCATACAGCTCTGCTGCTCTCACTTCATCCAGCTCTGCTGCTCTCACTACATAAAAAAGAGTGCTAAGAGCAGGATTGCAAATCACCTGGATTCCCAAAATCTGCACAATCCAGGGCAACATGGGTTCAGGGCAGGTCGCTCCTGATTCTCACAACTACTGAATCACTATGATATGGCCTTGGATGCACTGGAAGAAAATCAGAATGCAGATGTAATATACACAGACATTGCAAAAGCGTTCGACAAATGCGATCATGGCGTAATAGCCCACAAAATACGTGCTAAAGGAATAACTGGGAAAGTGGGGAGATGGATCTTCAACTTCCTAACAAATCGAACACAAAGAGTAGTGGTCAACAGAGTTAAATAGGAGGCTGCCATAGTGAAGAGCTCTGTTCCACAAGGCACAGTACTCGCCCCATCTTATTCCTCATCTCAGACATAGACAGAGATATACACCACAGCACCGTATCATCCTTTGCGGATGACACTACGATCTGCATGAGGCTGTCATCTGCTGAGAACGCGGTTAACCTCCAAGAAGATATAAACAAAGTTTTCCAGTGGGCAACGGAAAACAATATGATGTTTAATGAGGACAAATTCCAACTACTCCGTTATGGAAAACTGGAGGAGATAATAATTAGAACAGAGTATACTACTGACTCCGGCCATACAATAGAGCGGAAAAATAATGTAAGGGACCTGGGAGTAGTAATGTCTGAGGATCTCACTTTCAAGGATCACACCAGTGCCACGATCACAAGTGCGAAGAAAATGATAGGATGGATAATGAAAACGTTCAAAACGAGAGATGCCAAGCCAATGATGATCCTTTTCAAATCACTTCTTTCTAGGCTGGAATACTGCTGTACATTAACATCTCCATTCAAAGCAGGTGAAATCGCAGATCTAGTGTACAGAGATCCTTTACTGCACGTGTAAGTTCTATCAAGCACCTTAACTACTGGGAACGCTTGGAAGCACTTGACTTGTACTCGTTGGAACGCAGGAGTGAGAGATACATCATAATCTACACTCGGAAAATCCTGGAAGGAATGGTCCCAAATCTGCGCACAGAAATCACTCCCTACGAAAGTAAAAGACTGGGCAGGCGATGCAAAATACCCCCAATTAAAAGTAGGGGCGTCATTGGTACACTAAGAGAAAACACCATAAGTGTCCGGGGCCCAAGACTGTTCAACAGCCTCCCATCAAGCATTAGGGGAATTACCAATAACCCCCTGGCTGCCTTCAAGAGAGAGCTGGACAGATACCTAAAGTCAGTGCCGGATCAGCCGGGCTGTGGCTCGTACGTTGGACTGCGTGCGGCCAGCAGTAACAGCCTGGTTGATCAGACCCTGATCCACCGGGAGGCCTGGTCATGGACCGGGCCGCGGGGCCGTTGATCCCCGGAATAACCTCCAGGTAACATACAGCTCTGCTGCTCTCACTACACACAGCACTGCTGCTGTTCACTACATACAGCTCTGCTGTTCTCACTACATACAGCTCTGCTGTTCTCACTACACACAGCTCTGCTGCTGTTCACTACATACAGCTCTGCTGTTCTCACTACATACAGCTCTGCTGTTCTCACTACACACAGCACTGCTGCTGTTCACTACATACAGCTCTGCTGTTCTCACTACATACAGCTCTGCTGTTCTCACTACATACAGCTCTGCTGCTGTTCACTACATACAGCTCTGCTGCTGTTCACTACATACAGCTCTGCTGCTGTTCACTACATACAGCTCTGCTGCTGTTCACTACATACAACTCTGCTGCTGTTCACTACATACAGCTCTGCTGCTGTTCACTACATACAACTCTGCTGCTGTTCACTACATACAGCTCTGCTGCTGTTCACTACATACAGCTCTGCTGCTGTTCACTACATACAGCTCTGTTGTATGCTCTTCGTGATTCACATGGCTTTGATCCTTTCGCTACATTAGACCACAAGCTGTCAACTACAGCAGTCAACATAATAAACCACAAGCTGTCAACTACAGCAGTCAACATAATAAACCACAAGCTGTCAACTACAGCAGTCAACATAATAAACCACAAGCTGTCAACTACAGCAGTCAACATAATAAACCACAAGCTGTCAACTACAGCAGTCAACATAATAAACCACAAGCTGTCAACTACAGCAGTCAACATAATAAACCACAAGCTGTCAACTACAGCAGCCAGTGTAATAAACCACAAACTGTCAACTACAGCAGTCAACATAATAAACCACAAACTGTCAACTACAGCAGCCAACATAATAAACTACAAACTGTCAACTACAGTAGTCAACATAATAAACCACAAGCTGTCAACTACAGCAGTCAACATAATAAACTAAAAACTGTCAACTACAGCAGCCAACATAATAAACCACAAACTGTCAACTACAGCAGTCAACATAATACACCACAAGCTGTCAACTACAGCAGTCAACATAATAAACTAAAAACTGTCAACTACAGCAGCCAACATAATAAACCACAAACTGTCAACTACAGCAGTCAACATAATAAACCACAGTCAACTACAGCAGTCAACATAATAAACCACAAACTGTCAACTACAGCAGCCAGCATAATAAACCACAAGCTGTCAACTACAGCAGCCAACATAATAAACCACAAGCTGTCAACTACAGCAGCCAACATAATAAACCACAAGCTGTCAACTACAGCAGCCAACATAATAAACCACAAACTGTCAACTACAGCAGCCAGCATAATAAACCACAAGCTGTCAACTACAGCAGCCAACATAATAAACCACAAGCTGTCAACTACAGCAGCCAACATAATAACCACAAGCTGTCAACTACAGCAGCCAACATAATAAACCACAAACTGTCAACTATAGCAGCCAGCATAATAAACCACAAGCTGTCAACTACAGCAGTCAACATAATAAACCACAAACTGTCAACTACAGCAGTCAACATAATAAACCACAAACTGTCAACTACAGCAGTCAACATAAACCACAAGCTGTCAACTACAGCAGTCAACATAATAAACCACAAACTGTCAACTACAGCAGTCAACATAATAAACCACAAACTGTCAACTACAGCAGTCAACATAATAAACCACAAACTGTCAACTACAGCAGTCAACATAATAAACCACAAACTGTTAACTACAGCAGCCAACATAATAAACCACAAACTGTCAACTACAGCAGTCAACATAATAAACCACAAACTGACGGTCATACTGTCGCTCTTATGATCCTGATGGTTATACTGTCACTCTTATAATCCTGATGGTTATACTGTCATTCTTATGATCCTGATGGTCATACTGTCACTCTTATGATCCTGATGGTCATACTGTCGCTCTTATGATCCTGATGGTCATACTGTCACTCTTATGATCCTGATGGTCATACTGTCGCTCTTATGATCCTGATGGTCATACTGTCACTCTTATGATCCTGATGGTCATACTGTCACTCTTATGATCCTGATGGTTATACTGTCGCTCTTATGATCCTGATGGTCATACTGTCACTCTTATGATCCTGATGGTCATACTGTCACTCTTATGATCCTGATGGTCATACTGTCACTCTTATGATCCTGGTGGTCATACTGTCACTCTTATGATCCTGATGGTCATACTGTCACTCTTATGATCCTGATGGTCATACTGTCGCTCTTATGATCCTGATGGCCATACTGTCGCTCTTATGATCCTGATGGTCATACTGTCACTCTTATGATCCTGATGGTCATACTGTCACTCTTATGATCCTGATGGTCATACTGTCGCTCTTATGCTCCTGACGGTCATACTGTCGCTCTTATGATCCTGACGGTCATACTGTCACTCTTATGATCCTGATGGTCATACTGTCGCTCTTATGATCCTGACGGTCATACTGTCGCTCTTATGATCCTGACGGTCATACTGTCGCTCTTATGATCCTGACGGTCATACTGTCGCTCTTATGATCCTGACGGTCATACTGTCACTCTTATGATCCTGATGGTCATACTGTCGCTCTTATGATCCTGACGGTCATACTGTCGCTCTTATGATCCTGATGGTTATACTGTCACTCTTATAATCCTGATGGTTATACTGTCATTCTTATGATCCTGATGGTTATACTGTCGCTCTTATGATCCTGATGGTTATACTGTCGCTCTTATGATCCTGATGGTCATACTGTCACTCTCATGATCCTGATGGTCATACTGTCACTCTCATGATCCTGAAGGTCATACTGTCACTCTTATGATCCTGATGGTCATACTGTCACTCTCATGATCCTGAAGGTCATACTGTCACTCTCATGATCCTGATGGTTATACTGTCACTCTTATAATCCTGATGGTTATACTGTCATTCTTATGATCCTGATGGTTATACTGTCACTCTTATAATCCTGATGGTTATACTGTCATTCTTATGATCCTGATGGTTATACTGTCACTCTTATAATCCTGATGGTTATACTGTCATTCTTATGATCCTGATGGTTATATTGTCATTCTTTTGGCAAGTGGTTGTTTTACATCTTATTATTATATGCTTATAGGTCACCCTGACTGCACAACGTGTGCCACTAGGAGTGTACAAGTCATGTGGCAGAATTCATAAAGGACTTCAACATAGTTTGGTACAAGCTGAGAGAAGACTCGCTCTATTAAGTCACCTCCGCATTCCTTTATATTTCCTGAGGTAAATTCCAAGGCTTAACGTTATCACAACCAGAATTAAAATGCAATTGTTTGAACACAGAGACTACTGTAGAATGTTCAGAAAACAGACTTCAAACTGCATCACCACCCCTACTAAACCTGCATCCGCAGTAAACCTACCTCCCCACTAAACAACCAGCACCACCACCACTAACATACTACTCCCTACCCTGAAAAGCAACGTCAATAATAGCATAAGGATGACCCACTAAAGGAATAAACATCACTAAATCTGGATAGTGAAAACATACAAATTTGAGACCACGTTCTACGTGGCGCACCGCTTCTGTACGTCAAGGGGGAGGGAAGAGAGGAAGGAAGTGAAGGGCAGAGGGAGAATAGAGGGGATTGAGGGAGGACTGGGGAAAAGAGGAGGAATGGTATAGGAGGGGATACAGAGAAACAATTTCTTTTATTTAGGAAAATTATACATATCAGCAGTGTGCTGCTACCCTATTTGGGAAGTGGGGAAATAGGTAAACAATGTGAACCCAGAAGGAAAAATGAAAGCGAGACAAGGTAAAAAAAAAAAGGGAGCGAGGGAGGGATTATTAGGCGGAAGGTGATGAGAAGAGAGAAAATTGTGAACATTAACAACACAGTAGCAGTAAACGAGAGAGAGAGAGAGAGAGGAGAGAGAGAGAGAGAAGAGAGAGAGAGAGAGAGAGAGAGAGAGAGAGAGAGAGAGAGAGAGAGAGAGAAATTCCCCAGGGTAAAAACTAGCTGGGGAGGGAGGCTGGATGCACTGTCACTTCCCTTTCAGGGAGAATTGAAAAAGTCGCCAGGGAGCGTTCTGCTGTGGCTGTGTATGTATGTGTATGTACTCACCTAGTTGAGGTTGCGGGGGTCGAGTCCGAGCTCCTGGCCCCACCTCTTCACTGATCGCTACTAGGTCACTCTCCCTGAGCCGTGAGCTTTATCATACCTCTGCTTAAAGCTATGTATGGATCCTGCCTCCACTACATCGCTTCCCAAACTATTCCACTTACTGATTACTCTGTGGCTGAAGAAATACTTCCTAACATCCCTGTGATTCATCTGTGTCCTTCAGCTCCAACTGTTTTCCCCTTGTTACTGTCCAAGCTCTGAACACCTGTATTTGTCCACCTTGTCATTCCTCTCAGTATTTTGTATGTCCGTGATCATGTCCCCCTTATCTCTCCTGTCCCTCCAGGTCGTCAGGGTTGATTCACTTAACACTCCTCGTAGACATACATCTGTAGCTCTGGGACTAGTCTTGTTTGCAAACCTTTGCACTTTCTCTATTTCTTTACGTGCCTGGCTAGTGTGGGCTCCAACTGGTGCCGCATCGCAATAAGGGCCTAACGTACACGTGTAACAGGTCCGGAACGATTCCCTTATTAAGATTGCCGGAATGCTGTTTTTCTGAGGTTTGCTAGGCGCCCATATCTGCAGCAGTTATTTGGTTGATGTGCGCTTCAGGAGATGTGCCTGTGTTATACTACTCCCCAAGATCTTTTTCCTTGAGTGAGGTTTGCCAGTCCTGGCCCCCTAGACTGTACTCCGGGGGCCAGAGACTACAAACCTCACTCAAGGAAAAAAGATCTAGGGGTGAGTATTACACCAGGCACATCTCCTGTGTGTAAGTGTTGTGTGTGTGTGTGTGGTGTGAGTGTGTGTGTGCGTGTGTGTGTGTATGTGTGTGTTGTGTTGTGTGTGTGTGTGTGTGTGTGTGTGTGTGTGTGTGTGTGTGTGTGTATTGTGTGTGGGGTGTGGTGTGTATGTGTATTGTGTGTTGTGTGTGTGGTGTGTGTGTTGTGTGTGTGTGTGTGAGCCTCTTCCTCCCTTACATCATCTCTTTTCTCGCCGCTACTGTGTTAATTGCGTGTGATTAGAATTCCACAACACAATGGCCCCGAGGTTATGTTCAAAACGCGTATTATATTAATGAGGCGCTAAACCCGTAGTATTATACGTCTGGTGAGGGGGGGGAATCAAATTTGATCCAAGGGAAGGGAAGTTTCAATTCTCTGGATTAAATATTGCTCACCAGCATTAAGACCATCCATTCAAGGACACAAAAATTTAAGAAATTTAGGAAAAACATTGTTATACTGAACCCCCCTCCCACCCAAAAAAAAACTTTCTGTAAATTAAAATAATTATAATTAGTTTTAGAAATTGGTAATGGGGAGCTACAAGGCTCCTAATTT
>NC_069443.1:32807436-32897436 GCF_026875155.1 Cherax quadricarinatus | reverse complement strand
AGTTCTTCCTCCACTTCTCTATTCCTATCCCTAGCCCCTTCAACTCTATTCCATTTCTAGAAGGGGAAGGGGTGTCAAATACCGATATCGGTGTAGGTGAATATCAGCTGTTTTTATATCGGTAAAAAAGTTGCCGATACCGGTTGATGCCTTCAAAATATTAACAATTCTCTCGTGTGCTTAAAATTAATAAATGTCTCAGTTAATTCAGTTTAATAATGGAGGAAGCTGGTGCTTAAACTCAGAACTATAATTTACATTTTCAATTTCCAATTATAATATATTTTTTTAGTTTTGCAAAGGTATTTTTTTTATTTTCATATTTAATACAACTCGAAGTTAATCAGTCTTATTTTCGTATACAATTAATTTCCGATTAATGTCTTCATAACATTAATAATTATGTAGATAAAATCAAGACTTTTTTATATTAATTTTCATTACTGTCATTACTTAGTAGTAAGGATACTACTCAATAATGACACTGGCATTTCAGACAAATTATGCCATTTAATATTTGATATCTCTGGGTTATTTAATACTTATTGATCAAAACGCATTTACTTATATACTGAAAATGAATATTGAAAAAAATCGGTATCGGGCTAAAATTTATTATCGGCATTGGTATCGGGAAAATTTTTGGTGTCGTCTCATCCCTACTTCCTAGTCCTTCCTCCATCTCTCTCTCCCTCTCTCTCCCTTAATTCCTCCTCTACATTCTTCCACAACCCCACACCTAGCTATTCAGTTCATAATAACAATGTGGTTATTAGGTAAAGAGAATAAAGAGAATGATATACCAACATCGTCAAAAGTGTGTTGATGCACATACATGGTTGCTATCTACTAGCCTAAAACGTGTCGCTGTTCCCATCTTGTCTCCAGCGTTCCTAACCCGCCCTCACACTTCTCAGATACCCCTTTTTGCGGTCTTCTCATTCGTCTGTCTGTATCCCCCTCCATCTCGAAGTTCCTCCCCCAACTTCACCCCCGTCTCTCACCTTCCTGCTTTATGGCAGTCATAAAACTGACCTCCATCAGCCGTGACGTTCTTAAATTACACCAGCATGATCCATACAAATGAGCAGAAAAAAAGCTGTTTGGTACAGGAACAACAAAAGACAACCTATTATAGGAGAGCTCGCGAACGCATATTGGAAAAAATAAATTCGGGAAAATAAGAGGCCCTTTGTGGGCAGAAACAAAAGCCTGAAAGTATATAGGACCATTGATAAAAAAAATGATGTGAAGAGGCAAAATTAGGCATTGTATGGGAGTGTGGAGGGGGAATGATATAGAGGGGAAGACGAGAGGCAAAACTGACAAAAATATTATGGAGACACTTTTATACAGAATAATAAAAAAAAGATTTTGAACCTGACCTTCAACAATTTTCCATGTACATGTCAGGTATATCTCTTCTCCTTTCCAGAAAGCACATTCCCAGTAGTTTAGATATTTTATTGATTCTGTGCGGGCAGTAAACGTTCCTGTACATTTTCCAGCTCAGATATCCCTCCTGCTGTTACTGGAGCCGTGGAGACAAACAATATTTCAAACGTGAGGGCAAAAGTTATTTGAACAGTGCCAATTGTGATGAGACTGATTTTTTTTCTGAAGGTTTTCATTGTCCATCCAGTCATTTTTCTAGTCTTTACTTTATGTTCTCTAAATGATAGGTCTCGCGAGGACAATCACATTACTATAAATAACACAAGAGGGTCAACCATCCCCGCCCCCTTCCTTTCTATCTTCTCCCTTTTCCCTCCTCTTCCTATTCACTAATCACCTCTTCATTCTATATAATCACAGATCTGTTTGACGCTTCTCTGTGGTTAAAATAATCGTTCAATTTATTATTCGTCTCTGCACTATATGGTACTGCGTTATTCTCCGTCTCTCCGCTACCAGTTCTTGATCAGCCGAACTGTGGTTCGAACTTCGGCCTGCATGCGGCCAGTACTAATAGCCTGATCGATCAGGTCTGATGCATTAACAGGCCTGATTCGGGAACGGGCTGCGGGGGGCCATCGACTCCCCAAAAACATCCTTCAGGTATTCCCACTACCTCGTTTTTTTCTTGATAATTTCCATGACTAAATATGAATGTATTAGATTCGTCCTTCCTCTTTATCTGTCATAAGCTTGCTTGTCATGTGTTCTTGGTTCTCTCCCATCCCTCATCTTCCATTGTCATAAGTCTGCTTGTCATGTGTTCCTGGTTCTCTCCCATCCCTCCTCCCCCATAAGTTTTGCTTGTCCTGTGTTCTTAGCTCCCTCCCATCCTTTATTTCTTACATTTCGGTAAGTGGTTTCTTATCCCTCGTGGTGGCTTCCTGAGCCGTCAGCAGGTTCTGACAAGCACTTTACTCACTTTCCAAGAAGACTCTTCACCTTCTCACATCTCATTTTCTGTGCAATATCCTGATTACCTTCCATTTTCTATCCAATAAATATACATTCATGTTTAAAACTTATTTTTATAGGCCAGTTTTACTTATGCTAGTGAGAGTGCTTGTTGTAGAACTCTCAGTCGCTGCATCATTATTATTATTATTTATAATCAGACAGAAGCGCTAGACTCATTGGGTCATACAACACATGTGGAGAGATAATCAGGTTTAATCTGAGGGGTAACTTACTTAAGAAGCAGGGAACCAGGCGACCTGCAACGATGCACTAATTAAGAAGGTAGCAATGGCAAATGTTGATAAACAAATCGAATTTTGAAGGGGAAGAATATCGGTTCAGTGGCTGGAGAAAGTTCCAACAAATAAAGAGAAATGAAAACTGAAAGTTCCGGTCCTTCCTGTATCATTAAAACGTCTCGTCTTCACTTCGTATGTGTGGTTGCGATGAGCCACACAGCACCTCATGCCACAACTGAACAAACAGCACCTCATGCCACACTGAACAAACAACACTTCATACCACACAATTGAACAAACAGCACCTCATACCACACAAATGAACAAACAGCACCTCATACCACACAAATGAACAAACAGCACCTCATACCACACCGAATAAACAACACTTCACACCACACTGAACAAACACTTCATACCACACAACTGAACTGCACTTCATACCACACAAATGAACTGCACTTCATACCACACAAATGAACTGCACTTCATACCACACAAATGAACTGCACTTCATACCACACAACTGACTAAACACCTCATTCCACACTGATCAAACACCACCGCCTCATTCCACACACTGACCAAACACCGCCTCATTCCACACACTGACCAAACACCACCTCATTCCACACACTGACCAAACACCACCTCATTCCACACACTGACCAAACACCACCTCATTCCACACACTGACCAAACATCGCCTCATTCCCCACACTGACCAAACACCACCTCATTCCACACACTAACCAAACGCTTCTTTCTCCATTTTCAATTCCTATGCTTCTTTTCCTTATCTTCCTTTATCATCCTACTTTTAGTTTTCATTTTTCACCTGTTTAGCCACGGTACATTTCACTTCGTTTTTTACTGCCTCTCCACATTTTTATTCTCCACCCTCGACGTTCCTCTTTAATTTATTTCACGTTTATCGTTTCTTATACTCTCTCACACTATTACCCACACCACGTTTCAGTATTATTCTTGCCACAGCATATACTCTTATCGAAAAGATGGTTCAAGTCAGAATGTTTAAATAAGAATTGTTAACAACGCGGTGGCTGGAAGAATTCACAACTAACACAATACCGTGGCTGGAACAATTCACAACTAGAGCATAATACTGTGGTTACAACAAATCACTAGCACAAAATATCGTGGATGGAATAATTCACAACCCACAATACCGTGGTTGGAACAATTTACAACCCACAATATCATGGCTAGAACGATTCACAGCCCGCATATTTTAAGATGAAAACTTGACAAGAGGACAATGATTGAAGAAGCAATAAACCAGAGAAATGCGAGAGGAAGTTTCTCAAGAGGTGCAAAAGTGCATCCCACCCAAGTCGGCAAGTAATGGAGGCAACTTCCACACGTAATTTATGTGCATATACAATTGAACCCGAAGGTTGCAGAGGCACCCCACTGGTTGGTTGGTGACCAAGACATGGTTAGGTTAGCTAAAATTTGTTTGTGTTTCCTGGGGCGGGTCTTAGTCATATGATGAGCCGTCACTGGAGTTTTTGGTCATCTGTCCGAGGCCTTCCGCTGGCTTACCAGTCCACCCTCTTTAAAAATTATCGTTATGATTACAGCCATTATGTTTTAAGACATGGGTAAGACATGCTGGTCGGCAAGACATGCATATGTACTTTACCTGGAGTTTACCTGGAGAGAGTTTCGGGGGTCAACGCCCCCGCGGCCCGGTCTGTGACCAGGCCTCCTGGTGGATCAGCGCCTGATCAACCAGGCTGTTGCTGCTGGCTGCACGCAAACCAACGTACGAGCCACAGCCCGGCTGATCAGGAACTGACTTTAGGTGCTTGTCCAGTGCCAGCTTGAAGACTGCCAGGGGTCTGTTGGTAATCCCCCTTATGTGTGCTGGGAGGCAGTTGAACAGTCTCGGGCCCCTGACACTTATTGTATGGTCTCTTAACGTGCTAGTGACACCCCTGCTTTTCATTGGGGGGATGGTGCATCGTCTGCCAAGTCTTTTGCTTTCGTAGTGAGTGATTTTCGTGTGCAAGTTCGGTACTAGTCCCTCTAGGATTTTCCAGGTGTATATAATCATGTATCTCTCCCTCCTGCGTTCCAGGAATACAGGTTTAGAAACCTCAAGCGCTCCCAGTAATTGAGGTGTTTTATCTCCGTTATGCGCGCCGTGAAAGTTCTCTGTACATTTTCTAGGTGGGCAACTTCACCTGCCTTGAAAGGTGCTGTTAGAGTGCAGCAATATTCCAGCCTAGATAGAACAAGTGACCTGAAGAGTGTCATCATGGGCTTGGCCCTCCCTAGTTTTGAAGGTTCTCATTATCCATCCTGTCATTTTTCTAGCAGATGCGATTGATACAATGTTATGGTCCTTGAAGGTGAGATCCTCCGACATAATCACTCCCAGGTCTTTGACGTTGGTGTTTCGCTCTATTTTGTGGCCAGAATTTGTTTTGTACTCTGATGAAGATTTAATTTCCTCATGTTTACCATATCTGAGTAATTGAAATTTCTCATCGTTGAACTTCATATTTTTTTTCTGCAGCCCACTGAAAGATTTGGTTGATGTCCGCCGGGAGCCTTGCAGTGTCTGCAATGGAAGACACTGTCATGCAGATTCGGGTGTCATCTGCAAAGGAAGACACGGTGCTGTGGCTGACATCCTTGTCTATGTCGGATATGAGGATGAGGAACAAGATGGGAGCTAGTACTGTGCCTTGTGGAACAGAACTTTTCACCGTAGCTGCCTCGGACTTTACTCTGTTGACGACTACTCTCTGTGTTCTGTTAGTGAGGAAATTATAGATCCATCGACCGACTTTTCCTGTTATTCCTTTAGCGCGCATTTTGTGCACTATTACGCCATGGTCACACTTGTCGAAGGCTTTTGCAAAGTCTGTATATATTACATCTGCATTCTTTTTGTCTTCTAGTGCATTTAGGACCTTGTCGTAGTGATCCAGTAGTTGAGACAGACAGGAGCGACCTGTTCTAAACCCATGTTGCCCTGGGTTGTGTAACTGATGGGTTTCTAGATGGGTGGTGATCTTGCTTCTTAGGACCCTTTCAAAGATTTTTATGATATGGGATGTTAGTGCTATTGGTCTGTAGTTCTTTGCTGTTGCGTTACTGCCCCTTTGTGGAGTGGGGCTATATCTGTTGTTTTTTAGTAACTGAGGGACGACCCCCCTGTCCATGCTCCCCCTCCATAGGATGGAAAAGGCTCGTGATAGGGGCTTCTTGCAGTTCTTGATGAACACAGAGTTCCATGAGTCTGGCCCTGGGGCAGAGTGCATGGGCATGTCAATTATCGCCTGTTCGAAGTCATTTGGCGTCAGGATAACTTCGGATAGGCTTGTGTTAATCAAATTTTGTGGCTCTCTCATAAAAAATTAATTTTGATCTTCGACTCTCAGTCTGGTTAACGGCTTGCTAAAAACTGAGTCATATTGGGACTTGAGTAGCTCACTCATTTCCTTGCTGTCATCTGTGTAGGACCCATCTTGTTTAAGTAGGGGCCCAATACTGGACGTTGTTCTCGATTTTGATTTGGCATAGGAGAAGAAATACTTTGGGTTTCTTTCGATTTCATTTATGGCTTTTAGTTCTTCCCGCGATTCCTGACTCCTAAAGGATTCTTTTAGCTTAAGTTCGATGCTTGCTATTTCTCTGACCAGTGTCTCCCTGCGCCTTTCAGATATATTGACCTCTTTTAGCCGCTCTGTTATTCTTTTCCGTCGCCTGTAAAGGGAGCGCCTGTCTCTTTCTATTTTACATCTACTCCTCCTTTTTCTTAGAGGAATAAGCCTTGTGCATACATCGAGTGCCACCGAGTTAATCTGTTTCTAGGCATAAGTTTGGGTCTGTGTTGCTTAGTATATCTTCCCAGCTTATATCGGTTAGGACTTGGTTTACTTGGTCCCACTTTATGTTTTTGTTATTGAAGTTGAATTTGGTGAATGCTCCCTCGTGACTAGTCTCATTTTGTCGGTCTGGGGCTCCACGCATACATGTCTGAACCTCATTATGTTGTGATCTGAGTATATTGTTTTTGATATGGTGACATTTCTTATCAGATCATCATTGTTAGTGAAGATGAGGTCTAGTGTATTCTCCAGTCTAGTAGGCTCTATTATTTGCTGGTTTAAATTGAATTTTGTGCAGAGATTTAAAAGCTCGTGTGAGTGTGAGTTTTCATCAGAGCTGCCTCCTGGTGTTATTACTGCAACAATATTATTTGCTATATTCCTCCATTTTAGGTGCCTTAAGTTGAAGTCCCCCATTTGTAAGTACTGTATATATTTATCATATTACCACTGATAGATTAATGGCTAAAAGCACCAGGAGCCGAAGCCCAACCAAGTTACACTACAACTATAAAAAACAGCCCATCTCCTAAGCAAACATATGTCTTTAACTCTTGACGGCCGTCAGTAAAGCGAATTTGACACTAAAATTTATAGGTAATTATTTGACAACGTAATGTATAGTCCGCCTGTATACTGTTCGCTTTATGCATTAATAGGCGACAATATTACGTATGTTGAGAAATTACAATAAAAAATCCTGAAGTTAGGCCAGTTAATAAAAAAAAAGGAGAAATCAACGTGCACACGAACGCCTGAACCAAGCACGAACACACGTACACAAACATGCACGATAACCAAACAATAAAAGCGTATTTTATCTCAAGTACACATGGGGGTCTACCTGGTATTGTTTACATTCTCTCTATCTGATGAACCGCTGGGTTTACACATCCCTACAAGTATTGACCTTGGGGTTTTTTGTGCATGCTAAACCATGGTAAGCCGCAAGCACTTGATATAAGAGGTGCATAAAAAACTAGGACCATTTTGAAGCTGTAACTCTTCAAACTGTAACCCAAACACAGAGACGGAGTGCAAGAGAAAGAGGGAGGGGGAAAGAGGGGGAGGAGAGAGAGGAGGGAAAGGGAGAGGATAGAGGAGGGGAAGGGAGAGGAGAGAGGAGGGGAAGGGAGAGGAGAGAGGAGGGGAACGGAGAGGAGAGAGGAGGGGAAGGGAGAGGAGAGAGGAGGGGAAGGGAGAGGAGAGAGGAGGGGAAGGGAGAGGATAGAGGAGGGAAGGGAGAGGAGAGAGGAGGGGAAGGGAGAGGAGAGAGGAGGGGAATGGAGAGGAGAGAGGAGGGGAAGGGAGAAGAGAGAGGAGGGGAAGGGGAGAAGAGAGAAGGGAGAGAAGGGAGAGAGGAGAGGAGAGAGGGGGCAGAATGGAGAGGGGGAGAGAGAGGTGGAGAGAGGGGAGAGAGAGGGGAGAGAGGGTGGAGAGAGGGGAGAGAGAGGGGAGAGGATGAGAGAGGAGAGAGAAGGGGAGAGAGGGTGGAGAGAGGGGAGAGAGAAGGGGAAAGAAGGGAGGGGGTCGAAGGTGAGAAATAACAAGTGAACCCAGAGAACAATGTCAACAAAAATTAAGAGTTTACAATAACTGAATACAATACAGACAAGATGGGGACTTGCACACATGTGCAACACCTAAGTATCTTTATTCAAATATACCCAGGTGTTGCCAATGTATTTAATTCCTCAAAGGTTGAGAGAGAGACAGGAGGCACTGACTATGGGTCTTGCTCTATTATGTATCCTTGTTCTCATCCCACTGTAGCTTCAATAAAATTTCCCCTTTCCTTCCAACTCTTTTTATTCTTATTTCCGATTACCCTCCTCTTCCCATTTCCATCCCTAAACTGTAGATAAATAATCACGATTTTCTTTCAAAAAGAATTTTCCCGTTAGCCTCTGGCCTCTGCATCCGTCTCCAGTTTTTTCTTGATTTCCTCCTCCTCCTTCCCCTAACTAGTCTTCCGTCCGTTAATATAGAGTAAACCAATCTCTATCTAATAGAATTTAATGTACGTTTTCTTATTTAAAAATTAGAATCATATATAGAACTAGCAAAGACGCGTTTTTATTTCATATTCCTCCTCTCCTCCCCAACCTCCCGTGAACAACACCCGCAGCTGCTCCTGACGCTTCCGCTAATCACTTTGACCAATTATAACCTCTAGAAAAGAGATAACAGTAACAGCCGTTAGTTCCCGTAACACGCTCGGAAACACTGAATAGATCCATGCATAAAGGTTGTGTTGCATAAACACGCTTTCAGTCTTAAACTTTTCACATATATTACGTATTATGAAAACAAAAGCAAGTTGCAACACAATCTTTAATTGGAACATCGTTTTGCTCTATGTACAGTTATATATCAAGTCATCTGACTTGATAAACTTGTACGCAAACAGAAAATATTGGCCCAGTAAATGCATGTTCTGCCACTCTTGTCTTGGTCTTTAGGCTCATCGTCAATACGCTGTCATCCACATTATGTAGTGTGTGAACTCAGGCATGTGATTAGTAAGGAACTAAAAATCAAACTAGTTAAGCATAGGAACAGGAGGGAAGGGATGTAGGGAGTATCTGCAATATTTTTTCTTAAATTCAAAACGAAATTCCGTTTATCCCTGTGTGTGGGATAGCCATCGTGAGAGATGGTAATTTCCAAGTTACAATAACTGTAGTTCTGCTTAGAGCAAAACTTTGAAGCTCCCGTACGAGTAAGTCCGATTCAAGCCGTGTCAAGTTAGGTGTTAGCCGCCAGGGCACCTGCCTGCCCCCTGGTAGGCAAAGTTCAACTGGGCCTCAAGGCTGCCCGCCCTCCCTCTCTCTGTCCTGCTTAACTTCCTAGAGGCAACTGGCCTCGGCATCTGCTCTCTCTTCCTCAAGCTATGCGGGCCCTGGCGTGGACTTGCAAACATTCCACACGCCATGTACAGAACCCACAATATACTACACGCCAAATGTGCGTGTATCCTCCAATTCCAATGGGCTAAACTACGTCAGTAATGAACCATAGTAGAATGACAAAACAGATAAAAACACCCGGCACACTTTTGTATCATCATTTGCAGATGACACTAAAATAAGCATGAAAGTCACTATGGTAGAGGACACTGAAAAAGTACAGGAAGACATAAGCAGGGTTTTCCAGTGGGCACTGGAGAAGAAGATGACGTTCAATGGTGATAAGTTCCAGCTGCTTAGGTATGGAAAGAATGAAGTATTCAAAAGAAACACTATATACAAAACTCAAGAGGGTCACCAAACAGAGCGTAAGACCTGGAATAATTATGTCAACTGACCTTTCTTTTAAATACCATAACAAGACAAAGATCACGACAGCCAGGAAGATGACGGAGTGGGTATTGAGAACTTTCAAAACAAAGGAAATAATGCTGATGGTGACACTCTTCAAATCACTAGTGTTCTTTCACTTAGAATATTGCTCAGTGCTGACGGCCCCGTTCAAAGCAGGAGAAATATCAGAGCTGAAACAAATAAAGAGATCGTTTACGGCTCACATTCACCCAGTAAAGCACCTAAATTACTAGGAAAGCCTTTAAGTTTTGAACATGTACTCATTGGAACGGAGGAGAGATACATGATAATATATACCTGGAAAGTACTCGAGGGCCTGGTCCCAAATCTGCACACTGCCATAACAACATACTGGAGTGAGAGATATGGGAGGAAGTGCAAAGTAAACCCAGTGAGGAGCAGGGATGCGGTGGGGACAATAAGGGCACACTGTATCAACATCCGGGGTCCCAGACTATTCAACATCTTACCAGAAGATATCAGAAACACTGCTGGAACAAGTGTAGAAGCCTTCAAGAGAAAACTGGACAAGTATCTTCACTAGGTGCCAGATCAATCAGGCTGTGATGGATATGTCGAGAAGCGGGCCACCAGCAGCAACAGCCTGGTTGACTAGGCAAGCACCAGACGAGCCTGGCCCATGGCCGGGCTCAGATAGTAAACAAACTCTCGAAACTCTTCAAAGGTATATCAAGGGTACTCCTTGTCTCTTGGTTCAGGATGATAAGATTTCATTACCTTATTTTTGACGAGTTTCGAGAGCTTTTCTACTTCCAGAGCTCTGCCTGGGGCCAGGCTCGTCTTGTGCTTGCCTGGTCAACTATACTGTTGCTGCTGGTGGCCCGCTGACCCACAATCTGTTTGACTGCAACATGTGTGATGCAATAAGACAGGGAAACACAGCTAGCTTATGTTCCCCACCATGTAACTATCAAAGTAGGTCAGCAGCACACTACTCATGTACCCAATTTTAAGAATTAAAATGTAAATAGATGTCTGGAGAATAAATTCATGAACATATTTAGCAGCTAATTATTAACATCATTAATCTCTTGGGGAAGTAAACACAACAAACAACTCTTAATGTTCAATAATACAATTTCATAGCAGTGTTCCGTTGCTTGGGTGCCAACACACTCGCCTCACGCATTAAGTGTCCGTGGTTCAATCCCCGACACAGGTGAAAAGGTTGGGTATGTTTCCTTACACTTGCTATGCCTGTTAACCTAGCAGTAAACAAGTACCTGGGTATTAGTCGACTGATCTTTCTGTGGGACAAGATTAAAGGACCCTAATGAAAATAAAACATGGCCCTAAATGACGCATTGACTTTACTGGGTTATCCTGGGTGATTAACCCTCCGGGTTAAAAATCACACAAATCTTATCTTAATACGGCAACTCCTTAGATGTTAGGTAAAAGATACATGTGCAACTAATGCCACAATAAAATGTCGCATTACTTGCTTCATAAATATAAAAAAAAAACAGTACTTTGTATCCTTGGTTGTTCCAATATTCAGTTGTTATTATTATTATTATTATAATCAAGGGGGAAGCGCTAAACCCGGAAGATTATACAGCGCCTGGGGGGGGGATGTGGAAGGCATTCAGGCTTAATTCGGGGAACTGGAGCACACATCCAATTCCCTAAATCAAGAGCCCCTCACCAACATCAAGGAACCTTCCTTGAGGGGTATTCAGTTGTTACTACCGTTACAATTAAGAATGTGTGTCTACAGTTAGCACTACAAGCGTAGGTTACTAAATTCAGCAAATCCTGCATATTTGATTATAAAACGCAAGTAACCTTAGTTACAAGATGCTTACACTGTCCAGTGCTTGTTGTATTTGTTCTATACTCTTATAATTTACTACATTCTAAGATGTAGTGTGTTATCTTAGACCTGTCACACACTTCACATTGTCTTCCCTCTCTCTCTCTCCCTCTCTCTCTCTCTCTCTCTCTCTCTCCCTCTCTCTCTCTCTCTCTCTCAGTTGCTACGTCAACTTGCCACATATATAAGTAGCCTAAAAGAATTCTGGATATCATTATCTCTACTCTTTCATTCCATCTTTCTTAGCATAAGCAGACGTTTCATGTAATGCTGAAGTCATTCTTTGAATTCTGAGTTTGACTTATCATTGTTAGTTGCTGAAACACTGTTGTCTATATTTTCTTGTTGTGTTGCTGTCTGTCAGTTCACCAGCTCTCCTTTCTGCCATGTTAACATACGATGGCAACAACACAAACTTTATTTTCTCATTTCCTAGCATGTTTACGTTTCTTTTTTTTCAGGTCATCTACAACACCGTTGTTAATATTTCTGGAATTTAAACTGGATAAGACGAACACTGAATCAAAAAATTTAACTTAGAGTCGATTTTTGTTTTTCCAATTTACGAGTAAATCAATCAGTTTTGGTTGATGATAAAGACTGTCATGTTAATGAGAGATTTTAACTTTAGACAAATTGATTGGAGCAATATGACAGGAAATCTTGAGTCTAGTGACTTTCTTGATACGATTCAGGATTGCTTTTAACAACAGTTTGTGACAGAACCAACTAGAGAAACAATCTGCTTGACTTGGTTCTTGCCAACAAGGAATCACTAAATAATCCTGAGGTTAATGATGAGCTAGGGGAAAGCGATCACAAATCACTTAGTTTCAATATATCATAGAATTACCCAAATAACTGCAATCAAGTCTCTGTCCCAGACTTCCGTTTGGCCGATTTCATGGGACTGAGAAATTACCTGGCTGGCTAAATTGGAACGACCTGACTGTGGGTCAGGTAGGTGATGATGGTTTCCAATATGACGTTTCTCAGAGCTTCCCAGACAACTCATGTTCCAAGTAGGGAAATTAGATCATCCAAAAATGATCCCAAATGGATAAACAATAGATTACAACATCTCATTGGTCAAAGAGAGGCATATATAGGCGTATCAAAAGAGGGGATGGGCAGTTAAGAAATATATTCAATTAACGAGAAATATAAAAGGGAATAAGAAGAGCTAAAAGAGATTATGAGGCTAAATGGGTAAGGGATTCGAAGACTAACCAAAAAGGTTTCTTTCAGATATAAAGAAGTAAGATTATGGACAAGAATGGCCCACTCAAAAGTAACTCATGTGAGATCACAGACAGTGATAAAGAAATGTGTGAAATTTTTAACTCTTATTTCCTCTCAGTTTTTATGCAGGAAGAGACTAGCGAAATTCCAGAAATTATAAATTATGTAGAACAGGACGATAAAAACTGCACGATTAGGGTAACTAGTGACATGGTCCTCAGACAAATAGAGAAATTAAAACTGAACAAATCCCCAGGCCCTGATGAACTGTTTGCAAGGGTTTTAAAGGAATGTAAAGAGGAGCTTAGCAAGCCTTTGGCTAGTCTTTTCAACATATCACTACAAACTGGCATGGTGCCAGATAAAAGGAAAATGGCAAATGTAATACCTATTTACAAAGCAGGAGACAGGTCCTTAGCTTCGAACTAGAGACTACCACAGAACTATAGACAAGTGCCAGTGTTGGGCCCCTTGTTGTTCACAATTTACATAAATGACATAGATGAGGGAATAAATAGCGAAATAAGCAAATTTGCTGATGACACCAAAATAGGCCAACCAATTCATTCTAATGAGGACATTAGAGCATGCATTCCCGAATGATTTCCATAGACTGATGCAGTGGTCGGAGAAGTGGTAGATACAGTTTAACACAGACAAATACACAGTTCTAAATACTGGACAGGAAAATAACCATGCCACATATATACTAAATAACGTAGATCTTAATATTATTGATTGCGAAAAGGATATAGGAGTTCTGGTTAGCAGTAATCTGAAACCAAGACAACAGTGCATAAGTGTTCGCAATAAAGCTAACAAAATCCTTGGCTTCATATCAAGAAGTATAAATAACAGAGGTCCTCAGGTTGGAAACTTTATTCAGGTTGTTCAACTCTATATATCTTTGGTTAGGCCTCATTTAGATTAAGCTACATAGTTTTGGTCACCGTATTACAAAATTGATATAAATGCTCTGGAAAACGTACAAACGAGGATGACAAGAGTTGATCCCACGTATCAGAAATCTTCCCTATGAGGACAGACTGAGGGCCCTGAATCTGCACTCTCTAGAAAGGCGTAGAATTAGGGGGGATATGATTGAGGTGTATAAATGGAAAACAGGAATAAATAAAGGGAATGTAAATAGCGTGCTAAAAGTATCTCGTCAAGACAGGACTAGCAGCAATGGTTTTAAGTTGGAAAAATTCAGATTCAGGAAGGATATAGGAAAGCACTGGTTTGGTAATAGAGTTGCGGATGAGTGGAACAAACTCCTGGGTATCGTCATAGAAGCTAAGACGTTGTGTAGTTTTAAAAACGGCACACGAGTAAATAGAACTATCAAAGTTTACTGCTGGAGTGGCATTGAAAATTGGGTTGGGAAAATATTCTGTTAGTGGGATGGATTGTGAAGGACCTGCCCAGTATGGGCCAAAAGACCTGCTGCAGTGTTCCTAAATTCTTATGTCATGTTAAATAGGTTGGATAAATACAAGAGTGGGTGTGGGTGGGTGTGAGTTGGACCTGACTAGCTGTGCTAATAGGTCTGATGCCGTGCTCCTTCCTTAAGTGATGGGACCTGACCTGACTAGGTGGGTCACTGGCTTAAGTCGGGAGGTGACTTGGACCTGCCTCGCATGGGCCAGTAGGGCTGTTCCGTGTTCCTTATGTTATTATACTCCCCATTTTCTCAATTCTTCCTCTCCCTCCCCGTGTGACTCCTTTCATTCCATACAGACTTCCCTTTTTTCCCCAGGGTTCCCCTCTTCTCCCCATCTCCATCCCGAGACAAAGGCTCGGGGGTTGGAAGCAGCGGAAAGGGTGTGACCAAGATCATCCTCTCTATGACTATAAATATCCCATAAAATCGCGGGCTGGCGGGATTGTGGGCTAAAATAGCTATGGTAGCGCCTGAAATAATGTCTGCCTATGGCAGTGGAATGACTATGGCACCACGTATGGTAATGCAAAACTACAGCAGTAGGATTATGATGGCAGGGCCTATGATACTGCCTCTCAAGGGTAGTGGTATGACTGTTCTAGTACCTAGCTATGGTAGTGGAATGACTATTCTAGTACCTAGCTATGGTAGTGGAATGACTATTCTAGTACCTAGCTATGGTAGTGGAATGACTATTCTAGTACCTAGCTATGGTAGTGGTATGACTATTCTAGTACCTAGCTATGGTAGTGGAATGACTATTCTAGTACCTAGCTATGGGAGTGGTATGACTATTCTAGTACCTAGCTATGGTAGTGGTATGACTGTTCTAGTACCTAGCTATGGTAGTGGAATGACTATTCTAGTACCTAGCTATGGTAGTGGTATGACTATTCTAGTACCTAGCTATGGTAGTGGTATGACTATTCTAGTACCTAGCTATGGTAGTGGTATGACTATTCTAGTACCTAGCTATGGTAGTGGTATGACTATTCTAGTACCTAGCTATGGTAGTGGTACGACTATTCTAGTACCTAGCTATGGTAGTGGTATGACTATTCTAGTACCTAGCTATGGTAGTGGTACGACTATTCTAGTACCTAGCTACGGTAGTGATATCACCTTTGAAGAGTTTCGAGAGTTTATCTACTCTCTGAGCCCGGCCATGGGACAAGCTCGTCTGGTGCTTGCCTGGTCAACCAGGCTGTTGCTGCTGGAGGCCCGCTGCCCCACATATCCATCACAGCCTGGTTGATCTGGCACCTGGTGAAGATACTTGTCTAGTTTCCTCTTGAAGGCTTCTACACTTGTTCCAACCATGTTTCTGATATCTTTTGGTAAAATGTTGAATAATCTGGGACCCCGGATGTTGATACAGTGTTCCCTTATTGTCCCCACCGCATCCCTGCTCCTCACTGGGTTTATTTTACACTTGCTCCCATATCTCTCACTCCAGTATGTTGTTATGGCAGTGTGCAGATTTGGGACCAGGCCCTCGAGTACTTTCCAGGTACATATTATCATGCAACTCTCTCTCCTCCGCTCCAATGAATATATGTTCAAGACTTGCAGGCGTTCCCAGTAATTTAGGTGCTTTACTGGCTCAATTGTGAGCCGTAAACGATCTCTGTATTTGTTCCAGCTCCGATATTTCACCTGCTTTGAACGGGGCCGTCAGCACTGAGCAGTATTCTAAGTGAGGAAGCACTAGCGATTTGAACAGTGTCACCATCGGCATTATTTCACTTGTTTTGAAAGTTCTCAATACCCACCCCGTCATCTTCCTGGCTGTCGTGATCTTCGTCTTATGGTCTTTAAAAGAAAGGTCCGCTGACATAATTATTCTCAGGTCTTTTACATGTTCCTTACGTTCTATTTGGTGACCCTCTTGAGTTTTGTATATAGTGCTCCTTTTGAGTTCTTCATTCTTTCCATACCTAAGCAGCTGGAACTTATCACCATTGAACGTCATGTTGTTCTCCACTACCCACTGGAAAACCCTGTTTATGTCTTTCCGTGCTTTTCCAGTGTCCTCTACCGGATGGTAGAAGTATGACTAGTCTAGCACCTAGCTACGATAGTGGTATAACTATTCTAGTACCTACAGCATTGATATGACTATTCTAGTTCTTTTCTATGGTAGTGAAATGATGAGAGAGAGAGAGAGAGAGAGAGAGAGAGAGAGAGAGAGGGGGGGGGGGTCACACAAGATACACCTTAATAAACACAGAGGTCAACCAGAGATAAAAAAAAAAAAATTTTTTGCATATAAAAAACAGAGAAAAAATCAGATTATAAAAAATAAAATAAACACTTCGAAAAAAAATTGGATTTATTTTTAAAACAAAGGTAGCGACTACAAAATATGGTAGAGAGTAAAAACAAACAATAACGAAGAAAACTGGAAGAGAAACCCTAGAGAAAGTAAGGAGAAAGTGAATAATATACGAGGGAGAAGTTTAGATGAAGACAGCCACAACAGGAATTAGGAGAGTGGGAGGAAGGGGAGAGGAGGGGGAAAAGAGAAGAAAGGGAAGGCCAAAGATGGAGGAAGGCAAATGGGAGGGGGAGGAAGCAGACAGGTGAAGAGGGAGGGGGAGGAAGCGGACAGGTGAAGAGGGGAGGAGGAGGAAGACAGGTGAAGAGCAGGTGGAAAGGAAATTTTTGGCTAGAGAAATAAATGAACAATATCCAGGAAATAAAGAGGAAGAATAGAGAGCTCGTGTGGAACAGTGCGAAATATTCAGAAATAAGAAATTATGGAGACTGTAATGAATATTAGATAGTGAGAAATATCAGAGATAATGAGAGGGGATGAAGAAGATAATTATGGTGATAATATATGAAATATTATGGATAGTGTGAAGGAAATCACAGAGGGGAAATACATGGAACATTTATATTATAAGGAACCTTACATCTGCTTCACTCCCTCCATCCTCACTCACACATCATCTTATTTACTTCCTTCCCTTTTCAACCAATGCTTCATTTTTCTTCATTCTCCTTTTTATTCCTATCCGTAGATGAATGGTTTTCTGAACCATTCATCTACTTTCCTGTCTGACACAGCAACATCTTGGGATCTTAATAAAGAGAATTCTTCACTTGCCTAACCCTTGGGCATAAACTACTTCCACACTGGACAAATGTGATACCACCTACGACTGCTGCACCTCTCTTGCCTACGGTATATAAGCTACTTCTCCGCACAAATGCTGTATTCTTTTCAAGATTGGTGGACTGACCACATCGACTCAAGGCTGAGGGACTGATTACCTCAAACTCCTCCTGCTCTTCACCATTCTCCTTTGCATGGACTGATGAAGCCACTGTGTGGCGAAACGTTTCCTCATTAAAGATGCCCAAATGTTGCACATGCGTCTAATTTATCAACTTGTCGGTTCTCTGAACCATTCATCTACAAACCTTAATTACTTGGAACGTTTGAAGTCCCTTGACCTGTACTCCCTGGAACGCAGGTAAATAAGATACATCATAATCTACACCTGGAAAAATTCTAGAGGGACTGGCCTCAAATCTGCATACACAAATCACTCCCTATGAAAGCAATAGACTTGGAAGACGGTGCAACATACTCCCAATGAAAAGCAGGGGCACCATCTGCCGGGACTGCGTGCGGCTAGCAGTAACAACCTGTTTGATCAGGCCTTAATCCACAGGAAGGCCTGGTCGAGGACTGGGCCACGGGGGCGTTGACCCCAGGAACAACCTCCAGGAAGTCCTGTGTAAGCGAACACTCCAGTCCCGTGCAAGACACTCGTGCACCTGCTGTAAGAGTTCAAGTGCGGGGTAGAAGATAAACGTGTTAGTAATGATGTTAAACAACAATCTTCATCTCCCTTTCCCCTCAGTTTCTCTCCCTACCTTCTCCCACCTCTTCTCCATTTATCCTCTAACATCCTCCTCCTCCAACCATGTCATTTTAGTTCTTACCCTTTCTTCATTTACCTTCTTAGCCACAATCTCCCTCCATCCTCCTCTCTCTCATCGTCACCTCCACTTTCACATATCCCTCCCATCTCCCCTTCAATCCCTTCCATCGAAAATCCCAGGATGGCACTGGAGGAGCGGCTTAGTATCCTCAATCCTCCCCCTTCATCATCCTGCCCCCAAGGTTGATACCCCCAGATTCTAATTGGTCTTCGGGGAGTGTGTAAAAGTTGATTGGTCGGAGGGTGCTGCATACGCAGTGTAAGGGAGGAGGAGAGCATACACACACTTGTGTAGGGGGGGCGTACACACACTTGTGTAGGGGGGCGTACACACACTTGTGTAGGGGGGCGTACACACACTTGTGTAGGGGGGCGTACACACACTTGTGTAGGGGGCGTACACACACTTGTGTAGGGAGCGTACACACACTTGTGTAGGGGGCGTACACACATTTGTGTGGGAGGCGCATATATGGCGCTTTCCCCTCACCTCACCCTTATTTACTGCCCATTACTCACCCCTTCCCCTTATTTAGTGTTCATTACTCACCACCTCCCTTATTTAATGCCCACTTTACTCATCTCTTTTCCTGGTTTTGTCCATATCACTCACGATCTCGTGACCAGCGCCTCCCTACAGTTTTCTCTCCCCCTTATTTAATACTCCCTTAATAATACTCCCTTAATAATTATCTCCTTCCCTTATTACCGACTCTTTCTCACCCCTTCCTTTACTTAATGTCCCCTAAGCATCTTTTATTTAGTGCCAGTCTGTTCTAAACTCATCCTATTCTTCTGTTTAGTAACTTTGCCATATTCTTTTACATCAGTATCATTTAAACTCTTCTCCTTATTTTGTATTCTTTATTACCCTCTAGTCTATGTTTAGTGTCCCGCCTCATATTCTTCCTCGTGTTTATCACTCTTACGTAAATACAATTTATTTAATATCGACAATATTATACATGTCTTACTTGTCTCTATTATCTCCCATTTATAATATGAAACCTGCATGTGGGACAGTATGTCACCAGCAGCAACAGCCGGGTTGACCAGGCAAACACCAGACAGGAGTAGAAAAACTCTCGAAACTCATGAAAGGTATATCGAAGGTAAGGCATATTTAGTTCTCGATACTTTCCCCTAATTACAGTACTTTCACAGATTATTCCAAGTACTCTTTTCTCTTTCACAGCGTCTTTCCTCCCTTCTTCCTCCGTATCTACTTCTACCCTCACTCCCCTTACTCTCCATTTATCCCTCCCTCCTTTCACACGCATCCCACGTTCATAAACACACCTCTTTAAAGACATTACATATTCCTCAATTGTCGCCTCTCCCTCTTAACCCAGTCTCCTGTGGTGTACCAGGGCCCTGTCTTCTTCCCCCGTTGCTGGGGCTAAAGTCCTCTCGCCATAGCGGCAAGGAGGCAGGGGATACCTTCCTTAGTTAACCACAAAAAAAAAAAGACGGCCGAAACACATTTGGAAATCTGGTGACTGCTCAGACGGAGGCTACAACCTTAACTAATTGTGGTGAATAACACAGGTAGAGCCCTTTATAAAAGAATAACTCACCTTTCTGATCAACATACTTTCCTTTACACACACTAGAACTGTTTACTTGATGTATGGTAGGCCTAGGTAAGACCATACAATACCTGGAGTTTACCTGGAGAGGGTTTCGGGGGTCAACGCCCCCGCGGCCCGGTCTGAGACCAGGCCTCACGTATTATTGCAATATTGGTTTGTAAAACCGACAAGATGAGCAACTAGAGGTAACACCTGGGTATCTCCAAATGTGTCTAATTCCACAATACCCAATGTATAACTAGCCAGCGCCAGTCAGTTCCTGATCAGCAGAGCTGTGGTGTATAGGTTTTACTGCGTGCGGTCAGCACCAACATCCTGAGTGACGTTATAAACCTTCGTAATATATACCGACAAGTTGGTTTAGAAAAACACGTAGGCAAATACTAGGACATATTTTTTAGAAAACGTTTCGGTTCTGATACCTTGATCACTTCTCAGGACCGAAACGTTTTCTAATATGTCCTATTGTTTGCTTACGTGGTGTTCTAAACCATCCCGAGTGATAAGGCCGTCAACCGGGACTGGTCTGGGACCGGGCTACGGGGGCAGTGACACCCGTAATTATCCGCAGGTAACTGATGTTTTTCAGGATTTGCGGTCTATGTAACATACGATTTGCATGCACATTTATATTTACAATATAAAATATATATAATATATATATATATATATATATAATATATATATATATATATATATATATATATATATATATGAAAATTAGAGAAGGCTTATAAATTTACTGATGATGAACAAGAAATGAGCGAAACTTTGAAACACCAATGTAAACCAATATTTAATAATTCACTAAGCGAAAAAAAAGTGGAAAACGTAAATTTTATTTAATTACCTCTGAAGGTCATACAGCCCATATAAATGACATAAGATTTAATCCACCAGGACTCGAAAAAGAATTGGAAAACATGCCCACTAGTGCAGTACCCAGACTGTGTTGGTGCAAATTTTTCATTCATAAAGAAGTGCAATATACCACTAGCCCGAGCAATCAGTATCCTTGAGAAAAAGCTTAAATATAGTTGAGATCCCAGGCGCCTTAAAGAGTGCACATACAGCTCCTTGGCGCACGAGAGGTGGTAGACAGCTTGGTAAAAACTAAACACCAGTACCCCGTAACATCACACGTCAAAAAAAATCTTCGAAAGAGTGATGCAGTGCCAAATTACCATTTTTATAGAACCATTTTTATAGAACAACACACTCTGCACAACCCATGCTTGTCACAACTGCTAAACCATTATGACAGATTTACGGAGGGGTTGGAAGAACATCAAAATGCAGTTGTAGTGTATATGAATTTCGCAAAGGTATTTGACAAATATGATCATGAGATAAATGCACACAAAGTAAGGTATATAGGTATAACAAGGAAAAATAGGCAAATGGATATTTAACTTTCTGAAAAACAGAACACAAAAAGTGGTAGTAAATAGAGAAAAAATCCAGCATTAAAAAAAAAAAAAAGCTCCGAAGGCAAGGCACAGTCATGGCGCCTATGCTGTTTATCCTCATAGTAGACATTACAAAAAACTCGTCATAGTCTGGATAATGAGAACTTTAAAATAGGGGTAAACTGTATTAATGGTTACACTATTCAAATCGCCTGGGCTCTCTTGCCTAGAGTATTATTTGGTGTTAACGGCTGCGTTCTGGGCAGAAGAGACATCAGGCTGGAACAGATACAGTGTTCATGTTCAGTCTGCATGGAGCCAATAAAACATGTAAATGACTGGGAGCATCTTACACTCGTAAATATTTACTCGCTGGAGCAGATACGTGGGAAGTGCTTGAGAGCCTGGTCCTATATCTGAGAACTGTCATAACATTCTGGCTTCAGAGATATGGGAGAAAAAAAAATAGCGACGCCGTGGGCACAATACGAGAACACTGTACCTCTGCCAAGTGCCGGATCAACCAAATTGTGATGGATATGTGGGCCAGCGGGCCGCCAGCAACAACAGCCTCGGTAACCAAGCAACTGATAAGCCTGGATGCGCTAGTAGGAAAACTCTCGAAAACCGACAAAGGTAAAGGTAAGGTTTGGTGGTACGGAAATGTAACAGAGTTACACAACAGAGCAACAAAGATAAGCAACAGATAAAGAGAAGCATAAGAAAACATAGCAACAGATATAGCATATTATTATTATTATTATCAAGGGGAAGCGCTAAACCCGTAGGATTATACAGCGCCTGGGGGGGGGGATGTGGAAGGCATTCAGGCTTAATTCGGGCAACTGGAGCATAGATCCAATTCCCTAAATCAAAAACCCCTCACCAACATCACTCAGATATAGCAATGAGTAACAGATAAACAAAGCAACAAAGAAGAGCAACACAACAAGACAATTAAGTGTCTTACACATGGTTAATGTAGCTTCCGATGCGCGGCGTCTGTCTTAGCATACGTTTATTCTGCTTTTAATACTGATAAAATGTTTTAATTTAGATGAAAAAAAGTAGTTAACATACTTTATTATTAACGATGCTATCAAGTACAAGTTGTGTTGCAAGTGACCCCAGTCTTAAACCTTCACTCTAGCCCATACTTCAAAAATTTCTCCAGGTTCCCTTTATTCGACTTCGGAGGTCATCGCAAGCGGTTCCTGACTAGGCCTGGTTGATGGCCTGGTTGATCAGGCTGTTTGCGCTAGACGCACACGCAGTCTTGTGTAGGCACAATAGCCCTGCTGATCATTGACTGACTTGAGAAACTTACCAAGTTTCCCCTTGAAGACAGGATTTGATAGTAATATCCCTTCATTCCATCAGCTTTTCACCCCCGCCCCTAAACCTTCCCCTAGACCTCAAGCACTAGTTTCCACTCAGACGTCAACGCTCAAGTACTAGTGAGACACCAGCTGCTATTAGCACCAATTGGACACGGAATAATGGGTTGCTCTGGGGCTTAGGCCAAATTGGACTGTGGGGTAATGTATGCAGATTTAGGTAGGCCGGGCGGGATTACTGGCACACAGGGGGAGCTATGTCTCTACCAGTGTCGCTGAGAACAACCCACCAGTCTCCTAGCTTAGGTTCTTACGCCAGTGTGGGGAGGGAGGGAAGGAGGGGGTAAATGGTTAAGTGATGGTGAAGCGGGGAGATGGGAGGAGAACGGGAAGGGCGTTGTGGAAAGGGAGATTAGAGTGATGGTGGCTGATTGGTGAGGTGAATAGTTAGTGAGGTGGACAGTTAGTGATGATACCTGAAGGAAGTTTCCGGAGGGTCAACGCCCCCCGTGGCCCCGGTCCCAGACCAAGTCTCCTAGATCAAAGCCTGATCAACCATACTATTATTGCAAGCCGCACGCAGTCCAACGTACGAAACACAGCCCGGCTGATCAGATACTGATTTGAGGACCCTGTCCAATTCCCTCTTAAAGATAGGCAGAGGCTTTTTGGTAATTCCCCTTATGCACGGATGGAGGGCGCTGACATTCATCGAGTTCTCTTAGTGTACTCATTTCTCTGCGTTTTAATGGAGGTATTTTGCACCGTCCTGCGAAGTCTCTTGTCATATATAGTGATTTCGTTGTTCATATTTGGAACCAGGCCTTCCAGGATTTTCCAGTGTAAATTATATACCTTTCTCGCCTACATTCCAAGGAATACATCTGAAGAAGCTTCAAATGTTCCCAGTAATTCAGATGCTAGTGTGTTTACGAACAGTGAAAGTTATTTGTACGTTTTCCAGCTCAGCAATCTCGTCTGCCTTGAAGTCGTTGTATACAGCAATATTCTAGCCTACAAACCATACCACGGATGGGGTTTGAACCCGCAGTCAGAGTCTCAAAATTCCAGACCGTCGCGTTTTGAGACTCTCTGACCGTGGGTTCAACCCCCATCCGTGTGTGGTATGGTTTGTTTGCAATCGTGTCATTACGATTTCGTGCGTCATATTCTAGCCTGGAAAGAACAAGTGACCTAAATATTATCATCGCTGGCTCTGCGTTTCTTGCCTTCAAAGTTCTAGTTACCTAACCTATAATTTTCCTTGCGGTAGCAATGGCACCATTGGAGTGATCCTAGAATATGAGACCTTCCGGCATAATTACTTCTAAGTCTCGCACATGGGACTTCGCTGCACTGGATGATTTGAGTTTGTCCTGTACTCCGTTAGTCTTTATTTCCTCCATACTTCCATAGCCGTGGCATCCATCAACAAAGGATGTTACGGTGCTATGAATTATGTCCTTGTCAATATCGAATATAAAAATGAGAAATGGAATCAGGGCGAGCTACAGTGCCTTGAGCAACAGAGCTTTGAATTGTGGCAGCCTCCAACTTTGCTGTTTACTACTACAATCCGGGTTCTATTTATTAAGTTAAATATCCATCTGTCAACTTTTCCAGTTATTCCTTATGCACACATTTTGTGCGCAATCACACAATGGTCGCACTCTCGAATGTTTTCCTAAAATCAATGTACACTTCATCTGCATTTAGCTTAGGTTCCAGAGCATCCAGGATTGCAGATAATGATCGAAACATTTGAGAAAGTCAGGAGCGACCTGCACTAACCTTTACTGTTCTGTGATTCCAAGTGATTAGCAATCTTGCCTTTTAGAACTCGTTCAAAGATTCTGAAACTGTGTGAAGTTAGGGCTACTTATCTATAGTTTCATGTAATTGTTTTACTGCCTTCTTTGTGAAGTAGGACAATATCAGTGGTTTTCAATGACTGTGGGATGACACCTGTATCCAGGATCCTTCTCCATAAAAAATGAAAGTTCCAAGATAATGATTAGTGAGGGGGACAGTTAGGTGGATGATAAGGGAATGGTTAGTTAAGCTGACCAACTTTAGCAAACCAGTCTGGCTTCACATACTCATTTAAACCTGTTACCAATGTATAATTCCTCTGGCTTCCCTGAATACAAGATGAGATTCAGCCAACTTCCGTGCAGTGTAAACACTTCTAAATTAATAACGTTTTTCTTAATCAGAAGAGTAACCTCTTTTGAGGTTATTTACCTCCATACTAGTTCAGAGGATCACCCTCCCCGTGACTCAGTCTCTGGCCAGATACCTGGTTACCTGGAGGTTATTCCGGGGATCAACGCCCCCGCGGCCCGGTCCATGACCAGGCCTCCGGATGGATCAGGGCCTGATCAACTAGGCTGTTACTGCTGGCCGCACGCAGTCCAACGTACGAGCCACAGCCCGGCTGATCCGGCACTGACTTTTGGTATCTGTCCAGCTCTCTCTTGAAGGCAGCCAGGGGTTTATTGGCAATTCCCCTAATGCTTGATGGGAGGCTGTTAAACAGTTTTGGGCCCCGGACACTTATGGTGTTTTCCCTTAGTGTACCAATGGCGCCCCTACTTTTTATTGGGGGTATTTTGCATCGCCTGCCCAGTCTTTTACTTTCGTAGGGAGTGATTTCTGTGTGCAGATTTGGGACCATTCCTTCCAAGATTTTCCAAGTGTAGATTATGATATATCTCTCCCTCCTGCGTTCCAACGAGTACAAGTCAAGTGCTTCCAAGCGTTCCCAGTAGTTAAGGTGCTTGACAGAACTTATACGTGCAGTAAAGGATCTCTGTACACTCTCTAGATCTGCGATTTCACCTACTTTGAATGGGGATGTTAATGTACAGCAGTATTCCAGCCTAGAGAGAACAAGTGATTTGAAAAGGATCATCATGGGCTTGGCATCTCTCGTTTTGAAAGTTCTCATTATCCATCCTATCATTTTCTTTGCACGTGCGATCGTGGCACTGTTGTGATCCTTGAAAGCGAGATCCTCAGACATTACTACTCCCAGGTCCCTTACATTAGTTTTCCGCTCTATTGTATGGCCGGAGTCAGTAGTATACTCTGTTCTAGTTATTATCTCCTCCAGTTTTCCATAACGGAGTAGTTGGAATTTGTCCTCATTGAACATCATATTGTTTACCGTTGCCCACTGGAAAACTTTGTTTATATCTTCTTGGAGATTAACCGCGTCCTCAGCAGATGACAGCCTCATGCAGATCCTAGTATCATCCGCAAAGGATGATACGGTGCTGTGGCGTATATCTCTGTTTATGTCTGATATGAGGATAAGGAATAAGATGGGGGCGAGTACTGTGCCTTGTGGAACAGAGCTCTTCACTATGGCAGCCTCCGATTTAACTCTGTTGACCACTACTCTTTGTGTTCGATTTGTTAGGAAGTTGAAGATCCATCTCCCCACTTTCCCAGTTATTCCTTTAGCACGTATTTTATGGGCTATTACGCCATGATCGCATTGTCAAATGCTTTTGCAAAGTCTGTGTATATTACATCTGCATTCTGATTTTCTTCCAGTGCATCCAAGGCCATGTCATAGTGATCCAGTAGTTGTGAGAGGCAGGAGCGACCTGCCCTGAACCCATGTTGCCCTGGATTGTGCAGATTTTGGGAATCCAGGTGATTTGCAATCCTGCTTCTTAGCACTCTTTCAAAGATTTTTATGATGTGGGACGTCAGAGCTATTGGTCTATAGTTCTTAGCTAATGCTTTGCTGCCACCTTTATGGAGTGGGGCTATATCCGTTGTTTTAAGTGACTGTGGAATTTCACCCATGTCCAAGCTCCTCCTCCATAGTGTACTTAGGGCACGCGAGAGGGGTTTCTTGCAGTTCTTTATGAAAACAGAGTTCCACGAGTCTGGGCCCGGGGCTGAGTGCATAGGCATGTTGTCAATGGCTTTTTCGAAATCTATCGGAGTTAGGGTAATGTCGGAAATCTGGCATACATTTAAGCAAAGATGATAAGCAAGGATGGAAAACCCTTGAAACATATAACATGCATATCAGAAGCACGTAAGACATGTAATGCAGGTTATGGCATTTTATTGTTAAGAGGTTTCGTCCACCAGGGACGTTTCGTGAACGAAATGTCTTCACACTAAAATGCCATAATCCGTATTGTGTGCAAATTAATTGGAACAGGAGCAAATTTTGTGATTATCTCATATCTTAGTCGCCGGCTTAATGAAGTTTGCTATCGACTTCTGACAATCATCCAGCTGTGGTATTACTATTCGACTTTCGTCAGTGGTACAACAGCTGTTGTTCTGTAAGGCTATTCCTGGAAGCGTGCTCAGCGAGTGAATGTAGTTGCGCCAAATTCTTCCCTTGATTTCACAATTACTGCTGAAATTCATGATGAATGTTACACCTAGGAAGCGTGCAAGTATTGTAGCTTATAGAGAACATGCTGATTTAAGTATCAGATCGTCGAAAATCTGAGCCTAGCAAAGTCAACTCTTTATCGGATTCTGAAGAGATGACGACACTGGTGATTGTGGAGCGCTGCGCCGAGGAAGATGCGGAAGAAAACACTAGACAACACCTCACGATGACAAGGTTATCTTAAGAAATGGTGTGAAGGATACCAAGAAAACCAACAAAGATCTACAGAGAGATTTGGCTTCAGCTGGCATAATTGTATATTCTTCAACTGTTCGACGAAGGCTCCTTGAAGTTAGCAGAACTGCCACAAACCCAGTCAAGAAACAATTCGACTGCTGCTATGAAGAAAAAATGACTAGTGGGCACTCGATCATAAGGGATGGACGACAGATTAATGGAGAAAAGTTATATTTTCATATGAAGTGCATTTTTAAGTACACGTGTACAGATCAGTGGCAGTGAGACGGAGCAAAGGGAAACCTCTTCAGAATGGACACATTCAGCAAGTGCCAAAACATCCACCTAAGATGTTTTGGGGTAGTTTTACTGCTAAAGGCCCTGGATGTCTTGTAACTGTTGAGGGAACGATCAACAGTGACAAGTACAAGGCAATCCTGGGAACTCATTTCCTTCTCATTGTGGATAGAAACTCCTGATGGAGAAAGCATTTTCCAGCAGGATCCTGCTCTATGACAAACTTCCAGAAAAATGCTGACATTCTTCGAAGAGAATCTACCTCGAGTCTACATGGAGGGTATTCCGGGGATTAACGCCCCAGCGGCCCGGTCCATGACCAGGCCTCCTGGTGGATCAGGGCCTGATCAACGAGGCTGTTACTGCTGGCAGCACGTAGTCCAACATACGAACCACAGCCCAGTGGATTCGGCACCGACTTTAGGTATCTGTCCAGCTCCCTCTTCAAGATAACCAGGGGTCTACTGGTAATTCCTCTTATCGCTGGTGGGAGGCTGTTGAACAGTCTTGGGCTCCGGACACTTAGTGTACTAATGGCGCCCCTACTTTTCACTGGGGGTATGTTGCATCGCCTGCAAGTCTTTTGCTTTCGAAGGGAGTGATTTCTATGCACAGATTTGGGACCAGTCTCTCCAGGATCTTCCAGGTGTAGATTATGATTTACCTTTCTCACCTGCGCTCTAGTGAGTACAAGTCAAGTGCTTCCAAGCGTTCTCAGTAGTTAAGGTGTTTGATGCAACTTATATGTGTAGTAAAGATTCTCTGTACATTCTTTAGATCTGCAATTTCACCTGCCTTGAATGGAAATGTTAATGTATAGAAGTATTCCAGCCTAGAGAGAACAAGTCATTTAAAAATGATCATTACTGGCTTGGTATCTCTTGTCTTGAATGCTCTCAATATCCATCATATCAGTTTCC
The DNA here is from genome assembly GCF_026875155.1 of Cherax quadricarinatus. Taxonomy (NCBI): domain Eukaryota; kingdom Metazoa; phylum Arthropoda; class Malacostraca; order Decapoda; family Parastacidae; genus Cherax; species Cherax quadricarinatus. The sequence continues at coordinate 32,868,956 of NC_069443.1, read as the reverse complement.
TTGCAGATGTGATAGCAGCACTGTTGTGATCCTTTAAGGTGAGATCCTCAGACATTACCACTCCCAGGTCCTTCCCATTACACTTCCACTCTATTGTGTGATTAAAGTTTGTAGTATACTCAGATCTAGCTATTATTTCCTCCAGTTTTCCATAACGGAGTAGTTAGAACTTGTCTTCGTTGAACATCACATTGTTCTCCGTTACCCATTGGAAAACTTGGTTTATATCTTCTTGGAGATTTGCTGTGTCCTCAATGGATGACACTCTCATGCATATCCTAATATCTGCTAAGCGTTCTAAATTGGCATGGAAACTCCTGACCTCAACCCAACTGAGAATCTATGGGCAATAACCAAACGCAGGATCGTGACAAGATCGTTCAACTCTAGAGAAGTTAACTGCTGCTGTTAGTAGGACCTGGTACCACGACGAAGAACTAGCCAAAATGTGTTCAACATTGGTCGATTGTTATGCCAAAGCGTGTAGCACTGCTTATGAGAGCGCTGGGTGGTCATCTCTCCTATTAAGTCAATTATCTGTCCTACCACTGCCGTTTATTTTTCAAAAGAAGGGTCACATTGTTAATGGGTTGTCTAAGTTTTAATCTTCATTCTTCATAGTGGTCTTCCTGCAATAACTGGATGCCTTTATTGTAAATAGAGAAACTTAACAACTGGCTTCGCCGAGATATCGAAACCTTAAGTTACTGAATTAGCATTTGTTACCCGACAACACTGAAACAGCCGCTAAGAAAGTCTGAACTGTCCGTATGGTAAGCAGGCAGGAAGCCAGCCTGCCTCAGGCAGGAAGGCAGCCTGCCTCTTACCCTCTCCCGCGCTCTCTCTCTCTCCAGTGCTTCAAGCAAATTTGAAGATATTTTCTAAAGATTTTTTTCAACACACTGGCTGTCTCCCACCGAGGTTGGGTGACCCAAAATGATGAAAAACATTCACTATCATTCATTCAATTGCTGCCTTCCCAGAAGTGTGCTGACATAACAGTTCAAATGACCCTCCAAATTATAATGTTCCCACCCTTAAGAGAAATATTCATAGTTAATAAAAATTGCTTATGTATTGGTAAATATTTTCAAGACAGTCAACAGAATACACATTTCTAATTTATACAAAAAATATTAACCTAACCTTACTAACACCTGTGTAACCAAATATAGCTTAATCACCTGTGTAATCAAAGCAAATATTTTTCCTCACAAATTAAATTATTTTACTTACGTGTAGTGATCTTCGCAAAGTACAACGAAAAACAATAGAATCTATGCTTCTTTGGTAAAACCAAGTCTTGAAAACAAGAGAGCAAATACTCAAAGGATTAAATATAGCAGAAAGGGACAAACAAAAAAACTTAGGGAACTAGATACAATGGAGGGAGTCGTATAAAATATTCAGGAGACTAGATATAGGGACATGCACAATACTCAGGGGACCAATGTGAATAGGGAAAAGTTGCTTGACATGCAGTCACTGGCCATAGATAGCATCTAAAGTAGACGAGCCACAAAGACGCTAAGAACTACTGTTCCAGTCTTGTGAAAGAACTGCAATGAACTATACACAGTTTCCCGTGAGTGTATAGTAAGGTTCAGGAAGCTAGAGCAAGAATTAAGAGGCAGAACACGAGCTATGACTTGTCTCCCGCAAACAACTAGGCCAGTATAAAATACACCCCATAAACACAAGTGGGCATACTACACATACATAAATATATAAGAGTGGTTCTAGCAAACCTTTTACCAACATTCCAAGTAATTAATTAATTCTCCTGACCCCAAACTGCAGAGACTGGCTATAGGAAGCAACATCGCTACTGAACTTAATTGCACCCTCGTTGTTTCATTAACGAGTCCGCTTTCCAAGGCTGGAGAAAATAAATTAAACTGCGAAGTGTGTAAATCTTTAACTTTTGCCTTAAGTTTACCTTGAGCGTGTTCCAGGCTCTTCCAGGGTTAAGGCGGCTGCTGCTGCTTTCACTCACCTCTTTCAACTTTTGGAAATATTAGTAAATATGAATTATTTTTATTACTAACAGTAGTCAATCTATCAATTTTATCCCATAATAAGTAGTACAAAACATATCACACATCACATATACCAACATGTAAGATTAAAATAATACAGAATCTGTAATTATCAAAGAATGAAAGTACTTAGCTTGGAATAAGTCTATATAGTGACTGACTACTATTACTAATAGTAGTAGTAGTAACAGTAGTAGAAGAAATTATCATGATTATTTCATTATTACTACTACTCAAATCCAAACGGTTGATGTCAATATCAAAACCATCATCATCATCATCATCATCATCATGAAATTAATAACCCCTCTGTTTAACGGCCAGCCTGTATAACGAACTTCTTCCCCCGGTCGCACCACCTACCAGCCTCCCTCAACTTGATTTCTTATGTTTACGACACTAAGCAGAAACTAAAAAAAAATTAACATTTTACTGTTTCACTATGCTGAATATACGCTGTCATTACCACCACAACCACAGCTACACAAACACCACAACAACAATGTCTCTTAACCCTCAAGGTCATTCAGCGCAGAGGGTCATAATAAACACGCATTACGAATTGTCAGCCACTGTTTTAAGATTTGTTATAAGTATTAATGTAAAAATCTCTTCCTCGCCGTCCTGTTCCTCCTGGCACAAAAATCTTACCTTTAAATTAAAAATCTTCAAGAAACCGGAAATCCCCTTACATCATTTCCTCAACGTGTGGTTGCCCTGCGTTTGGCTATTTTGATTATCTAACTACTTACTTGGCCTCCCTGGTAGGCAAGAAGACCTGCCTATCTCCCTGCCTTGCCTTCCTGAGCCTGTCAGCCTCGCGGGCTTGCCTGCCTGCTTGTCTGCCTGCCTGCCTGCAAGCCCCCGCTGTTCTGCCAACGTTAGAAAAATAGAGGCAGACCACTTCTCACTGAAGTAAAACTTTTTCCGGGAACCATCCTTAAAGTTTATTTAATCTTGCGTTGCAGTTTCCTTGCAATCTTCCACACCAACTTGATTTTTACTTACTAAAAACACTACAAGTATTTGAACGACTCCGGGGTTTCTTAATAGAAAAAAAAACAAGGAATAATAATTGTTTTCTTTTGCCTGGGCTGTGCCTGCCATATGTAAACATATTATTTTAATTTCCCTATATAATTCGATTTACATAAAGATAACGAGGGGAGCAAATCGTCTTTACTCCTTGAAAATTAACATTTGGTCACTGGGAAGTTTATCGTAATGCCAAAAAGTATAGCTGAGTAACTGTATTTGACTACGTTTCGCTCTGAATACAGCTCTAATTAATAATAATAATATCTTTATTTACTACAAGTACATGTACAAGGTATACAGTCCTAGCTGACAACAATGACATACTACTATATAGAAAGTCCCTTGTTATGCTCCGCATTTCTGGCAAATTAGGTCAGTGTCCCAGGATGCGACCCACACCAGTCGACTAACACTCAGGAAACACGTCCAATGTTTCTACTCTGGCTGGGAATCGAACCCAGGCCCTCGCCGTGTGAAGCGAGAGCGTTAACCACCAGGCCACCAGAGCCTCGTGTGTACAGGTGTCCTGCGAGTATAGCGTCTTTCTAGCAGACTTATTGGCAAGTTCTGCCTCTCATATGTAAAGAAAGACTTGTCAATAATTTTCTTCTAAGTCACATTTGCACATGCAAAATACGTGTGTGATCAAACTAGGCCTCACAGATGGGAGAATCTACTGAACAAATGAAAAAATAATGTTTTCGGGTTAGAAGTGCGCCAGTGCAAATATTTCCCCGTCCAATCAGCCAATTGACTCTCGTGGTTCCTCCGGGAGTTGGGACTTTAAGGGGAGAAAAATAAGAGTGTGGGGAATCTTCCCTGACGTAATGAAATGCCTTGGGTCAGGGCGTCGTCTTAGAGTTACTTGCACTACAGTGTTACTTGTACTACAGTGTTACATGCAGTACAGTGTTACTTGTACTACAGTGTTACATGCAGTACAGTGTTACTTGTACTACAGTGTTACTTGTACTACAGTGTTACATGCAGTACAGTGTTACTTGCACTACAGTGTTACTTGTACTATAGTGTTACATGCAGTACAGTGTTACTTGCACTACAGTGTTACTTGCACTACAGTGTTACTTGCACTACAGTTTTACTTGCACTAGTGTTACATGCACTACAAAGTTACTTGCGCATCAGTGTTACATGTACTGAAGTGTTACTTGCACTAAAGTGTTACATGCGCTACAGTGTTACATTCAATACAATGTTACATGCACTACAGTGTTACTTGCACTAGTGTTACTTGCACTAGTGTTATATGCACTACAGTGTCACATGCGCTACAGTGTTACTTGCACTTCAGTGATGCATGCACTACAGTGTTACATCCACTACAGTGTTACTTGCACTAGTGTTACTTGTACTAGTGTTATATGCGCTACAGTGTAACATCCGCTACAGTGTTACTTGTACTACAGTGTTACTTGCACTAGTGTTATATGCGCTACAGTGTAACATGCGCTACAGTGTAACATCCGCTACAGTGTTACTTGTACTAGTGTTGCATGCCCTACAGTGTTACATTCACTACAGTGTTACTTGTACTAGTGTTATATGTGCTACAGTGTAACATGTGCTACAGTGTAACATCCACTACAGTGTTACATGCACTACAATGTTACATGCACTACAGTGTTGCTTTCATTGTAGTGTTATTTGGATGAGTTACTTAACACTATGTTAATCATGCTGCTTGTAAAGAACACTAAGGAGGAATGTCTTTTTTGCTAGTGTTTAAGAAGATTAAGAAGAGGCTTAAGAAAAGGTTTAAGAAGAGGCGGAGGAAAGCGGTGGATGAAGAGGTAGAAAATAAAGCAGTGCTTAAAAATGGACTGAAGGAAGAGTAGCATGACAATGTTTAAATATTAGTGAGAAGAAACATAGCTGAAGGAGTGAATGGTCCCGGTGATGGTGGTGGATGATACCAGTGGTGGCGGTAGTGGATGATACCAGTGGTGGCGGTAGTGGATGATACCAGTGGTGGCGGTAGTGGATGATACCAGTGGTGGTGGTGGTGGATGATACCAGTGATGGTGGTGGATGATACCAGTTGTGGAGGTAGTGGATGATGCCAGTGGTGGTAGTGGATGATACCAGTGGTGGTAGTGGATGATACCAGTGGTGGTAGTGGATAATACCAGTTGTGGTGGTAGTGGATGATGCCAGTGGTGGTAGTGGATACCAGTTGGTGGTAGTGGATGATACCAGTTGTGGTGGTAGTGGATGATGCCAGTGGTGGTGGTAGTGGATGATGCCAGTGGTGGTGGTAGTGGATGATGCCAGTGGTGGTGGTAGTGGATGATGCCAGTGGTGGTGGTGGATGTCAGTGGTGGTGATAGTGGATGATGCCAGTGGTGGTGATAGTGGATGATGCCAGTGGTGGTGATAGTGGATGATGCCAGTGGTGGTGATAGTGGATGATGCCAGTGGTGGTGATAGTGGATACCAGTTGTGGTGGTAGTGGATGATGCCAGTGGTGGTGGTAGTGGATGATACCTGTTGTGGTAGTGGATGATACCAGTGGTGGTAGTGGATGATGCCAGTGGTGGTGGTGGTGGATGATGCCAGTGGTGGTGGTGGTGGATGATGCCAGTGGTGGTGGTGGTGGATGATGCCAGTGGTGGTGATAGTGGATGATGCCAGTGGCGGTGATAGTGGATGATGCCAGTGGCGGTGATAGTGGATGATGCCAGTGGTGATAGTGGATACCAGCTGTGGTGGTAGTGGATGATGCCAGTGGTGGTGGTAGTGGATACCAGTTGTGGTGGTAGCGGATGATGCCAGTGGTGGTGGTAGTGGATGATACCAGTTGTGGTGGTAGTGGATGATACCAGTGGTGGTAGTGGATGATACCAGTGGTGGTAGTGGATGATACCAGTGGTGGTGGTAGTGGATACCAGTGGGGGTGGTAGTGGATACCAGTGGTGGTAGTGGATGATACCAGTGGTGGTAGTGGATGATGCCAGTGGTGGTAAATAATAATTATCTTCTTGCAGGAATACAACGGCAAAAGTTGACGAGGGAAACTTGAGACGCTGGCACCAGAGAATCCTTTCAATAACCTTATATTGCTCCTCTGCCTGTTAAGGCTGTGTAGTTGTTTATCCCTGTAAAAAAAAAAATCACAAAGTTCAGCCTTGGGCGAAACGTTTTGTATCAAAATTCCCTGCTACCAATGTGTATTTCCCCTCGCTTCCTCCTTTTTTTTTTTTTGTTTCTTTTATCATCCATACATTTCATTTCAGTTTTTACTCCTTTTATTAGCTCACCCTTTCTTTAACCCTCTTTTTGTTCATGCCAATCTTCATTTTCTTGGTAGTCCTCTTCCTTGCCGTCCTCTCCTGCTCTTTCTTCCCCGCTTCTGGTCGTCATTAACATAGAATAGTGCTGAGGGAGCCGGGGGACACTGCCACTAACGACGATATATTAGCTGAACCTTCACTCTATAGCCGGAGACACGGCGTCCAGAGGCGATTAATTAGCGGCCAGCTGCTGGTCTGTTGCCAGCATCAGCACCCACTGGTTTGTTGCCAGCCTCGGCACCCGCTGGTCTGTTGCCAGCCTCAGCACCAGCTGGTCTGCTTCCAGCCTCAGCACCAGCTGGTCTGCTGCCGGTATCGGCACCAGCTGCTGCACCCGGTGCTTTTCTGTTGCCAGCATCGGTGGGTCATTGGACTTGCCCCGCATGGGCCAGTAGACCTGCCGCAGTGTTCCTTCTTTCTTATGTTCCTTATGTCTGTTGCCAGCCTCGGTACCAGCTGCTGCACCCGCTGGTCTGTTGCCAGCCTCGGTACCAGCTGCGGCACCCGCTTGTCTGTTGCCAGCCTCGGTACCAGCTGTTGCACCCACTGGTCTGTTGCCAGCCTCAGCACCAGCTGCTGCACTCGTCAACCTCTATGCTTTTATCACCACTTGAGATATATTAAGCTCAGTCTCCTGCATTCCATCCTTGACAGACTCAAGCTTCTGTAATTAAAGGTTCTGTTACTTTGAATAAAAATATTATTATTTGGGTATACACAGAATATTACTTTGAATGAACAGAAAATATGAATAAACAGGATATTACTTTGAATAAACAGGATATTACTTTGAATAAACAGGATATTACCTTGAATAAACAGAATATTACTTTGAATAAACAGAGTATCACTGAATAAACAGAATACCTATTTTGGGTTTACCTATTACGCGACCTATTTTGGGTTTACATTCTATTACTTTGTTCAGACTTGAAGCTTTTATTTCCCTTAACTCTCAGGACAACGAAGCTCGTTTTATCACTAGGAAATAAACCGTGCTTAACTAAGGGGTTTTTAACCAGGGATTCATGAAGCCTCCAGAGGTTCAGTGGAGGGTTCGTGGAAAATTAAATGCAATATTCCACCATCTTTCACTCAATAAGTCCCCAAGACAGGCTCCTTAACGCCAGTGAGAGAATTTTAATTCAAGGAATTGTGCCTGCTTCCCATTCCTTCAGGTTTTGTACAAGCCCTTCGGTTTTAGTGCTCCCACAATAATAATAATAATAACAATAATTAGTAAATAATGTAAATCAATGAACAGGTAAATAAAGTGTGTAAACAAACAATACAGGTTACGGTATTTCACTGTGAAACGTTTCACCCACCAAGGACTTTATCAAGTGAAGTGACTGACTGACGAAACGTCTATTATATCTTACATAATGTGGGTGTACTCTACCAGTGTATTACCAGGTATACAAGGTATTCAAGTAATGAACCGGTTATGAGGTTCAGCAGCTGGTTTCCGTGCTGTGTGGTTCAATCAATGAAGAATTCATTTTCTGCGAACCATTTGTGTAAGTTTATTTAGGTACAAGTAAGTACTATTATATTACACAGTAACATGTGTATAAATTACCTAGGATAACCCAGACAGTGACTTGTTTCTATTGGGGTCCTTGTAATATCTTATTTAAAGCCGAGCTAGAATATGCAGTAGAAATCAATCATGATTAAAGCCTTAAAACTTTAACCAGCTAAGTAACTCAACCACAAAGGCAGTCGATGAGTTCATTATCAAAGACTGTTCTTCACTATGACTGCTAACTGGAGCTGGAAGCTGGAGCGCTCAAGTGATGCCATCACTGTTTACCTGGAGTCGATTTCGGAGGACCCATTTCCCCAGCAGCCCATTCCCAGACTAGGCCTCCCGACTGCTGTTTTAATCGACCAGGCTGCTGGTGCTAGTCGCATACTGTTAAAACTTATGTACAGAAGCCCGGCTGATCAGGAAACAAATCTGGGCCTGCAAGCCTGGTAACAACAGCTCCATAATTTATCACTTGATGTATCCTGTATCAACATAAGCTTCCATGAAAGATGCTGCCTCCGCTTTCGTGAAGGTCGTGAATTACAAGAGAAACTTGTGTCACAAATCATCGTCTCAAGATTGTCTGCCAAGAAGTTAGCTTAGAGCACAATATCATACTATATTCCTATGAAATTCGTTGGTTTTCACGAAGTCAAATTTTCACTCAGTTTATTAGACTTCGCGGGGGGGATGGTGCCATGTTTCTTCAAGAACAAAATCAATGGAAAAATGTGAAGATCCAGACTTTTATTTTGGGCCTGACTTTTTCCTGCAGACTTTTTTTTACCCCCCTCATTTGAATGACCTGAACTGTTCGAGTCAATGGCCTCACAGGCTATCAAGGATGCCGAGTAACAACAAGACCTGTAGATGTTTCTCTCCTGGAAATGGTATTAGATTTAGATTTTAGATTTTACCGTTGAAACGGACAGTTTATTGTGCACCCCATATCCATCCTGATGACAGTAGCACAAGAGCATATGGATACACAAAAGATCTAGGAACTAGGTCCCCCAAAGAGATATATGGAGTACATCTGGATTTATAACTATAATTTATCTTATCTGTTACAAGAAAGGGCAAATACGCAAAATGTTCAAGGTTGAAAGAACTTCTGGTGATTGATGAGGCTTAAGAAATCTCGCCCAGTCCCATAAGTGCTAAAATTTTGACTCTCTTGACGTCCCCGGAAAATTTATCTCAAAATAATTGTGGCTGATATGAACTGAAGTTTGATGAATGAATTCTTAAAACGTTTTTCATTGACAGACTGTCAATGAAACTGATACAGCAAAAGATAATTTAATGGATTTGCGAACCAAGCACATAGTGAGAAAAAATGAAGATAAATACTTTAACGGAATTTCGGTTTTCAATACTAGATACATATACTTGTCTGTCACGACTAATATACTTAAATGATTTGGCGTATTTACAAAAAGTATGCAGATGAAGATGCACGTTGCAGAATATGGCTTCGCTGGAGCAACGTTTCGCTTTCTGTAAAGCTTTATCAAACTTAATCAAAGTCTACACAAAGAGAAATGTCTCCCCATACAAGCTTGTTCTGCATCTTGTCCTTGTTTTCATACTTACCTGTGCCTAGCACAGTTCTTCAACGCTGGTGTCCACAAAACAAGATCCAGCATTGGTTGTATGTAACATAACATACGTAGTTCTCCAGGAAAAAGAACAAACATCACGTTAAACTCCCTTCCAGTTTCTTCAAGAATTTTTTTCCGGCATTAAATAGGATTTCCCTTATTATGAGCCAGATGAAAAGTCTTAAAAATAAATATAATGGGTATTTTTCTCTCTACATGCTATTGGATCCTTGTGAAAATAGTGTAGGAGGTTAGGATGTATGGTAAAAAAAAAATACTGGATATCTAAGGTGTCGGTGGGAAATAATGAAGATCTGTGGAGTGCATTGTAAAAGGTTATATTTTCTTACTTAACATGCTCCTTCTTAGAATAAGAGACTACAAACTCTCATTCAACCTTCAAAACACTACAAATTACATAATGGAAGAGCTACTTAAACTGCACGCCAATAAGCCAACAACAGTATGTAGCTCCGGGGACAGGAGATGTAACACACACACAGGGGTAAAGGCTCTTTTTTCAAACAGTCACAGAACACACATATGACCCTCCGATGACGCGCACTTAAAACTTTGGACAAATATTTTCCAAATCTCAGACTTAAATGAATAATGTGTAAAGGCCCCTCTATGGTAACAATACTCGTCGCCAGGACTCGCATTGAACAATGTTTACATGTCTATATAAACGGAGCAGTCTACACCACATACCCAATTAAGTGGAGAAGTTTACACAGAGTTAAAAAGGGCAGTCCACAGCTAGCACCCTTTTTCTGCCTTTGAGCTAAAGAGCTTCACCTGACAAGCTACAATCAGGTGTCCGGTGGAACTAATTGCACCTCTTCTGGCTTTATTATTACTATTACCTCGAATATCCTAGACACATACAAGCGCATATATACATAAAGTCAATGGAAATTACCAACGCAACCCAAACTGTCGCCAAGAGAGAACTAACTTAAGTCAGCCCCTGATCAGCCAGGTATCAAACAAGTAGCCTGGTCTTGGACCAGACTACCTGCTGGAAAGATGGCCCTCGGAATCTACTACAGGTAGACAGACACATCGTGGTAAGTTGCTAGACAACAGTCACTCAGGAGGTATTGTCGTCCAGTTACACGAGTGTGAAACAGAAGCATCTTAACCTTTCAAAAGCTGTGTTGTGTTCTGTCTCAAACATCTAAGATGACAGGTAAATGTTGAAGACTTCTACCTGCATTCTGTATGTATATTTTCTTTCCTGTGCATTTTCTTAATAGTTCTCAGGCCTGTAACATTTCACATCCAATTTAGAAAGCCTAGTCTGAGAAAGGTCCGCGTGGGCGATGATAAACGGAACTATTAACAGGCATCAAAAGTACAAGCTGAGGCACGTACGTTTTATGCCTTATCATCCAAACAAAATTAAGGGTAACAAAAGTCTTTAGGAATAACAAAAAACTACAAAACCGTGGTTGGAATCATTTACAAAGAAACAACACTTTATTGAGGACGTTTTGGTCAGTCCTGGAACATGGTCAGGTCAAAGCCTCTGGTATTGCCAATAGTGCTTCCAAAGTTTAGTCAGCGTCAGATAGTAGCAGTAGTGGTGGTAATAGTAATAATAGTAGTATAGTAGTAGTATAGTAGTAGTATAGTAGTAGTATAGTAGTAGTATAGTAGCAGTGTAGTAGCAGTGTAGTAGCAGTGTAGTAGCAGTGTAGTAGTAGTACGGTAGTGGTATAGTAGTCGTCGTAGCATTATGTACAAAGTAAAGCCATTCAGCGCTCTTAGCAATCAAAAACAATACGTAAACACACAAAAATATAATTAATAGTAAAAACTACGAACAGAAAAAACTCAACACAAATAAATACTATCAAAGTAAAGTAGCATAACCAGCAAGTGGTAGTAAGACACACTGTGTACAACAAAGTGCTTCACACACGTTTCTTTGTGAGCACAGCGACACCTTGTCAATAATTAATGTTTTTTTTTGTTGTACCTACCTAGTGTTTCCCTACTTTACCTGCCATCTTGAAGAACGTCAGGTGGTAGCTAGTATCAAATACATACACGACGGTGAAAAGACACAAATGCAGTATACTGTGATCCTTTATTAACGTTTCGCCCACGCAATGGGCTTCATCAGTATGACTTGATAAAAGCCCACTGCGTGGATGAAACGTAGTCATTAAAGGATAACATTATGCTACAATGACTCTTCCAACGTCTGGTAGTGTTAAAATATGGCTATCAGGATCTGGCCCATCAGTAATGAATATTCAGCCCTTCAGGCCAGGCGAGGCACAAAACCTGTTACTACCAACAAGATAGCAAAATTTTTACTACTATAACTCAAGAGAGAATCAATACAAGAATAATTACTCCCACTAGGATATCCCACTAAACATTTATGGATATTGCAATTGCGTCAATCTCCAGCAGCTAGTTGAGGGGACCGACGTAAAATATTAAGACGAATTACAGGATTAACTTAGCAGAAAATATCTGGAGATAATTTGAAATTCAGCTCCCGAAGCTTATTATGGTAATGAGCATAAATTTGTGAAGCAGCAGCAGCAAGCTGAGCAGCAGCAGCAAGCTAAGCAGCAGCAAGCTAAGCAGCAGCAAGCTAAGCAGCACCAGCAGCAAGCTGAGCAGCAGCAGCAGCAAGCTGGGGAGCAGCAGCAAGCTGAGCAGCAACAGCAAGCTAAGCAGCACCAGCAGCAAGCTGAGCAGCAGCAGCAAGCTGGGGAGCAGCAGCAACAGCAAGCTGAGCAGCAACAGCAGACCTGAACCTGTTGACACAACCGATGCACAGTCATTGCTCCTCTCCCATCATCCATCTATATATACCTCTATCTATCTATAAATCCAGCTCTCCATAAATGATTTCATCATCCTCTGCATCTATCACCCTAATAGCTAGCTTTTGTTCCCACTATTAAAATATCACAGAGAATAGGCTAGCAGCACACTGCTATCTAATTTTGCTAAAATAAAAAAGAAACGTAAATTCATAATCCATCTACAAATCCATTAGTTTAACTCTCAATCATTTCGGATATTCATTTTTTAATAAATCTGACATCAGCTGAACAAAATGTCCTCTTATTAATGCATGTCTATCAAAAAGATAAAAACATGAAAACGAAGAAATACTGTAGCAGCCTACTGGCTAATGCCAGGCAGGTTCACCCACTCATCTCATTTATTCTTCACTGAACAATTCTCAAGACAGTTCTTGAAGGACTGGAGACTCCCCAGACAGTTCTTGAAAGACCAGAGACTCCCCAGACGGTTCTTGAAGGACCAGAGACTCCCCAGACGGTTCCTGAAGGACTGGAGATTCCTCAGACAGTTCTTGAAGGAGAGACTTCCCAGAGAGTTCTTGAAGGACCGGAGACGCCCCAGACAGTTCTTGAAGGACGAGAGACTCACGACTAACCTATGATACAGTGACTGGAACAATTCACGACTAAACCACATGACCATGGATGGAACAATTCACAAAGAACTCACAATTTAAATAGAAAAGTTTGGACGACGTTTGTGATATATACCCAAGCATTACGCTTTGCTTTAAACCCAATACAATATTCATGTATTAGCAGTTGCTTTTAACCTAAAAAATGTGTTTTAGCATTAATACAAAAATAACCCGCACAGAGGAGAGAGAAGCTTACGACGACGTTTCGGTTGGACCGAAACATCATCGTTAGGTTCTCTCTCCCCTATCTACGGGTTATTTGTGTATTGTTCCAGTCACGGTATTGTGCTTTTTCTTCTTTCTAGCAGTAATCTTTTCTCTAAACCCAATAAACCAGTGTGTTTTCTTTAAACCAAGTAAACCAATATTAACAAGTCACACATTATCATCCAGCTATCCCTCATAGCATCTTTGCCAAGTGCTAGATCAACTAGGCTATTATGATAAAGTTGGTAGAATTACCGACAATATGTAAAGTAAAAGGACACAAGTGCTCCTGGAGAGCGAAACGTTGCCACAATAAATGTCACTTTAGTTGCACTTGTGTCCTTTTACTTTACATAGGCTATTATGGCTGAAAAGCCAGTCAACAAGGAAGCCTGACCTAAGGCCGGATTACCAGGATAAGAGAAACTTCCATACCGGTTGTAGGATTGTAAAAGACATCAATCATTTTATTTTCTTTCTCAGCTTTACTTCTCCCTCCTCTTCCATCCACACCTTTATTTCTAACCGGTTTTTAGTTTTTTTCCTACTCTCGTGGCTCGTCCTGAGGCTAGGCTTCCCTGGTGATCACGTAATCAACTAGAATATTGTTACACAAGAATGAAGCAATACTACAGCTGATTACCAGCCCATACTAAGCAAATCTAACTCTCACACACTGATTTACTCGACCAACATGCACTCAGTGCCCATTTCATTAGGCACAACTTCTAGTACTGGTTACAGCCCCACTTGCCCTAAGAATATCCCGACATCGTGGCATGGATTCAACAAGGTGCTAGAAACATTCTTTAACAATTTTAGGTTCATGTTGACATGACAGCATCACGCAGGCGCTGCACATTCATGATGCAAATCTCCAGTTCCACCACATCCCAAGGAGTTACGCCAAATTCTCATCCCTCTCATTAACAAGATGTTCTCGTCTACAAAACTGTTACTGATTATATATTTGCATTAACGCACAAGTGCACAGGTGTCCCTAATAAAGTGAAGTGTGTGTGTGTGTGTGTGTGTGTGTGTGTGTGTGTGTGTGTGTGTGTGTGTGTGTGTGTGTGTGTGTGTGTGTGTGTGTGTGTGTGTGTAAGTAATTGTAACCATGGACAAATGATATTTAATCAATAGCAACACTGCGACTATCCGAGGACTCGAACCCATGTCGTGTTGGCCTGCCTCATGGTAAGCGAATATCACAGGATGCTCACCATGAGGCGGGCCAACACGACATGGGTTCGAGTCCTCGGCTAATCGCAGTGTCGTTGATAATATATATATATAATATATATATATAATATATATATATATATATATATATATATATATATATATATATATATATGTCGTGCCGAATATGTAAAACTGGTCAATTAGCAAGAACTCATTTAAAATTAAGTCCTTTCTAAAATTTTCTTTTACACGTTTAAAGATATATTTTTTTCATTAATGTTGATGTACAAATTTATAATTTTGCACCAAAAGGAACTTACAAAACTTACCTAACCTTATTATAGCAAGAACAATTTATTTTAGCCTAACCCAACTAAATATATTTTAGATTTGTTTACAATAATTTAATACTAAGCAAACACAGTAAAATATATTTTTTTCGTTAGGTTCAGAATGAATTTGGCGAAATTATTGCATACACAAATTTTCACTTGTCCTATATGGCAAGATGAGCGTTGCTATTTAAGCCAAGATCGCAAGTTCTGCCTATTCGGCACGACATTTTATATATATATATATATATATATATATATATATATATATATATATATATATATATATATATATATATATAATATATATATATATAATAGCTACCCAAAATTCTTGCTTCAATGACGTTACCTGTAAGTTTGTTCCACTCTTCCGCAACTCTACTTATATCCATATCAGTTTCTCTAATTTGAATCCACTCCTACTTGTCTAGTTTTTCCCCTGAAGATTCTTTCGTTTCTTCAATACAGCTGATCAACTAGGCTACTGCTATCTCTCCAGCAGAAGCTTGTCCAGTGTCTTTAAAATTTCTACCTTTGTTAGGTCGATCTGTCTTGTAGTCACTGGTAAAAGCTGAGGTGTGTACCTTGAATGTTGACAGTGTGTTCTGGCACCCTTGTTTATCTTTGAGTTAACTGGGTTAGTACAAATCGTTGAGCAAGCTCACTGGGGGAACACCAGGGGACACGTGGAGATTACATACACAAATGAATCAGAGAGGTTTCAGTACTTTTTTTTTCCAAGAGAAGGTAGTGAACTTGTGTTACCATATTAGTCAATGAAAAACCTGGAAAACAGGAGGAAGTGAACTTGTGTTACCATATTAGTCAATGAAAAACCTGGAAAAC
Source organism: Cherax quadricarinatus (assembly GCF_026875155.1). Lineage (NCBI taxonomy): Eukaryota > Metazoa > Arthropoda > Malacostraca > Decapoda > Parastacidae > Cherax > Cherax quadricarinatus. The sequence continues at coordinate 32,853,385 of NC_069443.1, read as the reverse complement.
AGGAGGAAATCAAGTTTGATCTATGGCAGGGAAGGATAGCTTCAACTGCCTGAATCAAGAGCCCATCTTCTGCTTAACCTCTTCAACATGAGAACTTATTCAGCTCCTATTAAGTCCGGCTGTGGTGCACACTCGAGACTGTGTGTGATGTTCGCATTAACAGCTTGGTTGTTCAAGGCACCAACTAGAAGGTCTAGTTTTGAACCGTGCCTCGGTGCGGTGATCCCCGAAATCGTCTCCAGGCAAATCGCTGCCACCACTGTCATAACAATCACCACCACCGTTTGCAAGCACTATCTAGATCACTACCACCCACTGTCCCTCTTCACGGTCTACATCTTCCAAAAGAAATGCACGAAGATTTCAAACTTACATTTATCGTATGACGCTTCGGGGTGTCATCGCCCCCGCGGCCCGGTCCCAGACGAAACCTCCAGATTGCTGGTCTGATCGAGCAGACTGTTGATGCTGGTTGCACGCAGTCCAACATACACATAACCATAGCCCCGCTAGGCAAGAACTGATTTGAGGAATTAGGGTTTTTCATTAAGATAGCCAGAGATTTGTTGGTAGTTTCCGTAAGTCACAAATTAGATATAATTCTTGTAAATACAATCTCTGTGGGTGATCATCTTTAAGTCATTTGTTCTCTCTATGATGGACTATTGCTTTACACTAACCACCTCATTCAAGGCAAGTGAAATTATAGATCTAGAGAATGTACAGAGAACTTTCACTGAACGTATTAGTTTAGTCTAGTGCCTTAATTACTGGGAACGTTTAAAGTTCCTTGACCTGTACTTCCTGGAATGCAGGGCAGAAAGATGCGTCATACACTACACCTGGATAATCCTAGAGGGACTGATCCCAACTCTGCATACAGAAATCACTTCCTATACAAGCAAAGACTAAACAGACGGTACAACATACCCACAATGAAAAGTATGGGTCCCATAAGTACACCAAGTGTCTAGGACCCAAGACTATTCAACAGCTTCCTATCATACATACGGGAAATTACTCATATACCACCTGGTTGTCTTCATAAAGCTGGACAGATATTTAAAGTCAGTGCCCAATCAGCTGGGCTGTGGTTCGTATATTGAGTTGCGTGCGGCCAGCAGTAACAGCCTGGTTGATCAGGCCCTGCTCCGCCGGAAGGCCCGGGGTGCAGGGGGGTGTTGACCCCTGGAACGACATCCAGATAGGGAGACCCTTAACTGACTTCAAATACGGAGTGTATAAACTGTTTCACATCCTGCCTCTAACATGCTAATGCAAGATGGATCAAAGAAGTTTTGCATTCACTGAGTGTCTACTTTAATTAAATATATATTCTGATAGGTTCTTTTTGGGTGGCGCCGAACCTGACATTATACGGACAAGTGAGGCGGATAGTTGACTGCTATCACCACAGTAGCCCCCACCCACCTAGACGGAGGCGGAAAGATCACTGCTATCACCACAGTCACTACCGCCCCACTCATCCATCACTACTGCTATCGCTAACACTCATCCATCACTACTGCTATCACCAACACTCACCACCTGTACACCACTGCCTCTGCCATACACAAGTCACAAAACTTCATACTGTCAGTACTTACTGAAGAAAATCACCAGACCCGGGACTTTTTTTTACAAGACTGTTTCAGTGGTACAGTGTCTAGAAACCAGCAGTACTCGCCCATATAAGTGTGTTGGGGATAAGCCAACCTGAAAGATGGTAATTTCCCAGTACTAGAGACCTCAGCTCTGCAGGAATGCAATGTAAGCTATCGTAGCTGCTGAAACCTTGGTGGAATGTTTGACGCTTTACTGAATGAAGTTTCGCATCTCAGGATGCTTTATAACCTCGTGTATGCAGCCCGTCTTATGTGATATTATTTGACAAACACACACACAGCTTTTGTTCCCACCATGTTATTCCACATTATAGAAGAGGGTAGCCACACACTAGGTGGATAGACTCTTTATTAACATCTGTGGTTCAAGACCTGCTACCAGCAAGTATAAGAAATATTTCTGGAAGTATAGGAAACAATCACTACCTGCGACAAGTGTTAGATTTACCAGGCTGAGATGAATGTGAGCCAGCGGGCCTCCAACGGACTGGTTAACCAGATATGCAACAGAAATGGCTGGCCCTAAACTGGCTTGAAGATAAGGAAGATACTCTAAATCGGTCACAGGTACATTACAGGTATTCACAGAGTAGGTTAGCTGGGCATGCTAGGTCATCTGTAGTCATTTCGGAAGGTCACTGCCCCCGAGGTCCGGCCCTAGACTAAGCCACTTGGCTGCTGGCCAAATCGATCAGGCTGTTCATACCTTCTGCCCGCAGTCCAACGTATGCACCACAACCCGGCTGATCAGGAACTGATTCAGGGAATATATCGAGTGCCCTCAAATACAACTAGGGGTTTGTTGGTAACTTCCCTAATACAGATAACAGAGATCGTTCATGGCCCGCATAGAGTTAATAAAGCACTTAAATTACTAGGAATGCCTTGAGGTCCTAAACTTGTACTCACTGGAGAGAGATACATAACATATACCTAGAAAGTACTTGAGGGCCTTGTCCCAAACCTGCACACTGCCGTAACATGTTGGAGAAATATAGGAGGTAGTGCAAATTAACACCCAGTGAAAAGCAGGGGCGCCATGGGCACAATAAGGAAGCACTGTACCAATATCCACTGCCACAGACTATTCAACATCTTACCAGAAGATATCGGAAACATTGATGGGACAAATGCAAAAGTCTTCAAAAGGAAACTGGAGAAGTATCGTCATGTGCCAGATCAACCAGGCTACCTACCTACCTGGAGTCTACCTCGAGGGTGTTCCGGGGGTCAACGCCTCCGCGGCCCATTCCTTGACCAGGCCTCCCGGTGGATCAGGGCCTGATCAACCAAGTTGTTATGTTGGCCGCACACAGTCCAATGTACGAACTAAAACCCGGCTGCCTGGGTACTGACTTTAGGCATCTGTCCAATTCCCTCTTGTAGGCAGCCATGAGTCTATTTGTAATTCTCCTTATGCCTGGTGATGGATATATGCGCCAGCGGGCCGTCAGCAGCAACAGCCTGGTTGAATAGTCAGGCACCAGAAGAGCCTGACTCTGGGAGTAGATAAACTCCTTGAACTCATCAAAAGTATACATAAAGGGTGATGAAGACTCGAGGTTCTTGTTCATATAATTTCTCAGTTAACTTATTGCTTCCTTGCTTGTCATCGGAGGTATCCTGCACTGTTTGCCAAGCCTCTTCTTTTCAGATGTAATGATTTTGTTGTGCAGATTTGAGGCCACATCCCTCCACATACTTTCAGGTGTAGATTATGTATCTAACTCGCTTACCTTCTACAGACAATAGTTTAAGGGACTTCAAGCGCTTCCAATAATTTAGGGGCTTGACTGAGTTTATGTGAGTTGGAACGATTCTTTGTACATTTTTCAGTCCTACAATTTCACCTGCCTTGGAGGCCGTTAGTACACAGCAGTATTCCAGCCTAGAGAATGAGTGACCTGAAGAGTATCATTGGCTTGGCCTGTTTTCATAGTTCTAATTATCCAATCAATAATTTTCCTTGCAGTGACGTTAACAGCATTGCTGAGTTGCTTGAAGGTGAGATCGTCTGACACTTTAAATCCCAGATCTACAAAGTGATCAGAGTTTGTCTTGTACTCTGAGCTCGCTTTTAATTTTTTATTTTACCGTAACGAAGCAATTGGAATTTGGTTGATATCAGCTTGGAGGCTCGCTGTGTCTTCTATATGAATGTCAATCTCCTACAAATTCTGGTATCATCTGCAAAGATAGTGTTATGCTTTCTGTCCATGTCTATGTCGAATATGACAAACAGAAGTGGAGCGAGTACCGTTTTTGGGGAAGAGAAACTTTTCACTGTTGTTCCTGAGTTTACTTTTTACTATTTCTCTTCGGGTTCTGTTTTTTTTTAGAGTTAAGAATATATGTGCCCACCTTCCCAGTTATCCCTTCTGCATGCATTTTTTTCTACAATTACCCCATAGTTGCACGTGTCAGACCTTTGGAAAGTCAGTGTACACTACACCTTTTTTGTGTCTTCTGGTATATCCAGGACCAAGTGATAATGGTCCAGCAAGTGCGAGAAGCAGTAGCGACCTGCTCTGAGCCCATGCTCACCTGGGTTGTGAAACTACTAGGATTCCAGGAGACTGGTAATCTTCTAAAAAATCTTGATAATGTGGGACGTCAACACTATCCTTCAACAATTTTCTGCTACTTTTGTGGATTGAGTTTATATGTCATTTGTAATAACTAGGATGATCCTCCAGTCATTAAAAATTTAAAGTGTGATAATGGTTTCTTGCAATTCTTGATGAAGTGAAGTTCTACAGGTCAGGGTCTGGGGCAGAGTGCGTAGGTATGCAGTCAGTGGATTCTTGGACGTCAGATGGCGGCTAATATTAACAATCCACCTTGTCTGTTGCTGCAGAGTTAATTGGTGTTACAATAGAGTCGCGGCGGACTAGATGACGGTTTATTAACAGCGGGTACACCAGGCAGAGCGAGAGGAGCAACCATAGCCAAGGTCCTAGAAGGGTTAGACAATGTCCTTCCGGCAGCTGGTCTGCGAGTGAGACCTGGGTAGAGGCTGGCAGTCTCAAGTCACGGCACAGAGGGTCCATACCCAGATAAACGAATGTGCTTAAGCAGACATTTTAAGAATACTGGAAAGTCTGGTTATAGAGGTTATTGTTCCCACAATATTACTCATATATAATATAGTACCCCCACACTGCAGATGCACTAAAAAAAAAAAAAACACAGGGCTTATTTCCCAGACGTGGCGTGTGAGAGGCAGCGAGCGTGTTACGCGGGCGTGGTGCCTAGGAGGCAGTTAGTGGGCGTGGCATGAGGAAGGCAGTGGGCGGGCGTGTGGGCATGGTACGGGCTATAAATCAGAACAACAAGGGCTCCGCCCCTTCACCCATTACACGCCGTCCATTAGCCACTGGCTGCTCCTGACATGTACTTGAAGGGCAGCCGCTCCCTGAAAGGCAGCCGCTCAGATTCACGTCCCGCCACCTAACAGCAATTTGCCTGAGTAAACCTAACGGAAAAATTTATGTAAAAGTGCAACAGAGAACTTTGGGAAGGAAAGACGAAGTACGAGAAAGAAAAGAGAAAGGGAGTAAGGACAAGAAACAGCAGCAGTAGCGAGTAAATGATGTGAAGAGAGAAAAAAGGGAGGTGGGAAGTGGTGCTGCGAGGTGGAAGGGTTGGGGTGGTGCTCGCATTTGTGTGGTCTAAAGGGGGGACAGAAGGGAGGTGGGGGTATCAGGTGGTATGAGAGGTGAGAATGGGGTAGGGATGGGATTGGGAAGGGATGAAGGAGGGGAGGGGGCGCAAGATAGGGCGGAGATAGGAATGGGGCGGAGGTAGAGAAAGGGATGGGGAGGGGAGGAAGGAAAGGGAGGTGCAGGGGTAGGGCGAAGTACGGGTCTGGAAGGATACCTATATCCTATTTGTAGCTTGTTTAACATGTTATGTAATAAAATATACCTATTGGTAAACAAGAATGAAAAGATGGGGTGGTAGGGGAAGTGGAATATTCAAACGGCTTCAGGAAGAAATCCAAATATTCTTCCTTGAAGCCTTTTTATCCACTTCTCCGAGGCTATGGGTCCCACAATTTACACCAGAGGTGGACCCCACACTTAAAAAGATTATATCCTTAAAATTATTTTGATGTCTACTGCTGGAACCAGATTTATATGTGAACTGACGTAGGATAACAACTCTTACCTGAAGACTACAACCTTAATCCTATAATAAGGAAGAAAGCTCTCACTCCCTAACAACTCATAACATCAAAAGGAGTTCAGTAGGCCTACTAACCCTTGCGTGGCAGCTCTTACACGCCACCAATCATTCCGCTTTCATGTATGTCTAACCTACAGTTCAACCTTCCCACAACAATGCTCTCCTATACCCTTGAACAGTTTAAATCTAAATTTCTTTCATTTATACCTTTTTCCATATGTACATTAAATCTTCCCTCCTTCCTTTATTCTGCACTTATCAAGAGAATGTTTACCGCTTCTATTTTCGTAGGAAAGCTTTCTGATAGCACATTTAAGATGGAGACCAGAAATGTGCCTAAAACAACTAACTGAGGATCTATTAATGAGTTATGTTATACATTTTGGACTCATGTTGCTTATAATATTTTTATATGAAGTTAGGTAATTTATTAGCCTTATTATAGATAACCTATGTACTACTGCAAGGCTTCAAATTTCTTGGAGAAGATTTTGCTATAATGTGGGAGTGATCGTGTAAAAAGAGGAACACACACGTTACTGTATGTTCCACAGCTAGTGAAAAGGGTCTGGAAGGTGTGGATCGAGGTGTTACATTGTGAGGTTACGTGTTGGTTCATGTTTCCTGAGACTGAGTTATGATGCAAGAGGTAGTGTGATGAAAGCTTCACAATTTCCGTTCGTATTGTGTGTGCATAATTGCTGCTTCTAGACACTTTGTCTAGAATACCAGCCTAATGTTCTAAAACACGAGGTCTAAGTATTTGTTAATATGACACAAGGCCGGTAAATTGGAAGAAAACGAAACTAGGAGGAGATGCCTAGAAGCAGTGAAGTTATACACACAATATCTTTGGACAAGGTGAGGCCCGCTGCTCCTGTCACGACAATTCCTACTAACATCTCTCTTCAGCTACTGTGATGAAGTAAATAATAACGTGTGTTGCCCTGTAGGACTGATTCCAATGAGCTCAACTTTATCCAACATAGGCTTGCCTCCCTTTCTTTGTTTCATCTCAACATATTTTTGTACCTTCCCTTTCTGTATTGCTTCGTTCTTCCTTCCCTACATATACCCTCCACCACTGACAAGGGAATCACAATTTCCAAACCAGCCCCTTCGTCCCCGTAATTATAATCTACTTCTTCCCCATCATCCCAACAATCACCTACTACAGGTGGTACTTAGATGCATTCTATTACTGTTATTCCTCCTCTTCCTCTGCTTCTTTCTCACACTGTTGTTACTGCCATTCAGCCCCCACCTTACTATCTACCACTGCTGCTACCTGCCGCCGCCGCCGCCGTCGTCTAGTCGTGGTATATCTCCCAGGTGACCCATGCTCCTGCTATTTTAAAAAATATACTCGATGAGAAAAATGTCTTAAATTCGACACCTCGGGTAAGCTGAGGGCAGAGCTGTAATTTCAGTAGAGCGCGATGCACTATAACGCCTCGCACCGTACACTGCTGGACGCTGCACACGTGTTGCACTATATACACCCCCATATGAACACCACCGTACACACACTGTGCACACCACCGTACACACACACTGTGCACACCACCGTATACACACACACTGTGCACACCACCGTATACACACACACTGTGCACACCACCGTATACACACACGCTGTGCACACCACCATACACACACTGTGCACACCACCATACACACACACTGTGCACACCACCGTACACGCACACCACAGTACACACACACACTGTGCACACCACCGTACACACACACAATGCACACCACCGTACACACACACAATGCACACCACCGTACACACACTGTGCACACCACCGTACATACACACTGTGCACACCACCGTACACACACACTGTGCACACCACCGTACACACACACACTGTGTACACCAGCGTACACGCACACACTGTGCACACCAGCGTACACACACACACACTGTGCCCACCACCGTACACACACACTGTGCACACCACCGTACACACTGTGCACACCACCGTACACACACACTGTGCACACCACCGTACACACACACTGTGCACACCACCGTACACACACACTGTGCACACCACCGTACACACACACACACACTTATACACCATATTGGAATCTTTATTTAGGAACGTTTCGCCACACAGTGGCTTCAACAGCCCAATACAAAGCAGAAAGGTGTAAGGAGAGGAGGAGATTGAGGTAATCAGTCCCTCAGCCTGGCGTCGATGTGTTCAGTCCATCAATCTTGTAGAATGTACAGCATAGGGTCGTAGACGTGGCTTATACTGTAGTCAGGTGAGGCGAAGCAAGAGGAGGCGGGGTCATAGTGGTACCATCCACTAGTCCAACCTTTGGACGAAGACCTACTTCGACTAGTAGATGGTACCACTATGACCCCGCCTCCTCCTGCTTCGTCTCACCTGACTACAATATATAAGCCACGTCTACGGGCCTATGCTGTACATTCTACAAGATTGATGGACTGAACACATCAACGCCAGGCTGAGGGACTGATTACCTCAAACTCCTCCTCTCCTTGCACCTTTCTGCTTTGTATTGGACTGATGAAGCCACTGTGTGGCGAAACGTTTCCTAAATAAAGATTCCCATATGGTGCATAAGTGTCTCAATCTTCTTGTCGGTTTTCAAAACCAATCACACACACACACACACACTGTGCACACCACCATACGCACACACTGTGCACACCACCATACACACACACACACACACACACAGTTTGGGAAGCGATGTAGTGGAGGCAGGATCCATACATAGCTTTAAGCAGAGGTATGATAAAGCTCACGGCTCAGGGAGAGTGACCTAGTAGCGATCAGTGAAGAGGCGGGGCCAGGAGCTCGGACTCGACCCCCGCAACCTCAACTAGGTGAGTACTGTGCACACCACCGTTCACACACACTGTGCACACCACCGTACACACACACCACCATACACACACTGTGCACACCACCGTACACACACACTGTGCACACCACCGTACACACACACACTGTGCACACCACCGTACACATACTGTGCACACCACCGTACACATACTATGCACACCACCGTACACATACTGTGCACACCACCGTACACATACACACTGTGCACACCACCGTACACTTACACACTGTGCACACCACCGTACACACACACACAGTGCACACCACCGTACACACACACACTGTGCACACCACCGTACACACACACTGTGCACACCACCACACACACTGTGCGCATGACTACACACACACTGCACACCACCATACACACACACACTGTGCACACCACCGTTCACACACACACTGTGCACACCACCGTACACACACACTGTGCACACCACCATACACACACACACTGTGCACACCACCATACACACACACTGTGCACACCACACACACACTGTGCACACCACTGTGCACACCACCGTACATACTGTGCACACCACCGTACACATACTGTGCACACCACTGTACACATACTGTGCACACCACTGTACACATACTGTGCACACCACCGTACACATACACAATGTGCACACCACCGTACACTTACACACTGTGCACACCACCGTACACACACACTGTGCACACCACCGTACACACACACTGTGCACACCACCACACACACGCTGTGCACATCACTATACACACACTGTGCACACCACCATGCACACACACTGTGCACACCACCATGCACACACACTGTGCACACCACCATGCACACACACTGTACACATCACTATACACACTGTGCACACCACCATGCACACACACTGTGCACATCACTACACACACTGTGCACATCACTACACACACACTGTGCACATCACTACACACACTGTGCACACCATGCACACACTGTGCACATCACTATACACACACTGTGCACACCACCGTATGTATGAATACCTTTGGTTTTGTTGAATTAATGGCTTAAAAAAGTGCATTTTATTCATTGAGAAGCGCTAAATCAGTAGGGGTCACATAAGACCTATAAGAATATGAGGCTTTTAGGATCGATCCAAAGGAGAGTACAGTACCGTTCCCGGGAACAAGAGTCCCCTACCTGGCATCAAGGTGTCTCCCATAAGGGAAGACTTGTAGTGTACCACCACTTGTAAAGTGTTCAACACCACTTGTAAAGTGTTGAACACCAATTGTAAACCTTAACATGAGCTTGGCGGCCACCGAAAGAAGCTGAACCTTTTAATTAAGAAGCGACGTTCACCAACATAGGCAGACTTTCACCCTGCATCACGTTCAGGGTAACATTACAGGAGGAATAAAGTCTCTCTTCTGGCCTTCGCCACACTTCTCGCCCCAGCTGTGACTTGACAATGGTCTAGAAGGCATTGAAACATCGTTATAAAATCCCTAGGTGCGATTTCTTGGTAAATTAGAAAATATTTGCCCAACCCATTTTCAATGCTACCCAAGGATTAAGATTTGATAACCCTATTAACTCGTGTGCAACTGGATATACCGCTCCCTCTCTTCAATTAAACCTAATTACTTTCCATTTGCCAAGCGGTTTATGACACCTGTAGATTGAAAGCTTACCCATGACTGGCATCATAATGTGGCGCTAATACACAAGCCTTCCCCTAGGTGGGGGGGGGGGTTAAAACCAAGCTCTCTGCAAGAAACTACTACACCAAACATTATGCTGCTGCTGCGACGGCGGCGGTTAAAATGGTTTAGATTTTATTAGCATTAATCGTTCTCACTCCACTACTGCCTTTGACACTAATGTTCCTGCATACGAACCAGCATTCAGAAACGTACACGTACGCGTGCACACACACAAAAAAGTGCCTATCGTCAACTGGTAACTAACACACACACAGGGTGTTAGATTACTCCAGGGCGAAATGGTTAGACTATTAGATAAGACGTTAGATTTTGTTCGGGGTTTTTAACCCTGGAGGGTTAACCACCCAGGATAACCCAAGAAAGGCAGTGCGTCATCTAAGGACAGTGTCTTATTTCCACTGTGGTCCTCACTCTTGTCCCCCAGGATGCGATCCACGCCAGTCGACTAACAACCAGGTACCTACTTGCTTGCTAAGTGAACGGGACAACAGTCGTAAGGAAACACGCCCAATGTTTCCACCCTTGACTGGGATCGAACCACGGACACAGCGTGTGAAGAGAGAGCGTTTCCTACCAGGCCAAGGGACTGGTCAAACAAGTGGCTCTTGAAATACAACATGGATAAGTAAAAATTCATAAAGACAGAAAAAGAATGGAAACCAGAAACGTAGTCCAGCCTGGAGTAAAGAAAAATTTAAAACAATAAAAAAAATGTAAAGTAGGTAACGCTGGCAGCTTCGGCGAAACTGGGAAATCTTCGAAAAACATTCAGAAACCTAAAAATCATTTAGGTCACGTTATGTCTAGAAGATGTAATGTGAGGTCCACCACCCAGTAAGCAACTCCAGCACTGAACCCAATCCAATAAAACACCTTCAACAGCAGAGAAGGTTCAAAGGTTTGCAACGTGTCCCGGAGTTGAGAGAAATACGACACCCAGAAAGACTAAGAATTGAATTTGATGACACAATAATGAACCTTCTTAGCTTCAAGGCGGAAAAATAAACAAATGTAGTATAATACGATCCTTGATTGACTACATTTCGCCCACACAGTAGGCTTTATCAAGTCACTAACAGATCTACTTAGACAAAGAGTACACGAGTGTATATACAGGGTGAGAGTCAGGTGGAGAATGTAGGGAGGGGGAAGGGTGGAGTCGAGACGACCTTCACCTGCAGGACTGTGTAGTGTAGAGCACTAATACACGGGAATTTAAAATTCCCATAAAGCGTTGCCAAACAAGCTTTACTGAGTCATTTCGCCCTGCGTATGCTGTTATCAAGATATAATAAAGCCTTGATAGGCACTCTACATAATGTAGAGTGAAACGTTGTCCCAATAAAACCTTGTTCTACAACCTGTGCCTATCTTCACATCCATGGAGCCAGTGGAACGACAGTGATGTGTCCAGTACGAGGTCCACGATCAGGCGTAGGACATTACAAGGATTGAAGTGCAAGTCTTATGGATACAAAAGTAAATATTACAAATTAGAGAGAAGCGTCGTCACCCCACACGACTGACGGCTACCAGCCAGGGCACAACAGCTGGTAGTTAGTAACAATGACATTACAAACGCCGTAAATCACACCACCAAACACAACTCTCTTATTCTATTATTCTCCAGCACATTTACAGGAATTCAAAATTTATCAAGTTTCACGAGTTTCACAATACCGTGTACAATGGAGGCCATTGTAATAAAAATTGATTAAAAATTCATTAAGTACAACGAAAGTAAAAATTTAATGCTGTATACGTGGGGTATATCTGGAGGGTGTTTCGGGGGTCAACGCCCCCCGCGGTCCTGTCCATGACCAGGTGAAACCTATTAAATAATCATAAACTTAGGCGTTTGATCTAAAAAATCAATATACGAAAATATACACACGAAATTAATATAATTTCAATGATTAGTATAATGTTATTCCAGAAAAAAAAGGTGCGAGTAATGGTGAATGTGTTTCCTTTTAAGCTCACCCTGACTGTCTTGACTAGACATTTAAACAAGGACCGTCGAAAAGTTAGAACTTTTCATAGGGACACTGGATCCCTAGAGACTGCAAGTAATAGCCTGCCGGGTTGTGATCTGTTGACCACCAGTACGAACAGCATACTTCATCAGATCAACAGGAAAAGCCAGGCCAGGTTGCCGGAATAACCCTGGAAACCGGCCAAAGGTGTGTCAAACAGTGGTCAGAGGGGGGAAAGCACCACTAAGATACTGGAACCAAAAACTGCCTCACTCGTTGCCTATTTCAGTATTCTTGACCAGTCTGACTAGTAATGTTACCCCATGACTGAGCACCTGTTTCATCCTCACCTGAAGCAGACTAGACAGGTACACCCACTCCACCCATCACCCACACTTAATCATCTTCTCCCACGCTTGCGTGTGGGAGGTTACCTGGAGGTTATTCCGGGGATCAACGCCCCCGCGGCCCGGTCCATGACCAGGCCTCCCGATGGATCAGGGCCTGATCAATTAGGCTGTTACTGCTGGCCGCACGCAGTCCAACGTACGAGCCACAGCCCGGCTGATCCGGCACTGACTTTAGGTATCTGTCCAGCTCTCTCTTGAAGGCAGCCAGGGGTTTATTGGCAATTCCCCTAATGCTTGATGGGAGGCTGTTGAACAGTTTTGGGCCCCGGACACTTATGGTGTTTTCTCTTAGTGTACCAATGGCGCCCCTACTTTTTATTGGGGGCATTTTGCATCGCCTGCCCAGTCTTTTACTTTCGTAGGGAGTGATTTCTGTGTGCAGATTTGGGACCATTCCTTCCAAGATTTTCCAAGTGTAGATTATGATATCTCTCCTTCCTGCGTTCCAACGAGTACAAGTCAAGTGCTTCCAAGCGTTCCCAGTAGTTAAGGTGCTTGACAGAACTTATACGTGCAGTAAAGGATCTCTGTACACTCTCTAGATCTGCGATTTCACCTGCTTTGAATGGAGATGTTAATGTACAGCAGTATTCCAGCCTAGAGAGAACAAGTGATTTGAAAAGGATCATCATGGGCTTGGCATCTCTCGTTTTGAAAGTTATCATTATCCATCCTATCATTTTCTTTGCACGTGCGATCGTGGCACTGTTGTGATCCTTGAAAGTGAGATCCTCAGACATTACTACTCCCAGGTCCCTTACATTATTTTTCCGCTCTATTGTATGGCCGGAGTCAGTAGTATACTCTGTTCTAGTTCTAGTTATTATCTCCTCCAGGAAAATTATATTTATAGGCAGTGCTAAACCTAATGCAAGGAGAGTATAGCTCCAATTCCTAGAAACAAGAGCCGTTCATCAAGGCACCTTACTGAAGGAAGAAAGAGGGGAGAAACTTATTGAAAATGAAAAAAAAAAGAAAAAAAGAAAGACTTTTGTATCTTGAACTGGGATGACAAGAGACCATAACGCTAAACTAAGCAAGAAGAACAAATCTTTGATATACCTTTGCTGGGTTCCGAGAGTTTTCCTTCTCAACCCTGAACCAGCCTTGTCTAGTACTTGCCTGGTTATCCAGGCCATTGCTGTTGTCGGTCCGCTGACTCGTATATCCATCACTGCCTATATGCGAACTTGTTAATGACTTCTGTATTTGTTTCAGTTCTGATATCCCTCCTGCACTGAAAGGAGCCATCAACACAAAACGGTACTCTAAGTTAGAAAGCAGAAGTGATTTGAACAATGTCACCATCTGAACTATTTCCTCCTGTTTTGAAAGTTCTCATTATTCCCCCCCCTGGGGGGAATAATGAGAACTATAGGTCTCGTGCATTGCATGAGACCTATACGGCCCGTAATAGGCTTAATAATAATATAATTGTCGACACATTAAAAATAGATGCATCTGGTTTTGCTGTCTCTCACACACACACAAACGCGCGCGCGCGCACACACACACACACACACACACACACACACACACACACACACAACAACACACACACACAGACAATACCGCAACAAAAGTAATTAACATTACCGACATATCACCAAAACGCTTTTGGGGGTTCACCGCCCCCGCCACCCGGTCCCAGGCCTGGCCTCCTAGTTAAGCTCTCACGTTTTATTCATTAAATGTTTTTCAATGTTTCTTACTATTCCTTTACTAAGTGAAGTATCTGCTCTCCTTCACGCCTTATTCCTTCCTGCCTCCCTCTCTCTCTCTCTCTCTCTCTCTCTCCTCGTTTATAATTCATCCTCAATCTTCTCACCCTTCGTCCTCAACTACCTCTCATTGTATCGCTTCCCCTCCAATTATCGCCTCTTCCTCACCTAACCTTCCCTCTTATTTCTCTATCTTCCTTCTCAGTCTTCCTTGCTAAACCTTCCCGTATCCTCATTCTGGCCAGGACCGCCCTGCAGGAGCAGACAAACTCTCGAAATCTATCAAGCCATCTCTCTCAACCATTCCTCATCCTATTCCCTCAATCCTTACATCTTTCTCACTCAACTATTCCTCCTGTTCCTCACTTAACCTTTACACCTCTTCTTCCCCAATCTTCCTCAACAAACCTTCCCTCCTCACCATTCTTTTTCCTTCTCACTTTCTCGTGTGATACCGCGTAATTCGTTCCTCTTTCCTGGCTCTCACTTTCACCAATAACACCATTCCTATGGCACCTGGATGATGATGATGATGATGATGATGATGATGATGATGATGATGATGATGATTATGATGATAACACCAATAATTTTATTTCGAAAATACCACCTACCATGAACAAATCCCCTCACGGAAATGCCTTCAACTCTCCTCTTACGGTTTACCCTTCTTATACACCTGGAGAGTCGACGCCCCAAGGTTCGTGTACACAAAGCTCGGTTGTTCCTGGAACTGCCTGTCTCTAGAACGAAGTTTATGAAGAATACATTAACTTTTTTTATTTATTTAGCAAAATTGGATATGTCAGCAGTACGCTGCTACACTACCGCACATTAGTTGTACGACGGAATCTATGTCGCCTGCAGTAACAGCCTGACTGAGCAGGCAATCAACGGGGACGCAGAACTCTCGAAACCGGCCACAGGTAAACAATGCAAGTAGCTGAGGACAAAAGACAATTTGTGTAACTGGCTTTCATTGGGACACGTAGAGCTTTTTCAAGCAATGAAGCTCTACAAAGAGTAAAATATGACACTATAAAGATCTAAACAGAGAGCAACGTTGTCCCAGTAAACACCTTGTTCTGCAACTTATGTTTCTGTCTGCGCATTTGTCGGCAGTACCAGTGAATCACAGGTAAATCATTGATCGCCTGAACCAGGATTGTTGTCTACAGTGTTTCTCTAGCATTTTGTTCTATGAGCTGTATTTAATTTTTCCAGTTCAGACAGGATACTCCTATACAGACAGGATGGGCCCGTACGAACAGGATGGGCTTGTACGGACAGGATGGGCCTGTACGAACAGCACGGCTTCTGCACGGACAGTATTTTCCCTTACGGACAGGATGTCGGGGAATGGCTAAGAGGACATATAAAGGACAGCTGGTCCCTCCCCGCCTGACAATATGATGGATTTCTCCAGCACCGCCAGACCTCAACCCTCACCCAGGGATGGTCAGCGACGGAGAGTGTGGGAAGGGTATGGTAAAAGGGGAGAGGAAAGGGAAAAGAGAGAAATGGATATTAAAAAGAAATTAATGGGGAAGCAAAATAAAAGGGAATAAAAAGTAATGGGGAAAGGATATGGGAGATGTTAAAAGGTTACACGTAGTTATTTGTAGTTGCTTTCCAATGTATATAACCAGAACTCGGCTGAATAGGAACTTTTTTGGGGAAAACTGTCGAGTTCCCTCTTAAAAAGGCAGTTGGGGGGTTTTTGGTAAAAACCCCCTTAAAGACTGAAGAAAGGGTGTTGGAGTCTTGACCCTTTTACACTTTTTTTGGTTGTCAGTAACCTTTGCTCTCAAATTGCTTAAAGGTATCCTGCAACGTCTCCCAAACCTCTGTGTTCTTTCATAGTAGTTGTTTGGGTATGTAAGTTTGGTCCCTATCTTCCATATCTTCCAAGTGTTGATTATGATGGATTTTTTCTACTACATTTTGAAAAATACATTTTAGGGCTACAAGTGCTCCCATTATTTAGGTGCGACTGAGTTTATAAAACGCATGGGGTTTCTATACTTTTTTGGGCTCACAATTTCCCCTCCCTTTAAAGGGAGGGGGGGGGGTTTAACACACATTTCCCAAACCTATAAGAAAAAATGAGTAGAAGAGTACACCACTGGCAGGGCTCTCTTTTTTTGCCCATTCTATTACCAACCATCATTTTTTTGAAAGTAAACAATATTGTTTGCTCTAATGTGAGAGATCTTCCGGGTCTCTCACATTAAAAACTTCCACTCGGGTGTTTATTTTCTTTGGGGAGGCTTTTTTTTTATTTTTTTTAAATTTACCCTGGAGGTTCCTGAGGTATTCCGGGACAACCCCCCGGGGGCCCCGTCCATGACCAGCCCCCCCGGGATCGGGCCCCCTGATCAATTAGGGTTACCGGCCGCACGAGTCCAACACGAGCCACAGCCCGGCGACCGGGCACTGACTTTAGGTATCTTCAGCCTCCTTGAAGGCACCAGGGGTTTATGGTAATTCCCCAAGCTTATGGGGGGCTGTAAACATTTTGGCCCCGCCTTTAGGGTTTTTTCCCCTTTAGTGTACCAAGGGGCCCCCCCTCTTTTTTTTGGGCGGCATTTTGCATCCCTGCCCCTTTTACTTTCGAGGAGTGATTTCGTGCGCAGTTTTGGGGCCCGTTCCTTCCAAGATTTTCCCAATGTAATTATGATATTCTCCCCCCTGCGTTCCAACGGTAAAGCCCAAGTGCTTCCAAGCGTTCCCACATTAAGGTGCTTGACAGAACTTAACGTCAGAAAAAGATCTCTTACACTCTCAGATCTGCGTTTTCACCTGCTTTAATGGAGATGTTTAATGTACAGCATATCCCCTAGGAAACAATATTTAAAAGGATCATCTTTGGTTTAGCATCTCTCGTTTTGAAGTTCCTTTAACCACCTACATTTCTTTGCACGTGCATCGGGGGCACTGTTTGACCCTTTGAAACGAGATTCTCAGACATTACTACTCCCGGGCCCCTTACTTTATTTTCCGCTCATGTAGGGCTGGAGTCAGTTAACCTTTTTTCTAGTTATTATCTCCTCCATTTTCCATAACGGAGTATTTTGGAAATTTTTCCTCTTTGAACTCTTTGTTTACCGTTGCCCACGGAAAATTTTGTTTATATTTTCTTGGAGTTAACCCGTCCTCAGAGATGACAGCCCTCATGCAGATCCAGTATCATCCGAAAAGGATGAACTGCTGTGGGTATACTCTGTCTATGTCTGTTTGGGGAAAGGGAATAAAGGGAGGCGAGTACGGGCCTTTGGGGAACAACCCTTTTTCACTAGGGCCCGCCTCCGATTTAACTTTTTGTGTTCCATTGTGGAAGTTGAAGATCCATCCCCCCATTTTCCCCCTTTTTTCCTTTGCACGTATTTTAGGGGCTATACGCCATGACGCATTTGTCAAATCCTTTTGCAAAGCTTTGAATTTTAATCTGCTTTCTTTTTTTCTTCCTCATCCAAGGCAGGGCATAGTGATAAAGTTGTAAAGGGGGCGGGACACCTGCCCTGAACCCATTTTGCCCTGGATTGTCTTTTTGGGAACCAGTGATTTGCAACCGTTTCTTAGCCCTTTCAAAAATTTTTATGATGGGGACGTCAGAGCTATTGCTAAATTTTCTTAGCTAATGTTTTGCGCCACCTTTATGAGGGGGGCATATCCGTTTTTTAGTGACGTAGAATTCACCCATGTCCAAGCTCCTCCTCCATATGTACTTGGGGCACACAGAAGGGTTTCTTGCATTCTTAATAAAATAAGTTCCACGAGCCCTGGCCCGGGGGCTGAGGCATAGGCATGTTGTCAATGGCTTTTTGAAATCTTCGATTAGGTAATGTCGGAAATTCTACATTTATGGATTTTGGGCTTATTCATGAAGAAATTTTTTTGGGTTTTGTCGATCCTAAACCCGTTTAGGGTTCACAAAACACAGAGTCTTCTGGGATTTAAATATTTTCACTCATTTCCTTGTTTCATCTTGAAGCCCATTTTTTCTGAGTAAGGCCCGATATAGATGGGGGTATTGCCTTTTTTTTGGCAAATAAAAAAATATTTGAATTTCTTTCAATTTCACTAATAGCTTTAAGCTCCTCCTGCCTCTCCGGGTTCCCTTTTAAAGTCATTTAACTTAATTCGATAGTTTCTATTCCCCGGGCCCGCCTCCTTTTGTGATCAATATTCGAACTCCTAGGAGCTCAGTGACTCTTTGCGTCTTTTGTAGAGGGGCGTCTATCTCCCCGTTTCTCCGCCTTCTTCTTTTTTAGGGAATTGCCCAAACAGCTTCGGCACCCAAAATTTATCCTTTTTAAGGGACGGGTTGGATCCTGCATTTAAGACATTTTCCCCAACATGTTTTGTTTAGGACATGGGGTTTTTTGTCCCCCGTTTTATGTTCTTTTTGTTGAAGTTGTATTTTGTGAAGACACCTCACAGGGACATCATTCTCGACAGGACCCCTTGCATTTAAAGTCTGGACTTCGTTAGGGTGATCGGAATTATTTTTTTTGATTTCTTTTGTCTCTTATCAGGTCCTCATATTTAAGATAAGGGGCCCGGTGTTTTCTAGTCTTGTTGGGTCCACTATCTGCTGGGTTAAGGGGGGTTTTTTTGCAGAGACTTAGTACTCATGTGTGTGTGACCTTTCTCTGCACTACCTCTGGGACGTTTCACTATAACATTATTTGCACATTTTTCCATTTGTATCCCTTTGGGTTAAATCACCAAGCAAAGAGTTTGGGGGGTAGCGGAAGGTTTTTCCCAAAAAGTAATCAATTTTCAGTACTTTTCCCTTTAACTTTGTGAGGGTTCCCTGGTGGGTTTTATTCAACCACAAGACTATTTTTGGTTCTGATCTTTATTATAAACTTCAACTAAACCCCTTTGTGGGGTTTTGCAAAATCCGTGCAGATAAGGCCTTACATACCGGGGCCCAAACCCCCCCCCTTTTCCTCTTTTTCTGGCGCATCTAAAAAGGTTGAAAACCCCAAATTCCCTATTTACTTCAAAATGATCTTTGTGGGCTCTGTGAAGGGTGCAAAAATTGCATTAGACTCCCCTAGAAGTCCTGATAAAAGGTATTTTGTTTGGGGATGGGAAAGGGCCCGTAAAATTACAAAAAAATAAAGGGTTTTATTCTGGTTTTTTGGGGGGGGTTTTTTATTGGGAACAGTTTGTAATTCTGGAGGGCCATGGGGGGCCCGGCTCGCCTCCAGTCCAACAAGGGTCCGAGGTGGACTATTTTTTTTTTCCCCCCATTTTTTTTTTCTTTCCTCCACAAAAAATACCTGGATTTTTATTCGACTACTATTGTTTTTTCTTTTGGGGTCTGTGCCTCCTGGCCCTTTTAGAGGGAAAGCAGGCAATCGATGTTGTAACACTGCTTCGGAGGACCGGTGGCAAAAATTTTGGGTGAAAAAGTACAGGAAGAAGAACGACACACTCCTTAACGGATTTGCACATTTTTTGGGGGCCAAAGTTTTCATGCCCATTTTTTTTCCCGTTTTTCCATGCTTTCAAACCCCAAGCATAATATTTTCAAAAAATTCACCTTTGGTTGAGAATTTTTTGGGGGGTGGTTTTTAATTTCTGCGTTTCTGGGGCCACTATAATCCCATACCAAGCCCGGGCCACCCCGTCCCGGATTCCATCTACTTCCCCGTAGAGGGAAGAGGGGGCTCCTCCCCATCTTACGTGGGCCACGTCCCTTTTGCAATGATGGTTGTATATTTCGGTTCTGATGGTTGATTTTACTGTTTTTTTGTGGTTTTTGGATGTCCCCCAGGAGGTCTGGGCTGGCGTAAGGCGGGGGGCTAAGAAAAATTCCCTTTCTGAAAATCATATTTTTGTCAGTAGTGCACTTAAATTTTGGTTACAGGTGGAGAATCTTGTGCCTTTTTTTATGCCACTTTTTTCAATTCTAGTATCGTCTGCAAAGGACGATACATGACAATGAATGTCCATGCTATACGTAGAGAAACAAATTCTCAGTAGCAGTCTATGATTTTCTCACTACTTTGGTTTTTATCTTTAAAAAATAAAACTATCTTTCCAACCTTTCAGTTACTCCTTTTGCAAGCATTTAGTGCGCAATTACATTTCCACTTTGTTCTTTATTGTATCTAAGATCATGACGTAATGGTCCAGCCATGTTGACCTGGGTTGTGCTGCTGTTCCATATGAATGGCACTCTTACTTAAAAAAAAATAAAAATCTTGATTATGTGAGATGTCAGCATTACTGGTTTAGAGTAATTTTTTGTAATTACATTACTGCTACCTTTATTATTAATGTGGAGTTAAACCCGGGTGGGTCAGGGCAAACGAACAACTAAGGCTCGATCCTCCGTCCGCTAAGCGTAATACAGACAGATGAAAGTAGACAATAACAGGGCTAAGTTAGTGGCGTTGTTTAAAACTCACTAAACCCACGGTTTTTACAGTAAAGGTTTTCTCGAATGATCTACAATACCTGATAGATTTAAAAATATAGTGTGAGGTTTAAATCTTATTCTTTTAAAAATCATCGTGGCTCATGGCTCAGGTTTTAGTAGCTTCGGCTCCCACACAACTGGAGGACCGGGATTCGACACTCCCCTCCTAAGTGGTAACGCCAAGAATGCTTACACCTACTGCCCCTCTTCACCTAGCAGTAAGTAGGTACATGGGCATTACTAAACTTGTGGGTCGCATCCTAGGGAAGAGGATCAAAGGACAGCAATGAAAATAAAGCCAGATTTATTGGCTTGAGTTATCATCCGTTACAAAGTCTCCGGGTTAATACATTCTTCTTCGACGGACGTTTAGCTAAGCTTAAAAAAAAAAAAAGTCCTGCCACTCCCACTCTTATCATAACTCTTCAATATTAATCACCTCACGTCTTATTTACGGCCCTAAATCTATACAACAAATCTAACTTTTAAATTAAAGGATGTTTGGGGATGTCAAGTAACCTCAAACAGCCAATGAGAGCACTACCCGGAGATACCACTTGACGACAACTAACCAATGAGGGCAGTGCCCGGGATGTCACGTGACGGCAACCAGTCAATGACAGCAGTGCCGAGATAAGTCACGTTCATTCATTCGTTCGTTCGTCCAACAGTTGGTGCATAAACTATAAAACACGCAAAAAAAAAAAATGAAAATGAAAGAGTTAGCGTTAAAGTATCACCTAAGGACTCTGGTGGCCTGGTGGTTAACGCTCTGGCTTCACACGGTGAGGGCCTGGGTTCGATTCCCAGCCAGAGTAGAAACATTGGACATGTTTCTTTCCACCTGTTGTCTATGTTCCCCATCAGTAAAATGGGTACCTGGGTGTTAGTCGACTGGTGTGGGTCGCATCCTGGGACAATGACCTAAGGAGGCCTGGTCACAGACCGGGCCGCGGGGGCGTTGACCCCCGGAACTCTCTCCAGATAAACTCCAGAAACTCCAGATAATGTTATTCCAGTGAAAATTAAGTAAACGTAGGCAAACAGGCGAGACAAACATTAGGAAACCATTTCGATCCTGGGAGCTTGTTCAATCCTGGAATTGTCAATTTCCTCTACTTCTGTCATCATAAACCATACTTGTTTATACCCGAAAATGCTGGTTAAATATTAAAGAAACAAGCTTAATATATATTTTCCTACCTGCCCCTTATAAGAATGAGGCGGGGCTGGGCGAGGAGGGGCGAGGCGGGGCTGGGCGAGGAGGGGCGAGGCGGGGCGAGGCGGGGCTGGGCGAGGAGGGGCGAGGCGGGCGAGGCGGGGCTGGGCGAGAGGGGCGAGGCGGGGCTGGGCGAGGAGGGCGAGGCGGGGCTGGCGAGGAGGGGCGAGGCGGGGCTGGGCGAGGAGGGGCGAGGCGGGGCTGGGCGAGGAGGGGCGAGGCGGGGCTGGGCGAGGAGGGGCGAGGCGGGGCTGGGCGAGGCGGGGCTGGGCGAGGAGGGCGCGAGCGCGGGCAGGGCGAGGAGGGGCGAGGCGGGGCAGGGCGAGGAGGGGCGAGGCGGGGCTGGGCGAGGAGGGGCGAGGCGGGGCTGGGCGAGGCGGGGCTGGGCGAGGCGGGGCGAGGCGGGGCTGGGCGAGGAGGGGCGAGACGAGATGGCAGTGAAAACATATATACAATACATACCCAGTGAGAACTTTAGAAGTGTGACCTTGTCAGTCTTTCCTCCTGACCTTATCCTGAGTCACTGATATTCGTCTTATTTCTATGACTGAAAAAAATAGTCTGCTTCACTGACTTCACCAATACAGTCTGCTTCACTGACTTCACCAATACAGTCTGCTTCACTGACTTCACCAATACAGTCTGCTTCACTGACTTCACCAATACAGTCTGATTCACTGACTTCACCAATACAGTCTGATTCACTGACTTCACCAATACAGTCTGATTCACTGACTTCACCAATACAGTCTGATTCACTGACTTCACCAATACAGTCTGATTCACTGACTTCACCAATACAGTCTGATTCACTGACTTCACCAATACAGTCTGATTCACTGACTTCACCAATACAGTCTGATTCACTGACTTCACCAATACAGTCTGATTCACTGACTTCACCAATACAGTCTGATTCACTGACTTCACCAATACAGTCTGATTCACTGACTTCACCAATACAGTCTGATTCACTGACTTCACCAATACAGTCTGATTCACTGACTTCACCAATACAGTCTGATTCACTGACTTCACCAATACAGTCTGATTCACTGACTTCACCAATACAGTCTGATTCACTGACTTCACCAATACAGTCTGATTCACTGACTTCACCAATACAGTCTGATTCACTGACTTCACCAATACAGTCTGATTCACTGACTTCACCAATACAGTCTGATTCACTGACTTCACCAATACAGTCTGATTCACTGACTTCACCAATACAGTCTGATTCACTGACTTCACCAATACAGTCTGATTCACTGACTTCACCAATACAGTCTGATTCACTGACTTCACCAATACAGTCTGATTCACTGACTTCACCAATACAGTCTGATTCACTGACTTCACCAATACAGTCTGATTCACTGACTTCACCAATACAGTCTGATTCACTGACTTCACCAATACAGTCTGATTCACTGACTTCACCAATACAGTCTGATTCACTGACTCCACTAATGAAGTGTTAACTTTCTCTTCAAAGCTTTCTGTTTCTCCGCTTCATCCCCTTCCTTGCTGGTCTAAACAATAGAGAAGGATCAGAGACCCGCCTTCTGCAAAAACAATTATTAACCACACAGTAACTCCTCTTGGCAGTTATAGAGTGAATAAAGCTGGGTTAATAGAATGACCCGGGAAATAAAAATGGCAGCTCAAGAAGCGGATGACTAACAGGGATGTTAGGAAATACAACACTTGCACTAGTGGGTCCATGTTCACCTGTGACGTCAACTCAAGCTGCTCCAACTCACTTCTGTTCTAATATACAAGGTCTGGCCGCATGCCTATGTTGTACGTTTGAGGGGCTGACCACATCCTACCAAGAGTGACCGACTGATTACTTCAAAACTATTTATGTATCTATTGTTGTATTCTCCTATTTTCAGCTGAAGATATCTATTGTGCACGCGAAATGTTTTTGCAAGAAATTCAAGCGTTACACACGAGTCTTATATCTCAGTGGTAAGCGGAATGCATTATATTATTAACTAGTGAACAGTTTCTAGTAACTTCTAGCTGGAGTCGTTTCCAGAGGTCACTGGCCCCACGGCCCGATCCCAGACCGGGCATCTCGGCTGCTGGCCTGATCGATCAAGCTGTTAGTGCCCGCCGCCAGCAGTCCAACGTATGAACCACAACCCGGTTGATCAATGTTTTAGAGGAATCTGTCGAGTTCTCTTCTGAAGACAACTAGGGGTTTGTTGGTGATCCCCATTTTGCATGGAGGGTATTAATGAATTGTGGTTATTTTAAATTTATTGAGTTCTCTCTCAGTGCAATCGTCGCTCACCTGCCTTTCATTGGAAGTATCCTGCACCGTCTCTCAAGCCTGCGCTCGTAAGTATTAATTTTGGTGTGCAGGTTGTTTGGGACCCCTATCTTCCAGGTATATATTATGATGCATCTTTCTCGCCTACGTTTTGAGGAGTACAGTTTTAGCGGTTAGGTTAGGTTAGGTAAGGTTCGTCAGGAAACAGGACAAATGTTTCCTGACGCGGGTCTTAGTCAGATGATGACCCGCCTTTGGAGCTTTTGGTCATCTGACCGAGGCCTTCCGCTGGCTTACCGGTCCACCCCTTTAAAAATTATGGTCATTTATAACCTTCAGTTTTAGCGGTTTCAAGCGCTCCCAGTAATTTCGGTATCTCGCCAAGTTTATACAAGCTGTGAAGGTTCTCTCTACATTTTCCAATCGCAATTTCGCCTGCCTTGAAGGGGGCCGTTAGTACACACCAATAATCGAGCCTAGAGAGAACGAGTGACCTGATGAGTGCCATCATTGGCTTGGGATATCTTTTTCTGAAGATTCTCGTTATCTAGTTACGTAGACGTTACGTTAATGATTTCCCAGATATAATCTATATACATGTGTGTGTTTTTTTTGTTAATGATGTAAAACTCAGAAGGGTTTCCAAGCAGGCAACTAATTATCGCAGTTTAACCCCAATAAATGCAAGATTAAGAAAATGAAGGACGGAGTAAGGAAAAACCTGAGACTCAGTAGAGTATAAAGGAAGGAGAGAAAGGCTTAAACTGCAATAACGAAAAATAAACAAAACGGAGGAGGGGGAGGACGAGGACGAGGACAAATACGAGGACGAGGAGGATGACGACGACGATTTCCAAAAAATGCTGAAGGTTATTTTTCTTTTAATGCAACAGGATGGAAACATTCGAGGCAGACTGCACTGCCAGAGAGGTCACAAACTATGTTTGTGTTAAACAAACTAATCTCTGAAAACATTCAAGAGGAAGACTACCTCTTCATTAATTTGTTCCTCTCCACTTTCATGTACACAAATTTAAAACCACCAACACCGTTTCTTCCACTTCACACATTACTCTTGAATCCATCCATCCATCCTTCCTCCATTCCCTCTGTAATTCTCTTTTTTCAGTCTCTCTTATTTCACACATAATTCGCTCTTTTCAACTCTTTCCTACATTTCTCGCAAATTTCTCCCTAACTCGTCAATATTACTTTATTATTTGCCTTTCTAACTTCCTTGATCCTCTGCCCTAGCCTTGCCTTCAACCTCTACCTTCTTTATCTGTCAGTACCTTCATCCCACTCTACTTCCCTGTCCTCTTCAACCCTCTTCCTCCACCCCTTCCTTTTCATCATTCTTACGTCGTCCTCGCAACAATTCCTTTCTCGTTATATTTTTCCCTGTTTTCCTGATTCATTTAGACCCGCCCTTCCTCTTCCTCTTCTTCCATTTCCACTTCCTCTCACTCCAATTCCTCCACCTTCTTCATACTCACTCCTTTTCCACTTCTCCCTACTTGACCACCTTCCCGTCTTTTACTCAACTTCCTGCACCTCTTCTTACTCCCTCCATCTCCACCATTTGTCCCTTCTCTTCCATCTCTCCTTTTCATGCCACTTCCTCAAACTTCTCATTGCATTCCCCCCACCCTTTTTACTGCCCTTCTCGGCTTTGACTGTCTTGATACTTCCACATTCCTCGGTCTACTCTTTCTCCTCCTCTCTATTTGTTCTCTCTCTTCCACACCTTCTTCACTACTACCTCTCCTCCAGTTTTATGGCAGCTCTCATTATAATCCCTGGACTCTGGACTCTCATTATAACCTCTGGACTCTGGACTCTCATTATAACCTCTAGCATCTTGAAGGGAAATAAGTTGCGCCTTCAGACGCGCTGTTAAGAAGCGTCCATCATGCCTCTCACTATTGACAAGAGAAAATCTGACGATAGAAAAAAATTACGGAGAGAGAGAGAGAGAGAGAGAGAGAGAGAGAGAGAGAGAGAGAGAGAATTCTCGCTTGTACCCGCATAATTTTTATTTTTAAATTTGGTCTTTGATCCATACAATAAATTTCGGGAGCCCTTTTCAATTCCACGTCTGACAATTTAACGTTGGTGTATTGAGGTTGGCGGGGCCGTGTGTAGAGTGAGTGGTGCTTCAATTAAAGGGTATTCACATGTGTGTGTATGCGTACACTGTATATTTGTTTTAGTAAGACTAAATGACGATGTAAGATCTAGAGATACCACGAGAAAGTGATTTCTAGACAGCATGTTAATACTGGAGCAGTGGTAAGAATAAATGGAAATGTGTTAGACCCAAGGAATGCGGAGGTTATCCTAGGCGTGAAATTTGACTACAAAAACTATGAAAAATCACGTGGTAAATCTTGCAGGCAAGGGAGCCAAGCAGCTAACAGCACTACGGCGTATCTCGTACCTGCTCGATAGCAGAGGGTGCAAATTGAATGAGGCACAAGTGCGCTTACACCCTGAGTATGTGCCACTGTCTTGGACTGCCTCCCTATCTACGACTACTGGAGAGAATAGAGAGCAAAGCAAGATTACTTATCTGTTGCCTGGACTCGGCCTGGATAGATCTGTCATTTCAAAAGATTCTTCAACATCGGAGAGATGAGGGTGTTTTTTTATTCAACTTTAACAAGAACATCAACTAGGACCAAATAAACCATGTCCTAAATGAAACATATTGACAAGATATCTTAAATTACATGGACCCTAACCAGTGCCTTGAAAAGATCAACTTTCTGGTAGCTTAAGTAATTCAAGACATATTTCCCTAAGAAAAGAGAAGCAGTAAACTGGAGATGCTCCCTCTACAAGAGAAGGCGAAGAATCACTGAGCTCCTCAAGAATGCTAGATTATCTGAAACACGGAAGGAAGCACTAACCAGGAGAGTGGAAAATAATGAGCTTAAGTTAAAGGATTCATAAAGGATCCAAGAGAGAGAAGAGGAGCTGAAAGTGATTAGTGAAATTGAAGGAAATTCGAAATATTTCTTATCATATGCCAAACACAAGGCGAAAACCACATCTAGTATAGTGCCCCTGCTCAGACAAGAAGGGTCCTACACAGATGAAAACAAAGAAATGAGTGGGATACTGAAATCTCAATATGACTGGTGTTCAGTGAGCCACTAACCAGTCTCAAGATAGACAATCCAAACAATTTTTTTTCATGAATGTGCCTCAAAACTTTGTCAGTGAATGCCAAATTTCTGACATACCCCTAACTCCCTAGACTTTGAGAAATTCATTGACAACATGCCCATGCACTCAGCCCCAGGCTTGTGGAACTCTGTTCATTAAGAACTGCAAGAAACCCCTCTCATGGGCCCTAAGTATGCTATGGAGAAGGAGTATAGACACAGGTGAGATTCCACAGTCACTAAAAACAACGGATATAGCCTCATTCCATAAAGGCGGCAGCAAAGCAACAGCTAAGAACTATAGACTGTTACAAAAAGCGCGATATCTATAAATTATAGACAATCTCCAGAGAATACTAGAAGGTCTGTCCCTCTAGCATTCAGCCTGTTTCTGGGTTTTGTTACAAGTAGTTCGTATTCTGATACAGTTATTTAAAATTTATCAGAATTTTAATAGCGCTTTAGGATTGCAACTGATAGGTACTAACTAAAGAAATAAAAATTGAGACGTTTATTAACAAAGTTGTCTAGGTGGACAAAATCAAAGTAAATGAATTAGATATAATCTAGGATATATGTAATCTCCTACACTTCTCTCGCAGAGCAAACAAAAATTGTGTAGCATTATACTGCTGAAGGCACATTTCATGACTTTATGGCTCTTAGATAACATCTGGTACGTTGTCAGTATATAGAAGCGTGTGTGTGAGAATGTGTGTATGTGCTCAAAGTTGTTCGTTATGACTTAATAAGACTCGACTCGACTTAAACAGTGACTAAACGTCCTCAAATAATCTATCTTCTTAAACAACAAGGCATTCGGAATAGCTTGTTTGAACCATAAGACAAAAGATTCGCCGAACAATAATGTGACAAGCAGCAGCACAGCGTCAGGAACAAGGACACAAAATAACGACCCTAACTGGGGATCATCAGCAGATTCTCCATAAAAGGCATAAAACCCCCTTAATAATGAATCTAAGTTCAGCATAACCAAATTCCCGACTACGACAGTGCGCAGATGCCAAACAAATTAGGTCAGAACATAAGAATGTAGGAACACTGCAGAAGGCCTACTGGCCCATACGAGGCAGGGTCCTCATCAAAACCACATCTACCTAAAGCTACTTAAGAAATAACTCCCGTACCCCATGACACCAATCAAACCCAGCCCCTCCCACTCATATATTTGTCCAGTCTCTTCTTAAAGCTACCCACTGGGAAGACTGTTCCACGCATCTACAACTCTGTTAGAAAACCAGTACTTACCTATGTCCTTTCTAAATCTAAATTTATCCAACTTAAATCCATTATTCCTGGTTCTTACCTGGTTCGACACCCTCAGTACTTTATTAATGTCTCCCTTGTTTATGCCCGTCATCCACTTATACACTTCAATGATATCTCCCCTCAATCTACGCCTCTCCAGAGAGTGGAGATTTAAGGCTTTAAGTCTATCTTCATACGGGAGGTTCCTTTACACATAAATCATTTTAGTCATTCTTCTCTGTATGTTCTCTAATGAGTCTATGTCCATCCTGTAGTAAGGGGACCAAAACTGAGCAGCATAATCTAAATGAGGCCTCACTAGTGATGTATAGAGCTGTAAAATAACTTTTGGACTTCTGTTACTCATACTTCTTGAGATAAATCCAAGTAATCTGTTGGCCTTGTTGCGCACACTAAGGCACTGCTGTCTTGGCTTTAGATTTCTGCTTACCATGACTCCCAAGTCTTTTTCACATTCTGTATGACCAAGCTCTACTTCACCTAGATTATAGCTTCGAGAAGCTGTAGCTTGGGACCTGGGTTGACTTAGATTGTCAGTACACACACAACCTTAGTAAAACTTCAAAAATCACAAAGTCTGAAGTATCCTCTGTGAACAGGGGTATGTTTTGACTCGCCAATGAAATCATACTCTACCAAAACAGTCTGAATAACGAACAAACAGCCAGAGACAAGAGAGATGGAGAGAGAGGTGTTGGTTGAACAAGGACCAACAGAGGAGAGCGCAATCAAGGGAGGACAGTCTCTCAGGTGCGATCACGTGACTCAGCAGGCTACTGCAGGACGGTGCGAGGTACAGCCTGACACTAACAAGTGAGTGGTAGTTAACAAGGTAGTTTGCCAATGCGGACAGCCACTCACAACTCTTGAACAGTGAGCACAGTGAAGTGTAAATGTTACATCCTACCTAATGACATAGCTAAGTCAAATAATATAAAGCAAGATATTTTCAATTTAGCTAATAATGAAAATATCAGCAATATAAAATTATATGAAAGATAATATACATCAAATGTACATTATATACATTGGGCCCCATTCAGGGGGTGCAATATAAACCAATAGCTTTAACGTCCCGGATCATAAAAATCATTGTGTTCTAAGAAGCAGAATTGCAAACCACTTCGACTCCTAAACAATTGCACGATCCAAGGCAACATGGGTTCAGAGTAGGTCGCTCCTGCCTCTCGCAACTACTGGATCACTATGATATGGTATTCGATGCACTGGAAAACAAACAATGCAGATGTAGTATACACAGATTTTGCAAAAGCCTTTGACAAGTGTGACTATAGGGGTAATAGCACACAAAATGCGTGTTAAAGGGATAACTGGCAAAGTAGGCAGATGGATCTTTCAACTTTCTAACTAATCGAACACAAAGAGTAGTGGTAAACAGAGTTAAACTGGAAGCTGCCATAGTGAAGAGCTCTGTTCCACATGGCACAGTACTCGCCCCTATTCTGTTCCTCATCCTCATATCAGATATAGACAGAGATGTAAACCATAGCACCGTATCATGCTTTGCAGACGATACTAGGATCTGCACGAGTGTCATTCAATGAGGACACAGCGGATCTCCAAGAAGATATAAACCAAGTTTTCCAATGGACAACGGAGAACAAAACGATGTCCAATGAAGACAAATTCCAACTACTCCGTTATGGAAAACTGGAGGAAATAATAGCTAGAACTGAGTATACTACAAATTCTGATAACACAATATAGCAGAAAAGAAATGTGAAGGGCCTGTGAGTGGTAATGTCTGAAGATCTCACCTTCAAGGAACGCAACAGTACCACTATCGCATCTGCGAGGAAAGTGATGGAATGGATAATAAGAACATTCAAGACAAGAGATGCCAAGCCAAAGATGATCCTTTTTAAATCACTTCTCTCTAGGCTGGAATACTGCTGTACATTAGCAGGTGAAATTGCAGATCTAGAGAATGTACAGAGAACCTTTACTGCACATATAAGTTCCATCAAATACCTTAACTACTGGGAATGCTTGGAAGCACTTTACTTGTACTCACTGGAACACAGGCGAGAGAGATGCATCATAATCTACACCTGGAAGATTCTGGAGAGACTGGTCCCTAATCTGCACACAGAAATCACTCCCTACGAAAGCAAAAGACTTGGCAAGCGATGCAACATACCCTCAGTGAAAAGTAGGGGCGCCATTAGTACACTAAGAGAAAACACAATAAGTGTCCGGGGCCCAAAACTGTTCAACAGCCTCCCGCCAGCCATAAGGAGAATTACCAATAGGCCCTGGACATATATCTAAAGTCGGTGCCGGATCAGCCGGGCTGTGGTTTGTACGTTGGACTACGTGCGGCCAGCAGTAACAGCCTCGTTGATCAGGCCCTCATCCACCAGGAGGCCTGGTCATGGACCGGGCCCCTGGGGTTTTGATCTCCGGAATACCCTCCAGGTAGACTCCAGGTAGGTATGCACAAGGCCACAAATGGCTTCACTTCATGGACAGCGAGGAACATAACACTGGTCAACAACTAAAATGCTTCCAAGACCAGAGTAGCAACTTCCAACTAATTTTAGGTCACTGATAATGAATATCATGGTTAAAATTGTTTGTTAGCTCTACTTTTCAATATACACCTGCGTGTCACAAGAGGTTCTAACAGGCTTATGGCAGTGTGTTTCTTACCACACTCGCCTCACTGACCTTCATTATTGTTCTAGCAGTCATAGGTGGTTGTGCTATACAAGTTTATATTCTGACGTGAAAGGTAGGTGATTTTCTTAGCCAAACACTGAGCAAGCTATTGATATACATGTGAGGCATATTATATTAATTTTATTTTCCTACTGAATGATATAAATACTTCTGCTTAGCTGTCATGCTTTCTATTATAATGGTAAATTAATGAATAAATTTTCTGTTTATCTTCTGTTTTTCTTCTTTCAGATGCCTCCTACTTGTGTGACTTGGGCAGACAACTTCTGCTACATTTGTGGTGAGGTGACTTTTGCATCACAGAAGCGCAGTATAACTGATATGATTAGAAAGGCATATCACCTATATTTTGGATGGAAGATTGTTGACCAGGATAAGACCTGGGCTCCACACACATGCTGCAACAATTGTGCTACCAACCTTCGCTAATGGTTGAACAGGAAAAGGAAAGGAATGCCTTCTGATGTGTCATTGATATGGCGGGAGCCAACAGACCATACCAACAATTGTTATTTCTGCATGGTACTCTAGTACAAAAGGGCTTGTCAAAGAAAAACGGGGAATCCCTTGAATATCCAAACATTCCATCAGTTATTCGCCCAGTTCCACATGGAGAAGGTCTACCTGTTCCTGATGCACCAACTTCGGTATCCTTCGAGTCAGAGGAAGAAAGTGGTGAGGAGGAAGAAGAGAAGGATGACAGTGCTAGGATTACAGTGTGACTGAAACTTTGATAAAGTACACTCCTCTAGACCACATCTCATAACAAAAGGGGAACTCCATGACCTTGTCAGGGATCTACAACTATCTAAAAATGAGGCAGAGCTGCTAGGCTCTAGTCTTTAACAGTGGAATCTCCTAGCAGCTGATGTGAAGATCTCAAAATTTCGTGACCGTCAGCAGCAGTTCAACGATTTCTTCGTAATAGGAGGTGATTTAGTGGCCCGCAACAATATTAATGGTCTGATGGAAGCACCTGGCATTGACTACGAACCCAGTCACTGGAGGCTGTTTATAGATTCATCAAAAACGAGTCTGAAGAGTGTCTTGCTGCATAACGGAATGCTTGCAGACTATTGCTGGACATAGGCAAGAGATGATTCTTCAGCCCACTATAAGCGTCAAGCAAAAAGGCAGAGAATAGGTACGGATTACAGTTTAAAACATTTTGATACATATTGTACGTTAAAATAAAATAATAAAATATTACATGTCTCGTATCTTTAAGCCAATAAGCATTCTTCAGGGTGATACTTGGATTCAGGACATGAAAATACATAATAATTAACTAATCTCATTTAAGAAACATACAACTTCTAAAAAAAAAAAATTGACCAGTGACCCTGTTAAAACTCTTGTGTAAAAAAAAAAAGAGTAACATAATGGTGAATGTATATCGAACACACTGAACTACTAATATAATGAAACTCTGCATACCAGCGAATTCGCACGAGGTGAGGGTGACCTGTCGTATGTGATAAAGTATTGTAACAACGAAGCAGAGCTATGCTGGTCGTGTCCCATCTTCAGTGTATAATGTGAAGGGTGGAAGAGAATGAGAGCAAGGTGTGGGAGGGAAGGGTGGAGGGAAAAACAAAGTGAATCTGTAGGAAAGGGGAAAGGAGTGAGGATGGGGAAGGGATGGGGGAGGGCTCGAGAGGGCATTTGTGTCCACTTAACATAATCAAGAAGGAAGTGATGGATGTGTCGGTAGCGTCGGTGGGGTAGAGATGAAGTGTAGATAGCTAGAGTGAGCGTCCAGAAGCAGGCTAACACCCCTCCATCAGCCACACCTCTGACACACCATATATCAACCAGGGCTGTGGAGTCTAAGTTGTGGAGTCACAGTCGGAAGTACTTCTTGGGTTACTGGAGTCGGAGGTCTCATAAATAAAGGAGTCGGAGTCGAAGGCTTTATGAACGTTCAATGGTGATAAGTTTCAGCTGCTTAGGTATGGAAAGAATGAAGAACTCAAAAGGAGCACTATATACAAAACTCAAGAGGGTCGCCAAATAGAACGTAAGGAACACGTAAAAGACCTGGGAATAATTATGTCAGCGGACCTTTCTTTTAAAGACCATAAGACAAAGATCACGACAGCCAGGAAGATGACGGGGTGGGTATTGAGAACTTTCAAAACAAGGGAAATAATGCCGATGGTGACACTTCAAATCGCTAGTGCTCCCTCACTTAGAATATGCTCAGTGCTGACGGCCCCGTTCAAAGCAGGAGAAATATCGGAGCTGGAACAAATACAGAGATCGTTTACGCTCACATTGAGTCTGTAAAGCACCTAAATTACTGGGAACGCCTGCAAGTTTTGAACATGTATTCATTGGAGTGAGAGAGAGAGATACATGATAATATATACCTGGAAAATTCTCGAGGGCCTGGTCCCAAATCTGCACACTGCCATAACAACATATTGGAGTGAGAGATATGGAAGGAAGTATAAAATAAACCCAGTGAGGAGCAGGGGTGCGGTGGGGACAATAAGGGAATACTGTATCAACATTCGGGGTCCCAGACTATTCAACATCTTACCAGAAGATATCAGAAACACGGATGGAACAAGTGTAGAAGCCTTCAAGGCTGTGATGGATATGTGGGGCAGCGGCTCCAGCAGCAACAGCCTGTTGGTCAGGCAAGCACCAGACGAGCCTGGCCCATGACCGGACTCAGAGAGTAGATTAACTCTCGAAACTCTTCAAAGGTATATCAAAAGTGCCGACTCCACAGCCCTGAATTATCAACACACCATATATCAGCTCACTACTAGGTAATGATCCTCCGCTGTTTTCAAAGTGGTATAAAATTTACCATGGTAAGATGTTATCTCTTAGTGATTATGAGAATTCTCTCTCATGCCCAGGTCTCAGATCTGGCCCCCTTGGGTTGAAAAGGAAATTTTACACGATTAGAACTTTTAAAGAAGTAAAGGGGAAAAAGTAAAGTTTTGTTCGTTTGAAGTAATTTTGTGAACAAGTGGGACAATTGTGGTCGCTGGGGGTTTAAAAAAGTCGCACAATATGTGTGGCAGCTGGGGTTTCAGTTGGGTTTCACAACATTTGGCAGTTGGGGGTTTCCCAATGCAGTGGACAATATACAACCCAGCTGTGGGTTCCATTGTGGCTCTGTATTCTGGTGGAAATAAACATTTATTCACGGGAGTGGTGGGCCCGTAAGGGTTTTTGCGCTGGGAAAAAGGGAAATAATAAAGTTTGACCTAAAAAAGATGCCACCCCAATTCTCTATAACCCTAATTTTTAAAGGGGGGGGGGGGGGAAAGGGCCCTCGGTCGATGCCAAAAAGCTCCGCTGTGGGGCAATTGACTAAAACCGCGTCAGGAACCCTTTTCCCGTTTCCCGACAAATATTATCCAAATTTCCCGGGGGTTTCGAGCTTTCAACATCTTTTAGGGACCCTTCTGAAGGTGAGGCACGCTTAAGGCTTTGAAATTTTCTTTATTAATAACTATTTCTTTAAAACATTGTTCCATGGGGAAAACCCACCAGCCTGTTTTTAATTTCAAAAAGTCTATGTTTCTGTTTTAAACCATATTGGTAATAACGAAATTCTGACCCCAACTGGTGCCCGTTATGGGCTTTCTGTTAAAATGCAACCTTCGTGTCACAAAGGGAAGCATGTAAAAATTTCCCCGTCCAAAAATTAAACAGCTGTATCCGCTTTAGTATATTTGAAACCCTTTATGCACTTTGCCCCGATGTAACTATTACCCTGTTCCATGGCTGTAAACCGCGAATAAGAGCAAAGTAGCGGGAAACAACGAGAAAACAACAGTAACAGCAGCAGCAAGGAATTAAGACCACTACCACCAGAGATAATCGCAACAAACTGAAAGTGGACAATTTCCCCAAAGAAAACAAAAACGACTTTTCCAAGAGGGCAGCCCCCTGGAGAGACTGGGGGGAAAGTTTTGGGAAAAACAGGGAGGGAGGGAAAGAGATGGAAAGGAAGAAGGGGGGTCGGGGGGGAAAGAAAAGGTTTGGGATTGGAGGGAGGAGGGAGACTGAGATGGGGGGAAAAGGAGACTTGGAGGGAGAGAACCCTAGGGGAAAAATCAAGGAGGACGGGGACAAAAATAAAAGGAAAAGGGGGGACGGGAAAGTGGGAAAGTCAAGGGGGCCAGGGAAAGGATGGGGTTGTTTGGCGGGGGAAATGGAAAGGAAGGGAGAGGGGAGGTTGGGGGGCACACCCCCCCTGAAATTTATCCCAAAGGGGGGGGAAGGGGGGGAAAATTTTTCCCCCTGTTTTGCTCTGCGGGCTGTGTTAAACCCCCTTGAGGGGAGCGAAAGGGGGTGGGGGAACTGGGGGGTTGAAGGGATTGGGGGGGAAAGGAAATTAGTGGAAAAACAGGTTTGGGGGAGATCGATGCTTATCAATCGTCCCAATATCAAAATAAGCATGAAAATTATTCAATAGGAGACAAGGAAAAAACTGCAATTAGATTTGAGCAAAGTTTTTCAGTGGGAAGTGGTGAATATGACAGTAAGGAAAATGATGTGGGTGGATAATGAAAACTTTCAAAACAAAGGAAATAGTACCAATGACAACGCTATTCAAACCACTTGTGGTCTCTCGTTCTGAGTACTGTTCAGTGTTGACTGCATCGTTCAGTGTGGGGGAAAGAGGGACATAAGAGGTGTTAACAGGTATAAAGATCATTTATAGCCTGAATAGAGACCAATAGTTTAAATTACTGGGAACGCATCTAAGTTCTAAACATGTACCTGCATAGAGTCTACCTGGAGGGTGTTCGGGGGTCAACGCCCCTGTGGCCCAGCCTTTAACCAGGTCTACTCAAACCATACCACGGGCGGGATTTGAACCCGCGGTCAGTCTCAAAACTCCAGACCGTCGCGTTAGCCACTGGACCAGCTAACCACAATAAGATTCATCCAACTAGGTATATTTCTACACCATAGGAAGGTTAGCATAGGCACCACTGTGACCACAAATGCAAGTTTTTACAGACGAATCTCCAGCTAGCGTGGCCGTGACGAACTCTAGCTCAAGTCCCCTCAAAGCAGTTAACATGACTTGTTTGCAATCGTGTCATTACGATTTCGTGAGTCAGGTCTACTCAATGGAGCAGAGATACATGATAATATATACTTGGACAGTACTTTATGATCTAGTGCCAAATTTGCACACTGCTATAACATACTGGAGTGAGATAAGAGAGAAAATGTACAATAAACCCAGTGAAAAGTAGGGGAGCCATGGGAACAATAAGAGAACACTATCAACACCCGTATTCCGAGACTATTTAACATCTTACCAAGGCAAAACAAACCCTGCCAAGACAAACGGAGAAGTCTTCATCCACCAAGCGCCAGATCAACCAAGCTGTAACAGACATCTGGAATACTGCTGTACATTAACATCTCCATTCAAGGCAGGTGAAATCGCAGATCTAGAGAATGTACTTCACATAACAGTTCCATCAAACACCTTAACAACTGGGAACGCTCGAAAGCACTTGACTTGTACTCACTGGAGCGCTGGCGAGAAAGATGAATCATAATCTACACCTGGAAAATCCTAGAGGGATTGGTCCTTAATCTCCACACACAAATCACTCCCTACGAAAGCAAAAGATTTGGCAGGCGATGCAACATACGCCCAATGAAAAGTAAGGGCGCCATTAGTACACTAAGAGAAAACAGTAAGTGTCCGGGGCCCAAGACTGTTCAGCAGCCTCCCACCAGCCATAAGACCAACAGACCCCTGCCTGGCTTCAAGAGGGTGCCGGATCAGCCGGGCTGTGTTTCGTACGTTGGACTAGGTGCGGCCAGCACGTAGTCCAACGTGCGGCCAGAACTCTCGAAATTCATCGAAGGTATACCAAAGGTAATGGAAGAGGAGAAAATAGAAAAAGGGTACTGAGAAATCTTGCGGCTCACAAAGGGAAGATCAAGGGAGAGAAAGAAGGGATGAGGAGGGGAGGAAGGGAGGGAGGATGATGGACGAGGGCAAAGGGAAGGAGGGCCTGACCAGTTCATGAGAGGGAGGAGAGGGGAATATTAACTTATGATGAAACACGAAGGGATAGACAAGAGTGTATAGGGAGGGAGGAAAGATAAAGAAGTACAGAAAAGGACTAGTGACGGAGGAGAGAAGGGGGAGAGAGGAAGACCATATGGCATCTATCTCCCTCTCTCTCTCTAACACACACACACACACACACATATGATAAAGCTCATGGAGCAGAGAGAGTGGACCTTTGATGAATTTCTCGAGTCTTACTACTCCGGGAGCCCGACCATGGGCCAGGCTCGTCTGGTACTAGCCTGGTCGAGCAGGCTGTTGCTGGTGGAGGCCCGCTGCCCCACATATCCATCACTGCCCGGTTGATCTGACACCTGGTGAAGATAACTGTCCAATTTCTTCTT
The DNA here is from genome assembly GCF_026875155.1 of Cherax quadricarinatus. Classification (NCBI taxonomy): domain Eukaryota; kingdom Metazoa; phylum Arthropoda; class Malacostraca; order Decapoda; family Parastacidae; genus Cherax; species Cherax quadricarinatus. Next base: position 32,815,357 of record NC_069443.1, on the reverse strand, counting down.
GAAGACATCTACACTTGTTCCAGCAGTGTTTCTGATATCTTCTGGTAAGATGTTGAATAATTTGGGGCCAAGAATGTTGATACAGTGTTCCCTTGTAGTGCCCACTGCACCCCTGCTTTTCACTGGGTTTATTCTGCACTACCTCCCGTATCTCTCGCTCCAGTATGTTATTATGGCAGTGAGTAGATTTGGGACCAGGCCCTCGAGTACATTCTAGGTGCCTCATGGACTCGTGGCAAAAGTTCTCGCTTCGCATGGTGAGGGGTCCGGGTTCGATTCCCGGCAAAGAAGTGGAAACATTGTGCGTGTTTCCTTACACCGGTTGTCCATATTCACCAATCAGTAATAATGGGTACCTGGGTGTTAGTCAACTGGTGTGGGTAGCATCCTGGGACAAAATTGACCTAATGTGCCCAAAATGCTACTACACCTGTTGTCTCTGTATTTGACTGAAGAAGCCTACTGTGTAGGCGAAACGTTTCAACAACAAAAATATCCAATTGTTACACACTGATGTCAGCTAGGCCTGTATACCTTGTACTTGTAGAAATAAAGATATTATTATTATTATCAGTATATATTTTCATGTATATCTTTCTCCTCCGCTCCAGTGAGTATATATTTAAAGACTTTAGGCGTTCCCAGGCGTTCATAGTAACGACCAGCGAAGAAGTGGTGCCAAGAGCTGTGGCTCGACCCCCACAACCTAAAAGGATATTTCAGGGAGTCAACGCCCCTCGCGTCCCTTTCTCGGACCAGGCCTATTGGTGGATCAAGGCCAGATCAACCAGGCTATTACTGCTGGCCGAACGTAGTCCAACGTATGAACCGTCTATCTATCGCTGCTGCTTCTGCCTAAACAGATAAAACCAGATTGTAGACAGCTTCTTAACACCTATTCCCGTAGCTCGACTGCTAGCGCACTCAGCTCACACAATGAGGTCCATAGTTCAATCTCCGGTACGGGCGAAAACATCAGGACGTGTTTCCTTAAGGCACCTACTGTCCCTGTTCACTTATCAGTAAAATAGGTATCTGGGTATTAGTCGACTGGTGTGGCTCACATTCTGGGGATAAAAGACCTAATTTGCCCGAAAAGCTCTCCATAACAAAGGGTTTTCTATATAGTATCATGTCATTGATGGAAATAAATGGTATAAAATACCGACACATGGAAATATAAACAAATGTATATTATTCCTTATGACTCGTTCTTGTGACTGAAAAATGCCACTGTATGGGCCGAACGTAGTCAATAAGATCACATATCTGCCTTTGTGTTCTATTCCTCATTCATGATGCATTAGCTGTACAATTGAACTTGTAGAAATAACTTATTATTTTCCTTACTCTCAACTCATCTCTAATCCCCATTCACCTCCCATCCCTTCTAGCCTACACTCCATAAATTGCTACAATTCAAAACCTGTTTCTTTCCTTCCTCTTTTCATTCCTCCCTCCCTCACTTCTCCGTCACTCTGTACTCTGTGTGTATGCCGACTGCCGTGTTTTACATGCAGTAATGTTAATAACATGGTGTGCAGCATTTTTTTTGATTATCAAATCATCCCTATGATCTAGCAATGCAACTTAACCCTGCCCAACTTATCTTAGGTCAACATGATGGTCAGTCCCTCAGGATGAGGGACTGACCACCTCAAATACTATTTCTACAAGGTTGATTGACGGATTACATCGTCTTCACTTCACTACTACACCTGTTGCATCTGTATTTGACTGAAGAAGCCTGTGTAGGCGAAACGTTTCAACAAAAATATCCAATTGTTACACATGTGTCTTAATTAATGTAGATTTAAAATGTACAGAGACTACTGAAATAATGAATGTGCACTCATTCCATATTGATGGATAAATATTCTGAAATATACAATACAGTGAAAATTTCTCTCCCCGCCATATACTTTTCTTTCCAAAATGTAATTTTTATTGCCAAGCATTGTAAACCTGGAGTCCACCTGGAAGGTGCTGTGGGGGGTCAACGCCCCCGCGGTCCAGTCCTTGACCAGGCCTCATGCAAGGTGGGAGTTCTCAGTTACTTTTTTGCCGGTCACAAGGTGCTTTTGGGAGATTTTTTACTCATTTTTCATTCTCTGCAAACTGTTATCTCATCTGAAGCAATAATTTTTTTTCCGAAGGTATCTCCAGAGAGAAAAAAAAAAAAAAAAAAACTTTGAAGCTGCCGCAGCTGCTGAATCTTTATTGCAATATTTGACGACATCCTCATTACACAAATAACCCGCACATATGAGACAAACTCATGACGTTTCGGTCCGACTCGGACCATTAACCAGTCCAACAGAAACGTGAGGGAAAGGGAGCCACAGTATATACGAGAGGAAGGAGGGGCGAGGACAGGAGTAGAATAACGAAAGGAATAATGATGATGATGATGATGATGATGATGATGATGATGATGATGATGATGATGATGATGATGATGATGATGATGATGATGATGATGATGATGATGATGATGATGATGATGATGATGATGATGATGATGATGATGATGATGATGATGATGATGATGATGATGATGATGATGGGTTGGGGTAGTAGTAATGGTAGTAAAGTAACACAACAGTGGTAGAGGTGGCAATAAGAAGGTAGTAGTGGTAGGAAAAAAGGGACGGAGGGTGGAGACTTAGCGAAGAGATATTAGTATTAGAAGTAAGAGAGAAGCACTGTCCTGTGAGGTTTCGTCCATCTGGGGTTTGGTCCTACCCTCGTGGGCCATTAGCTATCCTGTGTTCCTCTTTACTCTTGAAGAATGAGGCACTTGTGCAACATTTGGGAATCTTTAATGAGTAAACGTTTCACCAGCCAGTGGCTTCTTCAGTCCAATACAGAGAGCATCGGTGGAAGAGGAGTAGTAGTATGAGGTAATCAGTCGACTCCACGCTGACGAACTGTTCCCAGTCCACTCGACCTCACTTACCATTCACATTTTCCTGCGTGTTGGAGGGCGGCCTAAATTACATAGTGTCAGGATTAAGTGGAAAATGGAAGAGGAAGAGGAAGAGGAAGAGGAAGAGGAAGAGGAAGAGGAAGAGAGAGAGAGAGAGAGAGAGAGAGAGAGAGAGAGAGAGAGAGAGAGAGAGAGAGAGAGAGAGAGAGAGAGAGAGAGAGCAAGCAGTGACGAGATCGCAAAACCATGACAGTTCAGGACAAAAAAAAAAAAACCGTACTTCCCAAAAGTTACCATTTTAGAACAATAACATTACGTTGGTCATTCCTTCCTGGTTAAAAGGAAAAATTGGCCTGTCCCGCCGACAATGTTAAGTTACGTGGGTATAAATTGAGTTGTCGGGGCGAGTTAGTGAGCACTATGTACTTGTCCCAGCTCCAAGGTACCACCAGTAGTGCTCAACCCTCAGCACTGAAATGCTACTTGTACTCTCGTAGCTTTTACAGTTTAATAACTATTATGCACCCCGATATCCATCCTCTACCCTCGTAGCGTATGGTAGCAAAGCCAGCGCTTGCTTTCAATATATATCTTTATTCCAACTGTTTTTAACATAACATAAGAAAGAAGGAACACTGCAACAGACCTACTGACCCATGCGGAGCAGGTCCATGTCCCCCCCCCCCGGATTAGCCCAATGACCCACCCAGTCTGGTCACCTCCACTCAAGGAAGGAGCACGGCACCAGACCCAACAGCACAAGCTAGTCAGGTCCAACTCACACCCACCCACACCCACTCATGTATTTATCTAACCTATTTTTAAAACTACACAACGTTTTAGCCTGAATAACTGTACTCGGGAGTTTGTTCCACTCATCCACAACTCTATTACCAAACCAGTGCTTTCCTACATCCTTCCTGAATCTGAATTTTTCCAACTTGAAACCATTGCTGCGAGTCCTGTCTTGGCTGGAAATTTTCAGCACGCTATTTACATCCCCTTTATTTATTCCTGTTTTCCATTTATACACCTCGATTCAGGGCCCTCAGTCTATCCTCATAGGGAAGATTTCTGATACATGGGATCATCTTTGTCATCCTCCCCTGTACGTTTTCCAGAGCATTTATATCCGTTCTGTACTACGGTGACCAGAACTGAGCAGCATAGTCTAAATGAGGCCTAACCAAGGATATATAGAGTTGAAGAACAACCTGAGGCCTTCTATTTATACTTCTAGATATGAAGCCAAGAATTCCGAACACTAATACACTGTTGTCTTGGTTTTAGATTACTGCTAACCAGAACTCCTAAATCCTTTTCGCAATCAGTAGTATTAAGATCTACATTATTTAGTTTATATGTGGCATGGTTATTTACCTGTCCAACATTTAATAGCGAATAAGTACTACGGAGTGAGTGTACTCACCTATTTGTGGTTGCAGGGGTCGATTCACAGAATGAGTGTGTGAAAGTGAGTGTGAGTGTGTGTGTTAGTTACCATTTTGTCCCAGGCACATTGTGTGTGTGTGTGTGTGTGTGTGTGTGTGTGTGTGTGTGTGTGTACGTACTCGCCGATTTACACTCTCCAATTTGTTTGAGGGGAGCTGATACTTAGCTCCTGGCCCCGCCTCCTAGACTACGCTCATGGGCCTTATCATATCTACACTCGCAACTGTACACTGAGTTTCCCTCCACCAATGTCTCATCCAAGTCATTCTACTTTTCAACCACCCTGAGACTGAAGAAATACTTCCTTACATCCCTATTGCTCATCTGCGTCTTAGTTTCAATCTGTGTATTCTTGATCCTGGTCTTCTTAACTTAGTGAATGTAAGAGGACCACGACTCACCAACACCTTCCCTTTATGCATAAGAGGGATTACCAACAAACCCCTAGATGTCTTCAAGAGGGAACTCGACAAATTCCCCGAAGGAGTTCCTGATCAGCCGGGTTGTGGTGCACACGTTGGATTTCGGATGGCAGGCACCAACAGCTTGACCGTCCAGGCCAGCAACCATATAGACTGGTCTGGGGCCTGAAGTCACTGACTTCCGGAAAAGACTTCCTGTAACCTCAGTAGCAAAAGTCTTTCCTGACGTAGTTGTTAATCAAACAACCTCCCCCCCCCAATTCCAGGGACAAAAAAAAATATGTGCCATACTTCTAGCGATGGATGGGGGGTTCGAACACACACACAGATGTGATTCGACCCCTACAACCACAAACACAGATAGGAGAGTGTGAGTGTACATACAAACATACATAAACACACACACACACACACACAGGAAGACAGCAGCAAGTCATGGTACGTGGCGAGGTGTCAGAGTGGGCACCTGTGACCAGCGGGGTCCCACAGGGGTCAGTCCTAGGACCAGTGCTGTTTCTGGTATTTGTGAACGACATGACGGAAGGAATAGACTCCGAAGTGTCCCTGTTTGCAGATGACGTGAAGTTGATGAGAAGAATTTATTCGATCAAAAACCAGGCAGAACTACAAGGGATCTGGACAGGCTGCAGACCTGGTCCAGCAATTGGCTCCTAGAGTTCAACCCCACCAAGTGCAGTCATGAAGATTGGGGAAGGGCAAAGAAGACCGCAGACGGAGTACAGTCTAGGGGGCCAGAGACTACAAACCTCACTCAAGGAAAAAGATCTTGGGGAGAGTATAACACCAGGCACATCTCCTGAAGCGCACATCAACCAAATAACTGCTGCAGCATATGGGCGCCTAGCAAACCTCAGGACAGCATTCAGACATCTTAATAAGGAATCGTTCAGGACCTTGTATACCATGTACGTTAGGCCCATATTGGAGTATGCGGCACCAGTTTGGAGCCCAAACCTAGCCAAGCACGTAAAGAAACTAGAGAAAGTGCAAAGGTTTGCAACAAGACTAGTTCCAGAGCTAAGAGGTATGTCCTACGAGGAGAGGTTAAGGGAAATCAACCTGACGACACTGGAGGACAGGAGAGATAGGGGAGACATGATAACGACATACAAAATGCTGAGAGGAATTGACAAGGTGGACAAAGACAGGATGTTCCAGAGATGGGACACAGCAACAAGGGGACACAGTTGGAAGTTGAAGACACAGATGAATCACAGGGATGTTAGGAAGTATTTTTTCAGCCACAGAGTAGTCAGGAAGTGGAATAGTTTGGGAAGCGATGAATGGAGGCAAGATCCATACATAGCTTTAAGCAGAGGTATGATAAAGCTCACGGTTCATGGAGAGTGACCTAGTAGCGACCAGTGAAGAAGCGTTGCCAGGAGCCTGGACTCGACCCCTGCAACCTCAACTAGGTGAGGCGAGTACGTACACACACACACACACACACACACGCGCGCGCACGCGCGCGCGCAAGCATATAAATCCTGACTGGCAAAAAGTAGCCGGGAAGACACCAAATGCAAACGCTAGAACAGTTTATTGGAAACTTTTCGACCTCAGGAGCTGGAACTGACCAAGGTCACGAGACCGAAACGTTTCTAATAAAAAAATCTTAATATTTGCATTTTGTGACATGTTTGCAACTAGTTGTGTCAGCATATTTCAAATACGCTAGCCATGATGCCACGGACTTTTCAAATACTGTTATGTGAGCATAGTTTGAACCTGCTATGACACTGCGCCACCGGTAAGGCTGGGTCGAGCGAGACGTACCTTGGCAGTCAGTCACGTACCTTCAAGGCAGTCACGACATCAGTCTGCAGGTTGGGCTTCCTACCACGTATTTACTCAACTTACTAGTATAACAGTCTCGGTGAGTTGTCACTCACCATCACTCCACTGAAAGAACCCTTATGACATATGTCGGCATCGTTCATCTTTTTTAACATTGGGAAAATGTCGAAGTTGCGATAAAACAACTAAAATGTAAAGAATTAGACAAGTGCAACATCTGGTTATCTTTATATGTAGATGTTTCACCATCCAGTGGCTTTACCAACACAAATTCAAGGACATAATGGGAAGACTGTAGAACTATATACGAAAGATTAGGTAATCAGTCCCTCAACCTTGGAATTGAAGAGCACTGTCTTCTTCACCAACTCCAAAGCTGAGGGACTGATTACCTCATCTTTTTGTATAAAGTTTCTACAGTCTTCCCGTTATGTCCTTGAATTTGTGTTAATGAAACCACTGGATGGTGAAACGTCTACATATAAAGATACCCAGATGTTGCACACGTGTGTAATTCTTCATCTTGTCGGTACTGTTTATCATTCATGTACAGTTAAAATGTGTCCCGCCATTAGTCACAAGGGACACACAACCACCTGCAAGCAGGTGGTTATGGGTAAGCCATGTACCATATCCTCAGAGCATCATCGCACTGTGAAGGTTCTTGGATAGACGAGGACCGGACACTCGTCTTCTGTTGAATCCTACATCGTCTTTTCTCCATCTTAAATCAAGGGTCATCACTTTCCAGGAACATACGTACAAGAACTCGGAAAGTTACTGTGATTGACACAGTGCTACAGAGTCAGCTCAGGATAGCCGCTTTTGCCTCAGCATCTTCAGTTTTTACCAGGCGTGTCCAAGGCATCCACACAAATTTGCGAGAGAGAGAGAGAGAGAGAGAGAGGCGGGGGGATGAGGTTAGTTGAGATCACCGGTACCCTGGGGTAGCATAACAGCCTCTGTGCACCCATTTATCTAGGACCTGCTCCTGTGCACATATTTGCCAGGGACGTTGAACCATGGCTGCTATCCAGCTGCAGCAAGGTTGACTGATGATCTAGATAGTGCCTGATAATGTTGAATAATGAGTTTGTTGAAGACCTGAAAATATCGAACCAGACTAAGGCAGCTTCATCACCCGCTGATAAATGATGACATACTGGGTGGGAGGTGGGGCACTGTGTGCAATACGTGATATTACCTGTTTCAGTATGCAGGATGAGGGACGAGAATTGAGTTAAAGCTCTTGGTCCCACATCTTAACTTTCGATAATGATGTGATTTTGCCCCAAAATAT
>NC_069443.1:32785926-32806936 GCF_026875155.1 Cherax quadricarinatus | reverse complement strand
CAGGTGCCCACTCTGACACCTCGCCACGTACCATGACTTGCTGCTGTCTTCCTGTGTGTGTGTGTGTGTGTGTGTGTGTGTGTGTGTGTGTGTGTGTGTGTGTTGTATGTTTATGTATGTTTGTATGTATGTATGTACACTCACACTCTCCTATCTGTGTTTGTGGTTGTAGGGGTCGGATCACATCTGTGTGTGTGTTCGAACCCCCCATCCATCGCTTGAAGTATGGCACATATTTTTTTTTTGTCCCTGGAATTGGGGGGGGGGGAGGTTGTTTGATTAACAGCCACGCCAGGAAAGACTTTTGCTGCTGAGGTTACAGGAAGTCTTTTCCGGAAGTCAGTGACTTCAGTCCCCAGACCAAGCTATATGGTTGCTGGCCTGGACGGTCAAGCTGTTGGTGCCTGCCATCCGAAGTCCAACGTGTGCACCACAACCCGGCTGATCAGGAACTCCTTCGGGAAATTTGTCGAGTTCCCTCTTGAAGACATCTAGGGGTTTGTTGGTAATCCGTCTTATGCATAAAGGGAAGGTGTTGGCGAGTCGTGGTCCTCTTACATTCACTAAGTTAAGAAGACCAGGATCAAGAGAACATAGATTGAAACTAAGACGCAGATGAGCAATAGGGATGTAAGGAAGTATTTCTTCAGCCTCAGGGTGGTTGAAAAGTAGAATGACTTGGATGAGACATTGGTGGAGGAAAACTCAGTGTACAGTTGCGAGTGTAGATATGATAAGGCCCATGAGCATAGTCTAGGAGGCGGGGTCAGGAGCTAAGTATCAGCTCCCCTCAAACAAATTGGAGTGTTAATCGGCGAGTACGTACACACACACACACACACACACACACACACACACACACACACACACACACACCACACAACACACACATCACACATACACACAACTACACACACACACAACACACACACACACACACACACACACACACACACAATGTGCCTGGGACAAAATGGTAACTAACACACACTCTCACACTCACTTTCACACACTCATTCTGTGAATCGACCCCTGCAACCACAAATAGGTGAGTACACTCACTCCGTAGTACTTATTCGCTATTAAATGTTGGACAGGAAAATAACCATGCCACATATAAACTAAATAATGTAGATCTTAATACTACTAATTGTGAAAAGGATTTAGGAGTTCTGGTTAGCAGTAATCTGAAACCAAGACAACAGTGCATTAGTGTTCGCAATTCTTGGCTTCATATCTAGAAGTATAAATAATAGAAGTCCTCAGGTTTTTCTTTAACTCTGTATATCCTTGGTTAGGCCTCATTTAGACTATGCTGCTCAGTTCTGGTCACCGTATTACAGAATGGATATAAATGCTCTGGAAAACGTACAGAGGAGGATGACAAAGATGATCCCATGTATCAGAAATCTTCCCTGTGAGGATAGACTGAGGGCCCTGAATCGAGGTGTATAAATGGAAAACAGGAATAAATAAAGTGGATGTAAAGAGAGTGCTGAAAATTTCCAGCCAAGACAGGACTCGCAGCAATGGTTTCAAGTTGGAAAAATTCAGATTCAGGAAGGATGTAGGAAAGTACTGGTTTGGTAATAGAGTTGTGGATGAGTGGAACAAACTCCTGAGTACAGTTATTCAGGCTAAAACGTTGTGTAGTTTTAAAAATAGGTTAGATAAATACATGAGTGGGTGTGGGTGGGTGTGAGTTGGACCTGACTAGCTTGTGCTGCTGGGACTGGTGCCGTGCTCCTTCCTTGAGTGGAGGTGACCAGACTGGGTGGGTCATTGGGCTAATCCGGGGGTGGGTCATTGGGCTAATCCGGCGGTGTTGGGACATGGACCTGCTCCACATGGGTCAGTAGGCCTGTTGCAGTGTTCCTTCTTTCTTATGTTCTTATGTTAAAAACAGTTGTAATAAACATATACACTGAAAGCAAGCACTGGCTTTGCTACCATACGCTACGAGGGTAGAGGATGGATATCGGGGTGCATAATAGAGTTATTAAACTGTAAATGCTACGAGAGTACGAGTAGCATTTCAGTGCTAACCTCTGAGGGTTGAGCACTACTGGTGGTACCTTGGAGCTGGGACAAGTACATAGTGCTCACTAACTCGCCCCGACAACTCAGTTTATACCCACGTAACTTAACATTGTCGGCGGGACAGGCCAATTTTTCCTTTTAACCAGGAAGGAATGACCCACGTAATGTTATTGTTTTAAAATGGTAACTTTTGGGAAGTACGGTTTTTTTTTTTTTGTCCTGAACTGTCATGGTTTTGCGATCTCGTCACTGCTCTCTCTCTCTCTCTCTCTCTCTCTCTCTCTCTCTCTCTCTCTCTCTCTGGAGATACCTTCGGGAAAAAAAATTATTGCTTCAGATGAGATAACAGTTTGCAGAGAATTAAAAATGAGTAAAAACTCTCCCAAAAGCTCCTTGTTACCGGCAAAAAAGTAAGTGACAACTGCCACCTTGCATGAGGCCTGGTCAAGGACTGGACCGCGGGGGCGTTGACCCCCCACAGCACCTTCCAGGTGGACTCCAGGTTAACAATGCTTGGCAATATTACATTTTGGAAAGGAAAGTATGTGGCGGGGAGAGAAATTTTCACTCTAGTGTAAATTTAAGAACATTTATCCATCAATATGGAATGAGTACACAGTCATTATTTCAGTAGTCTCTGTACATTTTAACCCCTCAAGGAAGGTTCCTTGATGTTGGTCATGGGCTCTTGATTTAGGGAATTGGATCTGTGCTCCAGTTCCTTGACCCCTCAAGGAAGGTTCCTTGATGTTGGTCAGAGGCTCTTGATTTAGGGAATTGGATCTGTGCTCCAGTTCCTTGACCCCTCAAGGAAGGTTCCTTGATGTTGGTGAGGGGCTCTTGATTTAGGGAATTGGATCTGTGCTCCAGTTCCTTGACCCCTCAAGGAAGGTTCCTTGATGTTGGTGAGGGGCTCTTGATTTAGGGAATTGGATCTGTGCTCCAGTTCCCCGAATTAAGCCTGAATGCCTTCCACATCCCCCCCCCAGGCGCTGTATAATCCTCCGGGTTCAGCGCTTCCCCCTTGATTATAATAATAATAATCTGTACATTTTAAATCTACATTAAGACACATGTGTAACAATTGGATATTTTTGTTGAAACGTTTCGCCTACACAGTAGGCTTCTTCAGTCAGATACAGAGGCAACAGGTGTAGTAGTGAAGACGATGTAATCAATCAACTTTGTAGAAATAGTATTTGAGGTGGTCAGTCCCTCATCCTGAGGGACTGACCACCATGTTGACCTAAGATAAGTTGGGCAGGGTTAAGTTGCATTGCTAGATCATAAGGATAATTTGATAATAAAAAAATGCTGTATGCCATGTTATTAACATTACTGCATGTAAAACACGGCAGTCGGCATACACACAGAGGACAGAGGTGACGGGAAGGAATGTGGAGGGAGGGAAACGGAAGGGAAAAAAGAGGAAGGGGAAAGATACAATGGTTTTGAATTGTAGCAATTTATGGGAGGGGTAGGGGCTAGAAAGGTGATTGGGAAAGGCGAATGGGGATTAGAGACGGATGTTGAGGAGTTAAAGGAATAATAATAATGTTTATTTGTACAAGTTCAAGGTATATAGGCCTAAATGACATCAATGATATGATGATATATAGAAAACCCTTTGTTATGGAGAGCTTTTTGGGCAAATTAGGTCTTTTATCCCCAGAATGTGGGCCACACCAGTCGACTAATACCCAGATACCTATTTTACTGATAAGTGAACAGGGACAGTAGGTGCCTAATGTTTGCACCCGTACCGGAGATTGAACCATGGACCTCATTGTGTAAGCTGAGTGCGCTAGCAATCGAGCTACGGGAATAGGTGTTAAGAAGCTGTCTACAAACCTGGTTTTATCTGTTTAGACAGGAGCAGCAGCGATAGATAGACGGTTCATACATTGGACTACGTTCGGCCAGCAGTAATAGCCTGGTTGATCTGGCCTTGATCCACCAATAGGCCTGGTCCGAGAAAGGGACGCGAGGGGCGTTGACTCCCTGAAATATCCTTTTAGGTTGTGGGGGTCGAGCCACAGCTCTTGGCACCACTTCTTCACTGGTCGTTACTATGAACGCCTAGGAACGCCTTGAAGTCTTGAAATATATACTCACTGGAGCGGAGGAGAAAGATACACATCAAAATATATTATACTAATAATAATAATAATAATAATAATAATAATAATACCTTTATTTCTACAAGTACATGTACAAGGTATACAGTCCTAGCTGACATCAGTGTGTAACAATTGGGTATTTTTGTTGTTGAAACGTTTCGCCTACACAGTAGGCTTCTTCAGTCAGATTCAGAGGCAACAGGTGTAGTAGCATTTTGGGCACATTAGGTCAATTTTGTCCCAGGATGCTACCCACACCAGTTGACTAACACCCAGGTACCCATTATTACTGATTGGTGAATATGGACAACCGGTGTAAGGAAACACGCCCAGTGTTTCCACCTCTTTGCCGGGAATCGAACCCAGACCCCTCACCATGCGAAGCGAGAACTTTTACCACGAGTCCATGAGGCACCTAGAATGTACTCGAGGGCCTGGTCCCAAATCTACTCACTGCCATAATAACATACTGGAGCGAGAAATACGGGAGGTAGTGCAGAATAAACCCAGTGAAAAGCAGGGGTGCAGTGGGCACTACAAGGGAACACTGTATCAACATTCTTGGCCCCAAATTATTCAACATCTTACCAGAAGATATCAGAAACACTGCTGGAACAAGTGTAGATGTCTTCAAGAAGAAATTGGACAGTTATCTTCACCAGGTGTCAGATCAACCGGGCTGTGATGGATATGTGGGGCAGCGGGCCTCCACCAGCAACAGCCTGCTCGACCAGGCTAGCACCAGACGAGCCTGGCCCATGGTCGGGTTCCCGGAGTAGTAAGACTCTAGACATTCATCAAAGGTATATCAGAGGTCCACTCTCTCTGCTCCAAGAGCTTTATCATATCTGTGTGTGTGTTAGAGAGAGAGATAGATAGATAGATAGAGAGAGAGAGAGAGAGAGAGAGAGAGAGAGAGAGAGAGAGATGCCATATGGTCTTCCTCTCTCCCCCTTCTCTCCTCCGTCACTAGTCCTTTTCTGTACTTCTTTATCTTTCCTCCCTCCCTATACACTCTTGTTTATCCCTTCGTGTTTCACCATAATTTAATATTCCCGTCTCCTCCCTCTCATGAACTGGTCAGGCCCTCCTTCCCTTTGCCCTCGTCCATCATCCTCCCTCCCTCCCCTCCTCATCCCTTCTTTCTCTCCCTTGATCTTCCCGTTGTGAGCCGCAAGATTTTTCATTACCCTTTTTCTATTTTCTCCTCTTCCATTACCTTTGGTATACCTTCGATGAATTTCGAGTGTGCTGGCCGCATGTTGGACTACGTGCTGGCCGCATGTTGGACTACGTGCTGGCCGCACGTAGTCCAACGTACGAAACACAGCCCGGTTGATCCGGCACCCTCTTGAAGACAGGCAGGGGTCTGTTGGTAATTCCCGTTATGGCTGGTGGGAGGCTGCTGAACAGTCTTGGGCCCCGGACACTTATTGTTTTCTCTTAGTGTACTAATGGCGCCCTTACTTTTCATTGGGCGTATGTTGCATCGCCTGCCAAATCTTTTGCTTTCATAGGGAGTGATTTGTGTGTGGAGATTAATTAAGGACCAATCCCTCTAGGATTTTCCAGGTGTAGATTATGATTCATCTTTCTCGCCAGCGCTCCAGTGAGCACAAGTCAAGTGCTTTCGAGCGTTCCCAGTTGTTAAGGTGTTTGATGGAACTGATATGTGAAGTGAAGGATCTCTGTACATTCTCTAGATCTGCGATTTCACCTGCCTTGAATGGGGATGTTGATGTACAGCAGTATTCCAGATGTCTGTTACAGCTTGATTGATCTGGCGCTTGGTGGATGAAGACTTCTCCGCTTGTCTTGGCAGGGTTTGTTTTGCCTTGGTAAGATGTTAATAGTCTCGGAACACGGGTGTTGATAGTGTTCTCTTATTGTTCCCATGGCTCCCCTACTTTTCACTGGGTTTATTGTACATTTTCTCTCCTATCTCACTCCAGTATGTTATAGCAGTGTGCAAATTTGGTACTAGATCATAAAGTACTGTCCAAATATATATTATCATGTATCTCTGCTCCATTGAGTAGACCTGGTTAAAGGCTGGGCCACAGGGGCGTTGACCCCCAAACACCCTCCAGGTAGACTCTATGTAGGTACATGTTTAGAACTTAGATGCGTTCCCAGTAATATAAACTATTGGCTCTATTCAGGGTATAAATGATCTTTATACCTGTTAACACCTCTTATATCCCTCTTCCCCCCCCCCACACTGAACGAGGCAGTCAACATTGAACAGTACTCAGAACGAGAGGCCACAAGTGGTTTGAATAGCGTTGTCATTGGTACTATTTCTTTTGTTTTGAAAGTTTTCATTATCCACCCACATCATTTTCCTCACGGTCATATTCACCACTTCCCACTGAAAAACTTTGCTCAAATCTAATTGCAGTTTTTTCCTTGTCTCCTATTAAATAATTTTTATGCATATTTTGATATTGTAAGATGTGATACTGACAACGAGTCTCCCCAACCTCACTTTTCTCCACATACAGTTCCTTCCACCCCAATTCCCTTCACCCCTAGTTCCCTCCACCCTTTCTGTCTCCCCTCAAGGAGCGTATTAACACAGCCCCGCACTGAACAAAACGAGGGGAAATATTGCCCCCCCCCTTTCCCCCTTGTGTATAAATGTTGCAGGGGCGGGTGTGCCCCTCCAACTCTCCCCTCTCTCCTTCCATTTCCATTCCCTCGCCAAACAACCCCTTATCCTCTCCCAGTGGCCCCCTTGACTTCCACAGCTTCCTGTCCCTTTATCCTTTCATTTTTGTCTCGTCTCTCCTTGATTTCTTCCTCTAGGCTTCTCTCCCATCCAAGTCTCCTTCCCTCCCATCTCAGTCTCCCTCCTCCCTCCAATCCCAATCTCCTTTTCTCCCGTCCCGACCCTCCTTTCTTCCTTTCCAGTCTCTTTCCCTCCCTGTTACCATATAGCGTTCCCTCCCAGTCTCTCCAGGGGGTCTGCCCTCTTGGAACGTCGTTGATGTTGTCTTTGGGGAATTGGTCCACTTTCAGTTTGTTGCTGATTATCTCTGGTGGTAGTGGTCTTAAGGTACCTGTTGCTGCTGCTGTTATTGTCCTCTTCTGCGCTGCTCCCTACTTTGTCTCTCTGGATTCGCTGTATGTCTGTTTCTCTAACCAACATTGATGTAATAGTTATGTCAGGGCGAAGGTGTTTCAGTGAACGGTCTACAATACTTGAAGAGCTGGATACAGTGCTGTTTAAATTTTCGTGGACTGGGATATTTACATGTCTTACCTGTTAGGCACAAGATGTGCATTTAACAGAGAAGCTCATGAACTTGCACCAGTATGTGGTCAGTAATTCGTAAATATTACCACATATTGGCTATAGCAGAAACAGTAGACCTTTTGAATTAAACACTGGCGTAGTAGATTGACAGCCATGGAACATAGCTTTAGAAGAAATTGTGGTATTAATAAAGAAGATTTTCATCCTTATCTGCGACCCTCATGACGGGCGCTCAATGATGCAAACTCGTTACCCCAGCTGGATAATATTGTCCAGGAAACCGGAAAGGTGTTTCCCTGATTGCGGGTCTTAGACACATGCCCACATGTTTGGCCCGTACTTGGAACCATCTCACCGATGATTTCGCCCTCCCCCCTGTCAAAATTAGTTGTATAAAGGAATCAGAGGTGGCAATCATTTCTTAGGAAACATGACTATTGTCCCTTTCCCACGCTGTATGCGACCTTACGGAACCCCACGTCTCCGTGAATAAATGTATATGCCACCAGACAATATTCAAGTCGACAATGGAACCCACAGCTGCTCAATGATTGTCGACGTCATTGGAACCCACACTGCCACACATGATTGTCGACCGTACTGGAACCCACAGCTGCCACACATGATTGTCGACTGTACTGGAACCCACAGCTGCCACACATGATTGTCGACCGTACTGGAACCCACAGCTGCCACACATGATTGTCGACCGTACTGGAACCCACAGCTGCCACACATAATTGTCGACTGTACTGGAACCCACAGCTGCCACACATATTGTCGACCTGTACTGGAACCCACAGCTGCCACACATGATTGTCGACTGTACTGGAACCCACAGCTGCCACACATGATTGTCGACAGTATTAGAACCCACAGCTGCCACACATGATTGTCGACCGTACTGGAAACCCACAGCTGCCACACATTGATTATCGGACAGTTGACTAGGAACCCACAGCTGCCACACATGATTGTCGACCGTACTGGAACCCACAGCTGCCACACATGATTGTCGACAGTATTAGAACCCACAGCTGCCACACATGATTGTCGACCGTACTGGAACCCACAGCTGCCACACATGATTGTCGACCGTACTGGAACCCACAGCTGCCACACATGATTGTCGACCGTACTGGAACCCACAGCTGCCACACATGATTGTCGACCGTACTGGAACCCACAGCTGCCACACATGATTGTCGACCGTACTGGAACCCACAGCTGCCACACATGATTGTCGACCGTACTGGAACCCACAGCTGCCACACATGATTGTCGCCCGTACTGAACCCACAGCTGCCACACATGATTGTCGACCGTACTGGAACCCACAGCTGCCACACATGATTGTCGACCGTACTGGAACCCACAGCTGCCACACATGATTGTCGACAGTATTAGAACCCACAGCTGCCACACATGATTGTCGACCGT
This sequence comes from Cherax quadricarinatus, assembly GCF_026875155.1. NCBI lineage: Eukaryota > Metazoa > Arthropoda > Malacostraca > Decapoda > Parastacidae > Cherax > Cherax quadricarinatus. The sequence goes on along the minus strand of NC_069443.1, from coordinate 32,798,077 downwards.
ACTGGAACCCACAGCTGCCACACATGATTGTCGACCGTACTGGAACCCACAGCTGCCACACATGATTGTCGACAGTATTAGAACCCACAGCTGCCACACATGATTGTCGACAGTATTAGAACCCACAGCTGCCACACATGATTGTCGACCGTACTGGAACCCACAGCTGCCACACATGATTGTCGACTGTACTGGAACCCACAGCTGCCACACATGATTGTCGCCCTGTACTGGAACCCACGCTGCCAAACACATGATTGTCGACCGTACTGGAAACCCACAGCTGCCACACATGATTGTCGACAGTATGAACCCACAGCTGCACACATGATTGTCGACTGTACTGGAACCCACAGCTGCCACACATGATTGTCGACCGTACTGGAACCCACAGCTGCCACACATGATTGTCGACCGTACTGGAACCCACAGCTGCCACACATGATTGTCGACTTGTACGGGTAACACACAGCTGCCACACATGATTGTCGACCGTACTGGAACCCACAGCTGCCACACATGATTGTCGACCGTACTGGAACCCACAGCTGCCACACATAATTGTCGACCGTACTGAAACCCACAGCTGCCACACATGATTGTCGACAGTATTAGAACCCACAGCTGCCACACATGATTGTCGACCGTACTGGAACCCACAGCTGCCACACATGATTGTCGACAGTATTAGAACCCACAGCTGCCACACATGATTGTCGACCGTACTGGAACCCACAGCTGCCACACATGATTGTCGACCGTACTGGAACCCACAGCTGCCACACATGATTGTCGACCGTACTGGAACCCACAGCTGCCACAACATGATTGTCGACCGTACTGAAACCCACAGCTGCCACACATGATTGTCGACCGTACTGAAACCCACAGCTGCCACACATGATTGTCGACCGTACTGAAACCCACAGCTGCCACACATGATTGTCGACCGTACTGAAACCCACAGCTGCCACACATGATTGTCGACCGTACTGAAACCCACAGCTGCCACACATGATTGTCGACCGTACGGGAAAAACCCACAGCTGCCACACATGATTGTCGACCGTACTGGAACCCACAGCTGCCACACATGATTGTCGACCGTACTGGAACCCACAGCTGCCACACATAATTGTCGACCGTACTGGAACCCACAGCTGCCACACATAATTGTCGACCGTACTGGAACCCACAGCTGCCACACATAATTGTCGACCGTACTGGAACCCACAGCTGCCACACATAATTGTCGACCGTACTGGAACCCACAGCTGCCACACATAATTGTCGACCGTACTGGAACCCACAGCTGCCACACATGATTGTCGACCATACTGGAACCCACAGCTGCCACACATAATTGTCGACCGTACTGGAACCCACAGCTGCCACACATGATTGTCGACCATACTGGAACCCACAGCTGCCACACATAATTGTCGACCGTACTGGAACCCACAGCTGCCACACATAATTGTCGACCTACTGGAACCCACAGCTGCCAAAACATAATTGTCGACCGTACTGGAACCCACAGCTGCCACACATAATTGTCGACCGTACTGGAACCCACAGCTGCCACACATAATTGTCCACAGCTTGTTCACAAACTTACATTCGGTCGATACAAAGCTTTACTTTCCCATGTACTTCTTAATAGTTTTTAATCGTGTAATGTTTCCTTTTCGACCCAAGAGACCAGGTCTGAGACCTGGCCATGAGAGAGAATTCTCATAATCACTAAGAGATAACATCTTACCATGGTACCGGACCGGGCCGCGGGGGCGTTGACCCCCGGAACTCTCTCCAGGTAAACTCCAGGTAATACCACTTTAAAACAGCGGAGGGTCATTACCTAGTAGCGAGCTGATGTATGGTGTGTTGATAATTCAGGGCTGTGGAGTCGGCACTTTTGATATACCTTTGAGAGTTTCGAGAGTTAATCTACTCTCTGAGACCGGTCATGGGCCAGGCTCGTCTGGTGCTTGCCTGACCAACCAGGCTGTTGCTGCTGGAGGCCTGCTGCCCCACACATCCATCACAGCCTTGAAGGCTTCTACACTTGTTCCATCCGTGTTTCTGATATCTTCTGGTAAGATGTTGAATAGTCTGGGACCCCGGATGTTGATACAGTGTTCCCTTATTGTGCCCACCGCACCCCTGCTCCTCACTGGGTTTATTTTATACTTCCATATCTCTCACTCCAATATGTTGTTATGGCAGTGTGCAGATTTGGGACCAGGCCTTCTCTCTCTCTCTCTCTCTCTCTCGCTCTCTTAATACCCCCATCGCACTTGTTAACAGCTCCCATGCTTAGGACGGAGAACACACCAGTTTTCCAACAGATATATTAGGCCACACTCGTACTAGTTTGTCAAGAGTAAGTTTCTAAATTTCAGGAAGGGGAAAATAAGATTATTATTTTTTAAACAGTCTAACTTTAAACTGTATTTAAGTACATTGAGGCTGAATGTACAAGTGTCTCTTGAGGTACATACAGTAGAAAGGGAACTTGTATAAAGGCATATGAAGGTATGTGCCTTGATGTGACTTTAAGGGCTGAAAACCCTTGGTCATAGGGTACCTGTAGTCGCTTCTGGAAATTACAGCCCCACGGTTTGGTCTCAAACCAGGCCTCCATGTTACTGGCTTGATAAATCAGGCTGTTGGTGTCCCCTAAATATGTACTTGTATATCATTGTTCTTACGTATGTTTAAGCAGACTGAGTGGATATGCACATTCATATCTTGTACTGATTCAACAAACCAAGAAGTGGAAGATTGAGACACTTGTCGATGTGTTCAGTCCATCAATTGATGGACTGAACACATCGACTCCAGGCTGAGGGACTGATTACCTCATACTCCTCCTCTCCTTACGCCTTCCTCTTTGTATTGGACTGATGAAGCCACTGTGTGGCGAAAAGTTTCCTGAATAAAGATTCCTATATGCTGCATAAGTGTCTCAATCTTCAACTTGTCGGGTTTTCAAACCATTCATCACAAACCAAGAAGTGGATATTAGCAAGTCAGATTTTGGATAGCGTTTTGCATAGGATTGAACGCTTTCAGTAACTGATAGAGGTCTTTCCAGAGTTAACAATTGGTGTGTGTTACGTGTGTTCATACCTACGTCACTTATATCTGGTGAGATCCTGAGGTCAGGGGTGAACACCAGAAAAATGGTGAGTGCCACAGACTGAGTGGTGTGTCACAGATAATGTCAATACTTGTATGGCAGAGAGAGAGAGAGAGAGAGAGAGAAGAGAAGAGAGAGAGAGAGAGAGAGAGAGAGAGAGAGAGATGAGAGAGAGAGAGAGAGAGAGAGAGAGAGAGATAGAGAGAGAGATCTGGTTGCTGGTTTAAACTTAATTGAATTATTAATTACAATGTGTGGTGTACATAATTCTTAGTCTATATTGACAAAGGTTATGGAGCACACTGATATTAAAGTTATATAACTAATAATTAAATATATTTATAATACTGAGGTAGTTTAAACAAAAATAAGAATATAACAATATATAAATTTAGTAAGGAGAATGGTTCTTGTTTGTATTAAAGTATCTGAGTCAAACTTATGACTAGGCAGTACTTATACTCTCAGATTTTTGTGTACAGTCATTTGGGTGAGTGTAAATTAGAGGGAATCACAGATATCGAGAGTAAGTCTATTTTGATTTTGATGTGTGCATGATACGAGTTAGAGAATACGTGGTTTTGATGTAGTTAGCTGAATGTGGGGTGTGTTTAACTCTTTACAGGAGTAATTTAGTTTAGGTGGAAACTAGTAAAATAGTGAATAAATTAGACACAGCGACTGGTTGTAGTAGTATATTCACTAATAAACATATACTTACACTAGAGAAATCTAACCTTCTATTTTATATCAGTAAAACAAGTACCACTCCTAAAACATCACTTTTGAAACGATGGTTGTTGGTAAACACGATACGAACATGTTTTCGTCTACAGTTACTATAACCATAGTAGGTAAACTCCAGAGTAAGTGATTCAGTGACCAACAAGTTTGTGTCAAGAATCACCTCATCACCTATCATACTACAACCTCTAATTCAGACAGTAGCCTCGAATTCTTACATATTTTTTTTAGCTAGTTTCTCAGTATTTCTTATTTCTGCGAGGTTAGATTATATTAGATTGTCAACAGATAGAATTTAATCACTTGTAGCACGCAGTATCACAAATATGGCAGATGTTTTAAGAAATTTTGGTTTATGAATAATGTGTGTGTACTCACCTACATGTGGCTGCAGGGGTCGAGTCGCAGCTCCTGGCCTCGTGTGTGTGTATAATATATATATATATATATATATATATATATATATATATATATATATATATATATATATATATATATATATATATATATATATATACAATAAGATCACAGTAAACAGGTGATTTCAGAATATGCAAAACAACCACTCTGAAAGAATAGAGAAATTCCAAGCGCTTTCGTGACTACTCACATTATCATAGTTCCTTGATAATGTGAGTAGTCACGAAAGCGCTTGAATTTCTCTATTCTTTCAGAGTGGTTGTTTTGCATATATATATATATATATTATATATATATATATATAATATATATATATATATATATATATATATATATAAAATATATATATTGCCCAAAAGTAAATGAAAACTCTTGAGGCGCAGACAAATAAGTAGACTTGAAAAGTAGTCAAATAATCACTTATATTTTACTGACAACGTAGCTTTACCGATGACTTTCAGCTAGCGTAAAACACCGACGTTGCTTAGGAGGACGGACTCGTCACCAAAACAATAGAAAATGTCGCCAGTGTGAGTGAGGAGAGAAGTTTGGGGTTAGTCGCTGACATTTGAAGGGGAATTGAAAAGGGTGAGCAAAGGGAAGAGGAAAAAATAGGGAAGGGAAATGGGTGAAGAGTAGGCCAGGAGGACGTAAATGGGGATGAGATGGAAATAGGGCGGGTAATGCACAAGGCAAAAGGAAATTGCAGAGGGCTATTAGGGGAGGAAGTTAGGAAAGAAAAGAGGGAAAAAGGAGAAGACACTAATTAAATGAAAATGGAAAGTAAAACGTGATGAGGGAGGGAGAGATTCAAACATAGGAGACAAATAATTTGGTTAATTGGGTTGAGAAACCTGTCGACTAAACTAGGGTCATAAAACTTGATCACCACCAGACAAGAATCTGTTAATAAATGGTTTGGAAAACCTAGAAATTGATAATGATACGTGTGTCAGTTGTGCCAGACACAGCAACATCTTGGGATGGTGACGCAGGGAGTTCTTGAAAGCTTGCCTTACCTAAACACACGACCTACTTCCACTAGTGAGTTTTTTCACTGGTGACTCCGCTTACCACTGCTCCACCTCATCTGTCTGTAGTATATAAGCCGCATCTCAGTGAATATGCTGCACTTTTATCAAGATTGATGGACAGATTACCCCAAACTCTTCCTCATCTTCCACTTTTCTCTGGATACGACTGAAGAAGCCACTTGCTAACGAAACGTTTCTTGAATAAAGATACCCAAAAATTGCACAAGTTTGTCACGAACAAGTGGTATTGATCAACATGGTTCGAGTCCTTGGTTAGTCGCAGTGTTGTTATTGATTATATATATGTTATGCCGAATAGGTAAAACTGGCGAAATTATTTACAAACATTATGTCAGTCCTCAACAGGATTTGAACCTGCATACACTCCATCAGAGTACACTGTACTTGAGCCACATAACCAGAGCCCAGATAAGTATGTGTGGCTAAGTTCTGCGTACTTTGATGCTGTTTGTGTGTGTGTGTGTGTGTGTGTGTGTGTATGTGTGTGTGTGTGTGTGTTTGTGTGTTATACACATCCCCCCACGCACAAGCCAAGGAGGGGGTTGTTATATGGCAGGGAGGGGGGAAAAATGCCTCTGAGGGGAAAGGCGTAAACTAAGTGAGGGGGCTACAGAGTCAGGGGGAGGTAAGGGGAATTGGGCAGAGCAACGGGGAAAGGTGAGGTGGAAATGTCGGCTTGTGCCATAACACCAGCTCTACCGCAGCTGGTGATGGTGGGGGAAGGGGGGTGTTGCAGAGGCACTATAGGGCGGCACTGTATGGTGGGGGGAAGTTCCTCTTTAATTCCCTTCTCCTGTATTTTAACTCTAAGATAATGAATTTTTAGTCAAAATATTTGAATATTAATATAAGCACAGAGGGGAGAGAGAGAGAGAGAGAGAGAGAGAGAGAGAGGAGAGAGAGAGAGGAGAAAGAGTGAGATGTTGAGTGTAAGTGGTGGTGGTGGGGATTACCTGGAGTTTACCTGGAGAGATATTTCTTTCAAAAACCATACAGTCTTACAAGAACACACAGTCTTTCCAAAACACACAAAAGTCTTACAAGACACCACGTCTTTCAACACACATTTCAGAAACAAACACACTACAGTCTTACAAGACACACTACAGTCTTACAAGGCCACTACAGTCTTTTCAAGACACACTCAGTCTTACAAGACACACGTATCTTTCAAGGGACCTACAGTCTTACAAGACAACATGTTTTCAAGACACACTACATCACAAGATACACAAATCTTCTAAGACACACACATCTTTCAGGAAAACACTAATTTTTTACAACACCATTACTATAAAAGACACACACAGTCTTTCAAAACACACTACAGTCTTAAAAAACACACTCAGTCTTACAATAAAAACTACAGTCTTTCAAACACCTACAGTCTTTCAAGACACACAAATCTTACAAAAACACTTACATCTACAAACACATTACATCTTTCAAGACACACTGTAGTCTAACAAAACACACACACTCTTTCAAAACACCTACACTCTTACAGACACACTACAGTCTTACAAAACCTCTACAGTCCCCTTTCAAGACCCTACATTTTACTAAATCTACAGTCTTACAAGTCACCTCCTTCTTACACGACAATCTAGTCTTACGGACTCAACAGTCTTACAAGATACACTACGGGTTAAAGACACACTGTGTCTTATAAACACACACAGTCTTACAAGACTCACTGTAGTCTTACAAGACAAACTACAGTCTTACAAGGCACATTACAGTATTACAAGACACACTGAAGTCCTACAAGACACTGCCTAGTCTTACAAGACACACTACAGTCTTACAAGACAAACTTCAGTCTTACAAGACACACTACAGTCTTACAAGACACACTTCAGTCTTACAAAACACACTACAGTCTTACAAGACACACTACAGTCTTACAGGACACACTTCAGTCTTGCAAGACACAGTACAGTCTTACAAGACGCACTACAGTGTTACAAGACAAACTACAGTCTTACAAGACACACTACAGTCTTACAAGACACACTACAGTCTTACAAGACGCACTACAGTCGTTGAAGACACAGTCTAGTCTTGCAAGACACACTACAGTCTTACAAGACACATTACAGTCTTACAAGACACACTGTAGTCTAACAAGACACACTACAGTCTTACAAGACACACTACCGTCTTACAAGACATACTACAGTTTTACAAGACACACTACAGTCTTAGAAGACACACTACAATCTTACAAGACACTACAGTCTTACAAGACACTCTACAGTCTTACAAGACACACTGTAGTCTTACAAGACACACTACAGTCTTACAAGACACACTAGAGTCTTACAAGACACAGTCTAGTATTACAAGACACACTACAGTCTTACAAGACACACTACAGTCTTACAAGACACACTACAGTCTTACAAGCCACAGTCTCGTCTTACAAGACACACTACAGTCTTACAAGACACAGTCTAGTCTTACAAGACACACTAGAGCCTTACAAGACACATTACAGTCTTACAAGACACACTACAGTCTAACAAGACACACTACAGTCTTACAAGACATAGTCTAGTCTTACAAGACACACTACAGTCTTACAAGACACACTGCAGTCTTATAAGACACACTACAGTCTTACAAGACACACTACAGTCTTGCGAGACGCACTACAGTCTAACGAGACACACTGTAATCTTATGAGACACACTACAGTCTTGCAAGACACACTACAGTCTTACGATACACACTGAAGTCTTACAGAACACACTGTAGTGTTACAAGACACACTACAGGCTTACAAGACACACTACAGTCTTACAAGACACAGTCTAGTCTTACAAGACACACTAGAGCCTTACAAGACACATTACAGTCTTACAAGACACACTACAGTCTTAGAAGACACACTACAGTCTTACAAGACACACTACAGTCTTAACAAAACACCCTACAGTGTTACAAGACACACTACAGTCTTATAAGACACAGTCTAGTCTTACAAAAAACACTACAGTCTTACAAGACACAGTCTAGTCTTACAAGACACACTACAGTCTTATGAGACACACTACAGTCTTACTAGACACACTGCAGTCTTAAAAGACACTCTACAGTCTTACAAGACACACTACAGTCTTACTAGACACACTGCAGCCTTACAAGACACACTACAGTCTTACAAAACACACTGTAGTCTTACAAGACAGACTACAGTCTTACAAGACACACTACAGTATTACAAGACACACTACAGTCTTACAAGACACACTACAGTATTACAAGACAGACTACAGTCTTACAAGACACACTACAGTATTACAAGACACACTACAGTCTTACAAGACACACTACAGTATTACAAGACACTCTACAGTATTACAAGACACTCTACAGTATTACAAGACGCACTACAGTATTACAAGACACACTGTATTCTGACAAGACACACTACAGTCTTACAAGATGCACTATAGTCTTACAAGATACACTACAGTCTTGCAAGACACACTGTAGTCTTACAACACAAAGTCTAGTCTTACGAGACACACTGCAGTCTTAGAAGACACACTACAGTCTCACAAGACACATTATTGTCTTACGAGACACACTACCGTCTTACAAGACACACTTACAGTCTTCAAACACTACATCTACAGTACTACATCCAAGACACACTACAGTCTTACAAGACACACTACAGTCTTACAACACACATTACAGTATAACAAGACACACTACAGTCTTACAAGACACACTACAGTCTTACAAGACAAACTACAGTCTTACAAGGCACACTACAGTCTTTCAAGACACACTACAGTCTTACAAGACACACTGTAGTCTTACAAGGCACACTGTAGTCTTACAAGACACACTACAGTCTTACAAGACACACTACAGTCTTACTAGACACACTACAGTCTTACAAGACACACTACAGTCTTACAAGACACACTGTAGTCTTACAAGACACACTACAATCTTACAAGACACACTACAGTATTACAAGACACACATCTGTCTTAAAAGACACACTACAGTCTTACAAGACACACTATAGTCTTACAAGACACACTACAGTCTTACAAGACACACTACAGTCTTACAAGACACACTACAGTCTTACAAGACACACTACAGTCTTACAAGACACACTACAGTCTTACGAGACACACATCAGTCTTACAAGACACACTAAGTCTTACAACACATAGTCTACAAGACACACTACAGTCTTACAAGACACACTACAGTCTTACAAAACACTACAGTCTTACAAGACACACTTACGTCTTACAAGACACACTACAGTCTTACAAGACACACTAATTACAAGACACACTACAGTCTTACAAGACACACTACAGTCTTACAAGACACACTACAGTCTAGCAAGACACACTACAGTCTTACAAGACACACTACAGTCTTACAAGACACACACTAACAGTCTATACACACACATTACAGTCAACAAGACACACACTACAGTCTTACAAGACACACTTTAGTCTTACAAGACACACTACAGTCTTACAAGACACACTGTAGTCTTACAAGACACACTACAGTCTTACAAGACACACTACAGTCTTACAAGCACACTCCTGTCTTACACAAGTCTAGTCTTACAAGACTCACTACAGTCTTACAAGAAACACTACAGGTCTTAAAGAAGACACTTAGTCTTACAAGACACACTACAGTCTTACAAGACCACTTACAGTCTTACAAACACACTACAGTCTTACAAGACCACATACAGTCTTACAAGACACACTTCAGTCTTAACAAGACACACTACAGTCTCTTACAAGACACACTACAGTCTTACAAGACACCACTACAGTCTTAAAGACACACTACAGTCTACAAGACACATTACAGCTAACAGACACCTACAGTCTTTACAAGAACACTACAGTCTTACAAGACACACTACAGTCTTACAAGACACATCAGTCTTACAAGACACACTACAGTCTTACAAGACACACTACAGTCTTACAAAACACAGTACAGTCTTACAAGACACACTACAGTCTTACAAGACACAGTACAGTCTTACAAGACACACTACAGTCTTACAAGACACACTACAGTCTTACAAGACACACTACAGTCTTACAAGACACACTACAGTCTTACAAGACACACTACAGTCTTACAAGACACAATACAGCTTTACAAGACACACTACAGTCTTACAAGACACACTACAGTCTTACAAGACACACTACAGTCTTACAAGACAAACTACAGTTTACAAGACATACTACAGTCTTACAAGACACACTACACTTACAAAAACACTTAGCTTACAGACACACTTACTACAGACACACTCAGTCTTACAAACACACAACAGTCTTAACAAGACACACTACAGTCTTACAAGACAACTGCTAGTCTTACAAGACACTACAGTCTTACAAGACACACTACAGTCTTAAAGACAAACAACAGTCTTACAAGACACACTTAAATCTTACAAGACACACTAAGTCTTTCAAGACACACTACAGTTTACAAGACAACACTGCTAGTCTTACAAGACACACTACAGTACTTACAAAAACACTATGTCTTACAAGACACACTGCAGTCTTACAAGACACACTACAGTCTTAAAAAAAACACTACAAAAACGTCTTTAAAACACACTACAGTCTTACAAGACACACTCCAGTCTTACAAGACAAGTCAGTCTTACAAGAAAACTACAGTCTTAAAGACAACTACAGGCTTACAAGACACACTTAAATCTTACAAGACACACTAGTCCTGACAAGACACACTACAGTATTACAAGACACACTGACAGTCTTACGAGACACACTACAGTCTTACAAGAACACACTACAGTAGTTTCAAGACACACTCGTGTCTTACAAGACACACTGCAGTCTTACAAACACACGACAGTCTTTAAAACAAACTACAGTCTTACAAAAAACCTACAGTTTTTACAAGACACACTACAGTCTCAACAAGGACAAAAACACTCCCGTCTTACAAACACACAAGTCTAAAAACCCTACAATCTGGACACAGTCTTAAAAGAAACACAGCTTACAGGGCACACTGCAGTCTTACAAGACACACTACAGTCTTACAAGACAAAACTACAGTCTTACAAGACACACTACAGTATTACAAGACACACTGAAGTCTTACAAGACACACTACAGTCTTACAAGACAAACTACAGTTTTAAAAGACTACTGACAGCCTTACAAGAAACTACATCTTGCGAACAACTGTAACTTAAAACACACTACAGTCTTCAAGACACACTACAGTCTTACAAGACAAACTGTAATCTTATAAGACACAGTCTAAGTCTTCAAGACACATCTAGTCTTAAGATACACACTAAGTCTTACAAGACACACTGCTAGTCTTACAAGACACATACAGTCTTACAAGACACACTACAGTCTTACAAGACACATCTGTAGTCCTCACAAGACACACGTACTAGTCTTCAGACCACTACAGTCTTAGTAGACAAACTAATCTTATAAGACCACTACAGTCTTGCAAGACACACTACAGTCTTAAGATACACACTGAAGTCTTACAGAACACACTGTAGTCTTACAAGACACACTACAGTCTTACAAGACACACTACAGTCTTACAAGACACTCTGTAGTCTCACAAGACACAGTCTAGTCTTTCAAGACACACTACAGTCTTAGTAGACACACTAGAGTCTTACAAGACACTACAGTCTTACAAGACACACTGTAGTCTTACAAGACACACTACAGTCTTACAAGACACATTGCATTCTTGC
>NC_069443.1:32765230-32785426 GCF_026875155.1 Cherax quadricarinatus | reverse complement strand
AAGGGGGTTATTTATGCAAGCAACGCTACCCCTGGTAGCAAAGTTTTTTTGTGGAACTCTTAAATAAATAAAAAAAATCGTTAAAGTAGCGGGTGGTAGTGAATGGTTGGGTGGGTGGAGATGTTTGGTGGTAGTTGGTTGGTGGTGGTTGGTGGTGGTAATGGGTGGTAGTGTGGCTGCGAAAATCTGCTCGTTATTATTCTCACAGAACCATAAGCTAAATACAAGCTCGGTTCAACACCAAAACAAAACTGGGCAATTTTCATAGAATTTTTAAAAAAGACGGGTTTCTACAGAATGCGAGTAGCTCCACCACCAAAAACCACAATCCCCTAAAACTACCCACCACCACAACCCCTAAAACCACCGTCACCAGTCATCCCAAACCATTATTAACCATCCCCGCTGCAAACCCCCCCGCCCCATCACCACCCAGTGTCCTCGTCATTCCGGGAAGTTTACTGCCTCGAAACATAAAGTCTACTTAATGGATTACTTTACAGCCTCCACTACACTTATTGTTACACACACACACAAAATTACAACCGTGAAAGCTGGTACATGATAAACGCTCTAAGATTGAGTCGCGATCAACACTTGCTACCCCCCCCCCCCCCGCACACACAACATATTTTTAAGGTAAGAACAACGTTTTGAAGCTCTACTGCCCCCATTTTTTAATTCTCATTATGTACTTTTCTGTTTTTCTAGGTATGGCAGGGATCAAGAGAACAGTAGTAATGACAGTGAGTGCAAGAGGTGGAGCCCCTCAACACACACACACACACACACACACACACACACACACACCACCCCACAAACACACACACAAACAACACACACCACACACAGGGAAAAACACCTTTTTTTTTTACATAGGAATGACAAAGGATTGCAATGATCTAAGAGGTCATTCCACTCCGGAGGTGTTCGAAAATGGCTTTTACAAACGGTACAGATCAAGCTATTACCGTCTAAATTACTGGAACCCCCCTCAAAATCCTATGTACTCACTGGAACAGAGGAGATTGATACATGATAATATAAACGTCGAAAATACTTGAGAGCCTAGTCTCAAATTTCCCACACTGCCATGGCAACATGCTGGAGTGAGAGATATGGGAGAAAATGTATAATAAACCAAGTGAAAAGAAGGGGCGCCGTTGGCACAATAAGAAAACATTGTATCAACATCCGTGGTCCAACTATTCAACATCTTACGAAAAAGATATCAGAAACACTGCAGGGCCAAGTGTAGAAGTCTTCAAGAGGAAATTGGGCACGTACCTCCAAGTGTGGGATCAACCAGTCTGTAATGCATATGTGGGCCAAAGGGCCGACAGCAACAACAGCCTGGTTGACCAGGCAAGCACCACACAAGCCTGGCTCAGGGCTACGAGAGTACGAAATATCTCGATACTCAAAGGAAGAGGTACAAACCTCAGTTGTGCACAAACAACGGTACAAACTAAGGCACTGCTATCACACCTCAGTTCCGTACCATCACTTAACAAAAACGTCGGTGTAGAAAAAAAAAAAAAACCTAGCAAATAAAATGAAAGTCTTTCATTTACCTTACTAACGTAGAGTTCAGAACAACAAACTCATCCCGTCACCATACATAGCATAAAATTTCCCACGCGTTACGGAATGTGCTGACATGCACGAGCCGTAATTGACTACGTTCTGCTTAATTATTTCCTAAACATTTTTGCACGTTCGACAAAGCGTTCCAAATCGCATGCTTTTGTCTGAGGACGGGTTAATATATAACGCGTCGAACACCTAATTTTAAACAAAAAGAAAGGAAAAAAGGTTGAAAGGCTTGCCACAAGGTAATTACCGGAACTAACGAATAAAACTAAAAATTGTTGAGTGTACACACACACACACACACACAGCCTGGGAAATAATAACAGTAATGAAGCCGCAACACCATAATGAGCTATGCTCCTACCACTACAAATGGGCAATGAGAAATCGGTAATATTTGTATCTCACGCTCGCCGAAGAGCGCACGTGGGGGCGCGCGCGCACAAAAAATACAGTTCGTGTCTATCGACAGATACCTTTGACACAATCGAATCGAAGACGACGAGAGCTGTCGTAAGATGGGAAGGAAGAAGGATATGGAAGGATGGAAATAACTGGAAAAGGATGGGGAGGAGGGGAAGAGGAGGAATCAAGGCAAGTGGCCCTAACCTTTGACACATGGTAACTAAAAACACACACACAAGGTGTGGGAGTTTATCAGGCAATATACAATACGTTAAAACATTGTCAACAGGCCCCGGGTAGGTTTCGTTGAGGGGTCGGCAAAGGGAAAACGTACTTCCAGCACCCTTAGCATGCCGGGCCCATGGAGACTGTTCATCACTGGAACACTTCTCTCCACCAACTCCACCTCTTAACACTGTCAAATAATAAACCAAGACGTCCTGTCACTTCTCCCTAACATACTGTCCCAAACCTGTATTTAAAATCACTCCACTTGAAAACAAGAGACTTAGAAGACGGTGAAGAGTACCTCTAATGAAAAGCAGGAGGCAACGAGTACACTAACGGAGAACATTATGAATGTTAGAAGTCCTCTACTTTTCAACGCCCTCTCCTCGTGCATAAGATGAATTACCAGCAAACCTTTGGATCGCTTCAGAAAGGAAATTCCCTAAATCAGTTCCCGACCACCCGGGCTGTGGTTCGTACGTTGGACTATGTGCGGACAGCAGTAACGCCCTGTTTGATCAGCCTTGAATCCACTATAAGTCCATGGTCTGAACCGGGGCCTTCCCAATATGGATGGGCGGACGTTGACCTCCCTAATGCGTCCTTCCCAGGTCTAAAATTACCAAACCACGTTGTTATCAATCTACAGCATATATCAGCTAACCAACTTTTAAACAAGTCAACTACTTACACCCCAACCTTCCCAAAGAAACATACCTTAGGGGAATTACAGCGCACAACCTCCCTCAACTACTGTGTAACGCACAACATCACTCCCTTTACTCAAACCCAAACATGCTGGGTCATATTGGCTAATTACCCACTAAACGATCTGCAACCGACATTAAGGAAACTCTCCACCCCAACGTGGCCAAAACAATATTATCAAACTCGTGGAACCTAATATATTGGAGTTTAATTTTTTAATAAACTCATGGACTCTGTTTACACTAACCAAGTCTCCCATCAAGCTCTTAATTACCAGCGCTTACAAGGTCTCGTGGGCTAACAATAGAATGAGGTGGTAGTCTTTGACCGTCTTTTCCGATGACTTGTATCTTTCATACTGAGATTAAGACACATGTGCAACATAAAGATACCCAGATGTTGCACATGTGTCTTAATCTCATCTTGTCGGTATTATATACCATTCGTACACACCTTTCATACTACCAGTCTAAGTTTTTTTCATTTCTTATTCGCTGCATAATATTCACATCATACACTGATCTCAGACACATTTCAACTTCCTCCAGCCGCCGCCTTGCTGTAAGTCAGGCCTCGCACTCACACAAAAGCGTCGGCAATATTACTCTCAGATACATTTTTCCATCAAATGACAAACTTGATATTTTACAATGGCTGGAGGTGTTACCCAACCCCTCTGCAAGATTGATATGAAGTTCGCCAGGAATCCGTGCTTAAAAGAGAAAGCCTTCGAAAGAACATTTCGGTCTGCCGTGAACAATTCTTAAATCGTGATCTGACAATGGTCCTAGGACGGACCGAAACGTCGTAAGGTTCCTCTCCGAGGTTCAGGTTTGGAGTCACAGTCACAGTATCGTAATTTTTTTATTCTTTACCGATATGAAGTCTTCCTAAACCCAAGTATTCGGTAACTCGTACACTTAAACCCGCATATAGATGTTGACATCCACTACTGCTTCACATGTTTCCACGTATCATTATCCTCACCCTGAAGAAGCGTCTATTTACATATTTCTACGCTGGTAAGTGGAACGCTAATCAATGCACACTCTTAAAATTGATTATGGTGATGTCTTGATTTCTTCATAAAGTTCATCCTAATTATTAATAGGAAATTAAAAAAAATGTATTTACTAACATGCTTGGACGTGTTTAGTGTCCGTCTCTTGATTCCTTGGCGCTCTCAAGCACAGTACTAAATCCTCAAGAGAATTTCGTACACCATAATCACTCTGGCCTTCCTCTTTTCCGGAGGTCAAGTTTAGTTCCTTAATTAAGTCTCTGTTCCTGAGAGACTTACAATAAAAAGTAGCAGCACTACGAGTGCACTAAGAGAGAACTTTATAAGTACCAGAGGTCTCTGACTTTTCACAAATTGGTCCCTGACCAGCCATTCTGTGGTTCACATGCTGGACTGTATGCAACCAGCAATAACAGCTTGGTTGATCAGGACTTGATCCACTAGGCCTGGTCTGGGACGGGGCCATGGAAGCATCCCTTAAGTATCCTGAGAGGGGAGAGAGGGAGAGAGGAGAGAGGGAGAGAGGGAGAGAGGGGAGAAGGGGGGGGAGAGGGAGAGGGGGGGGAGAGAGAGAGAGGGAGAGGGAGAGAGAGAGAGAGAGAGAGAGAGAGAGAGAGAGAGAGAGAGAGAAAAGAGAGAGAGAGAGAGAGAGAGAGAGAGAGACAGAGAGAAGAGAGAGAGAGAGAGAGAGAGAGAGAGCCACACACATCAGTCAGCATCATGATCCAAACATAACAATAAACCATAAAACGAAACTTCACCCATAAAAACCTTCCATCAGACCCTATCATATGACGCCGTCTATCCCTGATTAATTAAAACCACTAAAACACGCCAGTAAACCGCCAATACAAACCAATCGAGCGATTACACCACAATGCTGCCAACACCACTCACCTGACCCGTCAAGTCTAACAACCCGGGATCTTTCCCCAAGCTTCAATTACTCTGACGATACTTTCCAGAAAATATAATAAATAATTTTACCTTTAATTATAATAAATTATAAGAGGCTGGATCATAAACAAAAAAAATTCCCAACGTGATCAATTTATTTAGTTTCAAGAGTAAGTTTCCTTCTATAAACTTAAAAAAAAAAAACAAAAAAACTTGTCACTCCTCCTCTCTTTTTTTAAACGTTCTTACTGAAATTTGATTTTCAAACTGTGTTGAGTTTCAGCCTCAACCATCTGATATGACTCTACACTTATGAATTATATTAATTAGTATCAACTACTCATAGACTGTGGGACTGATTACCTCAAATTTCTTCTGAGCTTCAACTGTTCTTCTCTGTACTGGACTGATGAAGCCAATAGTTGCCAAAACGTTTCCACAATAAAGATCCGAAAGTGTTGCACATGTGTCTTAAATTCATCACACCCAGATGTTCACGTGTGTAATTCATCACACCCAGATGTTCACTGTGTAATTCATCACACCCAGATGCACGTGTGTAATTCATCACACCCAGATGTTGCACGTGTGTAATTCATCACACCAGATGTTGCACGTGTGTAATTCATCACACCCAGATTTCATGTGTAATTCATCACACCCATTGTTCACGGTGTAATTCATCACACCCAGAGTTGCACGTGTGTAATTCATCACACCCGATGTTGCACGGGTGTAATTCATCAAACCCAGATGTTGCACTGTGTAATTCATCACACCCAGATGTTGCACGTGTGTAATTCATCACACCCAGATTGCACGTGTGTAATCATCACACCCAGATGTTGCACGTGTGTAATTCATCACACCCAGATGTTCACGTGTGTAATTCATCAACCCGTTCATGTGAACACAACCGGATGTGCACGGTTAACAACACACAAATGTGCAGATAATCACACAACCAGAGACGTGAAATCACACCAATGTTCAGGGGTAAATCACCAATTACGGGATTCACCAACCAAATAGTTAAAACCAGATTACGTGGTGTAACAACAGCCCAATTTCACGTATGGTTAACATGATGCGATGGTAATTCTCAACATAATTACGGTCGTAATTCAACACCAATGTTTTAATTGTAACGTTCACAATAGTGCAATGTTTCAGCACAATTTGCAGTGTTTAATACAACCAATTTTTACATAAAAAAATAAAATTTAAAAAAATTTTTAACCCAAATTACTGGGAACATAAAACCCCCAAATTACTGTATTTAACTCCTTATATCATTAAAACATAAAATAAATCATAAACCAATCTTCAAAAAAATTTCGACCATTCCAAAATCCCAAAAATACCAACATGGGGGCAAAATCAAATTTACCTTTCTGCCCCTCTGCCCACAAAACCCAATATCATTCTCTCCCATTACCCCCCCTCTAAATTAAAACCCCCAGATGTTGCCGTGGAATTCATCACACCCAGATGTTACGGGAATTCATCACACCCAGGTTGCACGTGGTAATTCATCAAAAACCCAATTGCACGTGTAATTCATAATTTTCCTTATATCATATAGAAAGCACAAAAATAAGAGGGGTCGACTACAACCAACTAACCCCGGGAAAGTTGCAGCACCGTTTCCAAGATCGAGCAAATAAACAGCACAGTGGGGGGGACGGAACCTCTGATTGGTACGCGGGGGCGGGCCTGCTGCCAGCCCCAACAGCCTCAATGACACCTGGCTGGGGCGGGACCGCGGAGGCGGTGACCTCCTCTAATTAACTACGGGCAGCAGACTAAACAGAACGGGTTTTTATACGATTACTGCAAAAAGTACGGTGCAGCAATTACGGTGCGCAATGAGGGGTGCAGAACGTAGGGGCAGCAATGTAGGGTGCAGCAACGAGGGGTGCAGCAATTTCGGTTTACGCTTAAAATAAAACCTAGCAATATATAAAAAACTAAAAATAAAATAAAAAAAAATAATAATAATAAAATAATAATAATAAAATAAAAATAATAACAACTAGTAGCAATAAATCAAAATTTTATCATTTTCTAGGTGGTTTAATCAAGGACTAACAACACTGGCATCATCTTTCTTATATCCAAATTATTCTCATCTTTCATTATAACCAAAAATCTTTCTTTATAAACAATCATTCTCAACATTCTTTATAGACAAATATTCTTATTCATAAAAAACATAATCATTCCTTTATTAATTTCTTATTAACATGGACATAATATCCCTCATTGTTCCTCATCACTACCGCAATAATCTTCCCCGCCTTCCTCTTTACACCACCCATCATTTCCATTCACTCACTTTAAAAAGCCCCTCATTAGTAAAATTTAAAAAAACCCAATTTTTGTCAAAAGTTTTTTTTTAGCCCAGGCATCACCACTGCTGTGTCTAGGACCTACTGTAGGGGCCATGGGTCGGGGACCTACAGGGTTAAGACCTCGAAAATAGAAAAAACGTTTTGGGGACCCAGGGGTCGGGTACCTAATGTATGGACCTATGGGTTTGGACCTACGTTCAGCAAATGCTGATCCCTGTATTCCCTTTTATAACATAGCATATTGGGTATCATCCCTTGCTTTAGACCGGACCCCTCGTGGGCCTTTGTTTGTGTGACGAAAGGGGATACACATGGCAGGACCCTCTGCCCCCTCCTCACTCGGGGGCAGACCTACAAGGCGTAACAAGGCGGGCACCCGGGCTCCATCTCTCATCTCATCGACAATACACCTACCATCCTACAAGTGTGTCTACCTTACCTACGAATCTCCTTCAAAAACCCCTTACGAAAAAATGGTGGCACGGGGGCCCCCTGTAATTCTGACGATTACAGCGATTTTGGAATAAAATTGTCGACCACAAGAGGGCCATTTCCGGTTTTCCCGACCACCGGGGTTCCCCCAAACCAGCTACCTCAAGCAGCTACTCTCCCAGCTTCTCTTATTCACTGTCAGTCTTTTGTATTAGTTTTTTCCGCTTTTTTTTGCTTTACTCACGGGGGGTTTTACCCGATTTGCAAAAAACCCCTTTCCCAGTCGTGGGGGGGGGCAAAACCCCACCCATCCAGCCTAGCCACCCACCAATTATTTTGCCTGCCAAGCCAGTTCCACCCCGCTTTGCTCATCGTGGAAGAAATCAACCCATTCTGTGTGGGGGGTTAAGATAAGCCACTAGCAACTAACCCAAGTGTCTTACCCCCAGTACCAAGCAAGCCCATAGTACCCTTCACGTTGGGATTAAAGTTCCAAAAAATTCGATGCTCCTTGTCATCCTTGTGGTGTTGTGATTTCGGGGGTTTTTTCAACCACCCTTAAATTATCTTCGCGCGTGGGGGTTTTTCTCATGAGGCTACGACGTTAAACCCCATAACCCCGCCACTCACGATCACGGGGTTCGCACCTTTCCCGGGTCTCAGACCCTCGCTCGGGAATACCCACAAACCCAACTACAGGGGCCATTACAACTCACCTACCCCATCATGTTTTGGTGCACTGCAAAGGGGTTTTTAGCACCATATTTAAGGGACCACATGGGGGGTCAAGGCTAGAGAGGGCGCGCCCTTTAAAAGCCTCCGGTTTTGTCAAAACGCCGATTTAAGCCAATTTACGACCCATTGGGCAGAACAGCACAAACGATATAAAAAATCCATCAATCCTTTTTTTTTTCAAGTGTTACAGCTAAATATTTTTTTTAGAGACATTTTGCAGTGTTGAGACTTTTTTCTTTTGTTTCCCAGTGAATTTTTCTCTTAGTACATCATGACCTTGATCAGACCATGTTTATCATGTACTGTTTTGCATTCATTTCTTTTAATCTCCTTAATTCGGGTTTTAAATTTTTCGTGCATTTTTTTTAAAATCTTTGTTTTTTGGATCTTTTTATACATTTAAAAAGTAAGTATTTAGTTTTTCCCTTTTGTTGTGGTGCAACATATACAATAAAGAACTTGTTTTTAAACTTCAAAATTTCCCAGGAATTAACTCAGTAAATTTTTACCTCATATTCTGCATCACAACTCAGTTTTGTCTTTTTTTTTTTTTCTTCCCAGAAATTTTTGTAATTTTTTTTTTTGCCCTGTGTTTTGAACTTCTTGTTTTCATACCCTTTTTTCACCCAGGTTTAATTTGCTTATTCCACAGAAAAAGTCCCATTTTAAAGTCCCAGCAAAACCAATTTTAAAAAAAATTTTTTTACACATAAAGTTTCTTTGCAAAAAAAAATTCAGTACTGTGTTTAGTTGATGTGTTGTGTCCGCATCTCTGAAAGGGTTTTTGTATCCTTTTTGTTTTTTTTTTTTTTGCACCAAATATTTTTTTTCATGTTTTT
The DNA here is from genome assembly GCF_026875155.1 of Cherax quadricarinatus. NCBI lineage: Eukaryota > Metazoa > Arthropoda > Malacostraca > Decapoda > Parastacidae > Cherax > Cherax quadricarinatus. The sequence continues at coordinate 32,776,214 of NC_069443.1, read as the reverse complement.
TTTGAACAAATTCACTTTTAGGAAATTTTTTTAAGTTCTCCTTTTAAAGTAAATTGTTCTTTGCTGTTTTTTAAAGTGCAGTTAAGAGTTAAAGTTTTCATTCCTGATATATTTCTTTTCTTGTTTTTAAAATTTTTTAAATTGCACATAACCCATTTTGCAATAATTCTTGTGCAAATATTTGTTGCTTTTAAAAGTTTTTCTTGCAGAAAATTTTTTGCATTTGTGCAATACATTTATTACAGTGCAGTTTTTATGCTCTGTTCGTCATAGTATTTATTCTGTCTGTCATTTTATTTTTTTTTCAGTGAATTTGTGTTTTGTTTTAATTTTTTTCACAAGTTTATTGAGTCCATTTATTATTTTTTTTGTGTATTTTCCTTGTTTGCATTTAAAGTAAAGACAACTCACTTCCATTTTTCAATTAAATAAAGTTGACAATTTGATTTGAGCAAAGTACAAGTTCCTTGATTTTTCAGTGTTGTTAAGTTGCATATTATTCTTGTTGAGTTCTTTGCTTACTGTGTAACTTGTCAATTTTAATTACTTTTGCAAATATTAAGCATTTTTTTTCCATTTAAGCTTATTGGTCTTCCTTCCATTTTTCTTGATTTGCCCTTCAGTATTTCACTGAGAAGATTCCCATCCTTTTTAACTTCACTTTAGTGTATCATTCCATCAAAGTCAATAGAATCATCCCATAGTAAAAATATTCCCCCTTTCTGACTGAAAAACAAACTAGCCCTTGAGCAATGCTTTGTTCTCACAGCTGTTCTAGATTTTTTTAAGTGCTGCGAAATGTGAAGTTCAGATAATTCTTTTAGATCCTGAATTACTTATTAACGTAGCCGAGCGTCAGGGACAGAAATTTTTCATTCCCGCTGTGTTTCCCCCCCTATACCTTTAGACTGCAGGGTATGTTTCCCTTGCCCCAATGTCCGGGGACACCAGACTGCCCTTTAGTGCACAGCCTATCCCTGCAAAGACTGCTATTCGGTAGAGTTTTTTCCACAGGGGATCCTTTTCAGAAAACGATTTCTTGCAACTATAATGCCATCTCTTGTTATGTGACAGCTGTCTGCAAAAGACGCTTGTTACAGCAGTGTTCCACTAGAGTGTCTGTTGTTGTTCCCAATGTTCCGAAAGGTATCCCCTCCGTTACAGTACTCGTCATTGTAAAAGTTATTTCTCGATAAATTTCACATGTTAAAGTTTTTAATTATTTTTTTATAGCTAAAACCCTGTCACGTGTGCGACTCGATTGAATACAGCATTTTTCATGTGTTCATTTCTTTCCCTTCTTGCAGTTGAGATAGAAAATTGTTCTCCCTTGCTCATATTGCGTGTTAAGCGTTAAATTTTTTTTTAACCGGGGGGGCACCACTCCACCGAGTTTTGTTCTTTCCTCCAGTAAGGGAAAAACTGTTACCTTATTCCAAACAAAACAGCCTACGGGGAAAGGTTAGCCAATGGGCCCTTACTATCCAAGAGTTCAAACCCCCTTTTGAAAATTTACCTGGCAAATCAAATGTGTCGCAGATGCTTTATCCGACACGATGTAGTTTCGCGATCCTCCATTTGCTGTCGAGGGGTCAAAAAAGCCCAAAGAACCCCTCCCCCGTGTTCTGGTGGATTCGATTCCCGCTCCGGAAGATCTTATTTTTTACTGGAAGCCCCCATACCCTTATGACTTTGTAACGAGCCCAAAAGTTACTGTAACGAACACCGAGTTGGGGACTTAAAACAGAAATTTTCATTTTGTAATTCCACAGTCACAGTGATTTTACCCGTAATTTTTGTAATACTCCTTCAGATCTCTCTCATCAAGGCATGTGTTAGCCATTTCAAGGAATTACCCTCCCCAAGATGAAACCATTCTCATACGTAAACCTTACCCTCGCGAATTGGGTTTTTTAAAAAGTACATAGTCTGTAAAAATTTAAAGCCAGATGAAAAAAATTTTTCAATTGTGTGTTTTATTATAGCTGATCGTTTGTCCAAAAATTTTCGTGTTCACTTCCCTCCGTATTCAGAATTAACAGTCTAGTTTGAGTGCACCGAAACTGCCTTTCTGTTTTAAAACCCCTTCTTTTTAATAATTTTTCTTCCCCAGAAACCGTAGAGTGATGAATAAGATCGATCGATCAATTCCATCCATATTTTATAAGATTTTTTTCTTAGTTTTAATGAACGTTAAAACCCATTTCTAAAATCTTTTTGTACCCTCCCTTATTTTTAAGTTTACATGAATTTGTTATTTTATAGAACAGCCCAGACCGCCTCCTTTTCACCCATAGTATATAGTGTATGTCGGGACGACATAGTACAGACCGAGCTTCAGCATAGTTGCTATCCCTGTATTTCCCCCGTATTATAACATACATATTAGTATCATCCCTGTGCTTTAGACACAGTCCCCTAGGCCCTTTTGGTTTTGGGGTGACGTCATGGGGATACCTGGGCATGATCCCTCTGCCCCGCCCTCCTCGGGGGCAGCCCTACAAGGGCGTAAAACAGGCTAGGCACCGGCTCCATCTCCATCTCAGTCTGACAATACACCTCCCATCCTACAAGTGTGTCTACCTTATCTACGATACCCTCCATTCAAGAACCCCTTACATATACGTGTATAGGCCTAGGGGTCAGTCCTATGTGTATGGGGCTGTGTGTATGGGGGCTGTGTGTATGGGGCTGTGTGTATGGGGCTGGTAAAATGGGGGCTGTGTGTATGGGGGCTGTGTGTATGGGGGCTGTGTGTAGGGGATCTATGGTTTTGGATCTATAGGTAGGGGATATATGGATATGGATCTTATGGGATCTTGGGACCAAGGGTCTGGGACCAAGGGGTCTGGGACCAATGGGTTTTGGGACCATACAGGATCACAATGAGAAACCCCACCAAAGACCACACTACTGGGGTGTGGTCTGCACGGTTGTACAAATGATTATATTTCTTGTACTCGCCTAGTTTTAGCGCAGGGTCGATTCACAGTTCCTCCACTGATTACTGGTTTCCAGGACCCTATCAACCTACTCTTGAAACTGTGTAAAATGTTCACCTTTCCCAACGTCAAACAAATATTCTCTTCATTATCAGTTATTCATCCAACTGCTACATTCTTCTAGCTTTTCTATCCATCTGTTGCATTCTTAAGAGCCTTTCTATCCACTTAAATTGACGTCTCGGGTACATACTGACGTCCCGGATACATACAACGTCTCATGTACATACGCCCGAGTACATACAGACGCCCCGGGTAACATACTAAACAAGTCTTGGGTACATACTGACGTCCCGGTACATACTAACGTCCCGGTGAAAACTAACGTCCCGGGTACAATACTGACGTCCGAAGTACATACTGACTCCCGGGTTACATACTAACGTCTCGGTACATACTAACGTCCCGGATACAAACTGGCATCTCGGGTGCATACTAACGTCCCGGGTACATACTGCATCTCAGGTACATACTGACATCCCCCGGGACATACTGACTTTCCCCGGTACATACTGACATCCCAGGTACATATTTTACATCCCAGTACAATACTGACATCCCGGGGACATACTGACGTCCCGGGTACATACTAACGTCCCAGGTATATATTGACCCCTCTGGGACAAACAAATCAAGCAACCGTTGCAAAGATGACTATTAGGTACTTAAATATGTAAAGTTAACCAGCTTTAAGGTGAAAAATCCGGCTTATAATACGAACAAAAGTGAAATTAAAACACATAACAAACACTTAGGTTTTTGATGATAATAATTATTATAGGCCGAAGAAGGCCCTAGGGCTGAAACAGTTCCGTATTACAATGGCCAAGTTTAAAGTGATCTTCAACGTAACTTATTTCCCAGCTCCACAACATATACACCGAATCAACCAAATTTTAAAAATGCTTAAACTAAAAATAACTTCCCATTCTTAAGTTTTACTAACTTTCCCATTTTTAAATTTTCCAAATTCCCATTCTTAAAATTTTTCTAACTTCCCAAAACTAAAGTTATTCAACTTCCCCATTCTTAAATTATTTTAACTTCCCTTTCTTTAAATTTTTTTCTAACTTCCCAATTTTTAAGTTACCTAACTTCCCATTCTTTAAATTTACCAATTCCCCGTTTTTTTTAGTTTCCCCCAACCCCCCTGTTCTTAATAAGCCCTAAATTCAGTGTTCTTAATAAACTAGCAAACTTCTCTTCTTAAAAACTACCCCAACCCCATTCTTAAACGCACATAACTTTCGTCACCCCCCTAAACTTACCGCAACTTTCCCCACCACATAATAGGATACCATAACTTTCCCCATCCTTAAATGCACCATAACTTAACCAACTCCATAATAAGCAACCGTAACTTCCCGCCTCCCCCCCCCCAAAAAAAAAAAAAATTACTGTAACTTCCCCCTTCTTAACAAACTACCATAACTTTCACCACCGCCAAAGCTACCATAAATTCCACATTTCAATATTGAGTTAGAAAAATTTTCTAGTCGAGCATCCTAGGTTAAAAATAGCGTGTTATTCTGACACTGACACTTTCTCTGACTGACACCCATCTTACACTCTTCCTATTCCTCATTTATCAGTTGCTCCTCTTACTCATTTATTAGCTGTTCCTCTCCCTCATTTATTAGCTGTTCCTTTTCCTCATTTATCAACTGTTCCTCTTCCCATTTATCAACTGTTCCTCTTCCTCATTATCAACTGTTCCTCTTCCTCACTTATCAACTGTTCCTCTTCCTCATCAACTGTTCCTCTCTCTCACTTATCAACTCTTCCCTCTTCCTAAACTTATCAACTCTTCCTCTTCCTCACTTATCAACTGTTCCCTTCCTCATTTATAAACTTTTTCCCTTTCTCTCTCATTTATTCAACTCTTCCTCTTCCTCACTTATCAACGTTCCTCTTCCTCATTTATCAACTGTTCCTCTTCCCATTTATCAACTGTTCCTCTCTCTCACTTATCAGGTGCTTCTCTCACGTACCTACATGGTTAATGGATGCCTTCATGTTGGGTAAAGGGGCTCATGATCTTGAAATTGGAGTTTCGTCCCTTTCCCTTTGGGTTCAAACCTGAAACCTCCCATTCCCCATGATTCTAAAAAACATTTTTTTTCCCCCCCCCCTCCTCACCAACCCTCCCCCATTACCACCAACCCTCTCCCACTCTCTTCTGTTACTGAGCTACCCCCCACTCTGTCTCAGAGAAACACCTCCCCCCCCCCTTCTATTCCCGTCATTTCTCACTGCCCACTCCATCTCTCTTATCTCTCTCCTCTCTCTCTTTCCTATTTTTTTCCTCTCACAATCACGTCCCATCTCTCCGCTCCATCACTTTCCGTCCTCCTTATATTGAAAAATATTTCCCGCTTCTTTTCCATCCCCACCACCACCACTTACACTTAACATCTCAATCATTTCACTCTCTCTCTCTCTCTCTCTTCCCCTCTCCCCTGTGTGTGTGTACTACACCTAGTTGTACTCACCCAGTTGAGGTTGCGGGGGTCCCAGTCCGAGCTCCTGGCCCCGCCTCTTCACTGATCGCTACTAGGGCCTCTCCATGAGCCGTGAGCTTTATCATACCTCTGCTTAAAGCTATGTATGGATCCTGCCTCCACTACATCGCTTCCCAAACTATTCCCCATTTAACTAAACCTACTCTGGGGGCTGAAGAAATACTTCCAAACCCACCCCTGTGATTCTTCTGTGTCTTCAGTTCCAACGTGTCCCCTTGTTACTGGCCCAATCTCGGGAAACATCCTTTTTTTTGTCCACCTTGTCAATTCCTCTCTTTTTTTTGTATGGTTTCTTACCCATTTTCCCCCCTTTCTCTCCGTCCCCATGTGGGGTCATTGATTTGTGTGTTGTGTGTGTTTTGTGTGTGGTGTGGTGTGTGTGTGTGTGTGGGTGTGTGTGTGTGTGTGTTTGTGTGTGTGTGGGGTGGGGTGTGTGTGCTTATTTTAAATATTCAAATTTTTTGCCCCAAAAAAATTCTTTTACCTTAGATTTTAAAAACATTTAGTTTTATATTATTTTTTCATACTTTTTTTTTTTTAAAAAAAACTGTGAAATATTATAATTTTAAGAAAAAATGGTAAAAATACTTTTGTAATTTTTTTAAAGTGCCGGGCCCAAACCTTTACTGTTCGTTACTTTCGCCCCTGACACTCGTAGCACCCCAAAACCCTTCTACATGCGTCCCCTACGTCGCCCCTGACACTGTAGCAGCCCCCCCCTTCCCGCCGGGACTGTTAATGGCTTTTTATAGGGTACTATTGCCTCGAGGTGCCAATCAGGGCTGTGGTTTGGCTGGAATTCGTTTGGGGCCAAAAACCACCCCACCACCACCAACAGGCGGGACGGGCCCACATGATTGCCCAAAGAGGTTTGGAATCCCGGGGGGGGGGGGGAGGGGAAATGAGGGGGGAATTTTGGGTTTTGGGGGAGGAGAGGGGGGGGTTGGGGGAGGGGAGGAGGTGGGGGAAAGTATGGGGTTTTGGGAATGATTGAGGGGAGAGGGGGTTAGGTGGGTAGGGGGTTAAAGGTTTGGGAGGGGTTGGGTAGGGGGGTTTTGGGGGCCCGGGAAGGGGGGGGTGGTGGGGGGAAAGGGGGGTGGGGGAATAGGTGGTTTGGATTAAGGATAGCGGGGGTTTGGTGGAGAATAGCGGGGGGGTTGGGGATGGGGGGTGGGGGATAGCAGGGGGTTGAAAGACAGCGGGGGGAGTGGAGGTTAGCAAGGAGTGGAAGAATGAAAAGGGGGGGGAGGATAGCACGGGGGGTTGGAGGGGGGGGGAGAATGGGGAAGGGTTTGGTGGGGGATTGGGAAAGGGGGGAGGATAAAAAGGGAAGAAGAAAAAAAAGGGTTTGGAAATTGGTTTAGGAATGTTAACTATCAAAAAAAAAGGGAAAAAAGGTAAAAAGAAAGATGAGGAGGGAAGTAAAAAAAGTCTATGTGAAGAAGATAAAAAAACGAAAACAAAAAAAAAAAAAATCCATGGGAAACCCAAGAAAAGTTTTTCTAGGGGAACGAGAGGGAGAAAAAATCTTTAAGAAGAGAAAAAGGGGAAGGAACGACAAAAAACAAAAAAAAACCCCACGAAGGGGGTTTTAATAAAAACCGAAAACGTAAACGTTATATTCAAAAGGTTTAAACCCCATGGGTCATCACTACACCTTTATTAAAATTACGGGTTAAAAGTCAATAACGAAATATAAAAAAAAAAAAAAACGTGCGACTTTTATGCCCTGAAAAAGTAGGGGCCCCGGTTTTTACATTTGCTGGGCCCCAGGCGCAGGCGAAAGGCACGGAGGCGGGGGGGGAAGAAAAAAGGGGGGGGGTTAGAAAGAAACAAGGGGGGGGGGAGGGGAAGAAAGAAGCGGGGGAGAAGGGGGGAAGGGGAATGATAGCGATTTTAAAAAGGGGGGGGGGGTTTTTGCCAAAAGGGGGGAAGGGAGTTAAAGAGGAATTTCCCCCCACCTTACGTGCCCCCCTTTTAAAATTTCCTCTGCAACCCCCCCCCTTCCCCCCCCCTCACCAGCTGGGGTTTAGAGCGGGGTTTTATGGCAAAAGGGCCGGGACTTTTCCACCTACCTTTCCCCGTTCTCTCCCTTTAATTCCCCTTTACCCCCCCCTGACTCTGTACCCCCCCCCACTTATTTTTACGCCTTTCCCTAAAAAAAGAGGCATTTTTCCCCCCCCCTGCCATTTAACACCCCCCCCCTTTGGCTTGTGCGTGGGGGGTTTGTGTAAAACCACACACCCCAAAACCCCCCACACAAACACACCAAACACACACAAAAACCCCCCACACACACCACCACCCCCCACCACACCACCCCACACAAAAACACACACACACACACACACACACACACAAAAAACAAAGTACGCAAAAACTTATCCACCCCAACTTATCTGGGCTCTGGTTATGTGGCTCAAGTCACGAATTTCTGATGGGGGTGAATGCAGGTTAAAAACCTGTTGAGGACTGACATAATGTTTGTAAAAAATTTCGCCAGTTTTTTCCTATTCGGTCAAAAACCCTATATATAAATCCAAAAACAACACTGCGACTAGCCAAGGGCTCGAAAGCTTTTTGTTTTAATACCATTGTTTTGTGAAATTTTTGTGCAATTTTTGGGGATCTTTATTTTTAGAAACGTTTTGGGTTTGCAAGTGGCTTCTTCAATTTGTATGCAGAGAAAAGGGAAGATGAGGAAGAGTTTGGGGTTTAAATTTTCCATCCCAAACCTGATTTAAAAAATGCAGCCCTATTCACGGAGATTGGGGGTTATTTCCTACAGGGGCAGAAAAGGGGGGGGAGCAGTGGTAGGCGGAAGTCACCGGGGGGAAAAACTCGCTAGTGGAAGTAGGTCGTTTTCTTTAGGGTTTTAAAGGGAACTTTGAAGAATTTTCCCCGCATCACCATCCCAAAAAAGTTGCTGTGTCTGACAAACTGACAGACGATCATTATCAACTTCTAGGTTTTCTAAAACCAAATTTTTTAAAGATTTTGGCTGGTGGTGATCAAGTTTTAGACCCTATTTAGGGCGACAGGTTTTTCAACCCCAAATTAACCCAAAATTTTTTGTCTCCCCCCCCATGTTTTTTTGGGGCTCTCCCCCCCTCATCACCCCTTTTTCATTCCCTTTTTATTTTTAAAAAAGGGGTTTTACCCCCCTTTTTTTCCCCCTTTTCTTTTCCCAACTTCCTTTCCCCAATAGCCCTCTTTTAATTTCCTTTTGGGCCTTTTGCCCTTACCCGCCCTATTTTTAAACTCATCCCCATTTTTCTCCTCCTGGGGCCCACTCTTCAACCCCTTTCCCCTTCCCCCATTTTTTTTCCCCTTCCCCCGTCGGGCCCCTTTTTAAATTTCCCCCTTTAAAAGTTTAGGAAATAACCCCCAAACTTCTCTCCCACCCCACATGGCGACTTTTTTTATTGTTTTGGTGTCGGGGTCCGTCCTCCTAAGCAACGTCGGTGTGTTCGCCCAGCTTTAAAGTCATCGGTAAAAACTACCTTTGTCAGTTTAAAAAAAAAAGGGATTATTTGAAATTTTTCAATCTACTTATTTGTCTGCGCCTTTAAGAGTTTTTTTTTTTCTTTTGGGTATATTATTTTATATATATAAATATATAATTTATTATATTTATATATTATATATTTAAAAAATAATTATATAATATATTCGTGCCGAAAATGTAAAATGGTTTAATTTTGCAAGAAAATCATTTTAAAATTTAATTTCCCTTTTTAAAATTTTCTCTTATACGTTTTAAAAAAAAAATTTTTTTTTGTCATTAATGTTGGTGTAAAAAAAAATTTTTTTTTCACCAAAAAGGAAATTTGGAAAAAATTACCCAACCTTTTTTAAAAAAAGAGCAATTTATTTTAGCCTAACCCCAATAAAAAAATTTTTTTTAGGGGTTGTTTTTCAAAATTTAATACTAAACCAAAAAACAGTGAAATATTTTTTTTTTTGTTTGGTTAGAATGATTTTTGGGCGAAATTATTGCATACACAAATTTTACTTGTCCTATAGGGCAAGATGAGGTTGCATTAACCCAAAAAATGGCAATTTCTGCCTATTGGGCACGAATAAAATATATATATAAAAATTATATTATTTATAATATATATAAATATAAAATTTTATTATATATATATATATATATTTTATATTATACAAAAACCAGGGGGCCAGGAGCGCGACTCGCCCCTGAAACCAATTAGGTGAGTACAAAACACATTTTTCATAAACCAAAATTTCTTAAAACATCTGTCGTATTTGTGAAACTGTGTGCAAAAAGTGTTTAAATTTTATCTGAGACAATCTAATAAAAACAAAACCTCGGGGAAAGGGGGAATATGAAAAACTAGCTAAAAAAAATATGTAAAAATTTTCGAGGCTACCGTCAATTAGAGGTTTTTGTATGACATGATCAGGTATTCATGACACAAACTTGTTGGTCACGAAAATTACTCTGGAGTTTCCCTACTCGGGTTATAGAACGTGACGAAAACATTTCGTTTTTCCCAGCAACCATGTTTAAAAAGGATGTTTTAGGGGGGACTTGTTTTACTGATATACAATAGAGGTTACATTTCTCTAGTGTAAGAATTTTTATTAGTGCACCCTACACTAAAACCTCGCTTTTCAAATTTTATTCACTTTTTTACTAGTTTCCCCCTAAACAAATTCCCCTAAAGAGTTAAACACACCCCCCGTCAGCTAACTCTCAAAACCACTATTCTCTTAGTCGTTCGCAAACATCCAAATAAAAATAGACTTACTCTCGATATCTTGATTCCCTCTAATTTACCTTACACTCCCCCAAAGACTGTAAACATAAATTCCAATAATTTTACTGCCTAGTCATAAGTTTGCCTGAGATACTTTAAAAAACAAAAACCATTCTCGTTACTAAATTATAAATTGTTATATTCTAAATTTTTTTTAAAAATCCTCAGTATTAAAATCTTTTAATTTTTAGTTAAATAACTTTAATATCAGTGTGCCCATAAAACCTTTTGTCAATATAGAGTAGAATTATTACACCACAATTGTAATTAAAAATTAATAAAATGTAAAAACCCACTTGTAATCTTTACAGGAAATAAACATTTTATTAATTTAGTTTAAAACAGCAACCAAATCTCTTCTCTTCTCTCCCTTTTTCTCTCTCTCCTCTCTTGCCATACAAAATTGACATTATTTGACCACACCACTTTTAGTCTGTGGCGCTTCCATTTTTCTGGTGTTGCCCCTGACCTCAGGGTCTCACCCGATATAAATGACGTAGGCAGAAGACACGTAAACATCAATTGTTAACTTGGGGGAAAGACCTCTTCATTACTGAAAACGTTTAATCCTATGCAAAACGCTATCCAAAAAACTGACTTGCTAATATCCACTTCTTTGGTTTTTGAAACGTACAAGATTGAATTTGGGGATATCCACTCGTCTCTTAAAAGT
>NC_069443.1:32738801-32764730 GCF_026875155.1 Cherax quadricarinatus | reverse complement strand
TTTAAAAAACCCCTTTAGTTTTAGTAGTGAGGCTGAAAGAGCCCCTTTAGCTGCATGTACGGGGCTGTAAGAGCACCTAGCTAGCAAGTGTGAGGCTGTAAGACGCACCTTAGCTCATGTAGTGAGGCTTAAGACGCACCTTAGCAGCATGTAGTGAGGCTATAAGACGCACCTTAGCTAGCATGTAGTGAGGCTGTAAGGACGCACCTTAGCTAGCATGTAGTGAGGCTGTAAGACCGCACTTAGGTAGCATGTAGTGAGGCTGTAAGACGCACCTTAGCTAGCATGTAGTGAGGCTGTAAGACGCACCTCAGCTAGCATGTAGTGAGGCTATAAGACGCACCTTAGCTAGCATGTAGTGAGGCTGTAAGACGCACCTTAGCTAGCAAGTAGTGAGGCTGTAAGACGCACCTTAGCTAGCATGTAGTGAGGCTGTAAGACGCACCTTAGCTAGCATGTAGTGAGGCTGTAAGACGCACCTTAGCTAGCATGTATAGAACAAAAGTCAGAGATAAGATAGGTCCCCTTAAAAATAACTATGGGCATCTTACTGACAAAGAGAATGAAATGTGCTCGATTTTAAATAATTATTTTCTCTCGGTTTTTACACAGGAAGACACTAATAATATTCCGGTAATTAATTTTTATAGTGGATCAGAAGAAGATAAATTATGTAACATCACAGTCACTAGTGAAATGGTTGTGAAGCAGATAGACCAACTGAAGCAAAATAAGTCACCGGGTCCTGGAGGTTACCTGGATACCTGGAGGTTATTCCGGGGATCAACGCCCCCGCGGCCTGGTCCATGACCAGGCCTCCCGATGGATCAGGGCCTGATAAAACTAGGCTGTTACTGCTGGCCGCCACGCAGTCCAACGTACGAGCCACAGCCCGGCTGATCCGGCACTGACTTTAGGTATCTGTCCAGCTCTCTCTTGAAGGCAGCCAGGGGTTTATTGGCAATTCCCCTAATGCTTGATGGGAGGCTGTTGAACAGTTTTGGGCCCCGGACACTTATGGTGTTTTCCTTAGTGTACCAATGGCCCCCCTATTTTTATTGGGGGCATTTTGCATCGCCTGCCCAGTCTTTACTTTCGTAGGGAGTGATTTCTGTGTGCAGATTTGGGACCATTCCTTCCAAGATTTTCCAAGTGTAGATTATGATATATCTCTCCCTCCTGCGTTCCAACGAGTACAGTCAAGTGCTTCCCAGTGTTAAGGTGCTTGACAGAACTTATACGTGCAGTAAGGATCTCTGTACACTCTCTAGATCTGCGATTTCACCTGCTTTGAATGGAGATGTTAATGTACAGCAGTTATTCCAGCCTAGAGAGAACAAGTGATTTGAAAAGGATCATCATGGGCTTGGATCTCTCGTTTTGAAAGTTCTCATTATCCATCTTATCATTTCTTTGCACGTGCGATCGTGGCACTGTGTGATCCTTGAAAATGAGATCCTCAGACATTACTACTCCCCGGTCCCTTACATTATTTTTCCGCTCTATTGTATGGCCGGAGTCAGTAGTATACTCTGTTCTAGTTATTATCTCCTCCAGTTTTCCATAACGGAGTAGTTGGAATTTGTCCTCATTGAACATATTTTGTTTCCTTTGCCACTGGAAAACTTTGTTTATTTTCTTGGGGTTTAAAACCGCGCCCTCAGCAGTGACAGCCTCTGAGACCCTAGTTATCCGAAAAGGATGATACGGTGCTGTGGTGTTACTTGTTTATGTTGTATGGGAAAAAGGAATAAGTTGGGGGCGAGTTTGTCCCCTTGTAAAAAGGCTCTTCACTATGGCGCCTCCGATTTTAAACTTGTTCCCATTTCTTTGTGTTCGATTTTTTTTGGAAGTTGGAGATCCATCTCCCATTTCCCGTTATTCTTTAGCAGTATTTTTGGGGGCTATTACGCCATGTGCTTTTTGTCAAATGTTTTTGCAAAAGTCTGTGTATTTCATCTGCATTTGATTTTTTCCAGTTATCAAGGCCCTGTCATAGTGATCAGTAGTTGTGAGGGGGAGCAAATGCCCTGAAGCCTTGTCCCCGGGATTGTGAGATTTTGGGAATCCAGGTGATTTGCAATCCTGCTTTTTAGCCTCTTTAAAAGTTTTTAGTGGGGGGAGTAGAGCTTTGGTTTGTTCTTAGCTAGTTTTGCTGCCCCCCCCCTTTAGGGGGAGTGGGGCTTTTCCCGTTTTTTTTAAAGTGACTTGGGGAAATTTTCCCCTGCCCAAAGCTCCTCCCCTAGTGTATTTTGGGGCACGGAGAGGGGGTTTCTTGCAGTTCTTAATGAAAACAGAGTTCCGATTTGGGGCCCCTACCAGTATCCATGTATACCTTTGTCTCCCATGTATCCATTTTATTACCCCCCCCCTGTACTCCCATGTACTCCCATGTATCCAGTACCCCCATGTACCCCCTTACCCCCCAAGTACTCCCATGACTACCTGTGTCCTTCTCCCAGTACCCCCCTGACTTCCTGTTTACCTTGTACTCCATGTATACCATGTATCCATGTACTCCCATGTCCCCCATTACCCCCATGTTCCCATGTACTCCCATGCACTCCTGCACTACCATGTACTAATGTATTCATGTACCCCATTTTCCCCCATGTACCCCCAGTCTCCCATGTACTCCAGTACAAACCAGTCTTCCATGTCCCCCATGTTCCCCCATGTACTCCCTTGTGCAAAACCCCCACCCCCATGTACTCCCATCCACTTTCAGCTTCCCTGTACTCCCCACCATTCCCATCATTCCCTGTCCTCCCATGGACTCTCATTTATTCCCATCATTTCCCATGCACCCCTAGTGCCCCCATCCCTTCACGCTTCCCAGTCCCCCCATGCACTTCCATTTTTCCCCATGCACTTCCATGACTTTACCCTTTCCCATGATTCCGTGTACTTCCATGCTTTCCCCATGTACTCAAGCACTTCCTTGCTTTCCCCACGTATCTCATGCATTTCTATGCATTTCATGTGCCCCTTACATCCCGTACTCTATGCACTCTGTGTTAATTATCCTAGCAGAAAAAATTTTTTGTTACACAAAAACCCGCACAGGGGAGAGGAGAGAAAGAGAGAGAGAGGAGAGGGGAGAGAGAGAGGAGAGAGAGAGAGAGAGAGAGAAGAAGGGGGAGAGAAGAGAGAAAAAATGGGGGAGGGGAAGAGAGGGGGGGAAAAGAGAGGGGGAGAGAATAAAACGACTTTTTGGGTCGAGTTGGTCATTTACAAAGTCACCTACACAGGGATGGGTGAGATGTTGGTCATGTGGGTTTTTTGGTCTTGATCGGGCCCTTCCACTGGTTTCCCACCCCCCCTATTTAAAAATCAGGGTTTTATTTTTATCCCCTATGTTTTTAGTTATAAAAGAATGAGGGAGACAGTATATATAGGGCAAAAGGGGGGGGAAGGGGGCCCATGAGAGGAAGAATAAGTCGGAGGGAGCAGAGCGCGTAGTGTGTAGTAGTGTAGTAGTAGTAGTAGTAGTGTAGTAGTAGAATGTAGTGTAGTAGAATAGTAATGTGTGTAATAGTGGGTTAGTTAGTTTTGTAGAGTTAGTAGTAGTGTAGAAAGTAGTATGTTGTATTAGTAGAGTGCAGAGTGTCAGTAGGGGGGGAAGAGGGGAGAGTAAGTCCCACAGAAGTACGACAAAACCAGAAGGGGGAAATAAAAGGCGAAACACTTAGGCAGAAGAAAGGAAAAACAAAAAAAAAAAGGAAATGGAAAGAAGAGGGGGGAAAAAATTTAGAAGAAAAAAAAGTAAAGTGACAAGGTTGTGAGTTTGGAACACTTTACCAGGTTGTGTGAAAGTCAAGTGACAAGTGTTGTGAAGTTTGGAACACTTTACCAGGTTGTGTGAAAGTCAAGTGACAAGTGTTGTGAAGTTTGGATTTTCCCGGTTGTGTAAAAAGTCAAGGACAAGTGTTGTGAATTTTGGGAAACACTTTCCCGGTTGTGGAAAGTAAGTGAAAGTGTTGTAATTTTGGGAACCTTTCCGGGTTTTGGTGAAAGTCAAGTGACAAGTTTTGTGAATTTTGGAACACTTTCCGGGTTTTGTTGAAAGTCAAGTGAAAATGTTGTGAAGTTTGGACACTTTACCAGGTTGTGTAAAAGGGAAAGAAATCAACACGGACACACCCAAGCAAAAATTTAAATCATTTAACATTGTGCAACATTTGGGGGTTCTTAAATGACTTCACAGTCCATCCCGGGAAAAGTTGAAAAACGGAGGAGCTTTGGTAATAGTCCCTCGTTTGAGTCGGTGTGATCGTCCATAAATGTTTTAAGGTTGGGATGTTATGGTTTGTTTTAAGAAGACGCTAACTGTGAAGATGGAAGTAGGTACACGTCGAGCAGGGGAACCAGCATTAAGTACTGTATCTCTAATATGAAGACAGGTTTTTGGGTAAAAAAAGACAAAAATAAAACTAACGTGAAATTATTGTGGCAACGTTTCGCCTCCCAGGAATTTTTGTTAACAGCTTTTGAGTCGCAAGTCAAACGTCAGTTTTGTTCCAGTCATGTATTGTTAAGCCCACTGTTTTGTTCCGTCACTGTATTGAAAAAGTCACTGTATTGTTCGGTACTGTTTTGTTCCGCACTGTATTGTTCCGTTAGTTTTTTCAATCACTATATTGTTAAAGTCAGTATTTTTCCCGTCATGTATTTTTCCCAGTTTTTGTATTGTCCAGTCATGTTTTTCCAGCCCATGTATTGCCCAGTCCCTGTATTTTCCGTATGTATTTTTCCCAACTGTTTGTTCGGTACTGTATTGTTCAGTCACTGTATTGTTCCGTCACTGTTTGTTCCGTAATGTATTTTTCCCAGCACTGTATTGTTCCCAGTCACTTTTTTTTTAGTTCTGTTTGTTCCGTACTGATTTTTCCCAAAAAATGTATTGTTCCAGTCTCTGTATTGTTCCAGTCACTGTTTGTTCCAGTCACTGTTTTTGGGTCCAGTCATGTATTGTTCCGTCATGTATTTTTTATTTACTGTTTTTTCCAGTTCTGTATTGTTCCATGTTTTGTTCCGTCACTGTATTTTTCCCAGTCCTGTATTGTTCCCGTCATGTTTTGTTGGTATGTATTTTTCCAGTCCTGATTGTTCCAGTTACGTTTTGTTTCAATCACTTATTTTTCCCAGTACGATTTTTCCCAGTCACTGTTTTGTTCCAGTTTTGTATTGCCCCGTCACTGTATTGTTCCGTCATGTATTGTTCCGTCAGTATTGTTCCATTCACTGTATTTTTTCCAGTCACTGTATTTTTTTCCGGCCTGTATTGTTCCATCCTGATTGTTTCAGTACTGTTTGTTCCGTAACTTATTGTTCCGTACTGTATTTTTTCCCAGTCACTTATTTTTCAGTCTCTGTATTTTCCAGTCATGTATTGTTCCAGTAACTGTATTGTTCCGTTTGATTTTTTTGACTGTTTTTTCCCAGCCTGATGCCCCCAGCCCTGTTTTGTTCCAGTCACTGTATTGTTCTTTTTTTCTGTATTTTTTCCAGTACTGTATTTTTCCCAATCACCTGTTTGTTCCGTCACTGTATTTTTCCCGCCTGTATTGTTTCCTTTTTATTGTTCGTACTGTATTGTTCCAGTCACTGTATTTTTCCCGGTCATGTATTTTTTCATCTTTATTGTTCCGTCACTATTTTTTCCCAGTCCGTATTTTCCGTCACTGTTTGTTCCGCATGCGTTTTTTCCAGTCACGTATTTTTTGTCATGTATTTTTCCCAGTCACTGTTTTTTCCAGTCACTGTATTGTTCAGTAAGTTATTTTTCCAGTCACTGATTTTTTAGTCACTGCGTTGTTCAGTCACTGTTTTGTTCCAGTCTTTTTTTTTCCCAGTCACTGTATTGTTCCAGTTACTGTTTGTTGTACGTATTGTTCGGCCCTGTATTTTTCCCAGTCATTTATTGTTCCGTCACCGTATTGTTCAGTAACGTTTTTTCCCGGTCACTGTTTTTTCAGTCACTGTATTTTTCCCAGTCACGTATTGTTCCAGTATGTTTGTTCCAGTCATTATTTTTCCCGTCTGTATTATTCCAGTACTGTATTTTTTTCCCTTTCATGCGTTGCCAGTCACTGATTTTCCCCGTCACTGTATTTTTCCCGTCATGTATTTTTCCCAGTCAGTATTGTCCAGTCATTTATTTTTCCCGTCCTGTATTGTTCAGTCACTGTATTGTTCCCGTCCCTGGTTGTTCCAGTCACTGTATTATTCCAGTTACTGTTTTTTCCCAGTAAATGTATTGTTCCGCATGTATTTTTCCCAGTCAGTTTGTTCCAGTCCTGTATTTTTCCCAGTCACTGTTTTGTTCCAGTCATTTAGTTCCAGCCCTGTTTGTTCCAGTAACGTATTTTTCCCGGTCACTGCAGTTCCAGTATGTATTTTTCCCAGTACTGCAATGTTCCAGTACTGTTTTGTTCCAGTCTCATATTGTTCCAGCACTGTTTGTTTATTACTTATTTTTCCCAGTCATGTTTTGTTCCAGTCATGTTTTGTTCCAGTAAATGTATTTTCCAGCCCTGTTTGTTGCGTCGCTGTATTTTTCCATTTACTGTTTTGTTCCTTCCTGTATTTCCAGTCACGTATTTTTCCCGTCATGTTTTGTCCCAGCCATGTTTTTTTCAGCACTGTTTTGTTAGTCACCGTATTGTTTGTCCCGTATTTTTCCCAGTCACGTTTTGTTCCAATCATGTATTGTTCCAGTCACTATTGTTCCAGTCACTGTTTGTTCAGTCTTTGTTTGTTAGTAAAGTATTGTTCCAGTCACTGTATTTTTCCCAGTCACGTATTGTTCCGTCCTTATTTTTCCCGTCACTTTTATTGTTCCGTAACTGTATTTTTCAAGTAAGTGTATTGTTCCAGTCCTGTATTGTTTCAGTCACTGTTTTGTTCCGTCACTGTATTTTCGTTAACTGTAGCCCAGTAATGTATTTTTCCCAGTACTGTTTGCCCCCGTCATTTTTGATGCAGTACTGTATTGTTCCAGTCATATATTTTTCCCGTCATGTATTGTTCCAGTCCGATTGTTCGTCAGTATTGTTCCAGTCCCTTTTTGTTCCGTCCCCGTTTTTCGTACTGTTTTGTTCAGTCCTGTATTGTTCCAGTCCTGATGTTCCGTCACCGTATTTTTCCCAGTCCGTATTGTTCGTCACTGTATTTTCCCAGTCATGTATTGTTCCAGTACGTTTTGTTCCAGTCATGTATTTTCCAGTACTGTTTGTTCCGTCACTGTATTTTTCCAGTCACTGTAATTTTCCCAGTCCTGTATTGTTCCAGTCCGTTTTTTCCCAGCCCTGTATTTTTCCAGTAAAGTATTGTTCCAGCATTTTTTTTTTTTTCCGCATGTTTGCTCAGTACTGTTTATTCCGTAACTGTCTGTTGCATCAGTACTGTTCGTCACTGACTGTTGCAGTACGTACTGTTGCAGCCCGTACTGTTGCGTCACTGTATGTTGCGTCATGTACTGTTGCAGTACTTATGTTCAGTCAATGTACTTTTGAGTCCTTACTGTTGCGTACTGTATGTTGCGTCATTCTGTTGCAGTCACGTACTTTTTGGTCACTGTACTGTTGCGTCATGTCTGTTGCAGTCATATACTGTTGCAGTCCTTACTGTTGCAGTCACTGTACTGTTCAGCATGTACTGTTGCGTCATTATGTTGCAGTCATTTTACGTTGCAGTCACTGTTTTTTGAGTCACTGTCTGTTGCGTCACTTTACTTTTTGCAGTCACTGTACTGTTGCAGCACTGTACTGTTGCAGTCACTGTACTGTTGCAGTCCTATATGTTGCAGTATGTATGTTGCAGTCACTGTATGTTGCGTCCTGTTTTTTTTCAGTCACTTATTTGCAGTCACTGTACTGTTGCAGTCCTGTACTGTTGCGTCATGTACGTTGCAGTCCTGTATGTTGCGTCACTGTATGTTGCAGTCCTTCTGTTGCAGTCCTTACTGTTGCAGTCATGTACGTTGCAGTCACTGTACTGTTGCGTCCTGTACTGTTGGTCACTGTATGTTGCAGTCATGTACTGTTGCGTCACGTCTGTTGCATCATATACGTTGCGTCATGTCGTTGCAGTCATGTACTGTTACAGTCACTGTACTTTGCGTCATATATTTTGCGTCACTGTACTGTTGCGCACTGTATGTTCAGCACTTACTGTTGAAAAGTCAGTCCTGCCCTTTGGGTACTCTCCATGTCTTCTTCAGTCAGGTCAACTTCAACATTATTTCCACTTTTATCATAATCGTCTGGGTTATTTTTGAGTGTTCTATATTTTTTTTTTGGGGGGGGAGGGGGGGGGGGGGGGGGGGGAGGGGGGGGGGGAGGGGGATGGGGGAGGGGGAGGGGGAGGGGGATGGGGGTGGGGCTTGAAAAAGGGGCCGGTAGGGCCCCCTGAACATTTGGCGAGAAGGAAAAAACGGCTTGGTAATTGTTTTGGGGCCCCCCTGGCCACTTGGTAAGATAGTACTTTGAGTTTTCCCGGGAATGGTGGTGGTGTGGTGGTGGTGTGGTAGTAGTAGTAGTAGTGGTGGGGGGAATATTGAGGGGGGTAGTAATTTTAGTAGTATTTGTGGTGGTTGTAGAACTACCCCCTTTTTAAGACCATACAATACTCGGGAAAAACCCACATTGAAAATCTTCAAATGATGAGAAAACTCCATCCCGGCTATAAAGGCCCTATCAGATTCCGGCGGCCTATATAGATTTGAAAAGCTGGGGGCTTTTCACAATGGGGAATGGAAGGTGTGTAAAGTGGGGGGAAGGGGGTACAGGGGGGGAAAGGGGGGCAGAAACAGGTAAGGAAAAAAAGGGCGTATACAAAAACCCTCCCTGGGCCCAATGAAGTGGTAAAATTGTTTAAAGAATGCGTTCAATCTCCTGAAAAGAGACGTGGTATTAGCAGCGTAAAAAACTTTTCCCGGGTTTTCCTTTTTGTTTCAGTGGGTTAGAAAGGAATAAATGTTCTCTTTGGAGAGATAAAATACATATGGAGGGTGAAAAAAACAAGGAGATCCTCTTGACCATTTCTTTCGTATAGCGTTAGGGAAATCACGAAGATGCACGAGTAAACATCTGGGTCCTAGGATGGACACTAGCAGACAAAAAGTCCTCCTAATGACCTTACAAGGTAATGACAGGGGACAGGAAATGGGTTCATCCTGAACCATCCAAAAGTTGAAAACATCTCGCAGTCAACAAGTATAAAAGAAATGAGATCAAAAAATCCAGGAGCAAGTCATTTCCCCCCAAAAAGTGTTTGTAGGAGACTCTGGGAAGCAATGCCATTGCCCAAATTTTCAGGAAGGAAAAAATTTGGAAAAGTTAAGGGAATGGGAAAAACGATAGGCAATCTGGACACCCCGAGGCCTTGTCCCTTTTACAAGTGTTTTAGTTTCCCGGTTGCATATTTCCTAAGTTTTGCACCTTCAAATTTTATAACCCTAACTGACGAATTGACAGTATTCGAGGAGATTTTTGAAAAATACTTAACCTTACTCTAGAAAGCGGGGAGTGGAAAAAAGCTACACTTCCTCGCTAGGGGATTGGTGTCCGCAAGTCATACAGATTGCGTTCCTTCTTTTTGTCCTGTGTATTGCCCAGAGAGCTTGTTTGCAGCGATTTCCCCGAAAATCTTAGGGGCAAGTTTGGGGTCCAGGACCCAAAAAATTTTTGACGGGCAATGATCTGGGTTAATCTAAAGGGCTCAGAAAAGATGCTCCCCCAAAACTCAAAAATAGCCTGGGTGGTCCAAAAGTGGAAAATTTCCTCAACAATGTTCAGAGTGTGTAGGGGGGGGATGGCCCGCCCCCTGGCAGTAGAGCCCTATGTGGGGACTTTCTGTTGGCTGTTCCCCAACTCCAGCTTGGCCACGTCTGGGCCCACGACCCTCCGCATCGGGTTGCCTTGATTGCGCCCCCATTCTCCCCCAACCAGGGTATTTTTGGCAGGGGAAGCAGCAGAGTTCGGGCCATGGTTTTGTTGGGCCCTAAAACCCAAAGGGATTGCAAGACTGGGGGTTAATAACATTAAAGGGGCCTAAACGCTGGATGCCCAGCGTTTAGGGAGCCACCCCAATATGAGATTGATGGCAGCCAGAAGCGTCCCGATGGTATCACCCCTTTAGCCTGGCGATGGGAAGCAGGTGGTGGGGACTATTCATGTGCATCTACCCCTTTGGGGTACCTATCTCCAAAACACCCGGGAGGAAGGGGGGCAGTGCCACTCGGGGTCCCAAAAAAACTAGAAAAATTTTGGAGAACTTGCCCATCTTATTGTTTTTTTCCCATGGGTCAGAGACCCTTGGTCATGGGAAAGAGTGCATTAATTCCCTTTAAAGGGTTTGGGGGAAAAAAGATCTCAGGGTAAAATAGGGATCCCCGGGGGCTAGTTTTCTGTTTTAGCGGTCAGTGCGGCTGTTAAAGGGGTAATGCCTGCCCGTATTTTTGGGGACAGCCCAGCTTGAGGGCGGATGGATTTTGCCTTATAAAAGGTGATAAAAGTAAAAATGTCCCCCATATGCCCCCCTTTTTTCAACATGTTCTCTTAAAACTTTGTACCTATTATGTAAAAAAAATATTCCTATTAGTAAAACAAAAAATATATATAAATAAATATATTTTAATTTTTTATATATATATTTATTTTATATATATTTATTTTTATATATATATATATTTATATATTATATATAATTATATATATATATATATATTATGTTAAGTTGGTTAAAAACTGTAGTGTAAAGCACCCTTTGGCAAAAACGTGATGGGTGAAAAAAGGTGAAGTTTTTCTTTTTCGGGCACCTGCCTTGGTGGGGGTCGGCGGTGTATAAATATATATATATATTATATATATATATAATATATATATATATATATATATATATATTTTAAATATTATATATATATATTTTTATAATATATATTATATATAATTTATATATATTTTATATATTAATTATATTTTATATTTTATATATTTAATTTATATTAATATATATTATATATATATATATTATATATTTTTTATGGGGTCGCGGGCCCCCCTCTGAAAAATTTTTTGGCTAGAGGAAGGGAAGAGGGTAGGTAGATTTTATGTGGTGTGCGGTGGTAGAAGGGAAGAGAGAGAGAGAAAGAAAGGGGAAAGAAAGGGGTAGAGGGGGGGGGGAAGGGGGGGAGGGGAAGGAGAGGGGATAAGAGGAGGGGAGAGAGAGGAGAATTCTTTCCCCATCTTCTAGCATTTAAATTAAAAACTGATGTCGGTTTAAAGTTTTAATTTTAGATAAACCTTTATTGTTTATCGATCCCCCTTCCTTCATCCACTAGAACAGAAATTCACTCTGGGTTTGAATTTAGTCCCCAACTCGAGTTGTCGAGCGTCCACCAAATTTTTTTGATAAAAACGAAATTTTTGAACTAAAACTTAAAATTTAAGGTATTAGATTCTTCTAATGAAATTAAGATGGTCGTTTAAAACCCCCAAACTAGGGGGTAGGGGGGGCTCCCAAAAAACCCCTTTTTAAGGGGGTTTTTCAATTCGCAAAGGGCAAAAAATTGTAGATGACATTATCTCTCGTCCCTGCCGATTCGAACCTACGACTCTGATAAAATACGTAGTATTACTCCACTAGGCCAATAAGGGTGTTTAATCCCCTTCCTCCCTTTTTAGAGGTTTCAAGGGTGAAACGGAGTGCCCTTTTGGTGTACACCTGTGTAAAAAAACCAAAGGTTTCCCCAGGTTCCAAGGGTGTGCCAAGCCCGTTTCACCTTTGGTGCAAGTGTTTCGTTTACTCCAGTACTTTAGTGCCCTTTGGGCCCAAGGGACTTTTTCTAGCCTTTCCCTTTTGGGAATTCTCGTGTTTCTTGCAATCCGGGTGGTTTGAAAGCTGAAAAATTTTACAACTTCGTTAACTTTCCAGTAGTCCTCAATACCCACTTTAATTGTTTTGAAGTTCTAATTAATTTCCGGTTAATCCCAAGTGAGTTTTAAAAACATAATTTTAAGATCTAAATAGATTTTTGACAATCACTTCAATTGTGCATAGAAAAAGGTTCTAAAAATTTTTTGTTAATTTTTATTCGAAAGTCATATTGTTTGCTGTAATTGTCACCTAAGTGTAATCCTAAATTTTAACTTTAGCAAAAGTCATGGGTTTTAAAATTAGAGTTATGTTTTTAAGTAATAATTTAAACTGGTCTTGAGTTTAAAATTAATTGTGAGAAAGGGCACGGTGACTGAAATTGTGTTTTGGTGACTGAAGTTGATAGTTTGGTGACCTGAAGTTTTTAGTTTGGTGACCCGAAATTGATATTTGGTGACCTGAAGCTGATGTCTTGGGACCTGAAGGTGTCTTGGTGATGAAGTTGTAGTCTTGGTGACCGAAGTGATAGTCTTGGGGTGAAGTGATAGTTTGGTGACCCGAAGTTGATAGTCTTGGTGACCCGAAATTGATATCTTGGGACCTGAAATGTTGTCTTGGTGACCCGAAGTGATAGTCTTGGGCCTGAAGTTGATAGTTTGGGGGACTGAAGTTGATGTTGGTGACCTGAAGTTGTTTGTCTTGGTGACCCGAAGCTGATAGTTTGGTGACTGAAGTGGGTAGTCTTTGTGACCAGAGTGGGGGAGTCTTGGTGACGAGTGGATAGTTTGGTGACTGAAATGGGCTCTGGGACCCGAGTGGATAGTCCTGGGACCTGAGTGGGTATCTTTGGGGATGGGTTTATAATCCCGGGGACCTGAAGTGGGTAGCCTGGGACCTGAAGTTGTTTATTTTTCAAAATTTCTAAAAAAGAAATTTAAATTGGAAAGGTTTTTTTTGCCAAATTCTCGTAGACAACAGCCTGATGTCAGGCTTGATCCACCGGAGGGGTGGTCAGGACCGGGCCAGGGGGCGTTGACCCCTGAATGCCCCCTAGGAGACTCAGGTAAATAGGTGGTAGCGTTTTTCCAACTTGCGTAAAAACCTCTCGCGACCCTCACGTCTCCAAAAATTCCCTTTAAAAACCGAAAATTTCCCCGGCGTTTTAGGGTGAAAGTTCCCCTCTTTTTTTTTTGGGGAGAAAGGACGGATTCCCGTGATCGAAGTATGCGGGGAAAGTCGTATAAAAAAAGGGAAGGGGGGGGGGGGGGAGTAACCCTTCCCGGGGTGACCCTTTGCGAAAGGGCGTATATGGTCGTACATACAAAATTTCCCGAAAAAAAACACACCACCCCTGGTTGGAGAAAGTCTCGTCTCACACTTCCCCCGGTATTACACATTGTTTTCTATGCCCCTCAAACCTTCGGCAAGTCTAAACAGTATCGTGGTTAAAAAGGAAATAAACCGAAAGGGCATGCTTTCCCCGGGTCAACGCCCCCCGGGCCCTTCAAGAGAGAGTAATTAGCCAGACGGGGATGTTGCCTAATATTTTCTGTTTTTTTACATGAAAAATCGGAAATATTATATATTATAATATATATTTTTATTATATAATTTTTATTTTTATATTATTATAATAAAATTTTATATATAATATATTTTTTTTTATTATTATCACATGGCGATTCCCACCCAAGGGAGGGTGGCCGAAAAAAGAAAAAACTTTCACCATCATTCCATATATAATTATTTATTTTATATTATATATATATATTATTAAAATTTATTATATTTAAAAATAATATTTTTTTATATATATTTATATTATTAAAATTTTTTAAATTTATTATATTTTTATATATATATTATATTTTATATATATATATTAATATATAATATATATTCGTGCCCAAAATGTAAAATGGTCAATTTGCAAAAAAATCATTTAAAAATTTAAATCCCTTTTTGAAAATTTTTCTTTTAGGTTTAAAAATATATTTTTTTCATTAAAGTTGATGTAAACTTTTTAATTTTGCCCAAAAGAATCTGAGAAAACTTACCAACCTTTTAAAACAAGAGCAATTTTTTTTGCCTAACCCCAAATAAATATATTTTAAATACGTTTCCTGGAGGTTACCTGGAGGTTATTCCGGGGTCAACGCCCCCCCCGGCCGGTCCAGACCCCGGCCCCCGAGGATAAGGGCCTGATCAACTGGTGTTAGCGGCCGCCCGCGTCAAAAGTAGAGCCACAGCCCCGGGATCCGGCACGGGTTTAGGTATCTGTCCGTTCCTTGAAGGCAGCCAGGGGTTTTTGGCCAATTCCCCTAATGCTTGATGGGGGGCTGTTTAACAGTTTTGGGCCCCGGGCCCTTGTGGGGTTTTCCCTTAGTGTCCAATGGCGCCCCCCCTTTTTTTGGGGGGCATTTTGCATCGCCTGCCCCAGTTTTTACTTTCATAGGGAGTGATTTCTGTTGGCAGATTTGGGACCATTCTTCAAGATTTTCCGGTTGATTTTGATAAAAATCTCCCTCCTGGTTTTCCCAACGAGTACAAATCAAGTGCTTCCCAAACTTCCCCGTAGTTAAAATGCTTGACAGAATTTCGTCGTAAAGGATCTCTGTACATCTTAGATCTGCGATTTCACCCGCTTTTAAAGGGTGTTAATGTAAACAGTATTCCGCCCGAGAGAACAAGTGTTTTAAAAGGATCATCATGGGCTTGGCATCTCTCGTTTGAAATTTCATTTTCCATCCCATATTTTCTTTTCACGTGGATCGTGGCACTGGTGGATCCCTTGAAAGTGAGATCCAGACTTTTCTACTCCCCGGTCCCTTAAATTTTTTTTCGCTTATTGTATGGCGGGTCAGTAGTATTTGTTCTAGTTATTTTCTCCTCCGTTTTCCATAACGGAGTGTTGGATTTGTCCCATTGAACATTATTTTTTACCCTTGTTTTGGAGGTTAACCCGGTCCTCAGCAGATGACGCCTTGCAGATTTGGGGTTTATCCGCAAAGGATGTACGGGGCTGTGGTGTTTTTCTTGTTTTGTTGATTGAGGAAAGGATAAAATGGGGGCGGTTGTGCCCTTTTGGGGCGAGCTCTTCACTATGGCAGTCGTTTAACTTTTTGACCCCTCTTTTGTGTTCGATTTGTTAGGAAGTTGAGATTCCCCACTTTCCCCCTTTTTCCCTTTTGCAGTTTTTTGGGTTTAGCCATGATCGCATTTTCAAAAATTTTTCAAGTCGTGTTTTTCATCTGCATTCTGATTTTTTTCCCGTGCATCCCAAGGCCCTGCTGTGACGATGTTTTTTGGGGAGGGGGCGATGCCCCTACCCTGTTTCCCCGGATTGGCAGATTTTGGGGTCCCGGTGTTTGAAATCCTTTTTTAGCCCCTTTTAAAAATTTTTGTGGGGAGTCGGGGGTATTGGCGTCTTGTAAAAAGGGGGTGAAGGAGGGGGTTACCCTTTTTTTTGGACGGGAATTTAAGGGAGTCCCCCTTATTTTTGGGCCCCGGGGGGTTTTTTAGTTCTTTTAAAAAAGCCCCCGGGGGCGGGTGGTTGGCGTTTGGGGGGGCCCAAATTTTGGGTTGGGGAAGGGGGAAAGGGGAAATTTTTGGGGGGCCCCATGGGTTTTGGGGCGGGCGGGGCCCCGGGGGGGTCGGGATTTAAAATTTTCTTTTTTCTTTTTTTTATTTTAAGTTTTTCTGAATTTGGGGATTAGTGGGTTTTTCCCTTGTTTTTGGATTTAAAAAAGAAAAAATTTTTGTTTTTTTTAATTTACAAAGTTTAAGCTCCCGCCTTCCTGGTTCTTAAATCATTTAGTTTAATTCGAATTTCACTTTGGAGGTTTTGTGTATCAGATATTTTGCACCTAGGGGGCCGGGTTTGTGGTCTTCTGTAAGGGGGGTCTTTTTTTCCGTTTTCTGTTTCTTCTTTCTTAGGGGAATATGGGTAGAAAATGTTGGCACCCGGAATTGATCTTTCCCTGGTTTGGTCCATGTCTTTGTTTCCAAATTTTGTTTAGGAAAGTTTACTTCCAGTTAGTTCTTTTGTTAAATTGATTTTGAAGACCTTCAGTACGCATTCTTGTTAGGACCCTTCATTACTTGGGCTTCTTAGATTGTGATCGGAAAGTTTTTTTTGATTTTTAGCCCTTTTGGTCCATTTTTGGAATTAATGTTTTTTAAATTTGTGGTCCATATTCTGGTTTAAGGTGTTTTTTGGAGAAAATTAGTACTTTGTGTTTTTGGCCTTTTTCGTTTTCGGGGGTTGTTAAGTATAATTATTTTTTAAATTTTTTTTTTATGCCTTTTTGGGGAAAACAAAATGTGTGTTTTGGGGATAGTGGAAGGTTTCCAAACAGTTCATTTTGACTTTCCTTGTTGGGGGGATTGGGGGTTTGTATAAAACCCCAAATGTATTTTTTCCATTTTTTGTAGTTATACCCATTGTGGTTTGAATGGGCGAAAAAGGTTTTAAAAATTGACCCAACCCCCCTTGGCTGTTTTTTTGTGATCTTGGTTGTTTAAACCACATCATATTTTGTTCCCGTTTTTTTGTGTATCTCTGTGGGCGCAAAAATTGCATTTAGGGGCTCACTAGAACCCCCTTGGCCCCGTATATTTTCCAAATATGAAAGGTTTTTTTGTGTTTGTTGGGGGATTTTTTTATTGCCCCTAAAATAGTTTTAATTTCTGGAGGGCCTGGGGGATGGTTTTCCTCCGTAACAGGCTCCAAGGTGGGGATAAAATTTTGTTATTTTTTATTTTCTTTTTTTTTTTCCTGCCACTAAAAAATCACCCGGGGGGGGTTTTGGGTTGCTTAGCTACTATTGTTTGTCTTGTGGGGTCTGTGCCTCCCTGGTCCCCTTTTTGATGGTATGCAGGGCACTGTGTTGTAAGCTTTGGAGGACCGAAAAAAGGGCACATTTTTTGGGGGTGAAAGAAAGTACAGGAAAAAAGAAGACACTCCTTTAGCAGGAGGTCGCTACATTTTTTGGGATGGTTTAAAATTGCATGTCCATTTTTTTTTTCCCCGTTTTCCCTGCTTTAAAATGCCCCAAACATAATATTTTGTAAAAACAAAAACAACAAAAATATTTTTTCGTTAGGTTCAGAATGATTTTGGCGAAAATTGGATACACAAAATTTTCCTTGTCCATATGGGAAGTTTAGCGTTGTATTTAAACCAAGACGCAGTTTTTGCCCATTCGGCCGGGCATTTAATATATATTATTTATATATATATAAATATTTATATATATTAATTATATTTATATTTTTTATTATATATATTTATATTATATTTATTTTATATGTACTAGTTTCTGTCTCCCTGTGTTTAATTTGGATTGACAAATATTTATTATAGTTGTTTTTTAAAGGGGTAAGCCTGGGGGGCTTTGGGCAGATGACCAAAAGGGTCCCGTGGGGGGTGTATATTACTAAGACTCGCATCAGGAAAACTTAATCTCTGACGAAAAATAACCCAAAATAACTGACTAGCCTAAGTAAAACCAAACTAATGTAACCTGACCTAAGTAAATAAGTAAAATCTAACGAACCTGCCCAAAGTAAGTAAGTAACTTAGTAAGTACTGACCTAACCCCAAAAAACCGAGGTTCAGTTCTGTTTCGTTTTTGACCACAACAACAATTTTGAAACGAGGAGAAAATTGATGGTGTTCTCCGTTGATAAACAACAACCCTCTGTATTACAACAAGGAAAAGGGAAAAAGAAAAAGGGTTGATACGGGACGTCGATGCATTAGTAAATTCATTCAAACAATGTTGAGGTAAAACAAACCCAATAAAAACAAATTGAAAGCGACCCTTGCCCCCTCCTTGGGGTGGCCCGTACCCCCCCTTGGGGGGGAAACCCACCCCGTGGGGGGCCCCCTTTATTGGATAAGATTCCTGTGAAAGTTGTTGTGAAAGAACCGTAAATCCCCTCTGAGGAGTGACCCAGTGTTTAAAGAGGATCTGGCCATGATCTCTGATGGTGGTGGGTGGATGGTGGTGGGTGGATGGTGGTGGCTGGAGATGGTGGTGATTGGGTTTTATATTATTATATATATTAATATAAAATATATTATTTATATTATATATATATATATATTTTATATATTTTTATGTATGTTTTATTATATATATTATTATATATATATATATATTTATATATATATATATATATATTATATATATATATATATTTATATATATATATACTATATATATATATATATATATATATATATAGTAGGTTGGTGACAGCAACCACCAGGGAAGTATACCGTCCTGCCCGATGACTGTGAAACAGAAACCTGTAATGTTTTGCATGATGGTAGGATTGTGGTTTCTTTTTCTGTCTCATAAACACGCTAAGATAACAGGGATATTAGCTACTCCTACTTACACTTTGGTCACACTTCACAGACACGCACAGGGATATTAAAATATACATACATCTAGGTTTTTCTCCTTTTTCTAAATAGCTCTTGTTCTTCTTTATTTCTTCTATTGTCCATGGGGAAGTGGAAAAGAGTCTTTCCTGTAAGCCATGCGTGTTGTATGAGGTGACTAAAATGCCGGGGGCAATGGGCTAGTAACCCCCTTTCTGTAGACATTTACTAAAAAAGAGAAGAAGAAAAACTTTATAAAACTTGGGTGCTTAAATGTGCGTGGATGTTAGTGCGGATGACAAGAAACAGATGATGCTGATGTTATGAATGAAAAGAAGTTGGAGTCCTGGGCCCCAAGCGAACAAAGCTGAAGGGGGTAGGGGAGTTTCAGTGGGGGGAAATAAATGGGATTAAATTGGAGTATCTGAGAGAGTTAGAGCAAAGGAAGGGGTTTGCAGTAATGTTAAATGATCAGTTATGGAAGGAGAAAAGAGAATATAAATGGTAAATTCAAGAATTTTGGGGTTTTTAAAGTAAAGGGTTTTGGTGCGAAAGGGGTCAAAAAAAAAAAAAGCGTGTATGCCCCGGAAAAGAGGGAATGTAGGGAGAGAGGAGTTTTTGGGGGAGATTTTAAAGTAAATGTTAGGGTTTTGAACCAGTGAGAGAGAATTTTGGGGTAGGGGATGAATGCTAAATTTGGAGAAATTTTTAGAGAGGGTGTGGTGGTAATTTTGGGGTGCCTTTTTGTAAATGAAAAGGGGGCCCCTTTGATTGAACTTTGTATAGAAAGGGGTTTTAGTTATAGGTAAACATATTTTAAAAAAAGAGGAAAAAAAGTTAAAAGATATGATGTAGGGGAATGACGTAGTTTTTTGGTTTGTATTGGTTGTAAAAGATTTTTTGATTTTAGATTCAGGAGTACATGAAATAGGGGGGCCACAGATATTCAGCACTTTCTTTTTGTGCACACGAGGAAAAGGAGAGGGGGAAAAAGGAGAATAGAAGTCAGGGAAGGAGAAGTAAAGGGTTTTTAAAAAATAAAAGGGGGGCAGTTGGGTAAGATATAAACAGTTTTGGAGGAAATGGGCTAATGAGAGATGGGCAATG
Source organism: Cherax quadricarinatus (assembly GCF_026875155.1). Classification (NCBI taxonomy): domain Eukaryota; kingdom Metazoa; phylum Arthropoda; class Malacostraca; order Decapoda; family Parastacidae; genus Cherax; species Cherax quadricarinatus. The sequence continues at coordinate 32,745,349 of NC_069443.1, read as the reverse complement.
GGGTCAAAGAGGTATGGGGTGGTTTAAAAATGTAGTGTTAGAGTGTTCAGCAAAAAGTTTGGGGTTTAAAGGAAAGTGGGTCGGGGGGGGAAGAGGAGCGTTTGGGGGAATATGTGTAAAAGGGTAGAAAGGGGGAAAAAAAGTTAGCATATGAAAAGTTTTTTACAAAGAGAAGGGGGGGGAAAAGAGTTATGGAGAAAAAAGGAGGTTAAGGGGGAGTGGTGAAGCAATGTAAAAAGAGAGCAAATGAGGAGTGGGTGAGTGTTATCAAAAAATTTTGTTGAAAAAAGAAAAAGTTTTGGAGTGAGATTAACAAGAAAGGGAAGCGGGAAAACAAATGGATTTGTCATTTAAAAAATAGGAGAGGAGGTTTTTAAAAATGGGGAAGAGGTATTGGGAAAGATGGGGGGAAATTTTTGGGGAAATTGTTAAATGTTGATGAAGATAGGAAGCTGTGATTTCGGTATAGGACAGGGGGAAATAACATCTTGTAGGAGTGGGAAGAGCCAGTTGTAGGGGGGGGGAAGTTCGTGAGGCAGTAGGGTAAAATAAAAGGGGGTAAGGCAGCGGGGTTTGATGGGATAAAGATAGAAATGTTAAAAGAGGTGGGGATATGTTTTGGGTGGTTGGTGCAATTTTTAAAAATTTTGGGAAAGGGGTAAGGTCCCCTAGGGTTTGGCAGAGAGCAGATGTTCCTTTGTATAAAGGCAAAGGGGAAAAAGAGGTGCAAAAATTATGGGGGGATAAGTCTGCTGGTTACTGGTAAAGTGTATGGTAGGTTTTATTGAAAAAATTTTAAGAGTAAGACGGAGAATAGGATAGCGATGAAAAAAGGAGGTTTTGGAAGGTAGGGGGTTGGGGACCAGGTTTTTACAGTGAAACATTAAGTGAACATATTTAGAAAAGGGTAAAGAGGTCTTTGTGGCATTTATGGATTTGGAAAAGGGTATGACGGGGGGTAGGGGGCAATTGGCAGTGTTGAAATGTTGGTGTAGGGGTGGGTTTTCTGAAAGCAGTGAAGAGTTTTTCGGGATAGTGAGGTCAAGTTAGAGTATGTAGGAAAGAGGGAAAATTATTTCCCAGTAAAAGTAGGCCTTGACAGGATGTGTGATTTCCCGTGGTTGTTTTAATATTTTTATGATGGGGTTTTTGGAAGTAAATGCGAGGGTCTTGGAAAGAGGCGTGGAGTTAAAGATAAAGAATCACCCCAAAAGTGGGATTTGTACAGCTGCTCTTTGCTGTGACACTGTTTTGGGAGATTTGAAAAAAAGTTGCAGGATTGTGGAGAATTTGGTAGGGGTGTGAAAAAAGAAAAAAAATTAAAGGTGAATACAGGAAAGAGAAGGTTTATGAGGATAAAAAAAGGGGATTAGGTGATGAAAGATTAAATATCAGATTGGAGGGAGAAGTATGGAGGAGGTGAAATGTTTTCAGATATTTGGGGTGGACGTGTCAGCGGTGGGTTATGAAAGATGAGGGAATCATAGAATTTTATGAGGGGAAAAGATGAGTGGGCATTTGGGTCTGTGGAGACAAAGAACTTTGTCCTTGGAGGCAAAGAGGGGAATGTATGAGAGTTTTGTTTTTTCCAAACTTTTATATGGGTGTGAAACATGGGTGATGAAAGTTTCAGCAAGGAGAAGGTGGGGGCAGTGGAGATGTCATGTTGGGGCTGTGTGGTGTGAATATAATGCAGAGAATTCTGTTTGGAAGTTAGGAGGAGGTGGGGGATTACAAAACTGTTGTCCAGAGGGTGGGAAGGGTTGTTGGGTGGTTCGGACATGTAGAGAGAATGGAGCGAAACAGAAGACTTCAAGAGTGTATCGTCTGTAGTGGAAGGAAGGCGGGGTAGGGGGGCCTAGGAAAAGGTTGGAGAGAGGGGGTAAAGGAGGTTTTGGTCGAGGGGCTTGGACTTCCCGCAGGGATGCGTGAGGTGTTTTTGATAGGGTGAAAAGGAGACAAAGGTTTTTAATAAAAATTTGGTTTCGTTGGAGTGGGCAAAAGTAAAAATTTAGAAGGGGTTAGGGAAACCCGGGAGGCCCGGCTTTGGCCTGGGATGGGAAAGTACAGGCCTGCATTGAAGGGGGGGTTTTTAATGTTGCGTTTAAAAAACTGTAGGTAAAGACCCCTTTGGAAGCAGTGATGGAGTGAATGTGGTGAAGTTTTTTTTTTTGGGCCACCCCGCCTTGGTGGGAATCGGCCCGTGTGATAATAAAATATTATATTATATATATTTTATATATATATATATTTTTATATATTTATATAAATTTTATTTATATATAATATATATATATTAAATAAATATTTTATATATATATATTTTTTATATTAAAGGGGTGGAGGGGGAAGCCCAGTGGAAAGGGTCGTTCAGATGATAAAAGCTCCAATGTGGGTATCACATGACTAAGGCCCCCGCAGGAACACTTGTCCCTTTTCCCCGACAAAACCCTTTCCAAACTAACCTAACTAAACCCAACCTAAACCCAACCTAACCCAACCTAACTAAACCCAACCTAACCCAACCAAACCTAAAACCCTTTCCTAACCTAAAATAACCTAACCCAACCCAACCAACCTAACTAACCCAAACCCAACCCAACCTAACCCATTAAAAAGAAAGGTTTCAATATCATAAGATGAAAGTTAGACACATGGGCAAAATCTGGGTTTTTATTGTAGACGTTTCGCCATTCAGTGGCTTTTCAATCAGTTTTGGAATAAATTTGAAGACAGTGAACTAATAAAAAAATGAGGAAAAACAGTCCTAACCTTGGGGGTTGGTGTGAAAAGCACAGTGTCGTGAAGATTTGGAGCGAGGCAAGAACTGGCGCTTATATACTAACACCCGGTGGACTGTGGACGGGTAGCAGACAAGGATAGTCATGGTACGCAGGAGTCCCGTGGAAGCAGGGAACCCAAAAGGGGTGTCAGCTTGGGCTGTTAAATTGTATCTTGTACATGTGGAAATAAAAGATTATTTTTATTTTATTAGTTTGGGGATGTTTGGTGCATTATTTTATTCCCTTTGCTCTAGTGTGAGAATTCAGCTCTTGGGGATTTAGAACATTTTTGGGCAAATTAAGTCAATTTTGGCCCCCCGGATGCGACCCCCACAGTCGATAATTGCTAGGTGAACATGGACAGCAGGCGTCCTAAGGAAACATATCCTAGTCAACTCTCTCTACAAAGTTTATGTATATTGAGGTAAAGTACACATAAGTACAATTATATAGATTACATTACCTAGGCAACACAACCCGGACATAGGAGACAGGAGCCGAGGGCGACGCTTCGGTCACACTTAATCTCCTTAAAGTTATAACTGCATAACCCTAGTGATTAATTTCCACTAACTTATACATCCCCGACCATTGCCCCGACAACTGCCCCGATCATTACCCCGACCATTGCTCCGACCATTGCTCCGACCATTTCCCCGACCATTGCACCGACCATTTCCCCGACCATTTCCCCGACCATTGCTCCGACCATTTCCCCGACCATTGCACCGACCATTTCCCCGACCATTGACCTGACCATTGCCCAGACCATTTCCCCGACTATTGCCCCGACCATTGCCCCGACCATTGCCCCGACAACTGCCCCGACCATTTCCCCGACCATTTCCCCGACCATTGCTCCGACCATTTCCCCGACCATTGCACCGACCATTTCCCCGACCATTGACCTGACCATTGCCCAGACCATTTCCCCGACTATTGCCCCGACCATTGCCCCAACCATTGCCCCGACCATTGCCCCGACCATTGCTCCGACCATTGCCCCGACCATTGCCCCGACCATTGCCCCGACCATTGCCCCGACCATTGCCTACTGTCCACTAGTACAAGAAAGTACAATAATTAGGTGCGCGTCATATACACATAATTATCATTAGTTGGAACTAGACCTAGTGGCTTTCTAACTTTGTCACTTCTAGCCAAAGATCTCAATAGTAGTAATAGTAATAGTAACAGTAGTAGTAATAGTAACAGTAGTAGTAATAGTAACAGCAGTAGTAATAGTAGCAGTAGTAATAGTAACAGTAGTAGTAATAGTAACAGTAGTAGTAATAGTAACAGTAGTAGTAATAGTAACAGCAGTAGTAATAGTAGCAGTAGTAATAGTAACAGTAGTAGTAATAGTAACAGTAGTAGTAATAGTAACAGTAGTAGTAATAGTAACAGTAGTAGTAATAGTAACAGTAGTAGTAATAGTAACAGTAGTAGTAATAGTAACAGTAGTAGTAATAGTAACAGTAGTAGTAATAGTAACAGCAGTAGTAATAGTAACAGTAGTAGTAATAGTAACAGTAGTAGTAATAGTAACAGTAGTAGTAATAGTAACAGTAGCAGTAATAGTAACAGCAGTAGTAATAGTAAGCAGTAGTAATAGTAACAGTAGTAGTAATTAGTAACAGTAGTAGTAATAGTAACAGCAGTAGTAATAGTAGCAGTAGTAATAGTAACAGTAGTAGTAATAGTAACAGCAGTAGTAATAGTAGCAGTAGTAATAGTAACAGTAGTAGTAATAGTAACAGTAGTAGTAATAGTAACAGTAGTAGTAATAGTAACAGTAGTAGTAATAGTAACAGTAGTAGTAATAGTAACAGCAGTAGTAATAGTAGCAGTAGTAATAGTAACAGTAGTAGTAATAGTAACAGTAGTAGTAATAGTAACAGTAGTAGTAATAGTAACAGTAGTAGAATAGTAACAGTAGTAGTAATAGTAACAGTAGTAGTAATAGTAACAGTAGTAGTAATAGTAACAGTAGTAGTAATAGTAACAGCAGTAGTAATAGTATACAGTAGTAGTAATAGTAACAGTAGTAGTAATAGTAACAGTAGTAGTAATAGTAACAGTAGCAGTAATAGTAACAGCAGTAGTAATAGTAGCAGTAGTAATAGTAACAGTAGTAGTAATAGTAACAGTAGTAGTAATAGTAACAGTAGTAGTAATAGTAACAGTAGTAGTAATATGTAACAGTAGTAGTAATAGTAACAGTAGCAGTAATAGTAACAGCAGTAGTAATAGTAACAGTAGTAGTAATAGTAACAGTAGTAGTAATAGTAACAGTAGTAGTAATAGTAACAGTAGTAGTAATAGTAACAGTAGTAGTAATAGTAACAGTAGCAGTAATAGTAACAGCAGTAGTAATAGTAGCAGTAGTAATAGTAACAGTAGTAGTAATAGTAACAGTAGTAGTAATAGTAACAGTAGTAGTAATAGTAACAGTAGTAGTAATAGTAACAGTAGTAAGTAATAGTAACAGTAGTAGTAATAGTAACAGTAGTAGTAATAGTAACAGTAGTAGTAATAGTAACAGTAGTAGTAATAGTAACAGTAGTAGTAATAGTAACAGCAGTAGTAATAGTACAGTAGTAGTAATAGTAACAGTAGTAGTAATAGTAACAGTAGTAGTAATAGTAACAGTAGCAGTAATAGTAACAGCAGTAGTAATAGTAGCAGTAGTAATAGTAACAGTAGTAGTAATAGTAACAGTAGTAGTAATAGTAACAGTAGTAGTAATAGTAACAGTAGTAGTAATAGTAACAGTAGTAGTAATAGTAACAGTAGCAGTAATAGTAACAGCAGTAGTAATAGTAACAGTAGTAGTAATAGTAACAGTAGTAGTAATAGTAACAGTAGTAGTAATAGTAACAGTAGTAGTAATAGTAACAGTAGTAGTAATAGTAACAGTAGCAGTAATAGTAACAGCAGTAGTAATAGTAGCAGTAGTAATAGTAACAGTAGTAGTAATAGTAACAGTAGTAGTAATAGTAACAGTAGTAGTAATAGTAACAGTAGTAGTAATAGTAACAGTAGTAGTAATAGTAACAGTAGTAGTAATAGTAACAGTAGTAGTAATAGTAACAGTAGTAGTAATAGTAACAGTAGTAGTAATAGTAACAGTAGTAGTAATAGTAACAGCAGTAGTAATAGTAACAGTAGTAGTAATAGTAACAGTAGTAGTAATAGTAACAGTAGTTAGTAATAGTAACAGTAGCAGTAATAGTAACAGTAGTAGTAATAGTAACAGTAGTAGTAATAGTAGCAGTAGTAGTAATAGTAGAAGTAGTAGTAATAGTAACAGTAGTAGTAATAGTAACAGTAGTAGTAATAGTAACAGTAGTAGTAATAGTAACAGTAGTAGTAATAGTAACAGTAGCAGTAATAGTAACAGCAGTAGTAATAGTAGCAGTAGTAATAGTAACAGTAGTAGTAATAGTAACAGTAGTAGTAATAGTAACAGTAGTAGTAATAGTAACAGTAGTAGTAATAGTAACAGTAGTAGTAATAGTAACAGTAGTAGTAATAGTAACAGTAGTAGTAATAGTAACAGTAGTAGTAATAGTAACAGTAGTAGTAATAGTAACAGCAGTAGTAATAGTAACAGTAGTAGTAATAGTAACAGTAGTAGTAATAGTAACAGTAGTAGTAATAGTAACAGTAGCAGTAAATAGTAACAGCAGTAGTAATAGTAGCAGTAGTAATAGTAACAGTAGTAGTAATAGTAACAGTAGTAGTAATAGTAACAGTAGTAGT
>NC_069443.1:32716301-32723801 GCF_026875155.1 Cherax quadricarinatus | reverse complement strand
GGCAAACTTACGCATGAAGACAGGAAAGCAGCCACACTAATACCTCTTAGTCTGGTTATGAACATAAGAATGGAGGAGCACTACAGCAGGCCTACTGGCCCATACAAGGCAAGTCTTTATCAAAACCACCCATATATCTGGAAGCGTAGCTTGGTCCCACTGCCCGTCTTCTAGTGTAAGGGTGAATACTTGTGTAAATATTACCTCAGGATACTGTTGTCCACTTATATAAAGGGCTGCACATCTTAGGAAATATGTTAGACTCTGGACACACTCAAGGTCTTTCACACTGTCACTGATCCTTCGTCAGGAGCTTTACAACGTAAAGAAATTGACGAACTTGTTAGTTAGTTGATTAGCCTTAAAAACCCTCATTAAGTCAGTAACAGACTAACAAAAGTATCCAGGTAACTACGGCTGATTTCCGTTCCCTTAACCAGCCTTCTCACGGCTGTGATAGCGGGCTCCCTCAAATCTATTGGACCGCAATACAGTTTCCAAACACGTCGCCGTGTTGCGTACAGCGGCAGCCTTGCATAGCAACGTAGATGATACCAAGGCAGATATACATTCAGAACTATATACACATCTACAAGATCTGTAAGATTTAGTTGAGTTTACTAAGGCACAGTTACACATTAAAGAGGTCAGCCACCACACCATCAACCACCACACCATCAACCACCACACCTCAACCACCACACATCAACCACCACACCATCAACCACCACACCATCAACACCACCATCAACCACACACCATCAACCACCACACCATCAACCACACACCACCACAACCACCACACCCTCACCACCACACACTCAACCACCACACCATCAACCACCACACCATCAACCACCACACATCAACCACCACACCATCAACCACCACACCATCAACCACCACACCATCAACCACCACACCATCAACCCACCACACCATCAACCACAACCACCATCAACCACCACACCATCAACCACCACACCATCAACCACCACACCATCAACACACCACACACACCATCAACCACCACACCATCAACCACACACACCATCAACCACCACACCATCAACCACCACACCATCAACCACCACACCATCAACCACCACACCATCAACCACCACACCATCAACCACCACACCTCAACCACCACCACCCAATCAACCACCACACCATCAACCACCACACCATCAACCACCACACCATCAACCACCACACCATCAACCACCACACCATCAACCACCACACCATCAACCACCACACCATCAACCACCACACCATCAACCACCACACCATCAACCACCACACCATCAACCACCACACCATCAACCACCACACCATCAACCACCACACCATCAACCACTATACCATCAACCACCACACCATCAACCACCACACCATCAACACCACACCATCAACCACCACACCATCAACCACCACACCATCAACCACCACACACCATCAACACCACACCATCAACACCAACCACACACATCACAACACACCACACCATCAACCACCACACCATCAACCACCACACCATCAACCACCACACCATCAACCACCACTAACCATCAACCACCACACCATCAACCACCACACCATCACCACCCACCATCAACCACCACACCATCAACCACCACACCATCAACCACCACACCATCAACCACCACACCATCAACCACCACACCATCAACCACCACACATCAACCACCACACCATCAACCACCACACCATCAACCACCACACCATCAACCACCACACCATCAACCACCACACCATCAACCACACACCATCAACCACCACACCATCAACCACACACATCAACCACCACACCATCAACCACACACCATCAACCACCACACCATCAACCACAACCATCAACCACCACCATCAACCACACACCATAACCACAATACATCAACCACCACACCATCAACACACCACAACACCACATCAACCACCACACCATCAAACAACACACATCAAACCACTACATCAACACACAAATTCAACTACTCCGTTATGGAAAACTGGAGGAGATAATAACTTAGAACAGAGTATACTACTGACTCCGGCCATACAATAGAGCGGAAAAATAATGTAAGGGACCTGGGAGTAGTAATGTCTGAGGATCTCACTTTCAAGGATCACAACAGTGCCACGATCGCACGTGCAAAGAAAATCATAGGATGGATAATGAGAACTTTCAAAACGAGAGATGCCAAGCCCATGATGATCCTTTTCAAATCACTTGTTCTCTCTAGGCTGGAATACTGCTGTACATTAACATCTCCATTCAAAGCAGGTGAAATCGCAGATCTAGAGAGTGTACAGAGATCCTTTACTGCACGTATAAGTTCTGTCAAGCACCTTAACTACTGGGAACGCTTGGAAGCACCTGGCTTGTACTCGTTGGAACGCAGGAGGGAGAGATATATCATAATCTACACTTGGAAAATCTTGGAAGGAATGGTCCCAAATCTGCACACAGAAATCACTCCCTACGAAAGTAAAAGACTGGGCAGGCGATGCAAAATGCCCCAATAAAAAGTAGGGGCGCCATTGGTACACTAAGGGAAAACACCATAAGTGTCCGGGGCCCAAAACTGTTCAACAGCCTCCCATCAAGCATTAGGGGAATTGCCAATAAACCGCTGGCTGCCTTCAAGAGAGAGCTGGACAGATACCTAAAGTCAGTGCCGGATCAGCCGGGCTGTGGCTCGTACGTCGGACTGCGTGCGGCCAGCAGTAACAGCCTAGTTGATCAGGCCCTGATCCATCGGGAGGCCTGGTCGTGGACCGGGCCGCGGGGGCGTTGATCCCCGGAATAACCTCCACGTAACCTCCAGGTAACCATCAACCACCACACCATCAACCACCACACCATCAACCACCACACCATCAACCACCACAACATCAACCACCACACCATCAACCACCACACCATCAACCACCACACCATCAACCACCACACCATCAACCACCACACCATCAACCACCACACCATCAACCACCACAACATCAACCACCACACCATCAACCACCACACCATCAACCACCACACCATCAACCACCACACCATCAACCACCACACCATCAACCACCACACCATCAACCACCACACCATTAACCACCACACTGGCGTAGATACGCCATCCCCACACTGGCGTACATACGTCACCACCACACTGGCGTAGATACGTCATCACCACACTGGCGTAGATACGCCATCACCACACTGGCGTAGATATGCCATCAACACACTGGCGTAGATACGTCACCACCACACTGGCGTACATACGTCATCACCACATTGGCGTAGAAACGCCATCAACACACTGGCGTAGATACGTCACCACCACACTGGCGTAGATACGCCATCACCACACTGGCGTAGATACGTCACCACCACACTGGCGTAGATACGTCACCACCACATTGGCGTAGATACGCCATCACCACACAGGCGTAGATATGCCATCACCACTGGCGTAGATACGTCACCACCACACTGGTGTAGATACGACATCACCACACTGGTGTAGATACGTCACCACCACACTGGCGTAGGTACGCCATCACCACACTGGCGTAGATACGCCATCACCACACTGATGTAGATACGCCATCACCACACTGATGTAGATACGCCATCACCACACTGATGTAGATACGTCACCACCACACTGGCGTAGGTACGCCATCACCACACTTGCGTAGATACGCCATCACCACACTGATGTAGATACGTCACCACCACACTGGCGTAGATACGCCATCACCACACTGGCGTAGATACGCCATCACCACACTGGCGTAGATACGCCATCACCACACTGGCGTAGATACGCCATCACCACACTGGCGTAGATACGCCATCACCACACTGGCGTAGATACGCCATCACCACACTGGCGTAGATACGCCATCACCACAGGGTTTGACAAGGTTAGGTTAAGGATCCCTAGCTTTATTGACAAGCTAAGAGCTGTTTCCTACATCAGCTCATTTGAAAGCAGTTGAAAGCACTCTCTCATTCTCTCTCTCTCTCTCTCTCTCTCTCTCTCTCTCTCTCTCTCTCCCTCTCTCAGGGTAATTACCCAACCACCTAATTAACCACTCTAGTGTCATCTTCACAGATTTACCACCTTAACGTTAATTGACTTTAATTACATGTGAGGAGGTCCTGGGACCCCTGGAAGGTCTGGGACCCCTGGAAGGACTGGGACCCCTGGAAAGTCTGGGACCCCTGGTAGGTTTTGGATCTCTGGAAGAGTCTGGGGGACCCCTGGAACATCTGGGACCCTTGGAAGCACTGGGACCCCAGGTGTGGGGGTCCCAGAAGCTGGGGGAGGGGGAGAGATGAGATATTGGAGGTTAGAGAGAGAGAGAGAGAGAGAGAGAGAGAGAGAGAGAGAGAGAGAGACATGCGAAAAGCGTAACATTCCCCGCGATTTCCCGGCGTAATTCGCGTAATTGTCAACAGAGACCGCGAAATTACGCAGAAGAATGCGTAAAAATGTCTCCAAGGAAATTAAAGAATAATCGCGCGCGAAATTATAGTTATTGTGCGAAATGTTTTGTAATCAATAACAACGTTTTGTCCGGACTACAGGAGTGTCATAGGTCTATGAGGGATACCCAGGAGGGATACCTAATAGGAATACCCGCATACTACTTGTGTATACCTGTGAGGTATATACAAGTGGTATGCCCGTGAGGAATACACATGAGGTATACGTGTGAGGGATACACAAGAGGTATGCCTGTGAGGATACACAAGAGATATAGCCAAGTGGATATCTATGAGGGATACCGAGAGGGATGCCTGTGAGGGATACATAATAGGTACATCTATGAGGTATATCTGTGAGGAAAACCCAAGAAGCTTACATAAGGAGGATACCTGTAAGTTATTCCTAAGAGGGATACCTATGAGCCATTCCCAAGAGATATACCTATGATGGATTCATGTGATGGATACCTATGAGAGAGTTCTATGAGGGATGCCTGTAAGGAATTTCCCTGAGGTACCTGCGAGGGGCCTGGGAAAAACTGTGAGGGAACCTAAGGGGATACCTGCGGACTCTTGTGAGGGTTCCCAAGAGGGATACCTGTGAGTGATTCCTAAGAGGGTACCTGTGAGGATTCCAAGAGGGGAACCTGTGGGGTGATTCCAAGGGGATACCCGTGAGTGATTCCTAAAGGGGTACCTGTGAAGGGTGGGTTGCTGGTGGGTGGGGGGGAGGGGGGAAAGGGGGCGACGGACGGGGGGGGGTTAGGGGAAGGGGTGTTTTTTGTTGGGTGGGTTGGGAGGGGGGGGTTCAGGGGGGGGGGGTAAATAAAGCTTTGTCTAGAAATGCGGCCCCGGTTTTCCTGCTGTCTGCGGGCCCCACTGTCTTCTGGTGCCAAAATGTCTGCTGTGACCAGCTGCTACCCCTGTTTTTTTGTCCCCCGCCATGCGCCCCCGCTGTCTGCTGCCCCCCAGTGTATGTTTTCTTCCAGCGTTGCTGTGACCCGCTGTTGGGGGTGGTTTCTCCAGTTGTCTGTTGTTTCCAGCTGTTGTGTGACCCACTGCCTACTATCCCCGTGTTGTGTGACCCCCCGCTGTCTGCGTTTTCCCCCTGTCTGCTGTGACCCAGTGTTGTGCCTCCCAGTTGTTGCTGGACCCAGCTCCCTGCTGCCTCCCAGCTGTCGGCTCCAGCCCACCCCCCACTCCGTACAAATCCCCAAACTTTAAAAACCAATGGGCGAAATGACCCAAAAACGACGTTTCTGTCGTCCTGGGCCCCGCTCTAACCACCACACACACCACCCCCCCCACCCCCCCCCCACCCCCCCCCCCCACACCCACCCCCCCCCCACCGGGCCCCCCCACCCACCCACAACCCAACACACAAACCCCCCAAACCAAACACCCCCCCCCCAAACACAACACCACACCACCACCCACACAACACAAACACCACAACACACACACACACACAACACAACACACACACACCACCACACACACACACACACACCACACACCAACACACACACACACCCCAACACACACACACACACACAAACCACACACACAACACACAAAACACACACCACACACCACACACACACAAAAACCACACACACACACACACAACACCCCCACACACACAACACACACAACACACACACAACACACACAACACAAACACACACACACACACACAAAACACACAACACACACACACACACACAACACACAAAACACACACACACACACACACAAACACACACAACACACACCACACACACCACACACACACACCACCCACACACACAACACACCACACACAAACACACCACACAACCCACACACAACACACACACACAACACAAAAACCACACCACACACAAACCACACACACACACACACAATACACACACCCCACACCACACCACACACAAACCACACACACACACCACAACACACACCACACACCACACACCACACACACACACACACACACACACAACACACACCAAAACATAAACACACACACACACAAAACCACACACAACAATCCACACACACACACAACACACACACACACACACACACACCACACACACACACAACCCCCAAACACACCCCAACACACACACACACACAACACAACAACACACACACACACCACACACACACACACCACTCACACACACAACAACACACAAAACCACACACAACACACACACACACACACAAAACAAAACCCACACCCCACACCACACACACACACAACACACACACACACACAACACCACCCCCAACACACACACACACACACACACACACAACACACAACAACAACCACACACAACACACACACACACACACACCACAACACACACACAACACCACACACAACACACCACAACACACACCACACACACACACCAAAAACCCCCCCCACACCACACACACCCCAAAACACACCAACACACACCACACACACAACACACCAACACACAACACACACACACACACCACACCACACACACACACACACCCCCACACCACACCACAACAAAACCACACACACAACACACACACACACACACCACCCCCACAAAACAACACCACACACACACACCAACACACACACACCACACACACAAACACACACTTCACACACACACACAAGGAGTTGAGGGAAAAAACCTGGACCCCCATGGGGGTTCCAAAACAGGGAGACCCAAAGATGATGGATTAGTACGGAAAACCTCATGCTCAACATGTTAGAGACACTCCAAGAGAGAGGAAAGATAACCAGAAAGACTACCTTGTTTTACCTTTGGGAGTACAGACATCGAGGGGTATTTGTATGAAAGGCCCCTGGGGGCTAGTGATATGTGGTTTTGTGCTTCACTACGTTTAGCCCAAGTGGAGAGGTGCAGGAATAGGATGGGAAAAACCAAAAATAAAAAAGGGGGGCTACTCAGGTGAGGAAA
>NC_069443.1:32701301-32708801 GCF_026875155.1 Cherax quadricarinatus | reverse complement strand
TTGGGGTGTGTACTCACCCCATTTGTGGTTGCAGGGGGCGAGTCATAGCCCGCTCCTCGGGGTAAGTGTGTGCGTGCGTGTTTTGTTTGTACTCCCTATATATACCTTATATGTAATAAAAATTGGTAAAATTTTCCGACAATATGTAAGGGAATTTTTGCTAAGAATTCGGAATGGGGGAAGCTGCCGTTTTTTTGTTTAAATTTTTTATTCAAACGCGATCAGTGCTGATTCGAGGCCTTTCTTTTTCCGGAAAATTTGTTTTTTTTTTGATCACTAATTGGGGGTCCCTGAAATTTTATGAATGGTTGGTGGGAAATTTTTGGGGTTGTTTAAAACCAACCCAAAGGGGTTGTTCAAATTTCGGTTTTCCCACATCGTAAATGTGTTCATTGAGGCGGGTGTCGAGGGAAACAAACCGAAAAACCCCGACACCCCCTCAATGAACACATTTACCATGTAAACAAAAATTGAACAAACCCCGTGTACAACACCGAAAACCACCAATCATCTTTATGAAAATTTAGGAACCCCCAAATTTGTGATCAAAAAAAAACCCCAATTTCCGCCCCGACCAAATTCCTCGAATCACACGTCGCTGTTCCCAATACAATCAAAAAAAAAAAACGGCAGCTTCAAACCCTCTCTGAAGTCTAGCAAAATCCCCCTAAAACAGAAAACCCTCCCCTCACATAGTTCTCCCCGTTATACTACACAAAGCCAGAGAGTTTAAAAACTGAAACAACCTGCCTCTTTCCACTCTATATTTGTCCAACCTATTATTATGTTACTACTACTGGTCAACAGAGTTAAATCGGAGGCTGCCATAGTGAAGAGCTCTGTTCCACAAGGCACAGTACTCGCCCCCATCTTATTCCTTATCCTCATATCAGACATAAACAGAGATATACACCACAGCACCGTATCATCCTTTGCGGATGATACTAGGATCTGCATGAGGCTGTCATCTGCTGAGGACGCGGTTAACCTCCAAGAAGATATAAACAAAGTTTTCCAGTGGGCAACGGTAAACAATATGATGTTCAATGAGGACAAATTCCAACTACTCCGTTATGGAAAACTGGAGGAGATAATAACTAGAACAGAGTATACTACTGACTCCGGCCATACAATAGAGCGGAAAAATAATGTAAGGGACCTGGGAGTAGTAATGTCTGAGGATCTCACTTTCAAGGATCACAACAGTGCCACGATCGCACGTGCAAAGAAAATGATGGGATGGATAATGAGAACTTTCAAAACGAGAGATGCCAAGCCCATGATGATCTTTTTCAAATCACTTGTTCTCTCTAGGCTGGAATACTGCTGTACATTAACATCTCCATTCAAAGCAGGTGAAATCGCAGATCTAGAGAGTGTACAGAGATCCTTTACTGCTCGTATAAGATCTGTCAAGCACCTTAACTACTGGGAACGCTTGGAAGCACTTGATTTGTACTCGTTGGAACGCAGGAGGGAGAGATATATCATAATCTACACTTGGAAAATCTTGGAAGGAATGGTCCCAAATCTGCACACAGAAATCACTCCCTACGAAAGTAAAAGACTGGGCAGGCGATGCAAAATGCCCCCAATAAAAAGTAGGGGCGCCATTGGTACACTAAGAGAAAACACCATAAGTGTCCGGGGCCCAAAACTGTTCAACAGCCTCCCATCAAGCATTAGGGGAATTGCCAATAAACCCCTGGCTGCCTTCAAGAGAGAGCTGGACAGATACCTAAAGTCAGTGCCGGATCAGCCGGGCTGTGGCTCGTACGTTGGACTGCGTGCGGCCAGCAGTAACAGCCTAGTTGATCAGGCCCTGATCCATCGGGAGGCCTGGTCATGGACCGGGCCGCGGGGGCGTTGATCCCCGGAATAACCTCCAGGTAACCTCCAGGTACTGCTACTACCACCAGTACTGCACCTCACTCTGAGCCTATATATTCCCTCTGTGTCCATGTATTGTTTGTAATGGCTTGATAAAGCTCCTGGAGAGCGAAACGTTGCCACAATAAAATGTCACATTAGTTGCACTTGTGTCCTTTTACTTTACATACTCCTATATGTAGCTGTAAGGGTTCGATTTACAGCTCCTGGCCCCGTCCCTTTGCTGGTCGCAATTAAGTCGACTCTCTCCTGGCTTCAAGAGCCTTATCGTACCTCTTCTTGAAGTTATGTATGTACATGTGTGTGTGGGTGGGGACTACATTAAAACTGGTCTGTGTGTGTGTGTGTGTGTAATGGAGAGGCTCACCTTAGTGATATATTGGGCTCTGGTCGAGGACCAATGCGGTCCTGGTCTCCTCAATACAATTACCCAGAGTTTACGAGGAGGTGTGCGGCAGGGCCCTAGCCTGATATCCCGGCCAGATTGTTTTACCCTTCTCTGCCTTACCCCATAATTTAGCCTGGGCCGGCTTACAAACCCCCCCCCCACCCTCCCCCATGCCACCCCATTAGGAGCCTAGTTTACCTGAGACCTACCTATGGGCTGGGCAAGCCCCTCACCCCCCTAAAAAAAAATCCCGGCTTGTCTTACAGGTGTAAGCCATCAATACCAACAGTCTGAGTGATCACCGTGGCGTTCCTCAGGGGAAGTTCATGGTCCCTCTGGTTTATGTTATCCCCTCCTCCCCTTCCCTCTCCACCCCCCTCCTCTGTACCCCCCTCCCTTCCCCCTCCTCCCCCCCTCCACCCCCCTCCCCACCAACCGTGTAAATTTCTCCGAACAAAAATTATATATACAAAAAACAAAACAGTGGAATTCCACCTTTTTTGGGGAAATTTTGTAATTAATGTCCGTTTGTGTTTTTTTTTGACCAAATATTGTTATTATTTTTTTAAGAGAGAAAAAAAGAAGATTATCATTATAATAACTAGCTGTAAATATTATAATAATAATAATAATAATAAAAAATAATAATATTATTATTATTATTATTATTATTATTATTATTATTATTATTATTAATATTATTATTATTATTATTGATATTTTTATTATTATTATTATTAATAATATTGTTATTTTATTATTATTATTATTATTATTATTTATTATTATTATTATTTTTATTATTATTATTATTATTATTATTATTATTATTATTATTATTATTATTAATATTATTATTGTTATTTTATTATTATTATTATTATTATTATTATTATTATTATTATTATTATTATTGTTATTTTTATTATTATTATTATTATTTTATTATTATTATATATTATTATTATTATATTATTATTATTTTATTATTATTATTATTATTTTTTATTATTATTATTATTATTATTATTATTATTTATTATTATTATTATTATTATTATTATTATTGTTATTTTATATTATTATTAATTATTATTATTATTATTATTATTATTATTATTATTATTATTATTATTATTAATTATTATTAATTATTAATTTTTAATTATTATAATTATTATTATTATATTATTATTATTATTATTATTATTACTTATTATTATTAATTATTATTATTATATGTATTATTAATTAATTATTATTATTATTAATTATTATTATTAATTATCATTATTATTAGTATTTAATTATTATTATTAGTAGTAGTATTATTAATTATTATTATAGTAGTATTATATTAATTATATTATTATTATTATTAATGTATTATTATTAGTAGTATATTATTAATTATTATTATTAGTAGTAGTAGTTATTAATTATTATTATTATAAATTATTAATTAATTATTATTATTAGTAGTATATTATTAATATTATATTATTAATTATTATTATTAGTAAGTATAGTATTAATTATTATTATTATTATTATTATTATTAATTATATTATTATTATTATTATTAATTATGTTAATTATATTATTATTAATTATTATAAATATTATTAATTATTATTATTATTATTATTATTATTATTATTTTATTATTATTATTAATTATTACTATTAAGATTATTATAATTATTATCGAGTTATATTATTGAATATTACTTATTAGTATTATTATTATTATTTGATTATTAACTATATATTACCACAAGGAAGGAGCAAGATTTGACGAACGTCACAACGTGGGATTGAAGAAGCTACATCTTGAACCGAGGTGAATAAGAGGGCTGCTACGGTTGCTTGGATCAAGAGCCCTCACTCTCCCTGTCCCCCCCCCCCCGGGAGGGCGAAAGATGTGACGGACGCGTATCAAAACGTGTCGTCCATCTGGTAAGAATTAGCTGATAACCACTGAACGGAAGTTGTGTTGGTCAGCATGGGCGAAACTGCGTGTGTGAAGACGGTATAGTGTAATAATAATGATAATAATAATAATAATAATAATAATAATAATAATAATAATAATAATAATAATAATAATAATAATAATAATAATAATAATAATAATAATAATAATAATAATAATTGTTATTTCATTATGTATTCGTTTCTTTCTCATCATTCTCTCTCTCTCTTTCTCTCACTATACATTTTCCATCTGTTTGTCCTCTGCTGTGTTCCTTTCTTTCAGCAGCAGCAGCAACAGCAGCAGCAGCAAAGGCAACAGCAGCAGCAGCAAAGGCAACAGCAGCAACAGCAGTACATCTCCGTATCTACCTGCCTACCTACCTACCTCTGTACGTACCTACCTACCCACCTACCAACCTGCCTACGGACGTACGTACCTACCCATCTACCAACCTACGTACGTACGTAAGTACGTCCTACGTACCCACCTACCCAGATGTTGAATATACCGTCATCTCCGGTGCCTGAGACGCGGGCATCAGGGGTAGGGAGGCTGACCCTAGATGCGTTAATACCTTACACCCGACAGCTGGTTACCGTACAGGAATAGCCGGAGGAGGGGGAGGAGGAGGAGAAGGGGGAAGAAGAGGAGGAGGAGGAGGAGGAGAAGGGGAAGAAGAGGAGAGGGAGTAAGGAGGAGGAAGAATAAGGAGGTGAAGAGACTGGAAGGAGAACAAGAAAGGGTAGACAAGGAAGAGGGTGGAAGAATATTTTTTTTCTATTCCTGGAGCCCGGCCATGGACCAGGATCGTCTGGTCAATCAGGCTGTTGCTGATGGTGGCCTGCTGCCCCATATATCCATCACAGCCTGGTTGATCTGGCACCTGGTGAAGATACTTGTCCAGTTTCCTCCTGAAGACTTATACACTTGTTCCAGCAGTGTTTCTGATATCTTCTGGGACCACGGATGTTGATACAGTGTTCCCTTATTGTGTCCACGGTGTCCTTGCTTTTTACTGGGTATATTTATTACATTTTCTCTCATATCTCTCACTCCAGTATATTGATAAATGAGACATTTATGCAGCATATGGGTATTTTTATTCTGGAAACTCTTCGCCAGCCAGTGACTTCTTCAGTCCAGTCCAGAGAGAGAGAGGTGGTAGATGATGAATTTGAGATAATCAGTCCCTCAGGCTGGAGTAAATGTGTTCAGTACATCACACACACACACACACACACACACACACACACACACACACACACACACACACACACACACACACACACATACACACACACACACACACACACACACACACACAACACATACACACACACACACATACACACACACACACACAACACACACACACAACACATACACACACATACACACACACACACACACACACACAACACACACACACACACACACACACACACACACACACACACACACACATACACACACAACAACACACACACACACACACACACACACACACACACAACACACATACACACACACACACACAACACACACACACACACACACACACATACACAACACACACACACACACACACACACACACACACACACACACAACACATACACTACAAACACACAACACAACATACACACACACACACATACACACACATACACACACACACACACACACACAGGAACCGAGACAGTAATTACATCTACAGTTGATTTTAATTAGAGAATGAAAGGAATTCTGACATTCAGGCGTCTAATTGATGTAGTGATTCAGAAACCACATAACTTGCTGTCACTGTTGCTAGAAACCACATAACTTGCTGCCACTGTTGCTAGAAACCACATAACTTGCTGTCACTGTTGCTAGAAACCACATAACTTGCTGCCACTGTTGCTAGAAACCACATAACTTGCTGCCACTGTTGCTAGAAACCACATAACTTGCTGTCACTGTTGCTAGAAACCACATAACTTGCTGCCACTGTTGCTAGAAACCACATAACTTGCTGTCACTGTTGCTAGAAACCACATAACTTGCTGTCACTGCTGCTAGAAACCACATAACTTGCTGCCACTGTTGCTAGAAACCACATAACTTGCTGTCACTGTTGCTAGAAACCACATAACTTGCTGTCACTGTTGCTAGAAACCACATAACTTGCTGTCACTGTTGCTAGAAACCACATAACTTGCTGTCACTGTTGCTAGAAACCACATAACTTGCTGTCACTGTTGCTAGAAACCACATAACTTGCTGTCA
Organism: Cherax quadricarinatus; assembly: GCF_026875155.1. NCBI lineage: Eukaryota > Metazoa > Arthropoda > Malacostraca > Decapoda > Parastacidae > Cherax > Cherax quadricarinatus. The sequence goes on along the minus strand of NC_069443.1, from coordinate 32,702,276 downwards.
CTGTTTTGCTTAGAAACCACATAACATGCTGTCACTGTTGCTAGAAACCACATAACTGCTGTCACTGTTTCTAGAAACCACATAACTTGCTGTCACTGTTGCTAGAAACCACATAACTTGCTGTCACTGTTGCTAGAAACCACATAACTTGCTGCACTGTTGCTAGAAACCACATAACTTGCTGTCACTGTTGCTAGAAGATACCACATACTTGCTGTCACTGCTGCTAGTAAACCACATAACTTGCTGCCACTGTTGCTAGAAACCACATAACTTGCTGTCACTGTTGCTAGAAACCACATAACTTGCTGTCACTGTTGCTAGAAACCACATAACTTGCTGTCACTGTTGCTAGAAACCACATAACTTGCTGTCACTGTTGCTAGAAACCACATAACTTGCTGTCACTGTTGCTAGAAACCACATAACTTGCTGTCACTGTTGCTAGAAACCACATAACTTGCTGTCACTGTTGCTAGAAACCACATAACTTGCTGTCCCCTGTTGCTAAACCACATAACTTATGCTGTCACTGTTGCTAGAAACCACATAACTTGCTGTCACTGTTGCTAGAAACCACATAACTTGCTGTCACTGTTGCTAGAAACCACATACTAGGTTGTCCCCTTGATCATAGAGCAACGTCACATGATTTTCTAGCTTCTAGATCGCTACCACATAGTACACCAGTCACTAGATCACTACCACATAGTACACCAGTCACTAGATCGCTACCACATAGTACACCAGTCACTAGATCACTACCACATAGTACACCAGTCACTAGATCGCTACCACATAGTACACCAGTCACTAGATCACTACCACATAGTACACCAGTCACTAGATCGCTACCACATACTTGTCTAGGTTCTAGGAGACGTCTTTCAAGGCGCCCATAAAACCGGTTCTTCCGGTTTAACTAGTCACTGAGGCTGTGGTCAGTTAATTTCCGGTTGACGGCGACAAAAGAGA
>NC_069443.1:32661301-32698801 GCF_026875155.1 Cherax quadricarinatus | reverse complement strand
TCGAAGGTTGATGGACTGATTGCATCTTCTTCATTTCATGATTATTGATGCCTCTGTATTTGTCTAAAGAAGTCTACTGTGCAGGCGAAACGTTTCATAAATAAAGATGGCGAACTGTTGCACATGCGTCTTAATCGTCAGCTTCGGAGGATTTGATATTTTCAGCAGTAAGGTATCAAAAGAAATTACAACAATATTGATTCATCTCCTCTCGTATGGATGCTGGATGCTGGATCCTTCCCTTCGCGCTTGTGTGTGGCTTGTTAATGGTCCATGTCAGACCGAAACGTCGTTATGAGTTTCTTTCTCCTATGTGCGGGTTATTTGTGTAAGTGTGCAATACCTGTGTCTCCATTTTGTAGACGTTTCGCGCAACCAGGGGCTTTATTAGCAGTGCAGGGACATGTACCGAATACTGTTTCTGGAGTTTATCTGGAGAGAGTTCCGGGGGTCAACGCCCCCGCGGCCCGGTCTGTGACCAGGCCTCCTTAGGTCAGTGTCCCAGGATGCGACCCACACCAGTCGACTAACACCCAGGTACCCATTTTACTGATGGTGAACATAGACAACAGGTGGAAAGAAACACGTCCAATGTTTCTACTCTGGCTGGGAATCGAACCCAGGCCCTCACCGTGTGAAGCCAGAGCGTTAACCACCAGGCCACCAGAGTTCCTGTAGAGGAAGAGGTGGTCAGTCTCTCATTCTTGTAGAATTAGAAACAGAAGACAGTGGTAGATGAGGTTATCAGTTCCCCAGTCTAGGAGCAAATATTTATTACCTCAGTACTCTACGTTACGTACTAATAGGTACATAAATACTGTGCTACTGTGCTTGTCGCTATGTTGTAGATATACCGCCATCCCTCAACCAGCTCTCACCGTTCCAGGCTCCAACAATAACAGGTCAAGTCAGGAACTGAAGAGTTTTTCTATGTTTATTCAGGATTATATAGCTTCCTGGAATTACCGAGACAATCAAGGAATAAGAAAGAACGGGAGTCAGCGTGGTTGTGTGGATGCACTCTTTCCAGGCAGCAGGAAGACAGGATATGTGCAGGGAACTTTAAAGGCAGTGTTTCCAGCTTCCAGCAAGAATAGATGTCTTCCTCAAGCTCCCGAAGCATTCTTTCTAGACAGTAAGATGTACGGTAGCTACTATATAACCGCTATACAACTGGAACTATGTAGACTGGCTTCCAGACACCCACCATGACAAACGTATGCCTGGAAGTAATATAATATCTGCAGCATCCAGGAAATACGAGCGTCTGACTGGAACCATAAAGACTAACTTTAGCAGACAATAAAAGAGAACATGGAACTAAGAAGTCAGGTTTCTCCAGAACCAGCCTCTGGCTGGAAGTATGAAGATGGACTTTATTAAACAGTAAAAGTGAACATGGGACTAACAAGTCAGATTTTCCAGGCACCAGCCTCTTACTGGAATTATGAAGACAGATTTTTATCTGACACCAACAACAGCAAACGAATGCCAAGAACTAATGGCAAAGAATTGCCAGGCACCAACAAACACGGAACTACTGAGAACCACTGGAACCTCTAAGAACCACTGGAACCACGGAGAACCACTGGAAGTACCGGGACAGACCTTCCAATTACCAACAGTAACGAGGGACACTCCCACCTGGAAATATGGAGACAGAAGGGAGTCTAAGTAATGCGGTCTCCTCCATTACCCATACATGTAATCCCACCGTTAGTGTCTCTCAGACGGTCAATAACAACGCTGCAACCTAATTAATTGCATGTGGAAAAAATGGAGCCGCTGTTGCGCTGCTCAGAACAAGGTAGAGAAGAAAGGCAGGAGGGGAGAAAAAAGCAAAAACTAAGTACAGCGCAGCAGCAATAGCAGAAGCAGAACAACAGATAACAAACAGCAGGAAACACAGCAGTAACAAAGCAGTAACAGCAGCATAAAAAAAACAGCATAGCAGAACCATCACAAAAAAAACAATAACAAGTCCCCCCAACTTTAACGAAGAGAATAACAAAGAAAAGAACAAAAACAAACCAAGAATATCCCCCACACACCCGAACAGACCCCAGAGAATATCCCCACAACACAAAAAAAAAACACAACCAAAAAAGGAAAACCAGCATCCAAAAGAAAAAAAACCCAACCAGATGAATAACCACCCACGAACAAAGGAAAAAACAACAGGAATACCACATCCACGAACAAGAAACAAAAAGAAAGGAATACCAGCACCCCGAAAAGAACAAACCAGAGGAAATTCCAGCATCACGAAACAAGAAAACACAAAAAAAGGAATACCCGCATACACCAACAAGAACACAACCAAGAAAGAATACCCAGAAAAGAACAAGAAACAACCAGAGGAATACCAGCATCACAACAAGAAACAACCGAGGAAAAACCAGCTACGAACAAGAACAAACCAAGGAATATCCCGCATCACAACAAAACAAACCAGATAAAAATCCCGCAACACGAACAAAACAAACCAGAAAAAGGGAAAACCAGCACACGAACAAAACACAACAGAGGAATATCCAGCATACGAACAAGAAACAACCCCGAGGAATATCCCGACCCCCGAAAAAAAACAAACCAGAGGAATATCCACATCACGAACAAAACCAACCAGAGAATATCCAGCATCACGAAAAAAACACAAACAAGGGAAAATCCGCACACGAACAAGACACAACCAAGGGAAAATCCACATCACGAACAAAAAAACCCAAGAAATCCAGCATCACGAACAAGAACAAACAGAGGAAAATCCACATCACAACAAGAAAACAACAAAGGAAAAACCAGCAACACGAAAAGAACACAACCAGAGAATATCCACATCACGAACAAGAAAACAACCAAGGGAAAATTTCCCCATCACAACAAGAACACAACAAAGAATATCCAGCATCACAACAAAACACAACCCCAAGGAATACCACATCACGAAAAAGAACACAACCCAAGAAATCCAGCTCACGAAAAAGAAAACAAAAAGAGGAAAATCAGCATCACGAACAGAACACAACCAGAGGAATATCCCGCTCACGAACAAAACACAACAGAAAAGGGTACCAGCAACACGAACAAGAACACAACCAGAAATATCCACATCACGAACAAAACACAAACCAGAGGAAATCCACATCCAACAAGACACAACCAAGGAAAAATCCAGCACACGAACAAGAACCAACAAGAGGGAAAAACCAGCATCACGAACAAGAACCAAAAAGGGAATATCCACATCACAACAAAAACCCAAAAAGAGGGAAAATCCCATCACGAACAAGAAAAAACCAGAGGGTATCCACATCAGAAACAAGAACACAACAAGAGGGAAAATCCCCATCACGAAAAAAAACAACAAAAGGAATATCCAGCATCACGAACAAAACACAACCAAAAGGGAAAATCCACATCACGAACAAAACACAACCAGAGAATATAGAAAAAACAAAGCCCAAAAGGAAATTCCGCTACAAACGAAAACAACCGGGAAACCCGCCTCACAACAAAAACCCAAAAGGGAAATTTCCCGTCACGAAAAAAGCGCAACGGGGAAATCCGCCCCGAACAGCCCAAAAGGGAAATATCCAGCTCACGAAAAAGCCAACAAAGGGAAAACCGCTCAGACAAAAACCGCAAAGGGGAAACCAGCCACGAAAAAAGCCCACCAAAAAATATCCAGCATCACGAAAAAGCCCAAAAGGGTTTTTCCAGCTTCAGCGGGAAAACCCAGTGAAAATCCAGCTCCAAACAAGGGAAGCCGGGAACCCCCCGCTCCAACAAGAACACAACCAAGGTTCCCCAGCTCCCCGAAAAAGCCCAAATTGATATCCAGCTCCAAACGACACCCCCAAAAATTCCAGCTCACGAAAAAAACCCCAAAGGAATAATCCAGCTCACAACAAAAACAAAAAAACCGGAAACACTCCGAAACGAAAAACAACCAAGGGGAAATCCACTCACGAAAAAAAAACCCCCCCGGAAAAATCCAGCTCACACAAAACACAAAAAGGAAAAATCCACTCCGACAAAAACCCAAGAGGAAATCCAGCTCCCGAACAAAACACCGAGGAAAACCAGCCCGAAAAAAAACACCAAAAACATGGGAGCAAATTTTCCAGGCATTTTTTCCAACCCAGCTCTTTGGGCACAGCCTCAACTCTTGGGAAAAGCCGCAGCTCTTGGGGGCACACCTCCCCTCTTTGGACACAGCCTCAGCTCTTTGGAAAAACAGCCCCAGCTCTTGGACACACCCCCCCAGCTCTTGGGCACAGCCCCCACTCTTGAAAACAGCCTCAGCTCTTTGAAAAGCCCTCCACTCTTGGGCACAGCCTCAGCTCTTGGAAACAGCCTCCAGCTAGCCTTTTCACAACCCCCACTCTTGGAAACAGCCTCCCCTCACTCTTGTACACAACCCCCACTCTTGGATACACCTCCGTCTTGGAAACAGCCTCCACTCTTGACACAGCCTCCGCTCTTGGACCAGCCCCAGCCAGCTTTTGTACACAACCCCCCTCTTTTACACAACCCCACCTTGTAACAACCTCCAACTCTTGGACACAGCCTACAGCTTCCAGCAGGATCATAACTTGCGCAGTGATCTTTGTTCAGCGTGTTTGCTTCCCGCGTGATTTAGCTTTTCAGCGTGTTTTAGTTTCGCATGACTTAGTTGCCCGGGCAGTAGCGTTACTTCACGTAGGTCGTACCGTAGCGGGAAAAGGCTCGCGTCCCAGCGGTAATTTCACTTGGGTAATTCCATCGCTCATAAAGGGGGACAAAGGCCCCCCTTTGGGACCTCTTTTGGGGGGCTGTTTTAGTCTCCTTCTCTCCTCCTCTCCTTTCCCCTCTCTTCTCTCCTCTCTCTCCTCTCTCTCCCCCTCCCCTCTCCTCTCTCCTCCCCTTTTCTCTCTCTCTCTCTCTCTCTCTTTCACCCAATTGGGGAAATCGTCGTTTGAAACACTGGGGCCCTAGCAAAAGGGGGAACCCGGGTTCGACGACTCCAGGGGCCCCGGCCCCGGGTTTGGGGCCGCCCCCCTTGTTACTATGGGGGGGGGGAAGAAATCTAAAGGAAGCAAGTTAATAGTCCGGTTTGTGGGGGGGGGGGGAAAGGAAAAGGGGAAAGGGGTAGGAGGGGTGCGGCGAGGGGGGGGGGGAGAGGGGGAAGGGAGGGGGGAAAGGGGGGAAGGGGGGGAGGGGGGAAGGGGGGGGGAGAGGGGGGAAGGGAGGGGGAGAAAGGGGGGGAATGGGGGGAGAGGGGGGGAGGGGGGAAAGGGTTTGGGGGGGAGTGGTTTATGTTGGGGGGAGGTAATTGAAGGGGGATCAATCAGGGGGGTACTGGTATAAAGGAGGGGTGGGGGTGAAATCATTTTTGGGTCGGGAGGAAAAGGGGGAGAGGGGGGGTTAGGGAGTTGTGGAGAGGTGTTGGTTTGGGGGGGGGAGGGGGAAAGGATGGGGGGAGGGGGGGCTTCGGGGGAGGGGGGGAGGGGGGTTTTTTTGGGGGAGGAGGGAAAGGGTTTAGGAAGGGAGGGGGGGAGGGGGGGGAGGGAAGGAAGGAGGGGAAAAAGGATGGGCGGAGGGGGGAAGGGGAAAGGAAAGGGAGGGGGATTGGAGGGAGGGGAAAGGGGGGGGGAGGGGGGAGGGAGGAAAGGAGGAAGTGAGGGAGGGGGGGGGGAGGGGTTGGGGAGGGGGGGGGGTGGAGGGAGTGAAGGGTACGGGAGGGGGGAGGGAGGGAAGGGGGAAAAGGGGGAAAGGGGGGAGAGGAGGGGGGGGGGAGGAAGGGGAGGGAGGGAGGGAGCGAGGGGGGGAGAAAAGGGGGGGAAGGAGAGAGAGAAGGAGGGAGGGGTGGAGGGATGGAGGGGGGGAGGGGGGGGAAAGGGGGGGGGGGGAAGGAGGGGGGGAGGGATGGGGAGGAGGGGAGGGGGGGGGGAAGGAGGGGGGGGGAAGGGAGGGAGGGAAAGGGGGGCCCTTTTAAAGGTGCCAAAAGAAATAAGCTTTGGTAAACCTGTGACTAGCAGGTAACCCCCCCGGCCCACCCTGGCCCCCCGGCCCACCCCCTCCCTTTCCAACCATAACCCCATGGCCCCACCCACTCCCTCCCTTCCCACCCTAACCCAATCTATGACAACTGGACCCACTTGGCCCAGGGTGGGCCAGAGTGGGCCAGGGTGGGGCGGGGATGGGCCAGGGTGGGCCAGGGGGGCCAGGGCGGGCAGGGTGGGCGAGTGTTATGGTGTTGTGGTTTGGCTATTTTCAATTGATTGTATATATATACAAAATACACATGGAGAAGGTTTAGGAGAGTTAATGTTTAGGATAGTTATTAATGATTAGGATAGTTGTATTAATGTTAGGATAGTTTTTTAATGTCTTGGGATAGTTTTATTAATGTTTAGGATAGTTTTATAAGTTTAGGAAGTTGTTAATGTTAGGTAGTTGTTGATAGATGTTAGGATAGTTTTATAATGTTTAGGATAGTTTTATAATGTTCTAGAAAGTTTTATTATGTTTAGGTGTTTTATTAACTGTTTAGGATAGTTTTAAATGCTTCAGGTATTGTTATATTAGGATATTTTTTAATGTTTAGATAGTTTTATTAATGTTAGATAGTTTTTTAATGTTTAGGATAGTTTTATTAATGTTTGGTAGTTTTATTAATGTTTAGGATAGGTTTTTAATGTTTAGGATAGTTTTTTAATGTTCAGGATGTTTTATTCAGTGTTTAGGATAGTTTTATTAAGTTTAGGATAGTTTTATTATATTAGGAATAGTTTTATTAAATGTTTAGGATAGTTTTATAATGTTTAGGATAGTTTATTAATGTTTAGGATAGTTTTATTAATGTTTAAGGATAGTTTTATTAATGTTTAGGATAGTTTTATTAATGTTTAGGATAGTTTTATTAATGTTTAGGATAGTTTTATTAATGTTTAGGATAGTTTTATTAATGTTTAGGATAGTTTTATTAATGTTTTAGGATAGTTTTTATTAATGTTTAGGATAGTTTTATTAATGTTTAGGATAGTTTTATTAATGTTCAGGATAGTTTTATTAATGTTTAGGATAGTTTTATTAATGTTTAGGATAGTTTTATTAATGTTTAGGATAGTTTTTATTAATGTTTAGGATAGTTTTTATTAATGTTTAGGATAGTTTTATTAATGTTTCAGGATAGTTTTATTAATGTTTAGGATAGTTTTATTAACGTTTAGAATAGTTTTATTAATGTTTAGGATAGTTTTATTAATTTTAGGATAGTTTTATTAATGTTTAGGATAGTTTTATTAATGTTTTAGGATAGTTTTATTCATGTTTAGGATAGTTTTATTAATGTTTAGGATAGTTTTTATTAATGTTTAGGATAGTTTTATTAATGTTTAGGATAGTTTTATTAATGTTCAGGATAGTTTTATTCATGTGTGTTTAGGATAGTTTTATTAATGTTTAGGATTAGTTTTATTAATGTTTTAGGATAGTTTTATTAATGTTTAGGATAGTTTTTATTAATGTTAGGATAGTTTTTAATGTTTAGGATAGTTTTATTAATGTTTAGGATAGTTTTATTAATGTTTAGGATAGTTTTATTAATGTTTAGGATAGTTTTATTAATGTTTAGGATAGTTTTAATGTTTAGGATAGTTTTATTAATGTTTAGGATAGTTTTAATGTTTAGGATAGTTTTATTAATGTTTAGGATAGTTTTATTAATGTTTAGGATAGTTTATTAATGTTTAGGATAGTTTTAATTGTTTAGGATTGTTTTTATTAATGTTTAGGATAGTTTTAATGTTTAGGATAGTTTTAATGTTTATGATAGTTTTAATGTTTAGGATAGTTTTATTAATGTTTAGGATAGTTTTATTAATGTTTAGGATAGTTTTATTAATGTTTAGGAGAGTTTTATTAATATTTAGGATAGTTTTATTAATGTTTAGGATAGTTTTAATGTTTAGGATAGTTTTATTAATGTTTAGGATAGTTTTATAATGTTTAGGATAGTTTTATTATGTTTAGGAAGTTTTATTAATATTTAGGATAGTTTTATTAATGTTTAGGATAGTTTTAATGTTTAGGATAGTTTTATTAATGTTTAGGATAGTTTTATTAATGTTTAGGATAGTTTTATTAATGTTTAGGAGAGTTTTATTAATATTTAGGATAGTTTTATTAATGTTTAGGATAGTTTTAATGTTTATGATAGTTTTAATGTTTATGATAGTTTTAATGTTTAGAATAGTTTTAGTAATGTTTAGGATAGTTTTGGTAATATTTAGGATAGTTTCAATAATGTTTAGGATAGTTTTTAGTAATGATTAGGATAATTTTAATGTTTAGGATAGTTTTAATGTTTAGGATAGTTTTAGTAATATTTAGGATACCTGGAGGTTACCTGGAGGTTATTCCGGGGATCAACGCCCCCGCGACCCGGTCCATGACCAGGCCTCCCGATGGATCAGGGCCTGATCAACTAGGCTGTTACTACTGGCCGCACGCAGTCCAACGTACGAGCCACAGCTCGGCTGATCCGGCACTGACTTTAGGTATCTGTCCAGCTCTCTCTTGAATGCAGCCAGGGGTTTATTGGCAATTCCCCTAATGCTTGATGGGAGGCTGTTGAACAGTCTTGGGCCCCGGACACTTATGGTGTTTTCCCATAGTGTACCAATGGCGCCCCTACTTTTTTATTGGGGGCATTTTGCATCGCCTGCCCAGTCTTTTACTTTCGTAGGAGTGATTTCTGTGTGCAGATTTGGGACCATTCCTTCCAAGATTTTCCAAGTGTAGATTATGATATATCTCTCCCTCCTGCGTTCCAACGAGTACAAGTCAAGTGCTTCCAAGCGTTCCCAGTAGTTAAGGTGCTTGACAGAACTTATACATGCAGTAAAGGATCTCTGTACACTCTCTAGATCTGCGATTTCACCTGCTTTGAATGGAGATGTTAATGTACAGCAGTATTCCAGCCTAGAGAGAACAAGTGATTTGAAAAGGATCATCATTGACTTGGCATCTCTCGTTTTGAACGTTCTCATTATCCATCCTATCATTTTCTTTGCACGTGCGATCGTGGCACTGTTGTGATCCTTGAAAGTGAGAATCCTCAGACATTACTAACTCCCAGGTCCCTTACATTAAATTTTTTTTTTTTTCCCACTGCTCTATGGTAAGGCCAGAGTCACTGTAAAGTAATACCTCCCCCCCCCCTGGTTTCAGTTTATTAATCCTTTCCCCTTCCAGTTGTATTTCCCAATAACGGAGTAGTTGGAATTTTGGGTCCCTACATTGAACCCTCATATTGTTATACCGTTGGCCCCACCTGGAAAAAACCCTTTGTTTTAAATCTTCTTGGAGGTTTTTTAAACCGCGTCCCTCAGCCAGATGACAGCCCCCTCAAATGTAAGATCCTAGTATCAAAAATCCCGCAAGGGAAATGAATACGGTGGCTGGTATGGTATATCTTCCCTGTCCCCTAATGTTTTCCTGAATATGGATGGGTGTAAGGAAATAAGATTGGGGGGTGAGTACTGTGGCCCATGTTTAACAGAAGTCCCTCTTCACTAATGGCAGCCCTCCCCGATTATTAACTCCTTAATTGACTACTAACTCTATGTGTTCGATATTTTGTTAGGAAATTGAAGATTCCATCCTTCCCCACTTTTCCCATTAAATTTCCCCTTTAGCACGTAATTTTATGGGCCCCTGTTTTCGGACCCCAATGATCGCAATTGTCAAATGCCTTTTTGCAAAGTCCCCTGTGACAATTACATCTGCAATTTCTGATTTTTCTTCCAGATGCCAAATACACAGGCCAATAATTCAATAAGTGGATCCAGTAGTTGTGGAGGCAAGGAGCGACCTGCCCGAAACCCATGTTGGCCCAGGGAAAAATTGTGGGCAAAGATTTTTAGGGAAATCCAGGGTGATTTGCAATCCTGCTCCTTTTAGCACCTTTCAAAGATTTTTTTAAATGATGTGGGACGTCAGAACAGCTATTGGTCCCTATAGTTTTTTTTCCCTTAGCTAATGGCCTTTTTTGCTGCACACCCTATATGTATGTAAGGTGACCTAGATAATCCGTTTGGTTTTAAAGTGACCTGTGTTGGAAATATTTCACCAAATGTCCCAAAGACCTTCCTCCTTCCATAAGTGTTTCTTTGGGCACGCTCGAGGGGTGTTCCTTGCGAAGTGATAATGAGCAAGCAAGTTTACACGAGTCCTGGGCCCGGGGCTGAGTGCCAATGGGCCCAAAGTTGTCCCCAATGGCCATTTTTTTCCGAAATATCTATCGGAGGTTAGGGGTAAAAATGTCCGAAAGAATCCTGTGCAATAAAGCACATTTATTGAGTTTTGAGGCTTCAATTCCAAAAAGTAAATCATTTGGGTCGATCGATCCTCAGACCGATTTAAAGTTTGGGTTCACTAAACCCACATGAGTCCTTACTGGGATTTCATATTTTCTACCCATTTCCTTGTTGTCCAACCTGTGTAAGTCCCATCCCTGGGTCCCGAGTAAGGGCCCCCCCGATACTAGATGTGTATTTAGCCCTTGTTTTTTTTGGCATATGAAAAAAAGAAATATTTTAACATTTCTTTTCAACTTCCCACTTAAATAGCTTTTTAAAAAAAAGCTCCTCCTGTTCCTCTCTCCTGGTTTTTCCATTGGTAAGAGTCATTTAACTTAAGTTTCGAATATGTTTTCCACTTTCCCCTTGGTCAAACGCCCCTCCTTTCCGTGTTATCAGTATCCTAACGGGCACTTTCATTCCTGAAAGGACTCCAATTGACCCTCTTTCGTCGTCCCTTCTGTTATAGGGAGCCATCTTTCCTCCTCTCCAGTTTAAAACACCGCTAACCCTAATTCTTCTTTCTTATAGAGTAATAATGGCCTAGAACATGCCTTCGGCTTTGCCAAGGAAGTTGAATCCTTTTTCAAGGCAACTTGGTTTTGGATTTCCATGTCAATTTAAGGAACAACTTCCCCAACATTGTTTTTTCCCGTTAGGACATTTGGTTTACCTTGTCCCCCATTTGGAATTGTTCTTGTTTTGTTGAAGTTTTGTATTTTTTTTGTGGGGAAGACAACCTTTCACAGGGTAACATGCCATATCATGCTGATCCCCCAAAGACCCCAAATGCATGTTAAACGTCTGTACTTTTGCGATTAGTTGTGATTTACGAATTAGTTTTGTTTTTGATATCTTTAATGTCTCTTAATCAGGTCCTCATTATTTTGGTGAAGATAAGGTCAAAGTGTGTTTTCCTAGTCCCCCTTTGTTTTGGACTCCGACTATCTGCTTGGCTTAAAAGGTTTGGTTTTTTTTCCCCAGAGAACCTTTTAGTAGCTTCATGGTTGTGTGGGTGACCTTTCATCCTGCGCTACCCTCCCGGGGATTTGTTTTTTCAAGCTATAAACCATAATTTTGCTACATTCTTCCATTTTTGGTATGCCTTAAAGGTTGAAATCCACCAAGCAGTAAAGTTTGGGTGGGTGGAAGGTTTTCCGACAGTAATAAAATTTTCAGTAGCTTTCCTTGAACTTTTGGGGAGTTGCATCGGGTGGTTTATAAAAAAAACAAAAGGGAAAAGTTTTTGGTTCTCATTTTTATTGAAGAACTCCCTACCTATTGGGTTTTTCACAACCCGTGGAAGGGACCTTTATAAAAAGGCCCAAACCCCCCCTTTTGGCCTTTTAAATTTTGCCCTCAAAAAAGGGTTTTGAACCCTTACCATATTTCATGTAAAAAGTGATCTTTTGTGTGAGCTTGTGAAGCTGCAAACTTTGCATTAGACTCCTCTAGAAGTCCACTGATAAAGGTATTTTGTTGTTGGTGATGGCATAAGGCCTGGTGTAGTAGCAAATATGAACGAAGTTGTTTTTCTGTATTTGTTGGGGGGGATTTTGTTTTTGGCATCTGTTGTTGTAGGTTCTGGAGGGCCATGGGTGGCCACTGGAGTGTGCCTCCAGTTCAACAAGAGCTCCATTGGTGGTGGATCTATTTTTGTTATTCCTGCATTTCTTTTTCGTTTCTGACACTAAAAAATCACTGGAGATGGGTTGTTGTAGTACTATTGTTTGTCTTGTGGGGTCTGTGCCTCTGGTCCCTTTTTAGGATGGTATGCAGGGCAGACGATGTTGTAACATCTCTTCTGGAGGACCGAGGGATGTGGACTCGTTTTTGGGTGAAAGAAAGTAAGGAAGAAGATCGACCACTCCTTTAGAAGGAGGTCGCTACATTTTTTGGGATTGCTCAAAGTTGCATGTCCCATTTTTTTTTTCCTGAATATCCCATGCTTACAGATGCCCCAAGCATAATATTTGCCACAAATTCACCTTAGGTTGAGAATTGTTGGGGAGGTGTGTTGTCAAATTTGCAGGTTCTGGGACTGCACTATAATCCTCAGTAATCCAAGCCAGGGCCACCCCGTCTGGATTCCATTACTATCCTCATAGAAGGAAGGAGGAGGAGATCTCTCCTACATTCTGTAATGTGGGCACGGTCTTGTATGCATTGATGGTTGTATATTTACTGTTTTAGTGGTGTTGTGGTAGGGTCCCTAGTTAAAGTCTGGGCTTGCAATAAGGATGCGGGGCTGGACTGAGTCAGTACTGGGGCTGGGGGCTGAGGCCTGGCGCCAGCACCCAGCACTGTGGGTTAGAGTGCTTGACTGGGGGTGGGGTCTGTGGTTTAGCACTATGTGAGTTACTAGATATGTGTCGAGTCATCTGTTGTGGTATGGGCATTCTGCATTTTTTGATACACTATCTCTTGCTCCCATGTTTTATATATTTTTGGTAGACTATCCAAGAGATCATCTTTGTTTTCTTGATTATTTTTATCATTTATTACTCTCCTTAGTACCTTTCTGATACCTGCCCAAAGTTCTATATCTTTATTGCACAACCAGAAGCACCTTGCTAGTTCGAGGTCATTTTTTGAGGCTGTGTTTAATCTAGTACAAGAGATATGGTGTTTGGAAAAGCATAGGTTGCATGTGATTCTGGATTTCCTTCCAAGGATTTTTTATGTCCCACAGATATGCTGTGCTGTGTGTATCCCTTTTATCACTTGTGGGTTACGCTATACTTCATCAACTGTTTCCTCCTCCATGGTGTACCAGCCATTTTTATGTACGTAATTACTCTTATGTAGCCGGGAAATAGAAAGGCACAAAGCAGAGCTATCCTTTTTTAAGACATTTCGCTTATGGAGAGCTTCATGAAGTTATTATAAAGCTCCTCTTGAGCAAAACGTTGCCTTAATGAAGTCGTCCTGTTCTGTGCCTTTGTATTATCTTATCGACACACACAAACATATCAGTTATTGCAAGGGGAAAATGTTATGGCAAGAGACAGTGAAAACTATAATACCATCTATAACGCATCAAACTTGGAAAAGTTTTAACGTGGTATAAACCTTGATAATAAATACCGACGTGTCTTTCTAAACCAAGTTTTAACGTAAACAAAGACAGAACTATAAGCATTAATAAAACAGAAGATGAAAGTTTACTGGCACAGTTGTTTACTTAAGAGTGTGGGGGTTTGCAAAATTTAATAATTTTATTATATTTTATTTAATTTTATATTAAATATATATTTATATATTAATATAGGTAGTGGTTTGGTAACGCAACCCCCCAGGAAGTAAACCGTCCTCCCAGATGACTGTGAAACAAAAAACCTGTATGTTTTGCATGATGGTAGGATTGTGGTTTCTTTTTCTGCTCAAAAACACGCTAAGATAAAGGGATACTTGCTACTCCTACTTACCTTTGGTCCCCTTCATAGCAGAAATGATTTAATTACATACTCTGGGTTTTCTCCTTTTTCAATAGCTTTGTTTTTTTTTTTTCTTCTTTGCCTTGGGGAATGGAAAAGAATTTTTCCCCTCCTTTAAGCCTGCGTGGTAGGGCACTAAAACCCGGGGAAATGGGCTAGTAACCCTTTCCTTATCAATTCTAAAAAAGAAAAGAAGAAAAACTTTATAAAAACGGGGTTGCTTAAATTTGCGTGGATGTTGTGCGGATACAAAAAACAGATGATTGTGGGGTATGAATGAAAGAAGTTGGATGCCCTGGCCCTAAGCGAAACAAAGCTGAAGGGGGTAGGAGAGTTTCAGGGGGGGGAAATAAATGGGATTAAATCTGGAGTATCTGAGAGAGTTAGAGAAAAGGGAAAGGGGGTAGCAGTAATGTTAAATGATCGTTATGGAAGGAGAAAAGAGAATATGAATGTGTAAATTCAAGAATTATGTGGATTAAAGTAAAGGTTGGATGCGAGAAGTGGGTCATAATAAGCGTGTATGCCCCTGGAGAAGAGAGGAATGCAAAAGGAGAGAGAGAGTTTTTTGGAGATGTTAAGTGAATGTATAGGAGCCTTTGAACCAAGTGAGAGAGTAATTGGGGTAGGGGACTTGAATGCTAAAGTAGGAGAAACTTTTAGAGAGGGTGTGGTGGGTAAGTTTGGGGTGCCAGGTGTAAATGATAATGGGAGCCCTTTGATTGAACTTTGTATAGAAAGGGGTTTAGTTATAGGTAATACATTTTTTAAGAAAAAGAGGATAAATAAGTATACACATATGATGTAGGGCGAAATGACAGTAGTTTGTTGGATTATGTATTGGTAGATAAAAGACTGTTGAGTAGACTTCAGGATGTACATGTTTATAGAGGGGCCACAGATATATCAGATCACTTTCTAGTTGTAGCTACACTGAGAGTAAAAGGTAGATGGGATTACAAGGAGAATAGAAGCACAGGGAAGAGAGAGGTAAAGGTTTATAAACTAAAAGAGGAGGCAGTTAGGGTAAGATATAAACAGCTATTGGAGGATAAAATGGGCTAATGAGAGCATAGGCAATGGGTCGAAGAGGTATGGGGTGGGTTTAAAAATGTAGTGTTAGAGTGTTCAGCAGAAGTTTGTGGTTACAGGAAGGGGGTGCAGGAGGGAAGAGGAGCGATTGTGGAATGATGATGTAAAGAGAGTAGAAAGGGAGAAAAAGTTAGCATATGAGAAATTTTTACAAAGTAGAAGTGATGCAAGAAGGGAAGAGTATATGGAGAAAAAGAGAGAAGTTAAGAGAGGGTGAAGCAATGTAAAAAGAGAGCAAATGAGAGAGGGGGTGAGATGTTATCAAAAAATTTTTGTTGAAAATAAGAAAAAGTTTTGGAGTGAGATTAACAAGTTAAGAAGCCTAGAAAAACAAATGGATTTGTCTGTTAAAAATGGGAGAGGAGAGTTTTTAAATGGAGAGTTAAAAGGTATTGGGAAGATGGAAGGAATATTTTGGGGAATTGTTAAATGTTGATAAAGATAGGGAAGCTGTGATTTCGTTTTATAGGGAAAGGAGGAATAACATCTTGTGGGAGTGAGGAAGACCCAGTTGTGAGTGTGGGGAAGTTCGTGAGGCAGTAGGTAAATGAAAGGGGTAAGGCAGCCGGGATTGAGGGATAAAGATGAAATGTTAAAGCAGGTGGGATGTAGTTTTGGAGTGGTTGGTGCAATTATTTAATAAAGGTATGGAAGAGGGTAAGGTACTAGGGATTGGCGAGAGCATGCATATTTCCCTTTTTGTAAAAAGGCAAAGGGGATAAAAGAGAGTGAAAAAATTTAAATGGGGGATTAAGTCTGTTGAGTGTACCTGGTAAAGTGTATGGTAGAGTTAAAATTTGGGAAGAATTAAGAGTAAGACGGAGAAAGGATAGCAGATGAACAAGGAGGCTTAGGAAAGGTAGGGGGTGTGTGGACCAGGTGTTTACAGTGAAACATATAAGGGGAACAGAATTTAGATAAGGCTAAAGGGGTCTTTGTGGCATTTATGGATTTGGAAAAGCGTATGACAGGGGGGGATAGGGGGGCAATGTGGCAGATGTGGCAAGTGTAGGTGTAGGGGGTAGGTTACTGAAAGCAGTGAAGAGTTTTTACGAGGATAGTGAGGCTCAAGTTAGAGTATGTAGGAAAGAGGGAAATTTTTTCCAGTTAAAAAAAGGCCCTTAGACAAGGATGTTGATGTCACCGTGGTTGTTTAATATATTTATAGATGGGGTTGTAAGAGAAGTAATGCGAGGGTCTTGGCAAGAGGCGTGGAGTTAAAAGAAAAGAATCACACACAAAGTGGGAGTTGTCACAGCTGCTTTTTGCTGATGACACTGTGCTTTTGGGAGATTCTGAAGGAAGTTGCAGAGATTGGGGATAAATTTTGGGTAGGGTGTGCAAAAGAAGAAAATTAAAGGTGAATACAGGAAAGAGAAAGGGTTTATGAGGATAACAAAAAGATTAGGTGATGAAAGATTGAATATCAGATTGGAGGGAAGAGTAGGGGAGGAGGGTGAACGTATTCAATATTTGGGAGTGGACGTGCCCAGCGGATGGGTCATGAAAGATGAGGTGAATCAAGAATTGATAAAGGGAAAAAAAAGTGAGTGGTCACTTAGGAGTCTGTGGAGACAAAGAACTTTGTCCTTGGAGGCAAAGAGGGGAATGTATGAAGTATAGTTTTACCAAGCTCTTATATGGGTGTGAAGCGTGGGTGATGAATGTTGCAGCGGGAGAAGGCTGGAGGCAGTGGAGATGTCATGTCTGAGGGCAATGTGTGGTGTGAATATAATGCAGAGAATTCGTATTTTGGGAAGTTAGGAGGAGGTGCGGATTACCAAACTGTTGTCCAGAGCTGAGGAAGGGTTGTTGAGGTGGTTTCGGACATGTAGGAGAAGGGGAGCGAAACAGAATGACTTCAAGAGTGTATCATCTGTAGTGGAAGGAAGGCGGGTAGGGGTGGGCCCTAGGAAGGGTTGGGGGGAGGGGGTAAAGGAGGTTTTGTGTGCGAGGGGCTTGGACTTCCAGCAGGCATGCGTGAGCGTGTTTGATAGGAGTGAATGGAGACAAATGGTTTTTAATACTTGACGTGCTGTTGGAGTGTGAGCAAAGTAACATTTATGAAGGGATTCGGGGAAACCGGCAGGCCGGACTTGAGTCCTGGAGATGGGAAGTACAGTGCCTGCACTCTGAAGGAGGGGTGTTAATGTTGCAGTTTAAAAACTGTAGTGTAAAGCACCCTTCTGGCAAGACAGTGATGGAGTGAATGATGGTGAAAGTTTTTCTTTTTCGGGCCACCCTGCCTTGGTGGGAATCGGCCGGTGTGATAATAATAATAAAAATAATATATATGAGAGGGAGGGAGAGATGAAAATGTGAGAGGAATTATAATAGGTATGAGCATAATGAAGGAAAAGTTAATGATCAGCGAGTTAGGATGAACAAATAAATGTGATAATGCCATGATCAATATTTGCAGCACTAGTCAGTGTGGAGTAGCCGCGGGGCCCGCCTGGTTATTGCTTAATTGGCTCTCTGGGCCCTCTGTTAAATGGACTCTCTGGGCTCTCAGTTAAATGGGCTCTCTGGGCCCCTCAGATGAATGGGCTCTCTCGGCCCTCAGATGAATTTGCTATCTGGGCCCTCAAAGAGGCTGTGAAGGCCATCAGAAAACAAGATTTCTGGGCCCTTAGGACTTGGCCCCCGAGCTCTCTTGCTCTTTTCTCCCCATCCTCCCTCCTCCACTCTTCTGCAGCCCCCTCTTCATATCCTGTCTTTCTTTTCCCATCCCTTTCGCCCCTCTCCGACCCCCAATCCTGACTCCCTCCCACCCGTAAATCTTGCTTTTTCCCTCCCCAAACCCTTTAAACCTAAACCCTTTCCCCCCATCCCACCCCTTTGTCGTACCCCCTCCATCCCACCCTTAGTCGTACCTCTCCATCCCACCCTTAATCCTGCCTCTCCATCCCACCCTTAATCCTGCCCTCCGTCCCCCCCTTAATCCTGCCTCTCCATCTCACCCCCTAATCCTGCCTTTTCCATCCCACCCTTAAACCTGCCTCTCCATCTCACCCTTAATCCTGCCTCTCCATCCCACCCTTAATCCTGCCTCTCCATCCCACCCTTAATCCTGCCTCTCCATCTCACCCTTAAAACCTGCCTCTCCGTCCCACCCTTAATCCTGCTCTCAAACCCCCCCTTAATCCTGCCTCTCCATCTCGCCCCCAATCCTGCCTCTCCATCCCACCCTTAATCCTGGGCCCCTCCATCTCACCCTTAATCCTGCCTCTCCATCCCACCCTTAATCCTGCCTCTCCATCCCCCCCTTAATCCTGCCTCTCCATCTCACCCTTAATCCTGCCTCTTTCCCTCCCACCCTTAATCCTGCCCCTCCATCCCACCCTTAGTCGTACCTCTCCATCCCACCCTTAATCCCGCCTCTCCATCCCACCCTTAATCCTGCCCTTTCCCTCCCCACCCTTAATCCTGCCTCTCCATCCCACCCTTAATCCTGCCTCCCATCTCACCCTAATCCTGCCTCTCCATCCCACCCTTAATCCTGCCTCTCCATCTCACCCTTAATCCTGCCTCTCCATCCCCCCTTAATCCTGCCTCTCCATCCCACCCTTAATCCTGCCTCCTCCGCCCCACTCTTAATCCTGCCTCTCCATCCCATCCTTAAGCCTGCCTCTCCATCCCACCCTTAATCCTGCCTCTCCATCTCACCCTTAATCCTGCCTCTCCATCCCACCCTTAATCCTGCCTCTCCATCCCACCCTTAATCCTGCCTCTCCATCTCACCCTTAATCCTGCTCTCCGTCCCACCCTTAATCCTGCCTCTCCATCCCCCCCCCTTAATCTGCCTCTCCATCTCGCCCCTAATCCTTTCCTCTCCCTCCACCTTAATCCTGCCTCTCCATCTCACCCTTAATCCTGCCTCTCCATCCCACCCTTAACCTGCCTCTCCATCCCACCCTTAATCCTGCCTCTCCATCTCACCTTAATCCTGCCTCTCCATCCCACCCTTAATCCTGCCTCTCCATCCCACCCTTAGTCGTACCTCTCCATCCCACCCTTAATCCTGCCTCTCCATCCCCCCTTAATCCTGCCTCTCCGTCCCCACCTTAATCCTGCCTCTCCATCCCACCCTTAATCCTGCCTCTCCATCTCACCCCTAATCCTGCCTCTCCATCCCACCCTTAATCCTGCCTCTCCATCTCACCCTTAATCCTGCCTCTCCATCCCACCCTTAATCCTGCCTCTCCATCCCACCCTTAATCCTGCCTCTCCGCCCCACTCTTAATCCTGCCTCTCCATCCCTCCTAAGCCTGCCTCTCCATCCCACCCTTAATCCTGCCTCTCCATCCACCTTAATCCTGCCTCTCCATCCCACCCTTAATCTGCCTCTCCATCCCACCCTTAATCCTGCCTCTCCATCCCACCCTTAATCCTGCCTCTCCATCCCACCCTTAATCCTGCCTCTCCATCCCACCCTTAATCCTGCCTCTCCATCCCACCCTTAATCATGCCTCTCCATCCCACCATTAATCCTGCCTCTCCATCCCACCCTTAATCATGCCTCTCCATCCCACCCTTAATCCTGCCTCTCCATCCCACCCTTAATCCTGCTTTTCCATCCTCTCTTCTCTCTCGTTCCGAATGGGGTTCTCCCCTTCAAAGCCAAACTGTATACTTAAAGCTGAGTATCGTGCTTGGATGTTTAAGGTTATCGAACTACTCGACACGTATTTTAGGGCCATTGTTGAGCCCACACAGTTTAATATTTACACTCAAGTTGTAATTCTGCACAGAATTTCAGCGCTCAGGCGCTCTTGTTGACACTTTTGTATCGTTCTTTGTTTTGATATATGCAAGTTAATGTTTTACGTTGAGGGAGAAATTAGTTGGGTAGTCATGTGCATGTGCCTCTTAGGTGTAGTGTGCGTGTGTGAACTCACCTATTTGTACTTACTAAATTTGTGGTTCTAGGGTCGATTTCACACCTCCAGGGCACGCTCTCCTCGTTTGTCGATACAGAGTCACTCATACCATTAGCTTTATCGTATCTCTTTTTAAAGCTTTGGTTTGAATCCTGCCTCCACTTACATCACACTGTGTTTGTGTGTGTGTTGTGTGTGTGTGTGTAGGTGTTAACCAATTTGTCCTAGGACTGTTTGATTAAACCCTAGGACCCTGTTGTATGTGTGCGCTTTTGGTGTATGTGAATGTGCGTGCGTCGTGTGTTTTGTGTGTGTGTGTGTGTGTGTGTGTGGTGTGTGTGTGCGTGTGTGTGTGTGTGTGTGTGTGTGTGTGTGTGTGTGTGTGTGGTACTCACCTAGTTGTACTCGCCTAGTTGTACTCACCTAGTTGAGGTTGCAGGGGTCGAGTCCGAGCTCCTGGCCCCGCCTCTTCACTGGTCGCTACTAGGTCACTCTCCCTGAACCGTGAGCTTTATCATACCTCTGCTTAAAGCTATGTAATGATCCTGCCTCCACTACATCGTGTGTGTGTGTGTGTGTGTGTGTGTGTGTGTGTGTGTGTGTGGTGTGTGTGTGTGTGTCTGTGTGTGTATGTTTAAGGGCAGACTGTTGAATAAATCCGTCGTGGATTTAGGACAAGGGAAGTGTCATAATAATTCACTTCAGTAAATCCCGGCTTATGAAACCACTTTTTGAGTTATGTGTTCCAAAATGGAACACATCCCTAGAAGCATGCGAATGGATTATCTGGGAGAAAGCAAGTGAGTTATAATTTGTTGTGTTGTTATTGTCATTAATTTTGTAAATCAGTGATGACATTCCCAAATATTCACAAATTACCTTGTTTAATAAAAAGTAGATCAGTGTGTACATACGAGTCCATTGAACTATACTCTTAGTGTATAAATATCAGTAGTGAAGCTAGTGCCAGATCAACTAGGCTCTGATGGATGTGTGGACCACTGGGCCGCCAGCAGCTACAGCCTGGTTAACTAACCAGGCAAGCAGCAGACGAGCCTGGCTGCAGGAGTAGGAAAACTCGGAACCTTCGAAGGTAAAGGTATAGCAAAGGTATATCCATATGTTGGTTACTCGTCAGCTGAAGATGATTGTGTAGCAGAACAAGCCTTTGTGGTACAATGTTTCACTCTAAGGAAAAAGTTCTTTTTTTTAGGGGCGAAACGTTATCTCATATGCTTGTTCTGCTGCGTGTTACTTCGTCTTCACTGTTAGTGGCAGTGAGCTGTTTGACCAAATGTTCTTGAGACGAGGTCTTCCCAGGTAGTGAGCTGGTAATTTCCACCACACAGGTGTGAGCCTGAAGTTCTCGTACAACACACCATCCCTTATCACAGTGAACAAAAGACACTTTGCAGACCAAACTGTTCTTTAGGCAGTGTTTCGTTGTGTAAAACTTATACCTTAAAAAAAAAACCGCTCTACTCGGTGTGTTAACCCAAAAAGCTGGTTCTGTATCATGTCTCATTTCTCCACAATGATGGGCAGTATGCCATTTTAATACATCTAATAGTAGTTAATATCACATGGACGATGGCACTTTGTATTATGTAATGCACAACCTAATCTTTCCGTTGCAGCTGCAACGGATACTAATACACGAAAACAATTTCGATTTTTGATCTTCTTAAACTTGATAAGTGAAGTATCAGGAAGGTTCTTCCACTAGGGTTCACCTGTGGTTTAGTTCGTAGGTGTCCAGGAAACATGTTGGTTTTGTTGTCCGAAGTGATTGATGGTAATGTGTTCAGGTGGACTCTAGTTAAGAGTTCAGGAACAGTGTAATTGATTGTGGAAGTTGATTCGTAAGGGGGAAGGGAAGTTGGTTGTGTGTGTGCTCACCTAATTGTGGTTGCAGGGGTCGAGACTCAGCTCCTGGCCCCGGTGTGTTTGTCTCTCTGTCTCTGTCTCTCTGTCTCTCTGTCTCTCTGTCTCTCTGTCTCTCTGTCTCTCTCTCTGTCTCTCTCTGTCTCTCTCTGTCTCTCTGTCTCTCTGTCTCTCTCTCTGTCTCTCTCTCTGTCTCTCTCTCTGTCTGTCTCTCTCTCTCTCTCTCTCTCTCTCTCTCTCTCTCTCTCTCTCTCTCTCTCTCTCTCTCTCTCTCTCTCTCTCTCTCTCTCTCTCTCTCTCTCTCCCTCTCCCTCCCTCCCTCCCCCTCTCCCTCTCCCTCCCTCCCTCCCTCCCTCCCCACTCCTTCCTCCCCGACAATGGCACTGACTACCCACTGTGTGTAATTACATTCCTGGGAGCGTAGTGAGGGGCAGGTAGTGATCAGTGTCACTCAACCACTCATCATACCACCCACTCACAACTCAACCAACAATTCCACAACACAGTCAACCATCTACAATCTACATGGTACGTCTTTCTACTTTTTTGCTCTTGACTCAGCAGATGACCCAGTGTGGACTTCCCGTGCACTCTGCTCTCTCCCCATGCACTCTGCTGTCTCTCCCCATGCACTCTGCTGTGTGCCTGTCCCATGCACTCGGCCATTCACTGCCTCACTCATGCATCCACCCCAGTAACCCACTCACTCATACATCCACCCAAGTAACCCACTCATACATCCACCCCAGTAACCTACTCATACATCCACCCCAGTAACCCACTCATACATCCACCCCAGTAACCCACTCATACATCCACCCCAGTAACCCCTCATACATCCACCCCAGTAACCCACTCATACATCCTCCCAAGTAACCCACTCATACATCCTCCCAAGTAACCCACTCATACATCCACCCCAGTAATCCACTCATACATCCACCCCAGTAACCCACTCATACATCCTCCCAAGTAACCCACTCATACATCACCAAGTAACCCACTCATACATCCACCCCAGTAATCCACTCATACATCCACCCCAGTAACTCATACATCCACCCCAGTAACTCATACATCCACCCCAGTAACCCACTCATACATCCACCCAAGTAACCCACTCATACATCCACCCCAGTAACTCACTCATACATCCACCCCAGTAACCCACTCATACATCCACCCCAGTAACTCATACATCCACCCGAGAACTCGCTCATGGACCGGCCCCCAGGGTGATCCCGAATAACCACCAGTAACTCCATAATCCACCAAGTAACTCACTCATACATCCACCCCAGTAACCCACATCATACCATCCTCACCAAGTAACCACTCATACATCCACCCCAGTAACTCATACATCCACCACAGTAACCCACTCATACATCACCCCAGAAACTCATACATCCACCCCAGTAACTCTATACATCCACCCCAGTAACTCATACATCCACCCCAGTAACTCATACATCCACCCCAGTAAACCCCTATACTATAACCACCAGTAACTCACTCATACATCCACCCCAGAAACCCCTCATACATCCGCCCAGTAACCCACTCATACATCCACCCCAGTAACACCAATATCATACATCCACCCCAGAAACCCCAAATCTCATATCCACCCCAGTAACTCCTCATACATCCACCCCAGTAACTATCTACATCCACCCCAGTAACTCATTACATCCACCCCAGTAACTCATACATCCACCCCAGTAACACTCATCCACCCCAGTAACTCGTACATCCACCCACTAACTCATTCCAGAAACTAACAAACCCCAGAAACCCCACTCATTCCACCCCAGTAACTCATACATCCACCCCAGTAACCCACTCATACATCCACCCAGTAACCCATTCATACATCCACCCAGTAACCACTCATACATCCACCCCAGTAACCCACTCATACATCCACCCCAGTAACCACTCATACATCCACCCCAGTAACCTCATACAATCCACTCCCTACATCACCAAACTCATACATCCACCCCAGTACCACTCATACATCCACCCCAGTAACCCACTCATACATCCACCCCAGTACTCACTCATACATCACCCAGTAACTCATTCATCCACCCAGTAACTCATACATCCACCCAGTAACCACATACATCCACCCAGATAACCCACTCATACATCCACCCAGTAACTCATATAATCCACCCAGTAACTCACTCATACATCCACCCCAGTAACTCATACATCCACCCCAGTAACTCATACATCCACCCCAGTAACCACTCATACATCCACCCCAGTAACTCATACATCCACCCCAGTAACCACTCAAAACATCCACCCCAGAAAACTCATTTCATACATCCACCCTGTAACTACTATACATCCACCCAGTAACTCATACATCCACCCCAGTAACTCATACATCCACCCCAGTAACTCATACATCCACCCCAGTAACCACTCATACATCCACCCCAGTAAACTCAACATCCACCCCAGTAACTCATACATCCACCCCAGTAACTCATACATCCCCCCCAGATTAATACCCACTCATACATCCACCCCAGTAACTCACTCATACATCCACCCCAGTAACTCACTCATACATCCACCCCAGTAACTCATACATCCACCCCAGTAACTCATACATCCACCCCAGTAACTCATACATCCACCCCAGTAACTCATACATCCACCCCAGTAACTCATACATCCACCCCAGTAACTCATACATCCACCCCAGTAAACCATACCCCCTCCATACATCCACCCCAGTAACTCACTATACATCCACCCAGTAACTCATACATCCACCCCAGTAACTCATACATCCACCCCAGTAACTCATACATCCACCACTTAGTAACCCACTCATACATCCACCCCAGTAACCCACTCATACATCCACCCCAGTAACCCACTCATACATCCACCCCAGTAACTCATACATCCACCCCAGTAACTCACTTTCCCGGTTGATCTTTTATAGTTGCTGTTGGTCACCTTGAAGTTATCTATAGAGAGAGAAAAGTTCTCACAACTAGATTATATTTCGATTACTGTGGTAACCAAGAAAGTTATCCCCATATGCTATAAGCTGGGCCTGCTCTACCTCACTGCATGATAAAGGAATAGTGCAGAGTGGTGATAAAAGTTGTAATGCAACAAAATATAAAATATTTATTCATATACGCTTGAATGCATGTGCATATGTATGCGTGTGCGTATATACGGTCTTGTGTATGTATATGTTTGAATGCGCACTTGTAGATGTGTGTGTATATATATGTATGCATTTTTGTGAATGTAGATATGTGCATTTTTATGTATGTGCGTATGTATGTATTGTTTGTGTATGCGTACGGATGTACTCTTATGCATATGTATACACATGAATATGTATACCTGTGCATATGTATGTGCATTCAGGTGCCTCTATATGTGTATGTGTCCTTGTGTTTGTGTGTGGGTCTATGTGTAAGTGTGTATATGCATGTATGAACGTATAAACAAGTCAATCACTCGGTGATACTGGTAGGTGATTACCAGTTATGTACAGCAGTTACCATAGTTAACTACAACAGTTACCATAGTTAACTACAACAGTTACCATAGTTAACTACAACAGTTACCATAGTTAACTACAACAGTTACCATAGTTAACTACAACAGTTACCATAGTTTAACTACAACAGTTACCATAGTTAACTACAACAGTTACCATAGTTAACTACAACAGTTACCATAGTTAACTACAACAGTTACCATAGTTAACTACAACAGTTACCATAGTTAACTACAACAGTTACCATAGTTAACTACAACAGTTACCATAGTTAACTACAACAGTTACCATAGTTAACTACAACAGTTACCATAGTTAACTACAACAGTTACCATAGTTAACTACAACAGTTACCATAGTTAACTACAACAGTTACCATAGTTAACTACAACAGTTACCATAGTTAACTACAACAGTTACCATAGTTAACTACAACAGTTACCATAGTTAACTACAACAGTTACCATAGTTAACTACAACAGTTACCATAGTTAACTACAACAGTTACCATAGTTAACTACAACAGTTACCATAGTTAACTACAACAGTTGTCATAGTTAACTACAACAGTTGTCATAGTTAACTACAACAGTTACCATAGTTAACTAAGACAGTTACCATAGTTAACTAAAACAGTTACCATAGTTAACTAAGACAGTTACCATAGTTAACTAAAACAGTTACCATAGTTAACTAAAACAGTTACCATAGTTAACTAAGACAGTTACCATAGTTAACTAAGACAGTTACCATAGTTAACTAAGACAGTTACCATAGTTAACTAAAACAGTTACCATAGTTAACTAAAGACAGTTACCATAGTTAACTAAGACAGTTACCATAGTTAACTAAAACAGTTACCATAGTTAACTAAGACAGTTACCATAGTTAACTAAGACAGTTACCATAGTTAACTAAAACAGTTACCATAGTTAACTAAAACAGTTACCATAGTTAACTAAGACAGTTACCATAGTTAACTAAAACAGTTACCATAGTTAACTAAGACAGTTACCATAGTTAACTAAGACAGTTACCATAGTTAACTAAGACAGTTACCATAGTTAACTAAAACAGTTACCATAGTTAACTAAGACAGTTACCATAGTTAACTAAAACAGTTAGCATTGTAATTGTAAAATAGCAATTGTAAAATAATTTCGGTAGAGTTACCTTGTAAAATAATTACAGTAGTTACCTGGAGGGAGTTCCGGGGGTCAACGCCCCCGCGGCCCGGTCTGTGACCAGGCCTCCTGGTGGATCAGAGCCTGATCAACCAGGCTGTTACTGCTGGCTGCACGCAAGCCAACGTACGAGCCACAGCCCGGCTGATCAGGAACCGACTTTAGGTGCTTGTCCAGTGCCAGCTTGAAGACTGCCACGGGTCTGTTGGTAATCCCCCTTATGTGTGCTGGGAGGCAGTTGAAAATAAAGTTTAAAATAATTACCATAGTTAAGTAAAATAATTACCATAGAGTTAACTGTGAAAACTGTTTAAGTTTTTTAAGTTATTATTTTACAGTTAACTCTATGGTAATTATTTTAGTTAACGTTATGGTAATTATTTTAGTTAACGTTATGGTAATTATTTTAGTTAACGTTATGGTAATTATTTTAGTTAACGTTATGGTAATTATTTTAGTTAACGTTATGGTAATTATTTTAGTTGACGTTATGGTAATTATTTTACAATCAGTTTGACAATATTAACACAGATGACAGTCCGTTTGTGTGTTGGTGCCAAGCACAAATTTTACTAAAATTAAAAAAAAAGAAATGGAATCCTTGGAATCATATCAATTACTGGAGAATGTCTTGTCAGATCGACTTAAAACTTTCATTACTATGATTTGTTGATTTCCAGGATAAAAGCAGCCCAGCAAACCTCCGGAAATTTTTTTTAGGACACTGAAAACTGGTTTGTTTTTTAAGTCAATATTTTAGTGTCCTAAACAAAATTCTGGAGGTTCGTTGACTTTTATCCCGGAAATTATTAAATCATAGTAATGAGAGTTTTAAGTCGATCTAACAAGACATTCTCCAGTAACCAACACACATTAAACTGATGGACTGCTATCTGTCTTTTGGCTGCATCAGTGATAATATTGTGAAGCTGATCAGAAGAGACATTCTTTAGTTGTTGAATATAAATATTTATTCAATAAAATTGGCAAATTAGGACGTATGCCACACAACAACACGAATCTTTCGTCTAGGAAACGACATCAATGTTGAAAATTTGAAGCCGATCAGAAAGTTCATTCTGTAGTTATGGCGTGGATTCCACAAATTCCATTTACCAATTTACCCAGACACAAGCGTTAAATGGCACTATCCCGGCTGTAAAATGCATCGGCTGTTAAATACTGAAGCCATTCATAAGAGATAGACTAAAATTTATTTACAGTGAATGGGAATGAAATATTCAGACTTTTACACATAAAATGAGCAAATCTGTACCTACAAAGTTTAATTTCTCTCTCACCTTTTTTGGAAATTAATGTGGCCACTCTGGATAGTGGGAAATGTGTTGGAAATTTGAAGTCGGTCGGATAGGCATTCTCGTGTTAGAGCGAAATAAAAATGAGAAGTTATGGGAATGTAAGTAGATTTATTCAGGAAGGAAGAAATATTTTGGCGACCATCTTAAGGTTCGTTTTCAAGGCTTCCTACATTAATAACACTTGTGAAGCATATTTTCTCATTTAACCCTTAAACTGTCCAAGCAGATCTATGTTCACATGCGTAGTGATCCAAAAGTAGAATCTACATTTTTTTTTTACATTTTCAAATATAACAAAGTTTTTTTACACGTTTTCAAATGTAAAAAAAAAAAAAAAAAAAAGATCTACTTCTTTTACATACTTTCAAATGTTGAAAAAACGTAGATCTACGTTTGGTCAGTTTAAGGGTTAATCTCGGCATTATGTCATTTGCACGCAACTACTGGGACTTGTCTTACACACACACAAACACACACGCGCAGGATGGGACAGGTCTACAAAGAGACCTGGACAGGCTGAACACGTGGTCCAGCAACTGGCTTCTCGAATTCAACCCTGCCAAATGCAAAGTCATGAAGATTGGGGGAAGGACAGAGAAGACCGCAGACAGAGTATAGGCTAGGTGGCCAAAGACTGCACACCTCACTCAAGGAGAAAGATCTTGGGGTGAGCATAACACCGAGCACGTCTCCGGAAGCACACATCAACCAGAAAACTGCTGCAGCATATGGGCCTCTAGCAAACCTGAGAATAGCGTTCCGTTACCTTAGTAAGGAATCGTTCAAGACACTGTACACTGTGTACGTCAGACCCATACTGGAGTATGCAGCACCAGTTTGGAACCCATACCTGGTCAAACACGTCAAGAAATTAGAGAAAGTGCAAAGGTTTGCAACAGGGTTAGTTCCGGAGCTCAGGAGAATGTCCTTACGAAGAAAGGTTGAGGGAAATCGGCCTGACGACGCTGGAGGACGGGAGGGTCAGGAGAGACATGATAACAACATACAAAATACTGCGTGAATAGATAAGGTTGGACAGACAGGATGTTCCAGAGAGGGAACATAGAAACAAGGGGTCACAACTGGAAGCTGAAGAATCCAAACGAGTCAAAAGGATGTTAGGAAGTACTTCTTCAGTCATAGAGTTGTCAGGAAGTGGAATAGTCTAGCAAGTGATGTAGTGGAGGCAGGAACCATACATAGCTTTAAGACGAGGTATGACAAAGCTCAGGAAGCAGCGAGAGAGAGGACCTAGCAGCGGTCAGTGAAGAGACGGGGCCAGGAGCTGAGTCTCGACCCCTGCAACCGCAAATAATAGGTGGGGTAGTACACAACAGACACTACACACACACACACACAACACACCCCTAAACACACACTCACACACTCACACACTCACACACACTCCACACACTCACACTCACACACACACTCCACCTCACATCGACTTAACAAACGAACACACATAAGTACCAACACAAACACAGAATAACATGACACACATTGCAAACCCACACTTGACATCTCCTTCTGCACAACTTTCGCATCTTCACGTCGTACAACTGTCACATCACACCACACACACTGATCATTCTCTCTACTCCTCATCTCTCTCGTTGCATTACTTAAGAGAAACATTTGTATCCCAATTGATGAATGACAGGTGCACCTGGATATTCCTTTTGGCGACGTTTCGGCTTCTTCGTCTAATGGCGACTGCCGCCGTAAAATAAGCATTTATGAGATGATCGTCGTGCAAAAAAATGTTCTTGATGATACAGGATGTACTGACTCGATTTCGGAGGTATCGCCACCACTTCCCAGACCGTGCACGGTTAAAATTTATTTTAAAAAGTTGAATTATAAATCAGTGAATAAATTTTTTTTTTTGAAGTTGTGAATTATACATCAGTGAAAGATAAGTTGTGTCTATGTTTTAAACCACAATGTAGAATCGTCGGGGGAATCTGAAATTAAAACTCCAGCTGAGGTAGGTCAGTTTAGGCTGACACTGGCAGTCAGGTGAGAAAAGACCAGTGTCAGGAGGCACTTGTTTATTGATGAATGAATCACTGCCTCCACCACCACTGCTACGTCTACCACCTCTGCCTCCACCACTTGTATTAGTTCTACCAGCATCACTTCCAGTTCAGCCACCTCCACCACCACCACCACAGAGGGGACTAAGCTAATATTGACGAGCCGCAGCGCATACACACACATCACATCGACATATGGGGGAGGGAAGTGTGTGTGTGTGTGTGTGTGTGTGTGTGTGTGTGTGTGTGTGTGTGTGTGTGTGTATTTTATATTATTATATATATATATATATATATATATATATATATATATATATATATATATATATATATATATATATATTGTGTATGTGTGTTTTCTACCAATTTTGCTATACTCAGTCTTTTTTTTTTTGACCACGATTTATTATATATATATATATATATATATATATATATATATATATATATATATATATATATATATATATATATTATATATATTGCCACTTTTTCTATGTCTTGTTTTGGCCACGTTTCTGCTGTCCAGTTTACTACAATTACTACAAAATTAAAAAGGATTTCTTTCTCTTAATATTAATAAAGTTTTGTTAAAGTTTTTACTCCAGCGCCTTTTATCCTTTTTTATTCTATGCTTATCTCTTTCTTCTGCCCCTTGTCTATTCCGTATACACCTTGAATATCAAATTAGTATGCAGTACCGACAAGTTGGTAAGATACATAGGCAACATTTAGCATCTTTATTCCGAAACGTTTCGCAGCAAAGCAGTAGCTAAGAACTATAGACCAATAGCTGTAACGTCACATATCAGAAAAATCTTTGAAAGAGTTCTAAGAAGCAGGATAGCAAACCACCTGGACTCCCAAAAATTGCACAACCCAGGGCAACATGGTTTCAGAGCAGGTCGCTCCTGCCTCTGGCAACTGCTAGACCTCTATGATATGGTCTTAGATGCAGTGGAAAACAAACAGAATGCAGATGTAGTATACACAGATTGTGCAAAAGCCTTTGACAAGTGCGACCATGGTGTAATAGCACACAAAATGCGTATTAAAGGGATAACTGGCAAAGTAGGTAGATGGATCTTCAACTTTTTAACCAATCACGCACAAAGAGTAGTGGTAAACAGAGTTTAATCGGATGCTGCCATAGTGAATAGCTGTGTCCCACAAGGCACAGTACTCGCACCTATCCTGTTCCTCATTCTCATATAACACATAGACAGACATATAAACCACAGCACCGTATCATCTTTTGCAGACGATGCTAGGATCTGCATGAGAGTGTCATCCATTGAAGACGCGGCAGAGCTCCAAGAAGACATAAACCAAGTTTTCCAGTGGGGAACAGAGAACAATATGATGTTCAACGAAGACAAATTCCAACTATTCCGTTATGGAAAACTGGAGGAAATAATAAGTAAGACTGAATATACTACAAACTCCAATTACACAATAGAGCGGAAAAGTAATGTGAAGGACCTGGCAGAGGTAATGTCCAAAGACCTCACCTTCAAGGACCACAACAATGCCACTATCACATCTGCTAGGAAGCTGATAGGATGGATAATGAGAACATTCAAGACAAGAGATACTAAGCCATTGATGATCCTTTTTAAATCACTTATTCTCTCTAGGCTGGAATATTGCTGTACATTAACATCCCCATTCAAGGCAGGTGAAATTGCAGATCTTGAGAATGTACAGAGAACTTTTACTGCACGTATAAGTTCCATCAAACACCTTAACTACTGGGAAGGCCTGGAAGCACTTGATTTGTACTCACTGGAGCGCAGTTGAGAGAGATGTATCATAATCTACACCTGGAAGATTCTGGAAGGACTGGTCGATATGCACAGCAATCACTCCATACGAAAGCAAAAGACTTGGCAGGCGATGCAACATACTCCCAGTGAAAAGTAGGGGCGTCACTGGTACACTAAGAGAAAACGCAGTAAGTGTCCGGGGCCCAAGACTGTTCGACAGCCTCCCACCAGCAATGAGGGGCATTAACGACCCCTGGTTGTCTTCAAGAGGGAGCTGGATAGATACCTAAAGTCGGTGCCAGATCAGTCGGGCTGTGGTTCGTACGTAGGATTGCGTGCGGCCAGCAGTAACAGCCTCGTTGATCAGGCCCTGATCCACCGGGAGGCCTGGTCATGGACCGGGGCGCGGGGGCGTTGATCCCCGGAATACCGTCCATGTAGACTCCAGGTACACAGTAGGCTTCTTTAGTCGAGTACAGAAATTAGGCAGGAACAATAGAGATGTGAAGACGATGTAATCACTCCATCACCCTTGAAGATGTAGATTTGAGGTTGTCAGTCCCTCAGCCTGGAGAATTACTGTTTCACAGTCTGCCTCATTGTCTTACACTATAAAACAGAACTCTTCTCCAAGCTGAGGGACTGACAACCTCAGATCTACATCTTCAAGGGTGATGGACTGATTACATCGTATTCACATCTCTACTGCTCCTACTTAATTTCTGTACTCGACTGAAGAAGCCTACTGTGTAGGCGAAACGTTTCGGAATAAAGATGCCTATATGTTGTCTATGTGTCTTACTCGTCTACACCTTGTCTGTTTCGCTACACCTTATCTATTACATCTACACCTTGTCTATTTTTTCCTCAGTGTTTTATTTCCAACCGAAGTTGTCTTCTATGGCGAGTCAGCCGTGTTAGTTACCATTTTGTCCTAGGCACATGTCGATTAGACACTAGGCCTGTTGTATATGAGTACGTGTGTGTGTGTGTGTACTCTCCTATTTGTGGTTGCAGGGGTCGATTCATAGCTCCTGGCCCCGTTATGTGTGTACTCACCTATTTGTGGTTGCAGGGGTCGATTCATAGCTCCTGGCCCCGCCTCTTCACTGATTGCTACCAGGTCCTCTCTCTTCCTGCCCCATGAGCTTTATCATACCTCGCCTTAAAACTATGTATGGTTCCCGCCTCCACTACGTCACTGTCTAGGCTATTCCACGGCTTGACTACTCTATGACTGAAGAAATACTTTCTAACATCCCTTTGATTCATCTGAGTCTTCAACTTCCAATTGTGACCTCTTGTGTCTGTGTCCCATCTCTGGAACATCCCGTCTTTGTCCACCTTGTCTATTCCGCGCAGTATTTTATATGTCGTTATCATGTCTCCCCTGACCCTCCTGTCCTCCAGTGTCGTCAGGCCGTGTATGTATGTGTGTGTGTGTGTGTGTGTGTGTGTGTGTGTGTGTGTGTGTGTGTTTGAGTGTGTGTTTGAGTGTGTGTGTGTGTGGGGCACGAGAAGAGGAGGAGGAGGGGATGTTTGAAAACAAGATGTGTGGTGTTGTGGGTAAATGACCTTACCTGACCTAAAGGAAGTGCACACAACAGAATAGCAAGGTACGGCATCAACACTCCCACATGCCCTCTCCAGTCTCTTACCTCCCTCTCCGTCTCTTACTTTCCTCTCTATTCTCTTACGTCTCTCTCTAGTAGCTTACCTCCCTTTCTAGTCTTTTACCTCCCTCTCTAGCCCTTGTTTTATGTACAGAGTTTGACAAGACTAGGTTAAGGATCCCTAGCTTTATTGACAACCTATTTACAAATTAAGGATTTCTAACTTTATTGACAAGCTAAGAGCTGTTACGTACATCAGCTCATTTGAAAGCATTTTTATTGTTATGAAACATACAAGTTGGGAGCCATCTGTGAGTCAGCATTTTCATTTGATCAACAGACTGTATCCACACCTTTACTCTCACACCCACACTTTTACTCTCACACCCACACTTTTACTCTCACACCCACACTTTTACTCTCACACCCACACTTGCCTTGTGCTCTGCCTTCTCTTTTCATAAGAATATGTAATATCATTTATTATCTGTATTTCACAGTTTAAATATTTCAAAATATAATGTTTCACTTTTTGCCAGGTTCACAATATAATTTTTCTCTTCACAGTTATCACAGTGTAATTTGTCAGTGTTTTATGTCATCCTCTTGACAGCATAAGTGTTTCCACACTATTGACAGTTTAAGTATTATATTTTAATCTGTGCTTCTTTATCTTTAAGTGCTAATACCAGCCTCAATTATTGCAGGTCGTAACATTATGTAATCCTTTGTGGATTGTGTGTGAATGTGTCGGCCACTGATGACACTTCATGCTGATTAAACCAGGTCTTCCAGTGGGCCACAGAAAACAGTATGATGTTATACTCGTAGAGTCGTTTGTTCTCACTAGACTGGAATATTGGTGTGCTTAACAGCCCCGTTTGAGGCAGGAGAAATGATAACTGAAGTAAAGTATGTACGGGAAACTTTCACTGTCTTTATAAATTGTCAAGCCCCTAAATTATTGGGAATACCTAAAGACCCTTAAACTGTATTCTCTGAAACATTGGAGGGAAAGACATCACTTACACTTCGAAAATTTTGGAAGGATTACTCTGAAATATGAACACCAAAATTACTCTGCGAAAGCAAATGAGGCTTGGCATGTGCTGCAAAATACATCCAATGAGAAGCAGGGGTGCAACGTCAGGGGACCAAGACTTTTCAATACCCTCTCTTCATACGTAAATGGAATTACAAGCAGATCCCCGGCTGTTTTCAAGAGGAAACTTGGCAGTTTTCCCAAAGTTACTTCCTGATCAGCTAACCTGCGGTGCCTGCGTTTACTGCGCACGGCTAGCACCAGTAGTGTGGTTGATCAAGTCATTACCTTTGATATGACTTTGAAGAGTTTCGAGTGTCACTGTCGGAGCCCGGTCATGGGCCAGGCTCGTCTGGTGCTTGCCCGGTCAACAAGGCTGTTGCTGCTGGAAGCCCGCTACCCCACATATCCATCACAACCTGGTTGATCTGGCACCTGGTGAAGATACTTGTCCAGTTTCCTCTTGTAGACTTCTACACTTGTTCCAGCAGTGTTTCTGATATATTCTGGTAAGATGTTGAATAGTCTGGGACCCCGGATGTTGATACAGTGTTCCCTTATTGTCCCCACCGCTGAGTCACGGGTCGCGACGACGGTAATACCTGAAATAATCTTACGTAACCTTCAAGATGGTCGCCTTCTCATGCATCATCACAACCCTTCTCTTCCAAGTAATTCCTTTCCTCCCTTCACCACCTCTTCGTCCTACTGCTACTCTTATTCCTCTTGCTTCAGCTTTTGGTCTTGCTTATGATCTTGTTTCTTTTCCTGGTTCTATTCATACTCCTGTTCTATTCCTGTTTCCGTCCCTATTTTTAGTTTCTTCTTGCTCCTGTTTCCAATCCTGCTCCTGTTACTTGTCTTACTAAAGTTACTTGTCCAGCGACTAATAAGAGGAAAATGGAACACGGGGTATTTATACCTGAAGGATGTAGATATTTGAGGCGCTAAGGCCATGTGGATCATTCAGTAATCACCCCTCCCATACACACACACACACACACACACACACACACACACACACACACACACACACACACACACACACACACACAAACACACACTCACATTCACACTTACTTTCACAGACTCACCAGTTTAGGTAGTGGAGACAACAGGGTCAAATTCAGATCTTAACATTAGTAATATAGGGACACTTTTGATGAATAAAACACATGTGCAACACGTGAGCACTTTTTTGGTCGAGACGTTTCGGCCGCGCCGCAGACAGCTTCAGTCGAATAGAAGCGAGTATAACACTGGAGACGGTATAAATAGCAAATATTTGGTGATCACATCCTATCAAGGCTGAGGGATTGATCACCTCGTAATTACTTCTGTTGTCTCCTGTGTGATAATGGCCTGTATTAGACTGAAGAAGTCTGCTCTGCAGGTGAAACGTTTCGGCAATAAAGATAACCAAGTATTGCACACCGTTAATAATACTAAAGTCTGTGCCAGAATACAACTTTTACTCATTTTCGCTTTAAGTTCAAGCTTTTCTAGTGTATAGAAAATGCCTAGTAAGCATAGGTAGTAATAATGATGGAAATACCGACAGAATGTTAGTTAAATGGACACAGGTGCAACTAACACGACATTAGATAGTGGCAACATTTCGTTTTCAAGGAGCCTTGATAAATGTCCTTAAGAGTGAAACGCTGCCACAGTAAAATGTCACATTAGTTGCGTCTATGTCCATTTACCTTAGCATAGGTACATTGCTGGGAGATCTGCTCACGTGACGGTGTGTTCCACCGGTAATTATGAAAGTCTCCCAAACATTCTGTTTTGCTTTAACAAGTTATCTAGTGTTAGAAAATGGCTAGGATCAAGGAGAGTTTTGGTGAAATTTAGTTAATGTAGTTAAAAGCTCCACGCAGAGCCTTTGGCCTATTAAAACGTGTACACCTGCCCTAGTCCTCTGCAGGCCTTGCCCTGTTACAGATGTACAGACGCTGCTATGCCGTGCAGTCCTACGTAGACCCTGCAAATCTGGCAGTACCTTAAACCTGGTAGCCCTGAGACTGCGTAGCCTGTCAGACTACTAGCCCTGCAGACCTACCTTAGCACTGCAGACCTACCTAGCCCTGCAGACCTCCTAGCCTGCAGACCCTCTAGCCCTGCAGACCTGCCCTAGCCCTGCAGACCTACCTTGCCCTGCAGACCTACCTAGCCCTGCAGACCTACCTAGCCCTGCAGACCTACCTAGCCCTGCAGACCTACCTAGCCCTGCAGACCTGCATAGCCCTGCAGACCTGCGTAGCCCTGCATACCTACCTAGCCCTGCAGACTTGCCTTTTCATAGCTCATAGCTGTAAGGCAGAGTCCACAAATAGGAGTAATAAAAAGTCACAGATGGGCAAGTTTTAATAAGGCTTGAGAGAAACGTAGTCTTAGTAAAGACCTGCTCTGCTTTATTTTGACTTCATAAAACTAAAGTATTTTATTAAGTTAAGCAGGAAGAGGAATTGATGCTGGTGTAGTACTCTTGATCCAAGGAATTAGAACCATTCCTCCCAATCCTCGAATCAACTCTACTTATCTTCCATTAACCCAGGTGCTGTGTGACCCCTAAGTGTTTAGCGTTTCTACACGAATATAGTAATCGACACACTATTACTTTTTTGGGGGAGCGCTGGATCCTAAGGGTCGTACAGCGCCTGGGGGCATGAGAGGCATTCAGGTTCGATTCAAGGAGGGGAAGGAGAGGGCAGGCTCAGTTCCTTGGATCAAGACCTGCCCCCCCCCATCACCCTCGGGGAGAGTTAGAAGCAATATTTTCATTTGTTTTTTCGACTATTTTCTCATTTTTGAGACATTTCATAAAAATTAGCAAGAGTGATTTAGTCTTAAGTTATACTTTTCTTGGGCACTTATATAGTATATTTGAAATGACCCTTGTGGATTTACAGCTTAGTTTTGATTGTATTATTATTATTTAGTCTTTCAGGCTTTTGTTGTGTACTTATTTAGTCGTTTAGGCTTTTGTTGTTTGTGTGTTTAGTCTTAGGCTTTTGTTGTTTGTGTGTTTAGTCTCTAAGGCTTTTCTTGTATTTTTAGTGAACCTTAGGTTTTTCCCTGTACTTTTTTGCCAACATTTTCACAATAGATAATCCAAATTGATGACAATTGGATGGCAGTTGGATGGCTGGTAATAAAGTTCGGTCAGATTTCAAAGATGAATGTAAACATTTCCTGTTATGCAGTGCATGTTAGCACCAAATTTTATTATTGATGCATAGCTGCCCTGCCCTGCCCTGCCCTGCCCTGCCCTGCCCTGCCCCCTGCCTGCCTGGTGGTTGACTGAGCGGGTGGTTGCATGTTTCCAGCTGCTATGTA
>NC_069443.1:32633801-32653801 GCF_026875155.1 Cherax quadricarinatus | reverse complement strand
ACCACACCACCACTACTGCCCTCACCACCACCACCACCACTACTGCCCTCACCACCACCACAACCACTACTGCCCTCACCACCACCACAAACACTACTGCCCTCACCACAACCACTACTGCCCTCACCACCACCACTACTGCCCTCACCACCACCACCACTACTGCCCTCACCACCACCACCACCATACTGCCCTCACCACCACCACTACTGCCCTCACCACAACCACTACTGCCCTCACCACAACCACTACTGCCCTCACCACCACCACCACCACCACTACTGCCCTCACCACCACCACTACTACTGCCCTCACCACCACCACTACTGCCCTCACCACCACTACTACTGCCCTCACCACCACCACCACTGCTGCCCTCACCACCACTACTACTGCCCTCACCATCACCACCACCACAACTGCCCTCACCACCACCACCACTACTGCCCTCACCACCACCACCACTACTGCCCTCACCACCACCACTACTGCCCTCACCACCACCACTACTGCCCTCACCACCACCACTACTGCCCTCACCACCACCACCACCACTACTGCCTCACCACCACACCACTACTACCCTCACCACCACCACTACTGCCCTCACCACCACTACTGCCCTCACCACTACCACTACTGCCCTCACCACCACCACACTACTGCCCTCACCACCACCATTACTGCCCTCACCACCACCATTACTGCCCTCACCACCACCACTACTGCCCTCACCCCACCACACCACTACTGCCCTCACCACCACCACTACTGCCCTCACCACCAGCACTACTACTGCCCTCACCACCACCAGTATGCCCTCACCACCACCATCACCACCACTACTGCCCTCACCACCACCACCACTACTGCCCTCACACACCACACCACTACTGCCCTCACCACCACTACTGCCCTCACCACCACCACCACTAATGCCCTCACCACCACAACCACCACTACTGCCCTCACCACCACCACCACTACTGCCCTCACCACCACCACCACTACTGCCCTCACCACCACCACACCACTACTGCCCTCACCACCACCACCACTACTGCCCTCACCACCACCACTACTGCCCTCACCACCACAACTATTGCCCTCACCACCACCACTACTGCCCTCACCACCACTACTGCCTCACCACCACACCACCACTACTGCCCTCACCACCACAACTATTGCCCTCACCACCACCACTACTGCCCATCCACCACCACCACCACTACTGCCCTCACCACCACCACTGCCCTCACCACCACCACCACCACTACTGCCCTCACCACCACCACCACTACTGCCCTCACCACCACCACCACTACTGCCCTCACCACCACTACTGCCCTCACCACCACCACTACTGCCCTCACCACCACAACTATTGCCCTCACCACCACCACTACTGCCCTCACCACCACCACCACTACTTTCCTCACCACTACCACTGCCCTCACCACCACTACTGCCCTCACCACTACTACTGCCCTCACCACCACCACCACTACTGCCCTCACCACCACACCACCACCACTACTGCCCTCACCACCACACCACCACCACTACATGCCCTCACCACCACACCACCACCACTACTGCCCTCACCACCACACCACCACCACTATCTGCTCTCACCACCACCACCACAACCACTACAACCACTACTGCCCTCACCACCACCACCGCCACTACTGCCCTCACCGCCACTACTGCCCTCACCACCACCACTACTGTCCTCACCACCACCACCACAACCACTACTGCCCTCACCACCACCACTCACTGCCCTCACCACCACCACTACTGCCCTCACCACCACCACAACCACTACTGCCCTCACCACCACCACCACAACTACTGCCCCTACCACCACCACCACCACTACTGCCCTCACCACCACCACCACACTACTGCCCTCACCACCACAACCACTAGTTCCTCACCACCACCACACTACTGCCCTCACCACCACCACCACCACTACTGCCCTCACCACCACCACCACAACTACTGCCCTCACCACCACCACCACAACTATGCCCTCACCACCACCACCACAACTACTGCCCTCACCACCACCACCACAACTACTGCCCTCACCACCACCACCACAACTACTGCCCTCACCACACCACCACCACTACTGCCCTCACCACCACCACCACTATTGCCCTCACCACCACCACTACTGCCCTCACCACCCCCCACCACACCACCACCACCACCACCACCATACTGCCCTCACCACCACCACC
The DNA here is from genome assembly GCF_026875155.1 of Cherax quadricarinatus. Classification (NCBI taxonomy): domain Eukaryota; kingdom Metazoa; phylum Arthropoda; class Malacostraca; order Decapoda; family Parastacidae; genus Cherax; species Cherax quadricarinatus. The sequence continues at coordinate 32,651,543 of NC_069443.1, read as the reverse complement.
ACTACTGCCCTCACCACTACCACTACTTACGGTCAGTGCCTCAGTCATAGCAACTACCCCAACCATCACTTACTACTACCGCCACCCCTCACTACTACCACCCACACCCACCCACATATGCACCTACAGCACTCACTCCCACCCACTCACATATGCACCTACAACGCTCACTCTCACCCACTCACTTCTGTACCCCTACATCCATCACCCCCCACTCACCACATCCATCACTACAATCAAAACCACACTCCACCATAACTAAAATCAATCATTTAACCCACCGGTTTCAGCCATCCCTTCCACAACTATGTCTCTGCTTGGGGAGTTACTCTAAGAATTTTTCCCATTGTGGCTGTTTACGAGAGTACGCCTAACAGTATTGGCCACTTATTAATCAAGTTTTTGTTTTATCGGTTGAGGCTGACACTAGAATTTGCATGAGTGTCATCTATTGATTACACTGTAAGTCTCCAAGCGGATATAAACCAAGTCTTCCAATGGGCTGCACAGAATATGATGTTCAATCAGGACAAATTTCAGTTACTTCCTTATGGAAAACTTAAGGAAATAAAATCTAGAACGAAGTATAAAACAAATTCTAACCACAAAATGGAGCAAAAAGCTAATGTGAAGGACATAATTATGTCAGAGGATCTCACCTCTAAGGACTAGTGTCATTATCACAACTTCAAGGAAGGTGATAGGATGGATAATGAGAACCTTTAAAACAAGGGATGCCAAGCCAGTGATGATCCTCTTTAAGTCACTTATTATTTTTTGGTTGGTATACTACGGTACACTTAAGCTTTCGTACCAGAAAAAAAAGAAACAAAGGGGGAAAAAAAGCCGTCCAGTATATCCTACCTACATGGAGGGTGTTACGGGGGTCAACGCCCCAACGGCCCGTTCCACGACCAGGCCTCGAGGTGGATTAGGGCCTGATTAAACAGTTACTGCCGGCCTCACGGAATCCAACGTACGAATCACAGCTCCCTCTTGAAGACACCTAAAAGTCTATTGGTAATCCCTCTCTGCTTTTCACTGGGGGTACACTACGCCGCCTGCCGAGTTTTTCGTTTTCATAGGGAGTGATTTTTATGTGCAGATTTAGAACTAGTCTCTCTAGGATTTACCAAAAGTAAATTATGATGAGTCTTTCTCGCTTTCGTTCCAAGGAGTACAGGTCAAGGGACTTCAAACGGTCCCAGTAATTGAAGTGCTCCATTGTACTTATACGTGTAGTGAAAGTTCTCTCTATATTCTCCAGATCTGCAATTTTGCCTGGCGGGAATGAGGCTATTAAGTTTTTGTTCTATTTCTGTAATCTCTCGTTTAAGATGATCTTTACCTCGTTGTGACTCATTAGGCAGTTCCATAACACTTTTTCTTCTGTACATTCTACGCTTTCTGTATTTGATATTTTGGGTTTTCTCAGTGGTGCTTGCTGTATGACCTTGTATTCTTGGGTTCAGCTTTTCTAGGTGCTGGTGAGGGTTCAGGGTTCAGAGAATTGACTTTCTAGTCAGTTCTCTGATTGTTTAAGTTAAATTTACTGAACATCCCTTCACGTACACTATTTCTGGAGTTTCCTAACACTGAATTTACTCTTGTACTTCTGTGATGTTATAGTTAAGTCTGTCCCGCGAGAGCATATCTGTGGGTAAAAAAAAAAAAGGTGATTACACACACTTTCTCATTCTCTCTCATTCTCCCTCTCTCTTTTACATAGGGTTTGACAGGGTTAGGTTAAGGATCCCTACTTTATTGACAAGCTATTTACAAGTTAAGGATTCCTAACTCTATTGACAAGCTAAGAGCTGTTACCTACATCAGCTCATTTGAAAGCATTTTTATTGTTATGAGACATACAAGTAGGGAACAGGGTGAAATCGGAGTCATCTGTGAGCCAGCATTTTCATTTGATTAATTGACTTTATCTCGTTGACATCATAATGCTGTACGAATGTGTTCCAGACTCGAGTCATCCTGGGTATGCATGATCTCAGATGAAGTGATGTTCTGGAGAAGGGTACAGCCAGAGTGAAGTTGTTGCTTTCTGCCCGTCTTGTGGCATAAAAGCTTGTTTCACGCTGTCCTCGAAGTGGAACCAAGTGTGGTACTTTGACAATATTGGCCTTGTACATAACAGTAAGGCCACCCACATCCCTCCTATGTTGAAGGCTCTGCTGAAATGACAGATCTATCCAGGATGGGTCCTGGCGAGAGATGAGTCGTCTTGCTCTGTTCTCTACTGTCAAGCAGTGGCAGATGAGAGGGGGGGGGGGCAGGCAAACCAAGAAAGTGGAGCATACTCAAGGTGTGAGCGTACGTGTGCTTCATACAGAAGCTTGCAACCCCTACTGTCAAGCAGATGCAAGATACGTCGAAGTGCTGTAAGCTTCCTGGCTGCCTTGTTTACAAGTTGACGGTCAGTTTGGAGTCAAATTTCACCCCAAGGATATCAACTTCTTCCCCAGATACCAACACTCTTCCATTCATACTTATTACTGCTCTGACATTAACATCATGGTGCCTAGAGACCACAATCATTTGTTTTCTAGGTGCAAATGTTACTTGCCATCGTTTTCCCAACCTGATATAGCTCTTAGCCGGTGATTGATGTAGCTTAAAACAGCTGGCATTTCTTCTCTTGGATAAGTAAATATCAGAGTACAATGGTCTGCATATGCATGGGTTTCTGGGATGAGATGAAGAAGGCCATTAAAGTAGACATTCCATAACAGTGGTCCCAACACTCTCTCTCTCTCAATCGACCAGCCATCTGTGGTCTCATCAGTCAGATCCATATCGACACATTCCACGTCCTTCCTTGTGTGGAGAGGACGCACATAAATCTTACCAACACTGTCCCCGCCTCCAGCGTCCCTCCCTGTACCACTCTGTCCCAGCGGGATACAAACTCCTCACACACCAGGGAAAAAGTGACCAAGTTGCCATAACGTTGATATAGTGAGGGAATGTATACCTTTGATATACCTTTGAATAGTTTCGAGAGTTTCACTACTCTCGGAGCCCGGCCATGGGCCAGGGTCGTCTGGTTCTTGCCTGGTCAACCAGGCTGTTGCTGATGGAGGCCCATGCCCCGCATATCCATCACAGCCTGGTTGATCTGATACCCGGTGAAGATACTTGTCCAGTTTTTTCTTGAAGACTTCTACACTTGTCCCAGCCGTGTTTCTGATATCTTGTGGTAAGATGTTGAATAGTCTGGGTCACCGAATGTTGACAGTGTTCCCTTATTGTCCCCACAGCACCCCTGCTCCTCACTGGGTTTACTTTGCACTTCTTCCCATATCTCTCACTCCAGTATGTTGTTGTCATGTCAGTGTCCAGATTTGGGGCCAGGCCCTCGAGTACTTTCCAGGTATATATTATCATGCATCTTTCTCTTCTCCGCTCCAATGAATACATATTCAAGACTTGAAGACGTTCCTAGTAATTTAGATGCGTTACTGGGTCAATGTGAGCCGTAAACGATCTCTGTATTTGTTCCAGCTCTGATATTTCTCCGGGGCCGTCAGCACTGAGCAGTATTCTAAACGAGGGGAGCACTAGTGATTTGAAGAGTGTCACCATCGGCATTATTTCCCTTGTTTTGAAAGTTCTCATTACCCACCCCGTCATCTTCCTGGCTGTCGTGATCTTTGTCAGGTCCGCTGACATAATTATTCCCAGGTCTTTGACGTGTTCCTTTCGTTGTATTTGGTGACCCTCTTGAGTGTTGTATATATTGTATGTGTTAGTTACCAGTTGTCAGAGGCACTCGTCGATAGACACATGCCCTGATGTGTGTGTGTGTGTGTGTGTGTGTGTGTGTGTGTGTGTGTGTGTGTGTTGTGTGTGCGCGTGTGTTTGTGTGTGCGCGTGTGTTTGTGTGTGCGTGTGCGCGTGTGCGTGCATACATGCTTGCGTGCTCGCGCACTCGCTCATTGGATTGTTTGTGGGGGACCCCCGCTTAGGTTTGCTTAGTCAACATATACCAGACTGTGGAAAAAGACACTTACGTACAGTTCAGGACATTTATTAAAGGAAACGTTTCGCCACATCTTGTCGGTATCACAATACCATTTCCTCATATACCAGACTGGAGCCTCCTGGGTCTACCGTACTTGCTGTGTAAGTGTTGGAAGCCTTTACCACTTCTTCTTGTATGTCATTCCAGCTTTCATTGACCTTGAGACTGAAATATTGTTTAACGTCCTCTTTGGCTCGTGTGTATCATAGCTTCCATCTGTGTCCCTCCTTTTCCGGGTTTTCTCCTCTCCTGTTCATCTCTCTTTTATTGTTTATACAAGTGTTTTACAAGGTTAGCCTAAGAGTTTCTTGGTCGTAAGATTCAGTTCTTAGTCTTTTCAGGGGGAAGATGAGTTGAAGGTAATCAATCACTCAGCTTGGAATCGACTCTAGGCTGACGGATTACCTCAGACTCCTCATATTCCACCTTTATCTGTATTGGACTGAAGAAGACACTGGCTGACCGAATGTTTCCGTAATAAACATACTCAAATGTTGCACGTGTCTTATATATCATCAATTCCTTTTGCAAATCTCAAACTTCTTCAGCTTTTGTACTTGTTTTATCAAGTGGAGTGTCATGCTGAGGCTGCCTACTCCATGCAGGTCCTTACATAAGTCGTGTCAAATGTCCCAAGTGATTATTTACGTTCTTTAATGCTATTCTTAGGTTGGCCACTTTCGCGTATGCTGCCAGAATTATCCTGCTTGATATATTTGTCGCGATTGTGATCCCCAGGTAATTTTTTCTGTTATGGTAAATTTTTCTTCCTCTAGACTAGGGGGTACTTACTCTTTTTACGATTCTAGACTCCCACCAATGGATTGCCCAATATGTCCAAATGCCCCCATCACCAGACTAACTACCTGGACTCTACCTGGACTGGGGGTTCAACGCTCCCGCAATCCAGTCCTTGACCAGGCATCCCGGTGGATCAGGGTCTGATCAACCAGGCTGTTACTGCTGGCCGCACGTTGTCCAGCGTACGATCCATAGTCTGGCTGATCAGGTACTGACTTTAAGTATCTGTACAGCTCCTTCTTCAAGGTAGTTAGGGATCTATTGGTAATTTCCCTTATGCCAGGTGTTTTCTCCTAAAACAATGAGAACAGTAAGGGTGCCATTGGCACCCCTACTTTTCATTGGGCGTGAGTATGTCGTACCGTCTGCCCAGTCTTTTGCTTTCGTAGGGAGTGATTTCTGTGGATTTCGAGGATTTTCCAGGTGTGGATTATGATGTATCTCTCTCGCGTGCGCTCTAGTGAGTACAGGTCAAGTGACTCCAAGCGTTCCCAGTAATTGAGGTGTTTGACAGAACTTACATGTGCAGTAAAGGTTCTCTGTTCATTCTCTAGATCTGCGGTTTCACCTGCCTTGAATGGAGCTGTTAGTGTACAGCAGTATTTCTGCCTAGAGAGAAAAAGAGATTTAAAAAGGCTCATTATCCATCCTATCATTTTCCTCACAGATGTGATAGTGACACTGTTGTGATCCTTGAAGGTTAGGTCCTCTGACACTAACACTCCCAAGTCCTTCACACTACTTTTACGCTCTGTTGTTTGATTTGTGTTTGTCTTTTACTCAGTTCTAGCTGTTATTTCCGCCAGTCAATAACGGAGTAATTGGAATGTGTCCTCATTGAACATTATATTGGAAAACTGGGTTTATATCTGCTTGGAGATTTACCGTGTCCTCAGTGGATGACTCATTCAGATTTGAGTATCGTCTGCAATGGAAGAAATGAAGCTACGGTTTAAATCTTTATGATATGGGGTTGAGGAACAGGATGGGGACAAGTACTGTGCCTTGTGGAACAGAGCTTTTCACTGTGGCAGCCTCCGACTGTCGAAATCCCCACCACCACCAGTCCTGTTAGGTACCAGTATGGCGCAGCAGATGTCAGTAGATTGGTTTTGCTTTAATTATGGATAGCTAGCAACACAACAGCTGATACTTTATTCTAATCAAACAATAACTTTTTTTTACATCGATCAGAGATCGAGTCTTATATCCCCATTATTTGGTTCCCATACCCCAAGTGGTATGGATACCCCACAAGTGGTATGAATACCCCCAAGTGGTATGGATACCCCCGGTTATGAACCCTTGTGCTGGACTGTACTCTGTTTCTGGTCTCTTTTTCTCCATTTCCAGTTCTCATTATCTTGTACTGATTTAGGTTGAATTCTAAGAGCCATTTATTGAAAGAGCTTTTCAGCCAATCAGAGTCACCCATTAGTCAATTTGTGTCTTTCACTGATTCATCATTCTTATCAACTTAACCTCGGTAAACATAGACACACGATTTATTCCCGTCAGTCAGGTCGTTTACGCATAAAAGAAACAGTAGATATCCCCCGGTATTGATTGTTGTGGTGCCCCCGGCTTGTTACTCTCGTCCAGTGTCATTCTACCTCCCAAACTATTACTCGCTATGCTCTTGGGGCTGGAATTTTAAATACATGAAAAAAGTCCTCATACCGCTCAGACACTTCGAAATATGCAATAAAATAAATTTTCTTGTGTTCTTTTATTTGATTTTTTCACATTTTTTTTAAATTAATTTGAAAAATGTTTTTTTTAATTTGAAAAATTTATGTAGTCCCTGATCCGTGTGTGTGTGTGTGTGTGTGTGTGTGTGTGTGTGTGTGTGTGTGTGTGTGTGTGTGTGTGTGTATGTGTTTAGGGGGGGGGGGGATGCTGAGACCTGTCACTATGGCAACCGTCCACCCACCTAAGCTTCCTGAGCTGTGTGTTGCTTCTCTTAGTAACACAAGTCGTGTTTAACCCTCCTCCCTTCAAAGAGGTCTTCATGGTAAAGGGATCTTGATACAAGGAGTTTAGCTACTCTGAAAACCCCACCTCACCCCTCCCCCAGGCAGTGTATGTCTCTTCTACTTTTAACTCTTTCCTTATAATGAGTATAAAAGATTCGGTTCAGCTAAAACTGGTGATTTTTTTTGTATGAATGAATTATGAAATTGGTGAAAATTAAAGTATATATGAAATAGATTGGTGAAAATTTGAAATATATATGAAACAGAAGGGTGAAAAACTGAAATACAGTGGACCCCCGGTTAACGATATTTTTTCACTCCAGAAGTATGTTCAGGTGCCAGTACTGACCGAATTTGTTCCCATAAGGAATATTGTGAAGTAGATTAGTCCATTTCAGACCCCCAAACATACACGTACAAACGCACATAAATACACTTACATAATTGGTCACATTTGGAGGTAATCGTTATGCGAAATGAAATAGATTGGTAAAAAACCTGCAACTGTAAACAAACAACATACATTGTTTTACAGCCCCGTGGAATATATACACTACCCTCACACCAATATAAAAGCCTAATACTTACATTCACAATCTTAGTAATATTTACACTATTTTACAACCCTTTCCCATCTCCACTTAAGTATATAATCCTCCATTACCTCTATTATTAGTATCACAATACTACTACTTTTCTCAGCAACACAATACTATCTCAGTTCTATATCAGTTCTCAGTAATGCAATACTACCTCTGGCCTTAGTAACACAATACTATCTTTGTTCTATTACATTACCTCTTCTCTCGGTAATACAACATTACCTCTGTTCTCAGTAGTACATTACATCTGTTCTCAGTAATACATTATCTTGTTCTCAGTGATAAATTACCTCTGTTCTCAGTAATACAACATTACATCTGCTCTCAGGAATACATTACCTCAGCTCTCAGCAATACAACATTACATCTGCTCTCAGTAATACATTACCTCTGCTCTCAGCAATACAACATTACATCTGCTCTCAGTAATACATTACCTCTGCTCTCAGCAATACAACATTACATCTGCTCTCAGTAATATATTACCTCTGCTCTCAGTAATACAACATTACCTCTGTTATCAGTGATACATTACCTCTGCTCTCAGTAATACATTACTTTTGTTCTCATTAATACATTACCTCTGATCTAAGTAATACAACATTACCTCTGTTCTCAGTAATTCATTACCTCTGCTCTCAGTAATATATTACCTCTGCTCTCAATAATACATTACCTCTGCTCTCAGTAATATATTACCTCTGCTCTCAGTAATACATTACCTCTGCTCTCAGTAATACATTACCTCTGCTCTCAGTAATACATTACCTCTGCTCTCAGTAATTCATTACCTCTGCTCTCAGTAATACATTACCTCTGCTCTCAGTAATACATTACCTCTGCTCTCAATAATACATTACCTCTGCTCTCAGTAATACATTACCTCTGCTCTCAGTAATACATTACCTCTGCTCTCAGTAATACATTACCTCTGCTCTCAGTAATACATTACCTCTGCTCTCAGTAATACATTACCTCTGCTCTCAGTAATACATTACCTCTTCTCTCAGTAATACATTACCTCTGCTCTCAGTAATACATTACCTCTGCTCTAAGTAATACATTACCTCTGCTCTCAGTAATACATTACTTCTGCTCTCAGTAATACATTACCTCTGCTCTCAGTAATACATTACCTTTGTTTTCAGTAATACATTACCTTTGTTTTCAGTAATACATTACCTCTGCTCTCAGTAATACATGAGCTTTGCTCTCAGTAATACATTACCTCTGTTCTCAGTAATACATTACCTCTGTTCTCAGTAATACATTACCTCTGCTCTCAGTAAACATTATCTCTGCTCTCAGTAAACATTACCTCTGCTCTCAGTAATACATTACTTCTGTTCTCAGTAATACATTACTTCTGTTCTCAGTAATTCGTTACCTCTGCTCTCAGTAGTACAACATTACCTCTGCTCTCAGTAATACAGTACCTCTGCTTTCAGTAATATATTAACTCTGCTGTCAGTAATACATTACCTCTGTTCTCAGTAATACATTATTTCTGCTCTCAGTAATACATTACCTCTGCTCTCAGTAATACATTACCTCTGCTCTCAGTAATACATTACCTTTGTTTTCAGTAATACATTAGCTCTGCTCTCAGTAATACATTAGCTCTGCTCTCAGTAATACATTACCTCTGTTCTCAGTAATACATTACCTCTGCTCTCAGTAATACATTACCTCTGCTCTCAGTAGTACATTACCTCTGCTCTCAGTAAACATTACCTCTGCTCTTAGTAAACATTACCTCTGCTCTCATTAGTACAACATTACCTCTGCTCTCAGTAATACATTACCTCTGTTCTCATTAATACATTACCTCTGCTCTCAGTAGTACAGCATTACCTCTGCTCTCAGTTATACATTACTTCTGTTCTCAGTAATACATTACCTCTGCTCTCAGTAGTACAACATTACCTCTGCTCTCAGTAATACAGTACCTCTGCTCTCAGTAATACATTACCTCTGCTCTCAGTAATTCATTACCTCTGCTCTCAGTAATACATTACCTCTGCTCTCAGTAGTACAACATTACCTCTGTTCTCAATAATACATTACTTCTGCTCTCAGTAGTACAACATTACCTCTGCTCTCCATAATACATTACCTCTGCTCTCAGTAATACATTACCTGTGCTATCAGTAATACATTACCTCTGCTCTAGTAATACAAGATTACCTCTGCTCTCAGTACAACATTACCTCTGTTATCAGTAATACATTACCTCTGCTATCAGTAATACATTACCTCTGCTCTTAGTAATACAACATTACCTCTGATATCACTAATACATTACCTCTGCTCTCAGTAGTACAACATTACCTCTGCTCTCAGTAGTACAACATTACCTCTGCTCTCAGTAATACAGTACCTCTGCTCTCAGTAATATATTAACTCTGCTCTCGGTAATACATTACCTCTGTTCTCAGTAATACATTACCTCTGTTCTCAGTAATACATTACCTCTGCTCTCAGTAATACATTACCTCTGCTCTCAGTAATTCATTACCTCTGCTCTCAGTAATACATTACCTCTGCTCTCAGTAATACATTACCTCTGCTCTCTGTAATACATTACCTCTGCTCTCAGTAGTACAACATTACCTCTGCTCTCAGTAAACATTACCTCTGCTCTCAGTAGTACAACATTACCTCTGCTCTCCATAATACATTACTTCTGCTCTCAGTAGTACATTACCTGTGCTATCAGTAATACATTACCTCTGCTCTCAGTAGTACATTACCTGTGCTATCAGTAATACATTACCTCTGCTCTTAGTAATAAAAGATTACCTCTGCTCTCAGTACAACATTACCTCTGCTATCAGTAATACATTACCTCTGCTCTTAGTAATACAACATTATATCTGATATCAGTAATACATTACCTCTGCTCTCAGTAGTACAACATTACCTCTACTATCAGTAATACATTACCTCTGCTATCAGTAATACATTACCTCTGCTATCAGTAATACATTACCTCTGCTCTTAGTAATACAAGATTACCTCTGCTCTCAGTACAACATTACCTCTGCTATCAGTAATACATTACCTCTGCTCTTAGTAATACAACATTACCTCTGATATCAGTAATACATTACCTCTGCTCTCAGTAGTACAACATTACCTCTGCTCTCAGTAAACATTACCTCTGCTCTCATTAGTACAACATTACCTCTGCTCGCAGTAATACATTACCTCTGCTCTCAGTAATACATTACCTCTGCTCTCAGTAGTACAGCATTACCTCTGCTCTCATGAATACATTACTTCTGTTTTCAGTAATACATTACCTCTGCTCTCAGTAATACATTTTGTTCTCAGTAATACATTACCTCTGCTCTCAGTAATATATTTTGTTCTCAGTAATACATTACCTCTGCTCTCAGTAATACATTACCTCTGCTCTCAGTAATACATTACCTCTGCTCTCAGTAATACATTCTGTTCTTAGTAATACATTACCTCTGCTCTCAGTAATACATTACCTCTGCTCTCAGTAATACATTACCTCTGCTCTAAGTAGTACATTACCTCTGCTCTCAGTAATACAGTACCTCTGCTCTCAGTAATATATTAACTCTGCTCTCAGTAATATATTACCTCTGTTCTCAGTAATACATTACCTCTGCTCTCAGTAATACATTACCTCTGCTCTCAGTAATACATTACCTCTGTTCTCAGTAATCCATTACCTCTGCTCTCAGTAATACATTGCCTCTGCTCTCAGTAGTACAACATTACCTCTGCTATCAGTAATACATTACCTCTGCTTTTAGTAATACAACATTACCCCTGTTATCAGTAATACATTACTTCTTCTCTCAGTAGTACTACATTACCTATGCTATCAGTAATACAATACCTCTGCTTTTAGTAATACAACATTACCTCTGCTATCAGTAATACATTACCTCTGCTCTTAGTAATACAACATTACCTCTGATATCAGTAATACATTACCTCTGCTCTCAGTAGTACAACATTACCTCTGCTATCAGTAATACATTACCTCTGCTATCAGTAATACATTACCTCTGCTCTCAGTAATGCATTACCTCTGCTCTCAGTAATACATTACCTCTGCTCTCAGTAATACATTACCTCTGCTCTCAGTAATACATTACGTCTGCTCTCAGTAATACATTACCTCTGGTGTCAGTAATACATTACCTCTGGTATCAGTAATACATTACCTCTGGTATCAGTAATACATTACCTCTCGTATCAGTAATACATTACCTCTGCTCTCAGTAATACATTACCTCTGCTCTCAGTAATACATTAGCTCTGCTCTCAGTAATACCTTACCTCTGGTATCAGTAATACATTACCTCTGCTATCAGTAATACATTACGTCTGCTCTCAGTAGTACAACATTACCTCTGATCTCAGTAATACATTACCTCTGCTCTCAGTAGTACACCATTACCTCTGCTCTCACTGATACATTACCTTTGCTCTCAGTAATACAACAGTCTTAGTAACAAACCCCCACATATAACCTTGCATCTCTCGAACTTTTGACGCTGGATGCCTCCCACCCATGATGGCCGTCTTCCTCCCCCCTCCATCCTTACCCCGTTCCACCCCCCATCCTTATCCTCCAACATCTGCTACCTACCCTTATCTTCTCTATCCTCTGCCCTCGCCATGCCCCACCATTTATTCTCATTCTCTGTCTCTTCTTCCTCCTCGTTCATTGCCCATATACTCTTTCCCTTTGTTTGGCTCGACATACTTGTGATCCTTCGTTTTTTAAGTAGGGTGAAACTCAGCCTGATGGTAGACCAGTGGATGTTTAACCTAGCTTAGGGGAGACCAGTGGATGTTTAACGTAGCTGAGAGTAGACAAAGACTAGTGTAAAGACCTACTTTGCTGTTTCCCAGTAAATAAAACACCAGCATCCATTACCTTGAGTGTACCGGAGGGCAGTTTCTTCCACAGCCTCGTCCCCGACCAGGACTCCTAGTGGATGGCCTGATCAAAAACTTTCGGTGGTATTCATGTCCCTCGTATGCACCACAGCCTGGCTGATCAGGCACTAATCTGAGGAATTTATGAAGTTTCTTCTTGTAGACAGCCAGAGATATGTTGGCAATTCCTTCTGTATGAAAAATAGGTCGAGAGAAATGGTGTAAAATACGGACACTATGGCAACACAAATGCAGTCAGTAAAGATTCCCATTGCCTTGAATTTGTGTTCCAATGAAGCAAAGGTGTTGACGAGTCTTGAGTCCCTTACACTTAGTTATCTCAGTATACTAATTGTACGTCTACTCTTCAGTATGGCTATTTTGCATCATATACCAAACCTTATGCTTTTATATGAAGTCATTTCGGTGTACAGATTTGTAATCAATCCCTCTATAGTTTTTTAATTGTAAATTATTATTTATCTTTCTCCGGCGTTCCAGGGAATCCAGTGCAAGTGACTGAGCATTCCCTTTAATTTAGGTGCTTATTTAGTATTGGAGCAGTGAATGTTTTCGGTTCGGTATCCACATCTGGAATTTCACCGGCTTTGAGCGAGGTTGTTAGAGTATAGCAATATTCCAACCTATAGAGAACAAGTGATTTAAAGTATCATTAACTTCACATATCTTTGTTTTGAAGGTTCTGGTTAACGTATCCTGTTATTGTCTTTGTGGTTGTTATAGCCACATTGTTGTGATCCTTGACTGTGAGGCCTCACATCATTCCCAATCTTCCTCTCTCTCTTCCAGTCTACGTTCATCTTTGCCCTCTTTCCACCAAACATCAGTCTTTTTTCACCATCCACTTTATCTTATCTCCCATCACCTATTTCCCATTTATCACCCACCTTTCGATATGCCGCTTTTCACTAACTCCTGCTTTCTCTTTTTCACTTCTAAACCTGCTCTATCTATTTCAATTCTAACGTTTAGCATTTTCACGTCTCCCTGTTTCATTTCACTTACTCTTCCTGTTTCACTTTACCTACTCTCCCTGTTTCACTTTACCTACTCTCCCTGTTTCACTTTACCTACTCTCCCTGTTTCACTTTACCTACTCTCCCTGTTTCACTTTACCTACTCTTCCTCTTTCACTTTACCTACTCGTTTCACTTCACTTATTCTTCTTGTTTCACTTCACCTACTCTTCCTGTTTCACTTCACCTACTCTCCTTTTTACACTTCACGCACTCTTCCTATTTCACTTTACCTACTCCCTGTCCCACTTCTTCACCTGCTCTCTCCCTCCCTTTCTGTCTCACTTCTCCACCTGCTTCTCTCTCTCTCTCTCTCTCTCTCTCTCCCTCCCTTCAACTCCCCTTCCCCCCTCCCTGTCTCACCTGCCACAGCGTCATGTTTACCTTCCTCAGGGAAAACTTGTTATCCTGGAAGAAAAGAGAGAGAGAGAGCAAAAAGTATAATTACGGAAGATGCCGCACTTTTTTGTTGCACTGTGTGGGAAGTTGAGTGTTGTATGGAGGAGGAAGAGGAAAAGGGGGAGGAGGAGGCGGCGGCGGCGGCAGAGGCAGAGGCGGCGGCGACGGCGACGGCAGAGGAGGAGGCAGAGGCAGAGGCACCATTGCCAGCTTTTTTCTTCTTAATTCTTCTTAGAATGTTTGAAGTGTCACCGAATTATGTTTAAGTATCACCCAGAAACATTTTCCTGGATTCTTTTCCTAAAACAAGTGTACGACTGGTGTCTGAGAGTCCCCCATACACTGTGTATAACTGTAGTGTAGTGTGAGTCATACACTGTGTATAACTGTAGTGTAGTGTGAGTCATACACTGTGTATAACTGTAGTGTAGTGAGAGTCATACACTGTATGTAGTGTAGTGTGAGTCATACACTGTGTATAACTGTAGTGTAGTGTGAGTCATACACTGTGTATAACTGTAGTGTAGTGTGAGTCATACACTGTGTATAACTGTAGTGTAGTGTGAGTCATACACTGTGTATAACTGTAGTGTAGTGTGAGTCATACACTGTATGTAGTGTAGTGTGAGTCATACACTGTATGTAGTGTAGTGTGAGTCATACACTGTGTATAGCTGTAGTGTAGTGAGAGTCATACACTGTATGTAGTGTAGTGTGAGTCATACACTGTGTATAACTGTAGTGTAGTGTGAGTCATACACTGTGTATAACTGTAGTGTAGTGTGAGTCATACACTGTGTATAACTGTAGTGTAGTGTGAGTCATACACTGTGTATAACTGTAGTGTAGTGTGAGTCATACACTGTGTATAACTGTAGTGTAGTGTGAGTCATACACTGTGTATAACTGTAGTGTAGTGCGAGTCACACCGTGTATAACTGTAGTGTAGTGTGAGTCATACACTGTGTATAACTGTAGTGTAGTGTGAGTCATACACTGTATGTAGTGTAGTGTGAGTCATACACTATAACTGTAGTGTAGTGTGAGTCATACACTGTATAACTGTAGTGTAGTGTGAGTCATACACTGTATAACTGTAGTGTAGTGTGAGTCATACACTGTGTATAACTGTAGTGTAGTGCGAGTTATACACTGTGTATAACTGTAGTGTAGTGCGAGTCATACACTGTGTATAACTGTAGTGTAGTGTGAGTCATACACTGTATAACTGTAGTGTAGTGTGAGTCATACACTGTGTATAACTGTAGTGTAGTGCGAGTTATACACTGTGTATAACTGTAGTGTAGTGCGAGTCATACACTGTGTATAACTGTAGTGTAGTGTGAGTCATACACTGTGTATAACTGTAGTGTAGTGCGAGTCACACCGTGTATAACTGTAGTGTAGTGTGAGTCATACACTGTGTATAACTGTAGTGTAGTGTGAGTCACACACTGTGTATAACTGTAGTGTAGTGTGAGTCACACACTGTGTATAACTGTAGTGTAGTGTGAGTCACACACTGTGTATAACTGTAGTGTAGTGTGAGTCATACACTGTGTATAACTGTAGTGTAGTGCGAGTCACACCGTGTATAACTGTAGTGTAGTGTGAGTCATACACTGTGTATAACTGTAGTGTAGTGTGAGTCATACACTGTATAACTGTAGTGTAGTGCGAGTCACACCGTGTATAACTGTAGTGTAGTGTGAGTCATACACTGTGTATAACTGTAGTGTAGTGTGAGTCATACACTGTGTATAACTGTAGTGTAGTGTGAGTCACACCGTGTATAACTGTAGTGTAGTGTGAGTCATACACTGTGTATAACTGTAGTGTAGTGTGAGTCATACACTGTGTATAACTGTAGTGTAGTGTGAGTCATACACTATGTATAACTGTAGTGTAGTGTGAGTCATACACTGTGTATAACTGTAGTGTAGTGCGAGTCACACCGTGTATAACTGTAGTGTAGTGTGAGTCATACACTGTGTATAACTGTAGTGTAGTGTGAGTCATACACTGTGTATAACTGTAGTGTAGTGTGAGTCATACACTGTGTATAACTGTAGTGTAGTGTGAGTCATATACCGTGTATAACTGTAGTGTAGTGTGAGTCATATACCGTGTATAACTGTAGTGTAGTGTGAGTCATATACCGTGTATAACTGTAGTGTAGTGTGAGTCATACACTGTGTATAACTGTAGTGTAGTGTGAGTCATACACCGTGCATAACTGTAGTGTCGAGTGAGAGCCTTTATACACCGTGTATAACTGTAATGTAGAGTGAGAGTCTTTATACATCGTGTATAACTGTAATATGAATCATCACACACCGTGTATAACTGTAGTGTAGAGCGAGTCATACACTATGTATAACTAATGTAGTGTGAGTATACACCGTGTATAACTGTAGTGAGTCTTCATACATCGTGTATAACTACAGTGTATAAGTGTTCATACATCGTGTATAACTACAGTGTACAGTGACACTATCCAGTACTGTCTTCATGGTGACATGTTCACTGACAGGGTGAGTGACACTGTCCAGTACTGTCTTCATGGTGACATGTTCACTGACAGGGTGAGTGACACTGTCCAGTACTGTCTTCATGGTGACATGTTCACTGACAGGGTGAGTGCCACTGTCTAGTACTGTCTTCATGGCGACATGTTCACTGACAGGGTGAGTGACACTGTCCAGTACTGTCTTCATGGCGACATGTTCACTGACAGGGTGAGTGACACTGTCCAGTACTGTCTTCATGGCGACATGTTCACTGACAGGGTGAGTGACACTGTCCAGTACTGTCTTCATGGTGACATGTTCACTGACAGGGTGAGTGACACTGTCCAGTACTGTCTTCATGGTGACATGTTCACTGACAGGGTGAGTGACACTGTCCAGTACTGTCTTCATGGTGACATGTTCACTGACAGGGTGAGTGACACTGTCCAGTACTGTCTTCATGGTGACATGTTCACTGACAGGGTGAGTGACACTGTCCAGTACTGTCTTCATGGTGACATGTTCACTGACAGGGTGAGTGACACTGTCCAGTACTGTCTTCATGGTGACATGTTCACTGACAGGGTGAGTGACACTGTCCAGTACTGTCTTCATGGTGACATGTTCACTGACAGGGTGAGTGACACTGTCCAGTACTGTCTTCATGGTGACATGTTCACTGACAGGGTGAGTGACACTGTCCAGTACTGTCTTCATGGTGACATGTTCACTGACAGGGTGAGTGACACTGTCCAGTACTGTCTTCATGGTGACATGTTCACTGACAGGGTGAGTGACACTGTCCAGTACTGTCTTCATGGTGACATGTTCACTGACAGGGTGAGTGACACTGTCCAGTACTGTCTTCATGGTGACATGTTCACTGACAGGGTGAGTGACACTGTCCAGTACTGTCTTCATGGTGACATGTTCACTGACAGGGTGAGTGACACTGTCCAGTACTGTCTTCATGGTGACATGTTCACTGACAGGGTGAGTGACACTGTCCAGTACTGTCTTCATGGTGACATGTTCACTGACAGGGTGAGTGACACTGTCCAGTACTGTCTTCATGGTGACATGTTCACTGACAGGGTGAGTGACACTGTCCAGTACTGTCTTCATGGTGACATGTTCACTGACAGGGTGAGTGACACTGTCCAGTACTGTCTTCATGGTGACATGTTCACTGACAGGGTGAGTGACACTGTCCAGTACTGTCTTCATGGTGACATGTTCACTGACAGGGTGAGTGACACTGTCCAGTACTGTCTTCATGGTGACATGTTCACTGACAGGGTGAGTGACACTGTCCAGTACTGTCTTCATGGTGACATGTTCACTGACAGGGTGAGTGACACTGTCCAGTACTGTCTTCATGGTGACATGTTCACTGACAGGGTGAGTGACACTGTCCAGTACTGTCTTCATGGTGACATGTTCACTGACAGG
>NC_069443.1:32338801-32628801 GCF_026875155.1 Cherax quadricarinatus | reverse complement strand
TGGGAAGGGGACCCGAGAAAAGACTGTTTGAAAGGCTGAGAATGGGTACAAGGGAGCATAACTAACAGATAAACACACAGATGAGCCTCAGGGATATCAGGAAATATTTCTTCGGCTAAAGGTTAGTCAGGAAGCGGAAGAACATAAATGATAAAGTAGTCTACGAGGGAAGATGATCATGTTGTAGTGGGGCTGTCCAGGAGCCAAGATTCAACCCCTGCAAATACAAATAAGCGACTGGTTATGAGATAGTATGGTAGTGCCGAAAATTTGTAAACGAGGGAGACATACACAGACAGATACACACACACACACAAACACACACACACACACACACACACACACACACACACACACACACACACACACACACACACACACACAATGGATCAGGGGATACTTGCCAGGAAGACAGCAGCGAGTCATGGTACGTGGCGAGGTGTCAGAGTGGGCACCTGTGAGCAGCGGGGTCCCACAGGGGTCAGTCCTAGGACCAGTGCTGTTTCTGGTATTTGTGAATGACATGACGGAAGGAACAGACTCTGAGGTGTCCCTGTTTGCAGATGACGTGAAGTTGATGAGAAGAATTCACTCGATCGAACACCAGGCAGAACTACAAAGGGATCTGGACAGGCTGCAGACCTGGTCCAGCAATTGGCTCATGGAGTTCAATCCCACCAAGTGCAAAGTCATGAAGATTGGGGAAGGGCAAAGAAGACCGCAGACGGAGTACAGTCTAGGGGGCCAGAGACTACAAACCTCACTCAAGGAAAAAGATCTTGGGGTGAGTATAACACCAGGCACATCTCCTGAAGCGCACATCAACCAAATAACTGCTGCAATGTATGGGTGCCTAGCAAACCTCAGAACAGCATTCAGACATCTTAATAAGGAATCGTTCAGGACCCTGTACACCGTGTACGTTAGGCCCACATTGGAGTATGCGGCACCAGTTTGGAACCCACACCTAGCCAAGCACGTAAAGAAACTAGAGAAAGTGCAAAGGTTTGCAACAAGACTAGTCCCAGAGCTAAGAGGTATGTCCTACGAGGAGAGGTTAAGGGAAATCAATCTGACGACACTGGAGGACAGGAGAGATAGGGGGGACATGATAACGACATACAAAATACTGAGAGGAATTGACAAGGTGGACAAAGACAGGATGTTCCAGAGATTGGACACAGTTGGAAGTTGAAGACACAGATGAATCACAGGGATGTTAGGAAGTATTTCTTCAGCCACAGAGTAGTCAGTAAGTGGAATAGTTTGGGAAGCGATGTAGTGGAGGCAGGATCCATACATAGCTTTAAGCAGAGGTATGATAAAGCTCACGGTTCAGGGAGAGTGACCTAGTAGCGATCAGTGAAGAGGCGGGGCCAGGAGCTCGGACTCGACCTCCGCAACCTCAACTGGGTGAGTACAACTAGGTGAGTACACACACACACACACACACACACACACACACACACACACACACACACACACACACACACACACACACACACACACACACAGCCGTCTCACCACTCTTCAATTTTCAATTAAGTGTGGATCATTGTTATTAATTGTGACGGCTACAGCTTCTGGTCTGGGGCTGCTGCTCTTCCCTCGTCCAGACCCCTCATTCCAGATGTCTCTTCTTCAACTCCCTCACTCATGTCTTATTTCCCTCCTTATCTTGCATCTCTATCAGTCTCATTTCTCGCTTCTCTCTTATCCATTATATCTTTCAACTTACCTTGTACTCGTTGGAACGCAGGAGAGAGAGATATATCATAATCTACACTTGGAAAATCTTGGAAGGAATGGTCCCAAATCTGCACACAGAAATCACTCCCTACGAAAGTAAAAGACTGGGCAGGCGATGCAAAATGCCGCCAATAAAAAGTAGGGGCGCCATTGGTACACTAAGAGAAAACACCATAAGCGTCCGGGGCCCAAAACTGTTCAACAGCCTCCCATCAAGCATTAGGGGAATTGCCAATAAACCCCTGGCTGCCTTCAAGAGAGAGCTGGACAGATACCTAAAGTCAGTGCCGGATCAGCCGGGCTGTGGCTCGTACGTCGGACTGCGTGCGGCCAGCAGTAACAGCCTAGTTGATCAGGCCCTGATCCATCGGGAGGCCTGGTCGTGGACCGGGCCGCGGGGGCGTTGATCCCCGGAATAACCTCCAGGTAACCTCCAGGTAACCTTCCCCTCACCCTCATTTCTTCCCCTCACCCTCATTTCTTCCCCTCACCCTCATTTCTTCCCCTCACCTTCATTTCTTCCCCTCACCCTCATTTCTTCCCCTCACCCTCATTTCTTCCCCTCACCTTCATTTCTTCCCCTCACCCTCATTTCTTCCCCTCACCCTCATTTCTCCCCTCACCCTCATTTCTTCCCCTCACCCTCATTTCTTCCCCTCACCTTCATTTCTTCCCCTCACCCTCATTTCTTCCCCTCACCCTCATTTCTCCCCTCACCCTCATTTCTTCCCCTCACCTCATTTCTTCCCCTCACCCTCATTTCTTCCCCTCACCCTCATTTCTTCCCCTCACCCTCATTTCTTCCCCTCACCTTCATTTCTTCCCCTCACCTTCACTTCTTCCCCTCACCCTCATCGTCAGGTCCACCCCACGCCTCAGTCTACCCCCCAGTGAGTCACAAGGGAAGCACCACGTTCTCTTGTATCGAATTTTTCCCTAACATTACTCAGTCTTGTGATTCCAAGAGGAAATTTTGTGTTGTCCTTCGCTGTTGTCAGCGGTGCTCTGTGCTGCCAGCGCTGTGTTGTCAGCGGTGCTCTGTGCTGCCAGCGCTGTGTTGTCAGCGGTGCTCTGTGCTGCCAGCGCTGTGTTGTCAGCGGTGCTCTGTGCTGTCAGCGCTGTGTTGTCAGCGGTGCTCTGTGCTGCCAGCGCTGTGTTGTCAGCGGTGCTCTGTGCTGCCAGCGCTGTGTTGTCAGCGGTGCTCTGTGCTGTCAGCGCTGTGTTGTCAGCGGTGCTCTGTGCTGTCAGCGCTGTGTTGTCAGCGGTGCTCTGTGCTGCCAGCGCTGTGTTGTCAGCGGTGCTCTGTGCTGCCAGCGCTGTGTTGTCAGCGGTGCTCTGTGCTGCCAGCGCTGTGTTGTCAGCGGTGCTCTGTGCTGCCAGCGCTGTGTTGTCAGCGGTGCTCTGTGCTACCAGCACCGTGCTGCGCTGTGTTGTCAGCGGTGCTCTGTGCTGTGTTGTCAGCGGCGCGCTGTGCTGTGTTGTCAGCAGCGCGCTGTGCTGTGTTGTCAGCGGCGCGCTGTGCTGTGTTGTCAGCAGCGCGCTGTGCTGTGTTGTCAGCGGCGCGCTGTGCTGTGTTGTCAGCGGCGCGCTGTGCTGTGTTGTCAGCAGCGCGCTGTGCTGTGTTGTCAGCGGCGCGCTGTGCTGTGTTGTCAGCAGCGCGCTGCCCTATTCTGTCAGTTTTACTCTATCCCTTCTTTACCTATGAAAGGGTAAAGAAGAGAGAGAGAGAGAGAGAGAGAGAGAGAGAGAGAGAGGAGAGGAGAGAGAGAGAGAGAGAGAGAGAGAGAGAGAGAGAGAGAGAATGGTGATGGGAAGGTAAAGAAAGAGGGGAGAGTGTGTGTAAGGAGGGTAGAGAGAGGGGAGTGGGGTGTTCAACTTACGTGATGACTCCTGAATGGAAGACTTTATGGTAATTGATATGGGTGATGATGGTAGTAAGAATACTGATGGTGATGGTAGTGGTGATAGTAGTGGTGATATTATTGTTGGTGGTGATGTTTGTGGTGATATTATTGATGTTGATGGTGATATTACTCTTGGTGGTGATGGTAGTGATATTATTAATGGTGGTGATATTGGTAACAGTGGTTGTGTGACGTAGTGGTGATATTGGTAACTGGTGGTGTGACGTAGTGGTGATATTGGTAACTGGTGGTGTGACGTAGTGGTGATATTGGTAACAGTGGTGGTGGTGTGACGTAGTGGTGATATTGGTAACAGTGGGGGTGGTGTGACGTAGTGGTGATGTTGGTAACAGCGGGATGTGACGAAGTGGTGATATTGGTAACAGTGGTGGTGGTATGACGTAGTGGTGATATTGGTAACAGTGGTGGTGGTGTGACAGTGGTGATATTGGTAACTGGGGGTGGTGTGACAGTGGTGATATTGGTAACAGTGGTGGTGTGACAGTGGTGATATTGGTAACAGTGGTGGTGTGACAGTGGTGATATTGGTAACAGTGGTGATATTGGTAACAGTGGTGGTGTGACAGTGGTGATATTGGTAACAGTGGTAGTAATGACTCTTGGGTTTTGTGTTGATTGTATTAGTGTTGTTATTATATATGAAGCTTGTGGTGGGGTTGATAACTACCAACAACAGCCTGGTTGATCAGTCAGTCATGGAAGCCTGATTGACTTCAGGCGGGGCTGCCAGAGTACAAAAACGTTGGAAACCCGTCACAGGTATTATTCACCTATATGTATTCATCTATATATGGTTGCAGGGGTCGAGTCACAGCTCCTAGCCACGCCACTTCGCTGGCGACTTTTGTGTTCTTTGCTTCGAGAGCCTTGTCGTACCTTTTCTTAGCGCTATGTATGGTTCCTGCCTCTACAACTCTACTGTCCAGGTCATTCCACCTTTGTGTGCATTCACCTATATGTGGTTGCAGTAGTCGAGTCACAGCTCCTGGCCCCACCTCTTCGCTGGTCGCTATTAGGTCCACTCTCCTGGTTCCAAGCGTGTGTGTGTGTGCATATATATATATATATATATATATATATATATATATATATATATATATATATATATAATATATATATATATATAATATTGTGGTTGTAGGGGTCGATTCGTAGCTCCTGACCTCGCCTCTTCACTGGTCGCTATTAGGTTCTCTTCCTGCTCCATGAGCTTTATCATACCTCTTCTTAAAGTTATGTATGGATCCTGCCTCCACTACATCACTTTCCACACTATTCCACTTCCTGACAACGTCTGACTCATCTGAGTCTTCAACTTCCAATTGTGATCCCTTGTTGCTGTATCCCATCTCTGGAACATCCTGTCTCTGTCCACCTCATCAATTCCTGTCCGTATTTTATATGTCGTTACCATGTCTCCCCTAACCCTCATGTCCTTCAGTGTCGTCAGGCCGATTTCCCTTAAGCTTTCTTCGTAGGACATTTTCCTTAGCTCCGGGAGTAGTTTTGTTGCAAACCTTTGCACTTTCTCTAATTTCTTGACCTGCTTGACCAGGTGTAGGTTCCAAACTGGTGCTGCATATGGGCCTCATGTACACGGTATAAAGAGTCTTGAACGATTCCTTACTAAGGTATCGGAACGCTGTTCTCAGGTTTGCCAGGCGTGTGTGTGTGTGTGTGTGTGTGTGTGTGTGTGTTTTCAGAATAATTAATCAACTCTTGTTATGGATATTAATAACTTCATCTCTCGTGTGTCCCGAGCCTAATGGACTTCGGTACCACCAACCATGACAGTTAGGCGGTAGTTCTTTAGGTACACCAAGCATTTTTCACCTCTACAGCTACTGGGTACTTGTGCCCGTCCTACTCTCAAGCTTGTTGTAATTAGATTATTATTTTTTTTTCGTTTGTCTCTCGAGTCTCTTGAGAGACGGGTGGAAACAGTGAGCAGGGATATTGAATAAATGTGAATAGAGAGGATAAGTTTAAAAAGGATATATAAGGGTAGTGAGGATATTGTGAAAACGGATTGAAAGCGAGGAATAGGGAGGGAATAAGTAAGGGTAAGAAAAATGCTGTGATATATCAAGTGGTTCCATCCTCCGTCAGCTAATGGAGACAAATACGCTACTCTCGCTGTAGAAATGTGTAGCCTTCACGGGTAGTACATGCTGGAACCTAGCTGGACTTTAAGGGGCACCTAAGTTTCCCCGTCTTCTAATATGTTAATTTTTCCACTATAATCTACCTTGTCCATAATTACTATCGTATTTGCTTTGTTTTGTAAGGTGTAGTGTAGGAACTTTCCTTAATTCATGGTATAACTTAACGTATATTTGAAGACAAACACAATTGTCCTCAAAGATATGTTAAATTATACCATGAATTAAGGAAAGATTCTAGACTTCACTTTACGAAACAGACAAAGCAAATGCGATAGTAATTATGGACAAGGTAGATTATAGTGGAAAAATGAACTTGTTATTAGAAGACGGGGGGACTTCCGTGCCTCTTAAATCTCTCGCTCGCACATACTGCTTCACATAACTTCTTGTTACTCACATTAATTCCTCGTGCGAGGTCTCGCTTTGCCGCAAGTGGTCCACCATGATGTGCACAAATTACCAAGGTAGGGTTATAATCGTGGGGAATTGTGATGGTTGGTTTGGGGGGGGGATAGTGATTGGTGGTTGTATCTGGTAGTGGGGTTAATTGGGATGGTGTGGTGCTAACCAGTAATTAATAAACACAAAGAAAATGTACATATAAGTTTTACATATGTAAGGAACACATGCGAGTTCAGAGGGTCGTGAAATGGGTGTCGCAATGGTCATTTTTTTTTTTTTTTTTTTTTTAAGATTTTGCCGCCGAAGCGGCTAGTTTATTGTGTAGCCTGTATCCAGCCCCTGGATATTAGTGCAATAACTGGGAACAAGACTCCAAAAAAAGTTAACAGGAGTACAAGAGCCAGAAACAAGCAGTAAATGTCAGCATAACACGTCAGTATGTAAGGTTTGAGGCTGTATAAGCTAGACTCACGAAATCGTAATGACACGATTGCAAACAAACCATACCACGCCGGTCTGGAGTTTTATGACTCTCTGATCGCGGGTTCTATCTCCGCCCGTGGTATGGTTATGTAAACTAGCGATGGGTTGGCCACTGTGTTTGCTTATGGCAGTTGAAGGTAGTCGAGCTAGTGTAGGTGGTGGTACTTTGTCACAGAAACGGTAAAATTTCTAGTCGTAAGAGAGAGAGCTTAGCAAGGATTTATTTGAAAGTTTCGTTCACAGGTGAGGTAAATTTTCCCATGATGTTAATCTGTCATATTATAGCAACGTTCGGTATTTGACCGAAACATTCTACTGGCTTACCAGTCCATCTTGCAAAATATGAAAGGTATGTTTAATAAATTAGATTTTTTTTTAGCACAGTTAACCTGGAGATAAGTTTTAAACTTACTAATTCTTGGAAAGAATTGAAATCTTCTTAAGACATTCTTGAAGCACTTACATAATCAAAGTTTTGGTGAAAAATTAATCAATATCATCAGGATTCATTCCTGGAACATAACAGATGTTAGGTTAGGTAACGTTTATCAGGAAACTGGACAAATATTTTCTCACCCGGGTTTAGTCATATGATAACCTGCAGATGGAGCTTTTGGTCATCCAACCGAGGCCTTCCCCTAGTATACCAGTCCACCCACTCCTTCAAAAATTAAGGTCATGATTATAACCATTTGGCATAAGAGATGTGTTAATGGAAAATAGTAGGTTACTGCGTGGTGTCCCTTTGTTATTGTCTGGCCTGGCGGACCCCTGTAATCAGCGGAGCTGTATAGCCCTTGTGGCTTAGCGCTTCTTTTTGATTATAATAATGTAATCAGCGGAGAGCCTCCGTACTGTCAACATAATAAATTTTCCTATTTATTTTTTTTGTCAAACAAAACACTAGCTCATGGCTAAACTAGAGTATATACAGTTAATGTTAATATCTGGAAGCGAGTATCCCAGCTGCTTCAATTTACAGTTGACTAACCTTGCTTGTGAACGAGGGAGGGACTGATTACCTCAAACTCCGAATCTTCCACCTTTCCCTGCATTGGACTGAAGAAGCCACTGACTGGCGAAACTTCCAGAATAAAGATACTCAAATGTTGCACAAGTGTCTCCTTTACTAACCTTACATGGTTTTCTTCGTATTGAGAAGTATTGTAAATTCAGAAGGAGGAAAAGGATAGAAAAATATAACACAGAAGATAGGGATAAAAAAAGAGAAACTAACCTACAGGATTTGTGCAATTCTCTTTGCCCCGTTAACACCCTTGGTCCGTTCCGTTGGTAGGAACGAGTTTAGGGAAGGGAAGTATGGAGAGGAGAGGGAGAGGTTAATGGAACGGGTAAGGAGATAAGCAAACAAAGAGAACAGATGTGCACTGCAGTAGGCCTAGTGATCTACACGAGGTAGTTCCTGCTCGCACAGTTATTTCCAGTCTTGTTATCAGCTTAGTTTTAAGAGTATCGAAGTTTTTCCTTCACTTTGCTTGCTAATTAATTTAAACTTCTTTATACCTTGTCTTATAATACAAATACTTTATATATATATATATGAATCAATAGCTGAGGGTTGTATATTTACTGCACCCTTTATATATATATATATATATATATATATATATATATATATATATATATATAATATATATATAGAGAGGAGAGAGAGAGAGAGAAAGATCGCAGTCAGCAGGACTCGATGCTACTACTGGGGACGGTCAAGATTCTCAGGCAGCGCTTTTAACCACTCGGCCATCGCAAATGCCACATAGACTGGGCAGCCTGGTTCACAAGCCATATTTCTTTCCCAGCCTGGGCACGTCAGTGAGCCTCAAACATGGATTCAAGCTATTTCAATCTCCTGTATGTTCTGACCTCTCAAGCGATTTTTATATAAATGCACCACGCAGAAACAAGCGGCCGTTTCCCAC
This sequence comes from Cherax quadricarinatus, assembly GCF_026875155.1. Taxonomy (NCBI): domain Eukaryota; kingdom Metazoa; phylum Arthropoda; class Malacostraca; order Decapoda; family Parastacidae; genus Cherax; species Cherax quadricarinatus. Next base: position 32,620,140 of record NC_069443.1, on the reverse strand, counting down.
CAAGGCAGGGTGACCCAAAAAGAAATAAAAAAATTTCATCATTCAACACTTAAACCAACACTCATACATAATCACTGTCTTTGCAGAGGCGCTCAGCTACGACAGTTTTGACGTCCCTCCAAACTGCCAATATCCTAAACTCCTCCTTTAAAGTGCATGCATTATATCTCCCATTTCCAGGGCTCAAGTCCGGTTTTCCTGAATCCCTTCACAAAATATTACCCTGCTCACTCTCCAACAGCTCGTCAGGTCCCAAAAACCATTCGTCTCCATTCACTTCTAACACGCCACGCACGCTTGCGGAAAAGTCCAACCCCCTCGCCCCCCCAAATCCTCCCCCTACCCCCCCCCAAACCCTTTTTTTGGGGACGCCCCTCCCCGGGCCTTTTCCTTCCCCAATATATACGCTCTCCAAGTCGTGCTACTTTTTTCCTTTCTCTCAAAAGGGCCAAACCACCTCAACACCCCTTTCTTAAAACCCTCTGCCCTAATACTTTTAGTGATCCACACCTCCAAAATTTCCACACTACAAATTTCCCTCTGCATAATATTTACACCCAACACATTCCCCTTAGACACGACATCCTGAAATCAAGCTGCTGCCTCGCTGCAGCATTTAAAACCCCCAACTTCCCCCATAAAAAGGGTTTTTGGTCCCTATTCTCTCGTACTTCCCCTTCTTTGCCCCCATGGGTTTAATTTTTTTTTTTCTTCACAGATACCCCCCCCCACCCCCTTTTTTCCTTCATCATTTTGGGGGTTTTCCTCACCCTTTTTTTTCCCAAAAACCCCATCCACTGAAAAAGTCAACTACCAAAAAACTGAAAACATTCACCTTTTTTTTGGGATACTCCCTCCAGTTTTGGATATAAATTTTTTTTTTAAAATCGTTTGGTACCCTAATAAACCTTACTCTTGTATTCTTTTTAAAACTTTCTACCTTCACCACACCCCAAAGGTTTTGTTTGTGTGTGTTTGGGTTTGGGTTTTAGACAGAAACCACCCCGGGGAGGTACTACCTTTCCTGCCAAGGAAAACCAAACGAAATGAAAACTTTGCCAAGGGGACTATTTTTCACCCCTTTTAATCATTATGTACTGGATTTGTGATCAAATTAATAAATTTTTAAAAAAAAATTCATAGAAATGTTCAAAAAAATGGCAAAGAATTTTATCCACAGTGGTTTTTTTACGGGCCCAAACTCTGGAGAAACCCCCCTGACTTTGCTATTTGAAAAATTAATCATTACCATGTGGGGGGTTTTGTGTGTGTGTGTGTTGTGGGTGGGTGTGTGTGTGGGTGGTGTGTGTGGGGGTTTGGTTGGTGTGTGTGTGGGTGCGTTTTGTGGGGGTGTGTGTGGGGTATGGGTGGTGATTTGGGTGGTTTGTGGGTGTGTTTTGTTTGTGGTGTGTGTGTGTGTGCATTTCCCTGTGAGTGGTGTGCGTGCGCCCTTTGTGTGTATGCATATATTTGTACCTCCGTGTCCCATTTGCCCGGGTGCGCCCTCGTGTGTGTATTTTGGCGCCGCGCGCTAGTGCGGAGTTTAAAAAATTTGTATTTATAACCTTTTAAAATTTTTGTGCCCCAAGGTGGGACGTATCAGTGGTTCATTACTTTGTAATTTGTTCATGACGGGTAACCGTGTATGGAGGAGGCTGATTCAATACCTCTGTAATTTGCCTGATTGGCCCAAATATCTACCTGAGTTCATTCCCTTTGTAATAGTTCAGCTATCAAAACTTTGGGGCCCATCACTGGACCCTTTACGAAAAAAAAAAAAAAAAAAAAAAAAACCTTTTTTTAACCCTTTTGACACCGCCCACAGGATGGGTATGGGGTGCATAAAAAAATTTATTAAAAACAAAACTTTGGGGGTGTGTGTGTGGTTTTGTGTGTTGTGGTGTGTGTGTAAACCCTAAAACAATCAATATTGCCCCAAAAAACCCCACTACAGTTGTGCCCGGGGTTGGGAAGTGGAAATTGCTCATTAAACTATAATTTTTTTTCGGGATTTTTGGCCAGTAAAACGAAAGTAACCATTTTTTAACAGTTTTTCATTCCCTTTTTGTAATTGTGATTTCCCATTACCTTTGTCCCTATTTCCCACTATCAAAACTTTGGGGGCCCGTCCCTGGACGCTTTCCCGTCCCTCTGTAATCTGTAAATCCCTTTAAAAACTCGCCCTTTAATTGTAAACCAGACCTACCTGGATTTTCATTCCCCTTTTTTAAATTGTAATTTCCCTTTACCTTTAAAAAATTGTAAAATTTCATTCCCTTTGTAAATTGTGAGTTCATTCCTTTCCTTAATTTTGGCCAGCTATAAAAATTTTTGGAGTCCAGTCCCTGGCCCAAATTTAAAGGTACCCTGTAATTTTTTGACTCCCGCCCCGGGAAATGGTAGGGGGGTGCAAAATTAAACATTTTAAAACAAAGCTTAAACTAACAAGTGAGTTTTAAAAACGAAAGCCGGAAATTTTTTTTTAAAAATGATGGTGGGATTGCTGGTGTTTTTTTTGGTCTTTTCCCCAAAATATGAAAAAAATTACAGGTACGTCTTGCTACTTCACTTCCACTTAGGTCACATAAAACCTACTTTACAAGAATATAAAATTACACACCCCCGGGGTTTTCTTCTATTTTTTTTCAAAATTCTTTTTTTCTTGTTTTTTCCTCTTATCCCCATGGGGAAGTGGAACAAAATTTTTATTCTTTGAAAACCATACGTGTCTTTAAGAGGCGACTAAAATGCCGGGACGGGGGCTAGAAACCCCCTTCCCCTGAATATGTTACAAAATTTTTAAAAAGGAAAAACTTCATTTTTTTTCTTTGGGCCCCCCCACCTAAAAGGGAAAAGCTGGGTACGTTGAAAAAGAAAAAAAAATATATATAAAAAAAATAAATATATAAAATATATATAAAAATTTATAAAATTTTATATATTTTATATATATATAATATATTTTTTAAAATATTATTTAAATTTAATAGTAAATAAAAAAATTAAGGGTTTATTTTTCCTGGTTTGTAAAAAATTTTTTTTTAATTTTTAAATTATAAAAATTGGGAAAATTTTTTTTAAAACCAACCCCCCCCCCCCCCCCCCCCCCCCCCCCCCCCCCCCCCTTTTTTTTTTTTCCCCCCCCCCCCCGGCCCCCCCCCCCCGGGGTACAGAAACCCAAGGGAGATAAACTTTGAAAAAGGGGGGCACATACGGTAATGTTGTTACGTGGGTTTCCCCGATTCAAGGCGAAAATCTCATCCAGCTCCTCAGAGGGGGGCGTGTCCCCAAAATAAAACAGGCATTCCCCCTTTGGGAAACGCCGAAATGAGCCCGGGAACAGAAAACTAGCTTGCCCGGGTATCCCTATTTACCCTGATGAGTTTTTTTCCCAGTTTCCTTTAAAGGAATTTAGATGCACTCTTTTCCCATGAGCCAAGGGTCTCTGAGCCTATGGGAAAAACTTAAAATTGGGAAATTTTTCTCCATTTTTCAGACTTTGGGACTCCCTGAAGCTGGAAAGCTGCCCCCCTTCCTCCGGGTTTTGGAGATAGGTATCAGCAGGTAAATGACATGTATAGTCCCACCCCAACCGCTTCCCATCGTCCAGGCTTAAAGGGTGATACCATCGGGAAATGCTTTTTGGCTCCCCATCAGATCGCATATTTGGGGGTTTTGGCTTTTTTACTGCGGGGCATCCCGCGGGTTTTTGGCCCTTTTGATAATGTTTTTAACCTCCTCTTTGTCTTGCAATTTTTCCCCGGGAAATTTACGGCACACAAGACCATGGAAACCCCAAAATCGGTCTGCTGCTTCCCGGGCCAAAAAATACCCCGGGTTTTCCCGGGCGAGAATGGGGGCGGAAAGTCAAAGGGGGCAACACCGAGGGCGGAGGGTTTCTGGGGGTCGAACTGTCCCAAAGCTGGATTTGGGGAACAGCCAAAAGAAAGCCCCCAGCATGGGGGGCTCTCACTCCCAAAGGAGGGGGGGGTTTCTATCTTCCCCTGACCCCCACTCTGAAGCATTGTTGAGGAAATTTTTTCCCAAAAATTGGGGCCCACCCCAGTGCGTTGTTTGAGTTTTTTGGGGGGGCAGGTCTGGACCCCCGAGCCCGTTAGATATCCCAGATCTTTTGTTTCCGTAAATTTAAATTTTTTGGTCCGGGACCCCCTATTTGCCCCTTTTTTAAAGATGTTCAGGGGAATCGCTGCTACAAGTCTCTGGTTTCAATACACGGGACAAAAATTTCAGGAAACCAAAATCTGGGGTGCCCTTGCGGACCCAAATTTCCCCTCCCAGTCTAAATGGAAGTGTAGCTTGGTTCAGGACATTTTCCCTGGTAAGGTTAAGTACTTTCGTAAAAACCCTCCCCTCAAAATACTTTTCATTTTCGTGCAGTATAGGGTTTTATCATATAAAAGGGGCCATCTTAGGAAATATGTCAACCTGGGGGGAAAAAAGCACTTTGTGAGAAGGTAAAAAGGCATCGTGGGTGCCCTTTTGGGGCCTATTCGTTGTTCCATCCCCCTTTTAACTCTTCCAATTTCTTCCTGAGAATTTTTCAAGGGCTTTGCTTCCCAGAGGTGCTCCTAGCAAGACACTATTTGGGGGGGCCCAAGGGAATTGCTGCCCCCTGGTATTTTTTTGATTCACTGCTTTTTATCGCTTGTTGACTGACGAGATGATTTCACATTTGGAGGGGACCGGAAAAACCCCTTTTCCGCCCCCCGTGTCTTTTACCTGTGAAAGGTATGTGGGAGGGACCTTTTGTACCTGCTAGTGTGCCATCACCTAGGAACCAGATTTTTGGGCTCGTGGTCGGGTCTAAAACTGTGATTTCCCTAACTGCTATACAGAAGAAAAAGGGTTGCAAGGGGGATCTCCTTGTTGGAAAACCCTCCGTGATGAAAATTTCTGCTCCCCCAAAAGAAAAAAACCCCCCCTTTTTGGGGTTTCCCTTGCTATACCCGGCTGAAACAAAAGGGAAGAGCCCGGGGAAATGTTCTTTTTTATTTGCTGCTAATACCACGTCTCTTTTCAGGAGTTTGAAGGGCTTTCCCTGAAATCTAATTTTACCACTGAAATTGTCCCAGGCGGGTTTGTTGATATACCCCCTTTTGCATGAACCGCTGCTTTCATTCCCCTTGAAGCCCCCCAAAGCCAAGCGGGTTTTGGGTTGAGCATCATGGCTGCCTGTGCCAAATTTCTTCGGACGGGGCCCCCTTTGGATACGGGGGGGCCGTAAGGTGTTGCCTATTTCCCAAATTGCCGGGAAATTCCCCCCAACCTTTTTTTTTAAGTGCACAAAAAGTTGGGACCAAAAAAGAAAGGTCTAATTTCATCAGGGATCAGACCAGCCAAAAAATTGTTAAAGAAACCCCTTGTATCTCTGAAAGGGAGTGTCTCTGCAATTTCCCCCTAACTGGGAAATTTAACCCTTTCCCTTTTAAAAACTGTGGCCCCTTTTTCCAGTGTTAACCCCCCGCAGAGGGCCCGATGGAACGACCAAATTTTTGCTTTGTAAAAAGTCCCAGTCATCCCCTATCAATGGTTCCCTAGTTTGGGGGCAGAGGGTTGGAACCCGTTGGGGCCACTGGGTTTCCTGGCAGGGGGCTTTTCCCCCAAGTGCTTTTGCCGTGTCCCCGCATCCCTGGGGGGAACGGGGGCTTACTGGAAAAATTCTTATTGCCCCCCCTTTTTGTTGCCCCCTTCAATTTTCTTTCTCACCTGGACTCTTTACTTTTTTTACTGTCAGTAGAAATGAGGGGGTTCTGCCTCTTTCCCCCTTTTTGGTTGGGCTGGGAGGCGAATGGGTTATCAACCTAAGGGAAAAACTCTTTAAAGGGTTTTAATTTTTCATTGAGGCTAGGGCCCCTTTCCCCTTCTTTTCCCGGGACAGCTAAGGGAGACATTGCCAAAAAGTAGCAAATTTTGCCATTTCCTTGATTTTTGGGGGAGCATTTAAAATTTTGGAACCAAACGTTTACTTTTTTTCAGGAGGGGCTGTGAGTTTCCCCCCGCTGCGTGTTTCGGGCTGCTTTGGGAATATTTGGGGAGTGTTTCCCGGTACCCCGTTTCAAAAATTTCTTCCAAGGGGATTGTTTTATGAGTTTAAACTGTTTTGGGGAGGGTTCAGGTGCCCGAGGTGGGTCTGGGTCATCACTTTCCCAGAGGAATCCTGAAAACCGGGGAATTTCCGTGGGTTTTGCGGGGGGGAAACCATTCCCATTGAGACAAAAGAAGCTGTAAGCATGAACCCACACTTGCCTCTCCTAGTATTGCCAAAACCCTTTCCATTTCCCTGCTTTCTTTTCCCTTTCCCCCTGGTTGGGATCCATTGCTAGACTAAAACAATGGGGGGGGAAAATAAATGCTGGGTGGGGATGGTCATGGGGAAAGGGAGGAACTTTACCCCTTGGGGGCCCGGGGAGTTTTAGGGGCTGGGAGGGGAAGGGGAAACTTTCCCCCGGGAATTAGGGGGGGGAGGGGCAGGTTTTTTGAGTGGGGTTTTTCCCCGGGGAAATACAATACCATGGGGTTGCGCATAATATTGTTCACAAATGTCTTTCAATTTCACATAACTTTTTTTTGGTTTTTCCTGAAAACTATGAACAATGTGGGGATGGGGGACTGCTGAAACCAAAAGGTTTTACTTTTCCCTCTATTACACATCCTTTTAAAAATCCCCCCCTCTTCAAACCCCCCCCCGTGAAGTGAGGGTGGATGCACTGGCTGGGCCATTTTCCCCCGTTTAAAATTAAATTTTACTTTTTTTTCCTAAACATTGCCCTTAAAAAAACCAGGGGCCCACACAATTTATTTCCAAGGGTTAAAAGGGGCACGGTGCTGGTGCGGGTTTTTATGTTTTTTAAAAAGAGCTTTTCGAGGTTTATATGTACGAAACTTGGCCGGGCTCTTTTCAGTGTTGGCCTTGGACTTCCCCCCCCCCTCCCTGGGCCCTCTTCCCTCACTACCCCCACTCCCCCCATTTACAAACGCACAAAAATTCCCAAATTTTTTTCCCCCCTTGGGAAAAGGGCCCCTGAAATTTCCCTTTTCCCTCACTGGAATCTTCCCGAATTTTACAATTTGGTTTGTTTAGTTTTAACCCGGCAGCCTCGTTGACCGGGTTTTAATTTAAAAACCCCCCGGGTTGCCCCAAGGTCCCTTTCCTGCCAGGGATGGATTTTTATTTTTTTATTTTTTTTTTTTTTTTTTTTAATTTTTTTGGGTTTTTATTTTTATAATTTTTTTTTTTGTTTTATTTTTTTTTTTATTATTTTTTTTAAATTTTTTATTTTTTTTTTTTTTTTTTATTTTTTATTTTTATTTTTTTGTTTTTTTTTTTTTTTATTTTTTTTAAGGTTTTATTTTATATTTTAATTTTATATATATATTATATTATTATTTAATAATTAAAAAATTTATAATATATATATATATTTTTTTATATAAAATATATATATTTATTTTATATATATTTTAAAATATATATTTTTAAAATAAAAATATTTATATTTTAATATATATATAATATATATATATATATTTTAAAATATTTAATTTTTTTATATATTTTTATAATATTATAATGTATTATATATATATAAAATAATATAGTATATTTAAATATATATATTTTAAAATATATTTATAATATATAAATTTTTTATTTTATTTTTATATAATTTTTAAAAATATAAATTATATATATTTTTATTAAAATTTTATTATATAAATATAAAATATTTTTATATATATATATATAATATATATATATATTATATATATTTTATAATAAAAATTATATTTATATAAATATATATATATATATAATAAATTATATAAAATATATATATATTTTTTTATATAATATTAATATATTTTAATTTTTATATTTTTATTTTTATATATATTTAATATATATATATATAATTATTTTTATATATTTTATATATATAAAATATAATATATATTTTATATATTTTTATATATATAAAAATATATTTTTTTTTATAATATATATAAAATAATATATTAAAAATATATATATTATAAAATATATTTTTAATATATATATATTTTAAAACTTTTTTTTTTATTTTTTTATATATTTTAAAATATAATATTATATTATGTATATATAAAAATATATATTTATATAAATTTTTATAAAATATTTTTATATTATATAAAATATATATATATTTTAAAATTTTTTATATATTAATATAATAAAATATATATAATAAATAAAATATATATATGTTTTATAGATATAAAATATAAATATAATATATATTTATAAATATAATATTTTATAAAATATATATATTAAAAATATTTATATAAGATTTTAAAATATATAATGTATATATATTTTTAATTTTATTTAAAATTTATATATATGTATATATATATATATAAATAATATAATATATTTTTATAAATTTTTATATTTTAAATTTTTATAATAATATATATATATAATTTATACTATATATATAATATTTTTTATAAATTTTATTTTTATATTTTTTTTTAAAAATATAAAATTTTTTTAAAATATAAAATAATTTTTATTATTAAAAATAATATATATTTAAAATATAAATATATATAATAATATTTTAATTTTTATATTATATATTTTTATGTATATATATTTTATTTTAAATTTTAAATATAATAAATATAAAATTTTATTTTTATATATATATTATAAAATTATATATATTATTATAAATATGTTTTTTAAATATAAATATAATTTTATATTTAAAATATGTTTTATATAATATATTATATATAATATGTATATATATATATATATATAATATATATATTTTTTAATATATATAATAAAATTTATAATAAAATATTTTTATATGTATTTTTATTATATAATATGTAATTTTTATATATTTTATATATATATTTTTTATTATATATATAAATTATATATATATATATGTTTTTTATATATATAATAAAATATTTATATATATATTTTTTTAATGTATATATATATATAAAATATATATGTAAATATTAAAATTATAAAATGTTTATATTTTAAATATATAAAATATAAATAATATATATATATATTATATTTTAAAAATATTATATAATATATATAATATATTTTTATTTAAAGGGAAATTTTATATTTTTTATATATAATATATATATATAAAATATGTATATATATATAAATAATATAATATAAATGTATTTTTAATTTTTTAATAAATTTTAAACTATATATTTTTTTATATATATAAAATATAATTTTTATTATAAAAATATAAATAATTAAAATATATATTGTTTTTAAAATATATATATATATAAAAATATAATGTATATTATATATATATATATATATTAAAATATATTTAAAATTATAATAATATTTTTATATATTTAAATTTTAAAATATATTTTATATATATATTTTTTATATTTTTATATATATAATTTTATATTAATATAATATAATATAAAATATTAAAATTATATAATATAAAATATATATTTTGTATATATATATAAAAATATAAATTTTTTTATATATGTTTTAATGTTTTTATAAATATATATATTTATGTTTTAATATATTTTATATATGGAAATATATAATATATAATATATATATATTATATATATTTATTTATATAATTAAAAAATTTTATATTTATATATGTATATATATTTAATTTTATTTATTATATTGTAAATATATTTTAATATAATATCTAATATATATTTATATATATATGTATTTTATATAATTTTTATATATATTTTTAATTTTATTTTTAAAATATATATATATATATATATATATTAAATATTGTATTTATATAATATATATATATTTATTATATTGTTTTATTTTTATAAATTTTATATATTTTAAAAATATATTATATATTTTTTAAATATATATAATAATTTTTATATATAAAATATAATATATATTTTTATATATATTTTAATATAATAAATATATATATATAAATATATATTATATAAAATTTTAAAATAATATATATAAAATATATATATTATTATATTTTAAATAAAGAATTTTCATGTATAATTTTTTAAAATAAAATAAAGGATATAATTTTTTATATAATTTTAATTTTAAAAGGGTTTTAAAATTTTTTTTTTTGGGATTATAATTTAAAAAATATATAATTTTTAAATTTTAATATTTATATATATATATATATATATGGGGATATATATATTAATGTTTTTATATTTTTTATAATTTTATTTTATTTTTATAATGTAAAATTTTTAATTTTTAAATATTTTAATATTTTAAAATATAATATATTTTTTTTATATAATTATATATAAAATTAAAATATAAAATATATATATATAAATATATATTATTTTTATATATTTTAAAATAAAATTTTTATTAATATTTTATTTAAAAATATATATATAATATATTTTATATTTTTAATAAAAATTTTTATATATTAATATAATATATATATAATATATATATATTTTTTATTTTTATAAATATATAAAATTTTAAATTTTTTATTTATATAATATATATATAATATAAAATATAATATTTTTATATTTATATATAAAAAATATATATTTTATAAATAAATATAATATATATATATATATAAAAATATATATATTTTTAAAATATATATTTTATTTTTTTTATATATATGGGGAATGGCAGAAACTTTGGCGATGGGGGTTTAAAAGGGGAAATAAATTTTCCGGGAAACAAAAGGAGCAATAACCCTAAAACTTCCCGAAAATACAAAAAAAATAAACTTTTTGTTTTTTTTTTGGCCAAAAAAAATTTTTTGGGTTTGGCCGGTTGTTTTAAAGGGGAATAATTTTTTAATTTTTTGGTAAAAATTTTAAAAAATTTTTTTAAAATTTTTATTTTGAAAAAAAAATATTTTAAATATAAGTTTTTAAAATTTAAAAATAACTTTAAAATTGGGTTTTTAAAATTAAATTATATATATATAAAAATTTTTATATTTATATTTATATATATATATATATATATATATATATATATATTATATATATATATATGGTGAGCGAAAATCACAGGACGCTCTAACTCACAGGACCACCAAATCCTACAAGAATCAGAAACTCAGTGGAGCTAGGTGTTTTACCTTGATCCGAGGACATACGGTTGTGTGGGTGCCAATGAGCTAATTTCATTCTACTCCCAGTTTGGTGTACTAGTCTCCACAAGCAGTATTTTATATTATTGTAACCACGAACGAGTGGTATTTAATCAATAACAACACTGCGACTAGCAAAGGACTCACGTCGTTTTGGCCTGCCTCATGGTGAGCATATACTATATATATTAGGAAAATCTTTCACTTATTCACATAGGTAATTGCCAATCTCATATTATATCATTGTTCTTAATCTGCTATAGTATTCCACAAAGTTTTAAATTAAAAATCCTCGGGATTCTAGACACACTGCAGGTAGAGGGCACCAACAACCTGGTCTATCAGTCCTGCAACTAGGAGGCCTGGTCTGAGACCGGGCCCGGGGGTGGTGACCTCCTGAAGCGACTACAGGTACACATTATTGTATCTAGAAGCTTATGATATTTCGTCCCGAAGCAGTTTTTTGTGGTCTCAAAGTTGGTCATTCTACCAGAAGATATCAGGAAACTCAACAGTTATCTCCAACAAGTGCCAGATCAGTTAAGCTGTGAAGGATATGTGGGTCATTGGACCGCTAGCAGCAACAGTCTGGTTAGCCAGGCAAGCACCAAACAAAGGAATACTACAGGTATAAAGAGGTTTTATTGACCAAGCTGCCTTCGTAATTTTCAGCACGGATGTGCTGAAATAAGTAGTTGACGTTCATCATCAAGCTGGAACTACATCCTATGTGTGTTCACGGAGTCTGTATAGATGCTTTGATACAGCAGTGACACACTACGCCACTAAACTTCCTTTTGATGCTTATATTTCAGTGTGGTGTAGCTTGTAGCCGTGTATGTGGTGTTTAGCAACCATGTACCAACTCTGCACATTGACTTATCCGTTGCTACCGTGGTTTCTGTACGTGAGCTTAGTTATTTCCGTTGTTTTTATTTTGTGCTCTCTAGATGTTTGTTTTGCCTTGCATCTGTAAGTCTAATTTTAAGCAACTTCCTGTGTGTGTGTGTAGTGAGGGAAAGGAAGAAGGCTGTAATGGGTGGAGGGAGAGGATGGAAAAGTTGATTGATAGCAAAGGAAAGTATGGGACGAATAAATGAGAACATAGGATGAAAGCTGATGAGGACAAAACAACACAATGGAGAATATAAAGAGTTGGTTGATAGGATTTTTTATTATGAAACAAAAGTGGGCACAGCACCAATATGCTCTGTCCTATATGATAGATTCTGAGTGAGAACAGAAACGAGTTAATGTAGAAAGAGAGAGTGGGGTGGGGAAAGAGGGATGGAAGAACGGGGAGAGGGAGAAGGGAGTAGAGTAAGGACAACAGTGAAAGGGAATAAGGGGGGGCATTAAAGAGGGGAAGAGTGTGTTGGGGGAGAGGATTATCTGAAGGGCATGAAGGGGAAAAGAGCTTAGAGGAAAGAGCTTGGAGCCAAAGTGTGTATACGATTCTCTCATTTTCCAGTCCTATAAACCTCTATCTCCGCCGCTTGTCTTCTATCTTTCGGTCTCATTTTCTCCATCTCCCCCCCCCCTACTCTTTTCAACTTTTTTTCTCTCCTTTTTGTCTTCTCTCTTGCCATTATTTTTTTACACCACGTTCACTGTATCTCTCTCCCTTTCACTTTCTGACATCACTCCCTTTTATTTTTTTCTTGTCACTTCTTGACTCGCCTTCCATCCCCCTTCGTACACATTGCTTCTCTGCGTCCCCCCTTTTTTTTCTTACTCCTCTCCATCTTCATTTCTCCCTCCCCCTCATTGTTACTCTTATCTTCCTACTCTCCCATTCCTTTCACTTCTCCCTTCCAGTATTGTTTGCCTGGTCCCTAATCCCAGTCTCCCTCTTACCCTCTGCAAACCCTTCCCCCTTCCCTTTCCCTCCCTTCACCCTCCTCCTTCACCCCTCCTTCACCTCTCCTTCACCCTCCTCCTTCACCCTCCTCCTTCACCCTCCTCCTTCACCCTCCTCCTTCACCCTCCTCCTTCACCCTCCCTTTCCCCAAAACATGACTGACACATCAAGGCCAGCTAATATTCACTAATCTTCTCCAGGCCCACCCTGGTAGGTCCGGGTACCTCCAGGCCCACCCTAGTTGGTCCTTCGGGTTGCTCAAGGCCCACCCTGGTGGACCATCTGGGTTTACTTCTTGTTCCTTTCTTTCCCCTAACCCACTGGCTGGTGTGATCAGATAAGATTTTGTTCCAACCCTGACACAGATACACACCAGAAGCCAGTGTTCATTGGGACCACTTGATTTCCGATTGGGGCTAAATCAGATTCCCAGGACCACGATCCAGCGACCAGTCAGCAACACATTCCAGTACATTTGCTTCCTGGTAAAGGAACAATGCGTTAATGCGAGCCTTTGTGACGATGTTTCCCCCCAACACCTGAGCTTATAAAGTCTGTGGCTGGTAGCTTTAGACTTGATACAAGGACCGATTATACTGCACATTTGTCTCGCATTTTTTTGACCATCTGTGTTTCTGATTATGACGTCCACCTATTTCTGACTTTTTCTTTCTGTGGCATGTTTGTATCTCTTCCAGTGTCTGTCTTTTTTTTCTGTCCATCTCTTTCAGTATTTTTTTTCTGTCTTCACACACAATTTCTTTCAGAGGTGCTTTGATAATCCACTGTGTTCAGTGTGTCAGAAATATTTTGTCAGCTGTTACATCACGACCATCATACATTAATACACAGAGCTGTGAAGCATATTAAAGTGAATTTTGTAACATTGAGGCCAGATCACATGACCAAACCTTGTTAGATCTTTCTCTTTTAAGAATGGCAGTGACTGTTGTACTCTTGTTTCAGTCAAGTCTTTCGTGGGTCTCTGGCTTGTTAAAATTATGAACTCTATCAAAACATATAATAATGTTATGTAGCTCTGTTTGTTTACTTTTAGCTGTGTTCTAACCAGTTGTAGGACTCGTTTGCCATTCGTTCAGTTTCCGCCCGTTCCATTTTTTTTTACCAGCTGTTGTGATTGCTGCCTTTTACATGGTGAAATTGTAGTTAGCTGGTGTACATCTATGGGAACTTTCGTGCCCAGTCTATTTCTACGTCTGACTCTTCATTGCCAAAAAAAAATTTTTGAGGCAGTTTCCTAATTCCTATATTTCAGATTATTTTTTTTTCTTACCGATTATTTACAAGCTTATACATTTCAATAGTTAAATACGATATAGTTTTCGAAGCACAAATGTGTACTGTTTATATCGTGATTAAATACAGTTACAAGGGACAAATTTTGTCTTTATCATTGGCTGTGTCCATAAAACTTTATCCCGTCTTAAAGACGTTGGTTAACCAAATTAATTTCCTTCAACAAAACATAGAAAGCATTTTTTTCTCCTAAGGTAAAAACAATAACGAAGATAAATTTTTTTTTTAATCGAATCAGCCACTTTTAAGCCCAAATATAAGTGGTTTTTCTTGTATAACTTTGCATACCCATCACTTGAACTCATCTCCACACTCATCAGTAGCCAGAAGCCATCAGGAAAATTAACATCAGTGTATAAATTCACTTTTTACCAGTCACTCCACGTTCAAAATTGAAGTTTACATATATGATGTAATTTTTCGTTAATGCAATTTAGAAAGTACATCCAAAATTAAGCAGCCATGGAAGGACCTTCATATTACGTGCTACTCAATTTTCCATAAACTTTTTCATCCGCATTAACGAGAAATTGCACTGTATATCGGAGCGTCATAAGTGTTGATTGCACTCCGCTCAAGTTGGAGAGCCAGGACACAAGAGCTTCAGAAACACAAAACAACTTAAGTTATTATTGTAACGACCTTACAGTCAAGTAGTGTTGTCTGGTTAGCAATAATTTGATGAATTATTATAATCATGGAGGATCGCTAAACCCGTAGGATTATACAGCGCATGTGGTGGGGGGAGATATGGAAGGTATTCAGGTTCAATTCAGGGAACTGGCGCACAGATCCAATTCCCTTGATCAAGAGCCCCTCACCAGCGTCAAGGAACCTCCCTTGAGGGGCTAATTTGATGAAGTTTTTCTTGAGCGAGATGTTATGATGTTTTATGTCACATCTACTCAGCTTCAAGTGGAACTTAATAAACCATTGTGTGCTCAGCTTTCTAAAGGAATTTATATGTGGATTTAAGCGCTTATTTTCTGTGTTCAAACATATCTTGTACTTTTAATTAGTCAGCGCTTTCATTGCATCAGTGGTACACAGTACCATCTCTAGTATGTATCTCTAAGAGTTAATACCATCTCCAGTATGTAGATCTCCCTTAGAATTGAATACAACACTGAACTTCTCCATTATAAAGGTACCAAGGCGTTGCAAGTCTTAGTCCATCGACCCAGCGGTTATCGATCAGTCATTTGTTGTCGACGTTCTTTACCCTGCGACTCTTGGGACTCTGAGTAGCCTTGCGATTACTGCACGGAGGATCGAACCCCCTCCCTCACCCCGCCGCTCTGTGTTGAGCATTCTAGGTACATACGCTATGATTTTTTTAGTGTGAATGTTGGTATTAAGCAGCCGTAGTTAAATATCAATGTGTTTAACAGCATTAACCGGTCCACTTTGAGCAGCCACGCTCATTAACCAGTACACTGTATCAACAACATTAACCAATGCACTATATCACCATCATTAACCAGTACACTGTAACAGCATTACCCAGTGCACTGTAACATTACCCAGTGCACTGTAACATTAACCAGTGCACTGTAACAACATTAACCAGTGCACTGTAACAACATTAACCAGTGCACTGTGACAACATTAACCAGTGCACTGTAACAGCATTAACCAGTGCACTGTAACAGCAGGAGATTTGACAAAGAAAAGAAGTTAGGAAGCTTAAAATGTGATCAGTATAGCCTCTTGTATACGAGATGTGATCGGCACCGTTCGTTTACCAAAACTCTGTAAAGTAGTTCGGTAACCAAAGTTTTCTGTAAAGTTCGTTAACCAAAACTCTGCCTAGCTCAAGGTATGTATAGCTCGTTAACCTAAGCTTTTTGTATAGTTCGTTAATCAAAGCTCTGTATAGCTCAGACTCTGTATAGCTTATTAACCAAAGCTCTCTGTATAGTTCGTTAATCAAAGCTTTGTATAGCTCTTTAACCAAAACTCCCTAGCTCTGTATTAGTTCTTCAACCAAAGCTTTTTGTATAGTTCCTTAACCAAAGAAGCACTGTAGATTTTAAAGCTCTTTATATACATCGTTACTCAAAGAAGCTTTGCATAGTTCCTCAACCTTAGCTCTCTTAACCGCCTAAAGATACTCTCTTTGGTGTTTGTAGCTGGAAGAAAAGTCAACCTCAGGAGCCTACTTAAAAAGAGGTAAACAAACACCCCAGAGTTCTTGGGTGGTGTCGAACTTATGAAAAATTTAAAACTTGATAATTGAACTTTCCCGGCTTAAACAATATTGACCTAGCCTCTGTGTTCAGGGGTGTGGATGTGGGGGGAAGGGGAGGGATAGGGGGATATGTGGAAGCTTCAACGGGGAGCACCTTCAGGATCGATCGGGAGCGGTAATTGAAGGCGGAGTGTGAGAGAGCTGGGGTTGGTACAGTAGCTTCGTAAGCGCCCCTCTCTGCATGTCTCCCCTCAGTCATAAGAGACAGTGTCTTTATGGTATTTTGCTTAGAGGACTTTTCATCCTCTGGAGTGACTTTATCCATTAATAAAAGTCCTTAATGGGCTAAACGTCTTCACAGTATAATGCCATAACCGCAAATTGTCTCATTAACTTGCTTTTCGACGTATTGTGCCATTCGTGTCGTGTCCTCTCTTGTCACTTCTGTCATAGATAGGCCTGGCCTTTTTTTTCCATTCTCCCATCTCTGTTGTTTCTCTCACGCAGGTATATCTGGTCAGTAATGTCGCAGCCTCTTTCAAAAAAAAAAAAAATCTAAAGATAGCTTGTTATCATAATTCTTTATCGTGCCTTTTCTAACGTCATTTCACTTAGGTGCCTCTTGTCCATTTCTGTAACTCTGCCTTTCGCCATTTCTGTTGGGTGCCTTTTATTTCCCCCTACATCTAGGCTTTTACACCATTTTTTGCACCGCCATCTCTTGCGTGTGCGACTCGCCGTTTCATCCCGAGGTCTTAATCCCTCAAGATACCAGTGTCCATTTTTTTATTTGCATTTTGTTGACTTGTGTTATGAAAGTTGGAAAACAGCAAGACTTAACCTGATTTGACTTGTATATACTTTATAATAGAGAGAAAAAAAAACAGCTGTGCGATGCACTGTTTCACCCCAGTTATTTTTGTGACTCGTCTTGTGCAGACTAATATTGTATTATCTGAGCTGATAGAGAGATTATAGCAAGAAGGTTATAGCAAATGATGGGATTTTCCCGTGCTGGTGGCCCCGTCCTTCCCGACCCTTCGTAATATGCAAATAATCATAAGTCAAGGACTTGGTGGGTAGAGGGGATTGACAAGGGGGAGGGATGAAGGGGGGGCAGCGAGGGGAACGAAGAGAGGAAGGACAGCACACGAGGGGAAACGAAAAAAAAAATTATTTTCACTTCTTGGCTAATATTCAGTATTTTTTCTAGAAGTACTAATTTAATTTTTTACTGGGGACTTTCCTATTCTCCCCCCCCCCCCCCAGCCTGTCTGGTAATAGGGAAGAATGTGTCGCGTTCTCCCCAGGTAGGTGAGCCAATTAAAAGAGGGGAGTTTTGTGTACTCTGGAAGTTTCTGGAAGCTGTGACAGTCACCAAGGAGACTGCTGTGTTGAGGTGGCACCCCGCCTCTCCTTGTGTGGGTCACAAGTTTGTATACCAGGGCCACCCGTGCCTGTAGCTGGTTTCCAGAGTTGTTCCACACGCAGTGCAACTTGGGGCCACAGTGGACAAAGATGGTCGGTTAAAGAGGTTTAAAGCCTGACGACTACAATAGAATCATTAAGGCTTTCGTAACCTTTTCACCAGACAAAAATAAGTTAATCTCTAAAATAAGGATTTAAAGTGTTCTGCATATATACGCTGAGGGAAATACACGTCTCTGTGTATTGTTTATATCGTCTGGATTAAGTTGGAATTCATTCATAATTTCGCCTTCAAAACAGACGATACAGCCGATATGTAAAATATACAGAGATGTCCTTAGAATTGTACTCATTAGAACGTAGGCTAGAAAGATGTTTCATACACCTGGAAGATACCGGGGGATTGGTACCAAACCTGCACACCGAAATTATTTATAAACATAAGCAGATACCTAAAGTCGGTGCCGGATCAGCCGGGCTGTGGCTCGTACGTCGGACTGCGTGCGGCCAGCAGTAACAGCCTAGTTGATCAGGCCCTGATCCATCGGGAGGCCTGGTCGTGGACCGGGCCGCGGGGGCGTTGATCCCCGGAATAACCTCCAGGTAACCTCCAGGTAAGACGTTGCAAGATACCTCTAATGAAAAGCAGAGGAGCTCTGAGCACACCGAGAGAGAACAGGTGTTAAGGGAGCACGACTTATCATCCCCCCCATACATAAGAGGGATCACTAACAAATTTTTAATTAACTATCTTCTAGAGGAAATTTGTCAAATTCCTCAAACGGTTCCCGATCAGCCGGGTTGTAGTGCATACGTTGGTCTCTGGGCTGCTGGCACTAACAGCTTGACTGATCAGGTTAGCAAGCAGGAGGTCTGGTCTGTGACCTGGCCGCGGGGGGTGGTAAACCTCTGGAAGCGACTCCAGGTAAACTTCAGGTATTAATCACTTGTAATTTACAAATTACAGCCATTTATTTTAAAATTAGGGGAAAATTCATTAGAGCCACAAAAAAAGGTCGGAACGACAGTGCAGTAACTGAATAACAGATCAGTGAGAATGAAGTCTTAATTAGATAAAATCACAAAAAGTAAATAAAAAATATCAGCAGTTTATGATATGTACACTACATATCTATAATTATATTATATCCTTTTAGATGAACTAATTCAAACCCGATTTCATGACCAGACATGTACCCGATCACGATAGTCATCACACGAATGCTTAATGTATATATAAAAGTCAATACTTCAATGAAAAAGTACATTTTTTATTAATATATATATATATATATATATATATATATATATATATATATATATAATATATATATGAAAAATACATTGAAATATATAAAATATTAACTTTAGTGATATTCATATTATCATATGAATAATGTTTCCTTATAATATAGTATATACGAAATTAATTTTCTATTTTTCATATGTTTTTTATATTTTGAAATCATGTTTATGTATTTATTTCATTATATATATATATATATTATATATATATATATATTATATATATATATATATATATATATATATATATATATATATATATATTATATATATATATATATATACAAGATACAGATAAGCGCGTATGGAGAAATGGTTTAGTTGGAGTTATGAGAGGGATATAGTACTATGTTAATATTTCCTTCAAAATACATAAATTGGATAATATCTTCACGGGTCTTAGGTACATAAATGGTAAATATATTGTTTAATTTTCACTCAAAATTCCTGTCAGTGACTTGACATGAACCATTGAATAAAAGTGTCATGAATACTGATCAGTGACAATAATGCACATGCAAAATATATCTGAATACTTCGAGCTCAGTGAGTGTTAAAGTTGTGTTGTAGATAGTCTCTGAAGATAGTCTCTGAAGATAGTCTCTGAAGATAGTCTCTGAAGATAGTCTCTGAAGATAGTCTCTGAAGATAGTCTCTGAAGATAGTCTCTGAAGATAGTCTCTGAAGATAGTCTCTGAAGATAGTCTCTGAAGATAGTCTCTGAAGATAGTCTCTGAAGATAGTCTCTGAAGATAGTCTCTGAAGATGGTCTCTGAAGATGGTCTCTGAAGATGGTCTCTGAAGATAGTCTCTGAAGATGGTCTCTGAAGATGGTCTCTGAAGATAGTCTCTGAAGATAGTCTCTGAAGATAGTCTCTGAAGATAGTCTCTGAAGATAGTCTCTGAAGATGGTCTCTGAAGATGGTCTCTGAAGATAGTCTCTGAAGATGGTCTCTGAAGATGGTCTCTGAAGATGGTCTCTGAAGATGGTCTCTGAAGATAGTCTCTGAAGATAGTCTCTGAAGATAGTCTCTGAAGATAGTCTCTGAAGATAGTCTCTGAAGATAGTCTCTGAAGATAGTCTCTGAAGATAGTCTCTGAAGATGGTCTCTGAAGATGGTCTCTGAAGATAGTCTCTGAAGATAGTCTCTGAAGATGGTCTCTGAAGATAGTCTCTGAATATGGTCTCTGAAGATAGTCTCTGAAGATAGTCTCTGAAGATAGTCTCTGAAGATAGTCTCTGAAGATAGTCTCTGAAGATTAGTCTCTGAAGATAGTCTCTGAAAATAGTCTCTGAAGATGGTCTCTGAAGATGGTCTCTGAAGATAGTCTCTGAATATGGTCTCTGAAGATAGTCTCTGAAGATAGTCTCTGAAGATAGTCTCTGAAGATGGTCTCTGAAGATGGTCTCTGAAGATGGTCTCTGAAGATAGTCTCTGAAGATAGTCTCTGAAGATAGTCTCTGAAGATAGTCTCTGAAGATAGTCTCTGAAGATAGTCTCTGAAGATAGTCTCTGAAGATAGTCTCTGAAGATGGTCTCTGAAGATAGTCTCTGAAGATAGTCTCTGAAGATGGTCTCTGAAGATAGTCTCTGAAGATAGTCTCTGAAGAGGGTCTCTGAAGATAGTCTCTGAAGATAGTCTCTGAAGATAGTCTCTGAAGATAGTCTCTGAAGATAGTCTCTGAAGATAGTCTCTGAAGATGGTCTCTGAAGAGGGTCTCTGAAGATAGTCTCTGAAGATAGTCTCTGAAGATAGTCTCTGAAGATAGTCTCTGAAGATAGTCTCTGAAGAGGGTCTCTGAAGATAGTCTCTGAAGATAGTCTCTGAAGATAGTCTCTGAAGAGGGTCTCTGAAGAGGGTCTCTAAAGAGGGTCTCTAAAGAGGGTCTCTGAAGAGGGTCTCTGAAGAGGGTCTCTGAAGAGGGTCTGAAGAGGGTCTCTGAAGAGGGTCTCTGAAGAGGGTCTCTGAAGAGGGTCTCTGAAGAGGGTCTCTGAAGAGGGTCTCTGAAGAGGGTCTCTGAAGAGGGTCTCTGGGTCTGAAATAGGAAGATACGTTTCACCTGCTCTTCATTTTTTCGGTAATAATGGCTTCTCACTTTTTCTTAAATGTGTTTTAATTACAATACACACAAATTCTCTTATTAAAATTTGGTTTCCATAAGTAACGATCAGAATTGCATTAGTGGATAAGCAATTAAAAAAATATCCTTTTCATAATGTGTGAGAAAAATTGTTCGTGAGTAATACAAGGTCTGTGTGGAGAGAGAGACATACAGAAAGGGGGGGAGAGGGAGAGGAAAAAAGAAAGAGAAATTGGACTATATAAAGAAAGAAGTACGCTAGCTTATCCAGGGCTCCACATCTCCCCACTCTGAAAAACATTACCACCAGTATAAGTTAGATTATCACGGAAGTTATAGCTGACGCAGAGGGGCGCCGAATCCTCAAAATGTCCCATGAAAAAGGCATTCGATCCCTTACAAAAACATCATAATAACTCTGGAGGAGGTTCGGATCGTCCTTCCTTGCCATCCGAACCCACTTAGGCTCTCTTCCAAGATGCATCACAGCGGCGGCTGTTGCTGAGACAAATGACTTCCAGAATGAGCACTGACATGTTATGGGGAAAGAAGAGGGAGAAGGAGGTGAGACGTGGAGAGGTAGGAGAAGAGGAGAAACAGAAGGAGGAGGGGGGTGGAGGAGCTCGAGTGGATGGTAAAGAGGGGTAGAGGGGGAAGTGAAATATGATGAAAGACGGGAGATGGGAAGGAGAGGGATGGGGACTCTCATAATTCAATTCACACACTTGTTGGACACATTTCCATTTGTGCTGGAATACGTTGCTGGGACCGTTTTCCATATACAAATTTCTTCATAACTACGTTTTACTGGTGTTAAGCGGTAGCGGCTTGAGCATCCGTCTGGCATATGTAAAGGTGTTTTGGATTAGAGTGGAGACGAATATTTTTTGGGTATTTGGTATACCTTTCCCCTCAAGGGAGGTTCCTCGACGCCGGTGAGGGGATCTTGATAAGGGAATTTCCCTTGATCAAGCGCACATGCGCTGTAAAATTCTACGGGTTTAGCGCTCCCCATGATTATAATTATAATTGATATATCTTTAATGAGTTTCGAGAGTCTTTCTACTCCCGGAGCCCAGCCACGGGCCAGGCTCACCTGATGCTATCCTGGTCAACCAGGCTGTTGCTGCTGGAGGCCCGCTGCCCCAGATATTCATCACAGCCTGGTTGATCTGGCACCTGGTGAAGATAATTGTCCAGTTTTCTCTTGAAGATTTCTACACTTGTTCCAGCCGTGTTTCTGTTATCTTCTGGTAAGATGTTGAATATCTGGGGGCAACGAATGTTGATACAGTGTTCCTTTATAGTGTCCACCGAGCCCCTGCTTTTCACTGGGTTTATTTTGCACTTCCTCCCATATATCTCGCTCCAGTATGTTGTTATGGCAGTGTGCAGTATTTCTCCTCCGCTCCAGTGAGTATATATTAAAAACTTGAAGGCGTTCCCAATAATTTAACTCCTTTATTGGCTCTATGTGGGTAATAAACGATCTCTGTTCACGCTCTAATATTTCTCCTGGGCAATATTCCAGATGAGGGAGCACTAGCGATTTGATAAGTGTCACCATTGGCATTTATTTCCCTTGTTTTGAAGGTTCTCAGTATCCACCCCGTCATTCTCCTGGCTGTTGTGACACTTGTTTTATTACGTTCTTTGAAAGAAAGGTCACCTGACATAGTTATTTCCAAGTCTTTCACGTGTTACTTTCGCTCTCTTTGATGTTCCTTTAGAGTTCTTCATTCTTTCCATACCTAAGTAGTTGGAACCAATCACCGTTGAACATCATGTTCTTCCCCGCTGCCCACTGGAAAAAACTGCTTATATATATCTGTAATTTTTCAGTTTCTTCTACCGTAGTGATTTTCATGCTTATTTTAGTGTCATCTGGAAATGATACAAAATTACAGCATTACTATCACACTTGCGAGTAAACTGGTAGGATGGATAATGGAAACATTCAGGACAAAAGATACCAAGTCAGTGATCCTTTTTAAATCACTTGTTCTGTCTAGGCCTGAATACTGCTGGATATTAACGCACGTACGTACGCACGCGCGGTATCTCCTACGAGGAGAGGTTAAGGGAAATCGACCTGACGACACCGGAGGACAGGAGGGATAGGGAAGACATGATGACTTATAAAATACCGAGAGGAATTGACAAGGTGGATAGGGACAGGATGTTTCAAAGATGGGACACAGTAACAAGGGGTCAGAACTGGAAGTTAAGACTCAGATGAGTCACAGGGATGCTAGGAAGTATTTTTTCAGTCATAGAGCTGTCAGGAAGTGGAACAATCTGGAGAGTGGTGTAGTTGAGGCAGGATCCATACATGGTTTTAAGAAGAGATACGATGAAGCTCATGCAGCAGGGAGAGAGTGGGCGTAGTAGCGACCAGTGAACAGGCGGGGCCAGGAGCTGTGAATCGACCCCTGCAACCACCAATAGGTAGGTACACATGCACACACTTTTAATATTGGTCCTGGTTTACATAAGTTTCATTCAGTCAGTAATATTCTAATATTAATCTTAATTTATATAAGGTTGATCAAATCATTATTATATTATTTCAGTATTACTAATTTATATAAGTTTGATCTCGTAACTGATAATTGTTAATATAACTGCAGAATTGGTTTAGTCACTGCTTTTCACGATCACAATAACCCGCACACTTAGCTAACTTGAACCGTGACTGTCATTCATCCACATCGTCGTTTATTCAGCCATATAATTTATGCGACGTAGCCATTCATGCAGTTATACAAACAAGCCCCATTCAATCAGTTATAAGTAAATCTGTTACACAAGTCAGTCAATCTCGCAAGGCAGCCATTTAGTCAGTAATTCAAGTTTTATGCAGGCAGCCAATCAGCCAGTTATAGAAGATTGCCATTCAGCCAATTACACGCCGGGTCACCATCTGGAAAAGACCCGGGGCGGGTCAAGACCGGCGAACCTACTACAGCCAATTACAAATGTCCTCATTTAGCCAATTTCAGGAGGCAGCCATTCAACCAATTGCGCAAGGTAACCATTCAGGCAATTATACACGCTAGCCATTCAGCCAGCTATACAAGGCAAGCAATCAGGTAGCCGAGCGGGCAGCCAACCAGGCAGGGAAGGGACGGTGTATGGCCCCAAGGAGAGTATTCACTCTACCATCAATACCAATACTGGGCCGTGTATGAACCATCTATATCGGGCTGTATATCCTCATTATACAAGGCTGGTTGGCTGCTGCACATCTGTACCCTACAACTGCACCTCGCAATTGTGCGCTTACGCAGGCATGCACACTCCCACACAAGAAAATAGATCTCTACCCGCCTTTCTTCCTGAAAATTCTCTGTTGGATGCAACAGTAACAGCAGGTGCTGCTGCTGGAGGAGAAAGATGAAAGTGATGCTGCATGAAGTCCCACGTGCCTTTCTTTAAAATCCACATCAATAAAATCTTTCGTTTTTATTAAGGATGAAGATAAAAGAGGCAGAAAGGGAAGAGAGAGTTGTCGTCTGAGAACCTTTGTTGTAGTGTTTAAATGTTTGTGTACTGAGATTATACTGTGTGTGTGTGTGTGTGTGTGTGTACTCGCCTAGTTGTGGTTGCAGGGGTCCATTCACAGCTCCTGGCCACGCCTCTTCACAGGTCACTACTACTTGGAGGGTATTCCGGGGATCAGCGCTCCCGTGTTCCGGTCCATGACCAACCTCCTGGTGGATCAGGGCCTGATGAACGAGGCTGTTATTGCTGGCCGCACGTAGTCCAACGTACGAACCACAGCCCGGCTGATCCGGCACTGACTTTAGGTATCTGTCCAACTCCCTCTTGAAGATAACCAGGGGTCTATTGGTAATTCCCCATATGGCTGGTGGGAGGCTGTTGAGCAGTCTTGGGTCCCGGACATTTATTGTGTTTTCTCTTAGTGTACCAGTTGCGCCCCCTACTTTTCACTGGGGGTATGTTACATCGCCTGCGAAGTCTTTTGCTTTCATAGGGAGTGATTTCTGTGTGCAGATTAGGGACCAGTTCCTCCAGAATCTTCAAGATGTAGATTATGATATATCTCTCGCCTGCCATCCAGTGAGTACAAGTCAAGTGCTTCCAGGCGCTCCCAGTAGTTAAGGTGTTTGATGGAACTTATACGTGCAATAAAGGTTCTCTGTACATTTTCAAGATCTGCAATTTCACCTGCCTTGAATGGAGATGTTAATGTACAGCAGTATTCCAGCTTAGAGAGAATAAGTGATTTAAAAAGGATCATCATTGGCTTGGCATCTCTTGTCTTGAATGTTCTCATTATCCTTCCTGTCAGTTTCCTCGTAGATGTGATAGTGACTGTTGTGGTCCTTGGAGGTGAGATCTTCGGACATTACCACTCCCAGGTCCTTCACATCACTTTTCCGCTCTATTGTGTAATTAGAGTTGGTAGTATACTCAGTCCTAGTTAGTATTTCCTTCAGTTTTCCATAACGGAGTACAGTGGACCCCCGCATAACGATTACCTCAGCATGCGACCAATTATGTAAGTGTATTTATGTGAGTGAGTTTGTACGTGTATGTTTGGGGGTCTGAAATGGACTAATCTACTTCACAATATTTCTTATGGGAACAAATTCGGTCAGTACTGGCACCTGAACATACTTCTGGAGTGAAAAAATATCGTTAACCGGGGGTCCACTGTAGTTGGAATTTGTCTTCATTGCTCTTCCTGCTCCACGAGCTTTTTCATACCTCTGCATATATGTGTGTGTGTGTGTGTGTGTGTGTGTGTGTGTGTGTGTGTGTGTGTGTGTGTGTGTGTGTGTGTGTGTAGGCGGGCGGGCGGGCGTGTGATCGCAAGCTGCAGGTGGGCTGGTGTGGGTGGTATTGATGGTCCAGGGAAGGTTATTACATTGTGTTAGAGATCTAACATATTGCAACACACCGAGAACGGACGAGTTTGTGTGCGAGGAAGACAAGGAGAACGTTGAGTGTACGGCAGCGAGATGGAAAAATACTTAAGATGGAAAAGTAGAGAGTATTGAAACAGGGAGGGAAGGAAATAAAAAAGTTTAATCACGTGAAGCAAGGCAGAGATAGGAAAGAGGAACTAAGGAGGGGGGGAAACAGGAGACATTGGAACGCGAGTGAGGAGTGAAAACTGTGATAGACTAAGATAGATGATGGGAGGGAGTGGGAGAGAAAAAAAATGAATTAAATGTTAATCAGAGAAGGGAAGGAAGAGGAAACATGGATGAACGAAGAAATGTGAGAGAGAATATAGATAGAATGTAGAAGTAAATTACGATACATTAGAAGGTTGATGGGAGGAGAGAATATAAGGAAAAGTGAAGTGGGGAGATGTTTATGGTGGAGGGGGGTGAGCTTCTGCAGAGGAAGGGCAGAGGATAATTTACGTGGGAACTTTCTCTCAGTTCAGTGATCAGTGTTCCTTTACCTTTACCCTTGATATACCTTTGGTGGGTTTCAAGTATTTTTTTACTGGAGCCCGACTTGACTGGTGCTTGCTTGGTCAACCAGACTGTTGCTTCTGGTATCCTGCTGACCCATTTATCCATCACAGCCTAGTTGATCTGGCATTTACCTGGAGGTGCTTCAGGGGGTCACCGCCTCAGCGGCCTGGTCCCAGACCAGGCTTTCTGGATGCTGGCCTGATCGATCAAGCTGGTAAGTACCCGACGCTTGCGGTGTAAGAAGAAACTTGGCAAGTTTCTCTACCAGGTGCCAGATCAACCAGGCTGTGATGGATATGTGGGTCAGTGGACCGCCAGCAACAACAGCCTGGTTGACCAGGCAAACATCAGACTGATCCACGTCCAAGGCACAGTTCCGGGAGTAGAAAAACTTTCGATACTCATCAAAGATATATCAAAGGTAAAGGTATCACAGCCCAGCTGATCAGGAATTGTTTCAAGAAATTTGTCGAGTTGCCTCTAAAAGACAGTTCAGAGTTTGTTACTGATCCTCATTGTGCATAAAGGGAGGGCGTTGAACAGTCGTGGTCCCTTAACACTTACTGTGCTCATCGCTCCTCTACTTTTCAGTGGCGGTATCCAGGACCGTGTACCAAGTCTCTCATGGTCATACATGGAGTAAACCTGGAAGATGTTCCGAGGGTCATCGGTGTGCAGGTTTGATACTGATCCCTCCACTAATCTTCCAGGTCTAACTTATGATGTACGAGTGTCCTTCTCGCGTACTTTCTAAGGAGTACAGCTCTAGGGATTTCAAGCGCTCCGAGTAATTTAGGTGTTTGAGTGTTATTGGGATGCATAAGAGCCATTGTTCCAGTTTTCGTTTTTTAAATGATGATGTATTTTTTCCCATGAAATATCCTGAGTATGTTTTCCCTGACGGCTTAAATCGTTATGTCTGATTGCCTTTCAATAGCCGAAGAATGTCTTTCTGACTGGCTTCAAAACTTAACGCTGAATTTCATGACCACATCGACTCAAGGCTGAGGGACTGATTACCTCATTCTCCTCCTGTTCTTCAAGTTTCTCCTTTGTATGG
This sequence comes from Cherax quadricarinatus, assembly GCF_026875155.1. Classification (NCBI taxonomy): domain Eukaryota; kingdom Metazoa; phylum Arthropoda; class Malacostraca; order Decapoda; family Parastacidae; genus Cherax; species Cherax quadricarinatus. The sequence continues at coordinate 32,592,235 of NC_069443.1, read as the reverse complement.
ACTGATGAAGCCACTGTGTGGCGAAACGTTTCCTCAATAAAGATACCCAAGAGTTGCACATGTGTCTGATTCAACAGGATGATATATCCTGTTGGTTTAGGCTGTGTAGATGCAGATTTTCTAATATATTATGTATAATTGAAAAATTAAAATCTTTGGATTCTGTACGATGACTGGAGAATGCTTTTTGTGGTAGGCTTCAAACTTTCGATATTACTGTCTATAACTTAATAAAAGGTTTAATATTTTGAGGAATTTTGTAGCCTTTGATTTGCTACTTTTATTATTAAAGGTTTCTGAGTAGCATATTTACTGTTGTGGGTGACTAAGAATGTAGGTTAGAAAGCTTAACAGTTCAACACAGTGTAAACATTAAGACTTACACCTTGTAAATTTTTATGCATTTAAATTTAACCATTAAGGAGTTACTGTTTGATTCATCTGAAAGCTACATTTTTTTTAATATTAAGCTTGAATTTAAAATATTTATTTTTTACAAAGCTGTTGCTTCTACTGTTGCTGCTGCTACTGTTGCTACTTGCTACTGCGCTGTTGCTTCTGCTGCTTGCCTGCTGCGTTCGTTGGTAGCAAATTGGTGCTGCTTCTACTGTTGCTGCTGTTGGTGCTCCTGCTGGTGCTGTTCTATGTTGCTGCTGCTGGTCTTCTGCTTCTGCTGTTGCCTGATTACTGGGCTTCTCCTTGCTTACTGCTGACTGCTGTGTTGCTGCTGGCATCGTTTTTGTTGCTTGCTACTGCGCATTCTGCTGCACTTACTGCTGACGCCTGCTGCTTGTTGCTGCTGCTTTCTGCTTGCTGCTACTGCATATAGGTTGTCTGCTGATACTGGTGCTGCTGCTGTCTGTTTGCTGCTGTCTTTCTGCTGCTTGCTGACTGCCTTTGCTGCTCGGTGTTGGCTGCTGCTGGGTGCCCTGCCGGTCGTTGCCCGTCCGCCGCCTAGCCGCCGCTGCTACAAGGTTTTGAAGTAATCACAATATCTTCAGCCCACAACTGCTGCTGCTCTCCATGTTTGTTCTCACTCACTGTATATTCTTTAATAGAATACCTTGTGTGATATTCATTAGTATCTCAATAATGCTTCTCCATGATATAAACGGGAGAACAAACCCCCATATCTTTCCTATAAATTAAAGTCGTAACTCTACAGGAATCGTTTATTGAGTCACAGGTATCCATATGCACGCACATACATACGCACACCATTACACAGGCATATGTACGTACACTTACATATGCATATGTATATATATATATATATATATATATATATATATATATATATATATATATATATATATATATATATATATTTTTATATTTTGCTTCATTTGAATTTTATACCTCCTCCGCCTCTGTGCTATTCCTTTTGTTTGCATCGAGGTAAAAGGCTGGGCTTATAAGACAGGGGGATGCCCTTCTGGGATCAGTATTTGCACCTTTGCTCTTCCTAATAAGTATAAATGACCTGCAGGAGGAAATGTAGTTATTCTTTTAACTGATGCCGGATATTTGAACTTAGTGTGGTAACATTTATATTTGTCTGCTAGCTGGTCTCAGTGTTTTATTTTGTAATATAGTTTTGGCTTGCACATCTTATGTAGTCGTGGTATATTTGTCATAGTTTTTTTTTTTTTTTACCTTAGGAACCCTGCCCGAGTCCAGGTTCTTCTGCTAATTGCCTATTCCAACAAAACTGCTCAACAAGGCTGTGTTTATGGTTGGGATTTTTATGTTTATTATCAAAAGCATTTAATGGTTTTGATGACTAAAATGTTTTATAAATCCAACAACTTCCTTCCATTGTTGTTCCTACTTCCATTTTCCTCTGGCTTTTTTTTTTCTTTAAATATTCCATTCACCTTTTTCGTGTGTCAATATTATGTGCTTTCTTGTAACCTTATCTTGCTACAGTGTGTTCATTTTCTCTCTGACTATAAACCAAGGCTGTCTTTCTACCCCCTTCCATTTCTACTTCATCCCTCTTCCCCTCTCCTTCATCTCCCTTCCCCTCTCCTTCATCCCCCTTCTCTCCTTCATCCTCCCCCTCCGTCATAGAGGGAGCGTTATCGGGCGTCAGGGACACACTCCATCACCCTCCACCAGTGCTCCATCACTCTAATGTTTCCCAGCAGATATCACCAACACAGTCAAGAGTGTACCACCACCACTACCAACAACATACTGAAACAAACATCACAACTCTTCCGCATTCTCCTCGTCCTCGTTCTTAATTCGGCCTATGTTCCTCCTGCTGCAAGTTATATATATATATTATGCAAATAGTGAAGACTTCCTTTGGGAAAGTACTTGCTGGACATCCTCCTCTTTTCTGCAATTTTACAAGCTGCTAATGATGTGTTGATTGAAACACGAAAGGTCTCGAGCTATCATTCTACTCCCCCCGTGGTTGTATTGCATTATATATTATATATATATATATATATATATTATATATATATATATAATATATATATATATATATATATATTATATAATATATATATATAAAGTCTTCCAGGTCCTCTTTCTCTGTCACCATCTTCCACTCCAGTACTCATATCCCAGCTAAGATATTTCCTATCTAATCTTCGCGAGTTCGCTTTTTTATACTTGCATGCTTGCTTAAGTATGTATCCGTGTATAAATAGCCGCCTTTTAATTGCGATCGGCTGACGTAATGTAACTTTGTCGTGTATGCTTTTGAAAACTGTGTGTGGATATAATTTGTTATAACATTTTTTAGTTCATTCCTCTTGCCTTTTGCTGTAAAAATTATTCCTAATCTCTCATTGATTTTTTGAAAGTTTTCTAATGGGTATTCTTTCACTTACCAATTTGTAAGTGCCAGCTTGAGACTGGAAGTAAATATCAAGCTTAATTTTTGCTCCCAGCTCTCCTATATTTCATAAAAAGGATTTTTTTTGTATTATGAGTTATTCTCCTCTAAAAGACTTCGTTAATTTTCATATACTGAGGCGAATTCTAAATTCTAGTAATCCATTTTTTACCTTTCTTGTAGCCTATTTACGTTTTCCTGTAATTTACAGGTAGTTCATTTGCATTATTATTATTATTATTCTCAATATCTCCGTATCGTTCACAATCTCTTACTTGTTAGGTAAAAGGACAAATATACAGTTAATGTGGCATTTTATTGTGGCAACGTTTGCTCTCAGGAGCTTTGTACATACTCATGTCACGTGGACGTTACCAAATAAAATGTCTCATTAGTTGCATCTGTGTTCTTTTACCTATCATTCTACCTTTATTACATTCTATTATTTGTCACTTAGCGTCTAAATATGTCATTTACGTTTTCTAGTAACATTGTGGAAGCCAGGTCGGAGCCTTGAGGAACTCCACTAATGTTCCCTGCACATAGTGATTTTTCGCCTTTCCGTGAACCTTTCTCTGTCGCTCGACTCTCTTATCCTTGTTTCAACACCGAAACATTTCTTTCTGCTGTAGTTTGTGTGATAATATGTTAAGCAGTGCTCTATCAAGCCATTCTTGCTGTCTAGGAATGTGCAGTTCATCTTCCAGAAGAGCTTTTTCAAGTTACAACTATATAAAGTTTTCCATAAACGAAACGTTTTGACTCGTGGATTACGCTATTTCGTTTGTTATCTGTCAGTCTGCCACAGGTCTCATCTTGGTTGCAAAATAAGATTTTCATTTCCTAAACCCGTGAATGCAGTGTTTTAAATTTTGTTTTCTCAGTGTGTTTCATTAGTAAATTTTTCCCTAATTTTGTTTATCATACTTGTCAATAATACTGGTCAATAGATAAATTCGTCCTGTGTGTTGCTGTCTTATGTGTGTTGGCAGACTCGTGTGTTCCTGGAGTCCCATTTCGTGTGTTAGCTTGTCAAAATTATAATTGTGTCGAGTCGAGTTGTTGTAGCACTTGCTGTTTCTTGGATTTTATTGCAGCTGCGTTTGTGCATATGTGCCTGTGCACGTGTTGGTGCCGTGCACACCTGTGCTTGTATGTGTGTTGGCGTAAGTGTTACATGCTCCTTTCTGCCTCACCCCTCTTTCCTTATCCTGTTTCCCTTACCTTTCATATTCCTTAGTTCCTTTCCAGTCGGTATATTTATATATCTTTCGTTCCTGCACTCTCCCGTTTCTCATGCCGCCTTCTGTTTCCCATCCCTCCCTACCTATCACTCTTCCTCGCCTTTCTCATGACGCTTCCTCTTCCCTTCCCTCCCCTCACTCTCCCTCCCTAATCTCTTGCCTTCTTCTCCCTCCCTAATCTCTTGCTTTCTTCTCCCCTCCCTAATCTGCCTTCTCTCTTCCCCCATCCCTCCTCTCCACTAGTCGCCTCAAAAGCTCCGACCCCTGTTTACCCCCAAGCACTGCGAGCGCTGTTAACTAAATATGTAAAACTGTGTGATCTTAGGGTTACCCGCTGTTTGTGCACGCTTTCATGTATGTGTACGAGATGCTGTTCTTACTGTAAGAGCTACGTAATAATAATAATTGTCACGCTCACAACAAAATCACATTTACCGCTGTTTAATTGGTCTGTCACACACACTCACGATAAAGACACACTCAGCATTGTTTCTTTGCAATTCGAGAATCTCTTAGGATGTTTTCCTCACCTCACTCGACAAATTTTTCAAAGTGCCTTATCAACCAGGCTGCGATGGATATGTGGGCCAGCGGGCCACCAGCATTATTATTATAATCAAGGGGGAAGCTCTAAACCCGTAGGATTATACAGCGCCTGGGGGGGATGTGGAAGGCATTCAGGCTTAATTCGGGGAACTGGAGCACAGATCCAATTCCCTAAATCAAGAGTCCCTCACCAACATGAAGGAACCTTCCCTGAGGGGGGGGGGCACCAGCAGCAGAGAGGAAAGCTCTCGGAACCCGTCAAATATATAACAGATACCATAAGCAACATTGAAGAATAAGATGTGATTATGCTAGAATCATTGTTTTAAGAGTAATGTCTTTGAAATCACATTTTTCATCTCAAAACCAGTCACTCACGTTCTCAAAATTTTTTAAGTGTTTTCCATTGCTGTTAAATATCAATAAATTTAATTAATATTTCCTAATTTCTTAGGTGTTAGATTGCGAATATTTTTGTGACATGTATTAACAACTTTTTTTTCAAATTACAAGGTTAGGAACATTCTCTTGGGATCAATATATTCCACCAATTCCTGGAGTTGAAGATTCCCACTTGGTCTACAGTGAGGTTTGTAATCCCTTAATGGATGGTAGGAGGCGGCGGGTGGCCCTTGCTTTAGTTCCTGGAGCAGGGAATGAAGGGGAAGGCGAGAGTGAGTGGGGACGGAGCAAAGGTGTGAGAGTTAAATTTATTTTATTTTTATATAACAGACGTCTCAGTTATGTGAAGGGAAACGGGGGGGGGGTGAATTATATACACAATTTTAAGAGCAGGTCTGATAGAACCCATAAGAGCAGTAGTTCACTGTTCGCGAGAAATTGAGAGGCTGAGCCTGGAGCCGAGACTACACCTTGTATGTTTATGAACATTGTCTAGGTACGGGATAACGTTGACGTAAATGGTCGTCTAAACAGGTAGGTGCAAAGCCTCATTTTTACTCCTGTTAACCCCTTTCAAGGGGCCCCTAGTTCTTAGGCCTTTTGTGTATTCTTGCGCTACAGTTCACAGGACTATGCAACATCTTACCAGAAAATATCAGAAAACACGGCTGCAACGAGAGTAGAAGTCTTCAAGAGGAAACTGGACAAATATCTTCAAGTGCCAGATCAACCAGGCTATGATGGGTACGTGGGACAGCGGGCCTCCAGCAGCAACAGCCTGGTTAACCAGGCAAGCACCAAATGAGCTTGGTCAATGGCCAGGCTCCGAGAGTAGTGAGACTCTCTAAACTCATCAAAGGTATATCAAAGGTAAGGGGGGTCACAGTAAACAAACTGCTTCGTAGCACGATCTAGTCTCTCTTTGCAACGTAGGATAACTAATAAATCTCAGAGGAAGAACTATACCTACCATGACTGGAGCAAGAGAATGAAAGCAACAAGTATGACAGGTAAACATGAATATCTTGGGAAGAAGAGGCACCCAGCCCACAATTAGATGACAGTGACGCAAGAAACACATCGTAAACATTAAAGAATTTTCCTCTTCGATGGAAACGTTATAATAAAGCTTTTTGGTTTTCTGTCCCTGTCTCGTACACATAGATCGTACAGGATAGTCCATAATCTATATAGCAGCAGATAGTTCTTGTCAGCACATAGCCTCGGTGTGGACATTTAAGTCCTCTGGTATGCGTCTCCCATGTTATCCCATGTGGCTGTGTCACCATGTCTACCATCACATCGAACATTGCGGGTATTACGGTAATACAGTGCAAGAGTATACTGACAGTACGTAAATCAAACACAATACGGGTTGTGGCATTTGATTATTAACACATTTCGTCCACCAGGAACTTTATCAATTCACGTGAATTAATAAAGTCCCTGATGGACGACACGTCTTCACAATCAAATGTCTTAAGTATGTCTTATTTATATACATTGTGGCTATTAATAAGATGCCCAACTTTTGCACATGTGGTTTGCCCATGAGGTTGCATGGTTAGAACTATTTGAGTGTTTTTTCCTAACACTAAAATACGCAACCATTTTTGGCCATGCAACCTCATGGGCAAAACACATGTGCAGCAGTTGAGCATATTTATTGTCGAAACGTTTCGCCTTCTTTGCAGGCTTCTTCACTCGTGATGTAAATGGTTTAGAAAACCGACAAATTGAAGATTGAGAACACTTTTGCAACATATGGGAATCTTTGAGGAAACGTTTTGCCAGCCAGTGGCTGCTTCAGTCAAATACAGAGAAGAACGGTGGAAGATGAGGGACTGATTACCTTAAACTCCACCTTTTCAGTCGTATATAGAGGTGACATATTGTAGATAACACACTGGAGATGTTAGCCTCGTCACTTATGATACTTATCATATTCTTGATTTACTTCGTTAGTTCCCCTTCTCTGTTAGCAACGTCATTTTCTGAACGTTTCCTATGAACTCGCAGATCCATTTTCTTTTCTTTAATTAAATACTGCTCTCTAGGTATCATAAACCATTAAAATCGTATAATTATTATTATTATTATTATTATTATTAGCAGCAGTAGTAGTAGTAGTATTCATAAACTTGGATCATAAAGCATATTTAACTGCCATAAAAGAGCAATCTTAGCACGTCATGTAGCGTTGATCTTGGGTATTCCCAGGAAATCTGCACGCGTTTGTCAGAATGACTTGAGATAATCAACTTGTAACTTATGATAAATAACCTTTTATGTGGTGACTGGCGAAGCGTCGCGTTAAAGTAAAGCTACGCTTCTCATTACATGTTTTTATTCAATCTTTGTGTAATAAATTAAACAAATGTAGGCTTAGGAACACAAGAATGGAGGAGCACTGCAGGTCATCTGTCTCATACACAGTAGGTCCTTCTTATAATGTAAAGTGTACATATGCGACAAAATCATGGTGTAGAAGTGTACGTAGACAACAATATCATGGTGTATAAGTGTTACGTAGACTATATCATGGTGTAGAAGTATACATAGATAGCAATATCATGGTTAGAAGTGTACATAGCCAGCAATATCATGGTTAGAGGTGTACGTAGACATCAATATCTAGGTGTAGAAGTGTACGTAGACAACAGTATATGGTGCAGAAGTGTACATAGGCAGCAGTATCATGGTGTTCAAAATATGCACAAGCAGCAATTATCACATCTGTGTTGCAGGTAATCACTGTCATCCTGATTAATTACGTGATCACGTTAATCGTGTTCCCAACATTATCGTTGAGGACCATCACGTCATACATAAATCCACTGGACGCGTAATGACAAATTCCAGTTGTTACGAAATGAGTTGAATTTAGAAATGAACGAGTGAGAAAGCAGTAACCACCGTCGAACGAATTTGTGAATAATGAAGAGAAATGGTGTAAAATATCGACACGAGTATAAAAAGATACATGCAGTGTGCGATTATTTATTAAGAAAATTTCGCCCAGACAGTGGGCTTTATCAGATCACAAACATATCTATGACTTGATAAGCTACTGTGTGGCCGAGACGTTGTCAACTAAGGTTCGCATTATTCAGGATTTGTGTGCCTTTTCATTGTGTAAATAGTGGCGTGTTAGGCTTTCCCTTAGTGCTGCTAAAGAGCTCTCGGTCCAAGGAATTGGACTTACTCTCTCCCTTTAGATCTAACTTTAGCCTTTCCGCCTTCGTCAGGGTTTTTATATAAAAGTCCCTGACGAAGGCGGAAAGTTCCCCGAGGTGCATGTAGGGACCTCGGGGAACGTTAAGGGGATTTTTTTTTATATTTAATGGAGTTTTTAATTTATGCTTATTTTTACTTGGTATGATCATATTTATATGTCTTGTTTATGATGCTTTATTTATAAATTTACTCTTGTTTTTTTTTGTGTTGTATATTTTTTATGAGGCTGAGTGACCTACACGATCAAAGTACTACGTAAAATGTCACAAGTACTTTCTAATGACAATTTGTAAATATTATTTACTGAATTGCACTCCTGTTAGCCCCCTTTTAGCACTAGTTTTAGTAATTTTTGTGTGTCCATTCATTCTCTTACTGTATCGTATACACATGGATGTGTGGTGTAGCAACATGTGTTCAGCCGCTTCACTGTAAAATTCATCCCATCATCCCTTCCCTTTTCATTCCCATCTTCCTTTCTCATTACACTTCCATCTTCCCTTCTCATTATATTCCCATCATCCCTTACCTTTCGTTCACCCCCTTTCCTCATTTTCCTTCTTTACTTTTTTCTTCCCTTTATCCTCCCCCTCTTTGTCCTTCCCTCCTCTTCTCCCCCACCCCTCACACACAGCTAACTCTTCTTCCCACAGTGCAACTCATATATAATATAGTCACAACACTGTTGATATATTCAGGTAGAACACACAACCCATGCCCATCCTGACACCTTTCTTGTCTCCACAGGTGAGTGTGGGTACAACCAGATAGACGTTAGTGGTCACACTGCAGCAGGTAAGTAAGTTTTGCTGTGGTTTTATATCACACAGCCGGGGTTGTATGATTTGATCATCAGGGCTGTTGGTGCTTAATGCTCACATTTCGACGTAGGCGCCGCAACACAGACGATGTTCTTCATTTCTCATCCTCCCTACCTATTACCGATATGCCAAAGCAGTATGGGTTCGAGTCCTTGGCTAGTCGCAGTGTTGTTAATATATTATATATATATATATATATATATAATATATATATATAATATATTATATATTATATATATATATATATATATATATTTATATATATATATATATATATATATATATATATATAATGTCGTGCCGAATATGTAAAACTGGTCAATTAGCAAGAACTCATTTAAAATTAAGTCCTTTCTGAAATTTTCTCTTATACGTTTAAAGATATATTTTTTTAATTAATGTCATGTAAAAAAATTTTAATTTTGCACCAAAAGAATCTTAGAAATCTTACCTAACCTTTTATAACAAGGGGCAATTTATTTTAGCCTAACCCAACTAAATATATTTTAAATACGTTTACAATAATTTAGTACTAAACAAAAAATCAAATATTTTTTCGTTAGGTTCAGAATGATTTTGGCGAAATTATTACCCTACACAAATTTTCACTTGTCCTATATGGCAAGTTTAGCGTTATTTAGCAGATCGCAAGTTTGCCCATTTTGGGCCACGAATGTAAATTTTTGTTATCTGCATCTGCCACTTCTCCGACCACTGCATCAGTCTATTCAAATCTTCCTGGAGTGCTCGAATGTCCTCGTCAGAATGAATTCTTGTAAAGTAAAAGGACACAAGTGCAACTAATGTGACATTTATTGTGGCAACGTTTCGCTCTCCAGGAGCTTTATCAAGCCATTACAAACAATACATGGACAAAGAGGGTATATAAAGGCTCAGAGTGAGGTGAATACTAGTGAGGTACCATTTCGATGTTCACTAGTGGTAGTAGTAGTAGTAGTAGTGGTAGTGACAAAAGTAATACAATATGGTAGAGCAATTAATTCGTACATGAGTAAAAGGATATAAAAGCTATTACTTGGGTAACATAAAAATAGGTTGGACAAATATAAACTGGAATGAGGCAGCTTGTTTCAGTGTTCACTCTCTGTGCTTTGTGTAGTATAACAGGAGAGACTATGTGATGGCAGGGTTTACTGTTTTCAGGAGGATTCTTGCTAAGACTTCGGAGATGGTGAAGCTGCCGTTGTTTTGTTTAATTGTATTCGAAACAGCGATCAGTGCTGATTCGAGGCACTTGCGTCTGCGGAAATTAGTTTCTTTGATCACTAATTGGGCGTCTCTGAATTTCATGAGATGATTGGTGGAATTTCGGTGTTGTACACAGGCGTTGTTCAGGTTATCGTTCCTACATGCGTAAATGTGTTCATTGAGGCGGGTGTCGAGGTTTCTGGCTGTTTCACCTACGTAAATCTTGTCACAGCCTCCACAGGGTATAGTGTAAACTCCTGCATTGACTGGTTCGTGGTGCTTGGATTTTGTCCTGGTTATATCCTTTATTGAAGTGCTAGAAGCGATGGCGACTCTGGTGTTAGCTTGTGAAAGTGCTTTTGAGACGTTCAGTGCAACCTGACTGTTGGGAAGAATTATAACTTTGCTGGGAGTGGTGTTGATGCGTGGAGAATTTATGATCTGAAGAGCTCTTTTCTTGCAGTCTTTGATGAAAAAAGAAGGAAAATGTAACTCTGTGAATGTTTTGGTGAATGTATGTACACTCCTCGTCAAGAAACTCAGGACTACAAATTCGGTATGCTCTTAGGAAAAACCCGATGATGATGCCTCTTTTGGTCTTGGTATCTTGACTGGAATAGAAGTGTGTGAGATCATTTTTATTGGTGGGTTTCCGATAAACTTGAAATCTTAGGTTGTTGTCTACTTTGTGAATGAGGACGTCGAGGAAAGGTAGCTTGTCATTGGACTCTTCTTCTAGTGTAAACTGGATCGCCGGTTCAACTGCGTTGAGCCTTGCCTGAAGATCCCGTACATCAAAACGTTTTGGAGTTATTACGAGGACATCGTCCACGTAACGTAACCAAGTGACGCTTGAAGGGATAATGTTGGCGAAGTGTTCGGACTCTAGCAACCGCTATCATATTCTTGATTTACTTCGTTAGTTCCCCTTCTCTGTTAGCAACGTCATTTTCTGAACATTTCCTATTAACTCGCAGATCCATTTTCTTTTCTTTAAATAGTGCTCTCTAGGTATCATAAACCATTAAAATCGTATAATTATTATTATTAGCAGCAGTAGTAGTAGTAGTATTCATAAACTTGGATCATAAAGCATATTTAACTGCCATAAAAGAGCAATCTTAGCACGTCATGTAGCGTTGATCCTGGGTATTCCCAGAAAATCTGCACGCGTGTGTCAGAATGACTTGAGATAATCAACTTGTAACTTATGATAAATAACCTTTTATGTGGTGACTGAGCGAAGCGTCGCGTTAAGTAAAGCTACGCTTCTCATTACATGTTTTTATTCAATCTTTGTGTAATAAATTAAACAAATGTAGGCTTAGGAACACAAGAATGGAGGAGCACTGCAGGTCATCTGTCTCATACACAGTAGGTCTTTCTTATAATGTAAAGTGTACATATGCGACAAAATCATGGTGTAGAAGTGTACGTAGACAACAATATCATGGTGTATAAGTGTACGTAGACTATATCATGGTGTAGAAGTATACATAGATAGCAATATCATGGTTAGAAGTGTACATAGCCAGCAATATCATGGTTAGAGGTGTACGTAGACATCAATATCTAGGTGTAGAAGTGTACGTAGACAACAGAATTATGGTGCAGAAGTGTACATAGGCAGCAGTATCATGGTGTTCAAAATATGCACAAGCAGCAATTATCACATCTGTGTTGCAGGTAATCACTGTCATCCTGATTAATTACGTGATCACGTTAATCGTGTTCCCAACATTATCGTTGAGGACCATCACGTCATACATAAATCCACTGGACGCGTAATGACAAATTCCAGTTGTTACGAAATGAGTTGAATTTAGAAATGAACGAGTGAGAAAGCAGTAACCACCGTCGAACGAATTTGTGAATAATGAAGAGAAATGGTGTAAAATATCGACACGAGTATAAAAAGATACATGCAGTGTGCGATGATTTATTAAGAAAATTTCGCCCAGACAGTGGGCTTTATCAGATCACAAACATATCTATGACTTGATAAGCCTACTGTGTGGCCGAGACGTTGTCAACTAAGGTTCGCATTATTCAGGATTTGTGTGCCTTTTCATTGTGTAAATAGTGGCGTGTTAGGCTTTCCCTTAGTGCTGCTAAAGAGCTCTCGGTCCAAGGAATTGGACTTACTCTCTCCCTTTAGATCTAACTTTAGCCTTTCCGCCTTCGTCAGGGTTTTTATATAAAAGTCCCTGACGAAGGCGGAAAGTTCCCCGAGGTGCATGTAGGGACCTCGGGGAACGTTAAGGGGATTTTTTTTATATTTAATGGAGTTTTTAATTTATGCTTATTTTTACTTGGTATGATCATATTTATTTGTCTTGTTTATGATGCTTTATTTATAAATTTACTCTTGTTTTTTTTTGTGTTGTATATTTTTTTATGAGGCTGAGTGACCTACACGATCAAAGTACTACGTAAAATGTCACAAGTACTTTCTAATGACAATTTGTAAATATTATTTACTGAATTGCACTCCTGTTAGCCCCCTTTTAGCACCTAGTTTCTAGTAATTTTTGTGTGTCCATTCATTCTCTTACTGTATCGTATACACCATGGATGTGTGGTGTAGCAACATGTGTTCAGCCGCTTCACTGTAAAATTCATCCCATCATCCCTTCCCTTTTCATTCCCATCTTCCTTTCTCATTACACTTCCATCTTCCCTTCTCATTATATTCCCATCATCCCTTACCTTTCGTTCACCCCTTTCCTCATTTTCCTTCTTTACTTTTTTCTTCCCTTTATCCTCCCCCTCTTTGCTTGTCAATCCTCCCCCACCTTTCTTTCCAATCTCATCTTTCCCCCTGTCCTTCCCTCCTCTTCTCCCCCACCCCTCACACACAGCTAACTCTTCTTCCCACAGTGCAACTCATATATAATATAGTCACAACACTGTTGATATATTCAGGTAGAGCACACAACCCATGCCCATCCTGACACCTTTCTTGTCTCCACAGGTGAGTGTGGGTACAACCAGATAGACGTCAGTGGTCACACTGCAGCAGGTAAGTAAGTTTTGCTGTGGTTTTATATCACACAGCCGGGGTTGATGATTTGATCATCAGGGCTGTTGGTGCTTAGTGCTCACATTTCGACGTAGGCGCCGCAACACAGACGATGTTCTTTATTTCTCATCCTCCCTACCTATTACCGATATGCCAAAGCAATATGGGTTCGAGTCCTTGGCTAGTCGCAGTGTTATTTATATATATATATATATATATATTATAGGTAGTAGGTTGGTAGACAGCAACCGCCCAGGGAGGTACTACCGTCCTGCCAAGTGAGTGTAAAACGAAAGCCTGTAATTGTTTTACATAATGGTAGGATTGCTGGTGTCCTTTTTTCTGTCTCATGAATATGCAAGATTTCAGGTACGTCTTGCTACTTCTACTTACACTTAGGTCACACTACACATACATGTACAAGCACATATATACACACCCCTCTGGGTTTTCTTCTATTTTCTTTCTAGTTCTTATTCTTGTTTATTTCCTCTTATCTCCATGGGGAAGTGGAACAGAATTCTTCCTCCGTAAGCCATGCGTGTTGTAAGAGGCAACTAAAATGCCGGGAGCAAGGGCTAGTAACCTCTTCTCCTGTATATATTACTAAATGTAAAAGGAGAAACTTTCGTTTTTCCTTTTGGGCCACCCCGCCTCGGTGGGATACGGCCGGTGTGTTGAAAGAAAGAATATATATATATATATATATATATATATATATATATATATATATATATATATATATATATATATATAATATATATGCCGAATATGTAAAACTGGTCAATTAGCAAGAACTCATTTAAAATTAAGTCCTTTCTGAAATTTTCTCTTATACGTTTAAAGATATATTTTTTTAATTAATGTTCATGTAAAATTTTTTTAATTTTGCACGAAAAGAATCTTAGAAAACTTACCTAACCTTATTATAACAAGAGCAATTTATTTTAGCCTAACCCAACTAAATATATTTTAAATACGTTTACAATAATTTAGTACTAAACAAACAATCAAATATATTTTTTTCGTTAGGTTCAGAATGATTTTGGCGAAATTATTACATACACAAATTTTCACTTGTCCTATATGGCAAAATGAGCGTTGCTATTTAAGCCAAGATCGCAAGTTCTGCCTATTCGGCACGACATATATATATAATATATATATATATATATATATATATATATATATATATATATATATATATATATATATATATTAGATAAGATTACAATAATTTAATAAACGCATTGAAATATATTTTTTCGTAAGGTTCAGAATGATTTTTGCAAAATTATTGCATACACAAATTTTCGCTTATCTTATTCGGTAAGAAGAACGTTGCTATTTAAGCCAAAATCGCAGTTTTACCTATTCAGCACGACATATATATATATCGATGTCATTATTATTAGCAGTAGTAGTACTAGCGGTATTATTAGAATCAAAACCTAGCGTTATACCCACTAGGGTCATAGAGCGCTAGTTAGTAGTAGTAATTAATATTGTTTAACATTCGTTACGTTGATTACGTTCGTGTTCATTATCATAATCATTCTCATTTAATCATCGTTATCGCTTCTTTCACCATCAGTGTTATCATCATTATTATCCTCACCACCGCCACCACCATCGTCCAGCTGTGATAGTTGAAGTTTAAACTGATATATGGCTATCTTTCCACTCCCGCCACCATGAAAGCCAACCTCATCTCTGGTTTTCTCTTCGCCTGAGCACACTTCTTACCTTGATAAAAGAAATATATAAAAGAACTCGGAGACGACATTTCTTGAAGAAAGTTTAGCTGCATTTGCAAGAACGGAGCTTCTGATTTTTTGAACTTCGGATTCCGGCTGGTGTTCCATGACTTTTATGCTGGATTCCAGCTGGTGTTCCATAATCTCTGCTTTGGAGTCCAGTTATCCCTTACACTTGACGTTCTCTTCTTTCTTACTCCACTTTACTCACATGCCTCTCTTCATACATACACCTATTCACCCCTTCCAAAGTTTCTCCCTTTTTCTATTTCTACTTTGTTTTCCTTACGCTCGACCCCCCTTCTCCCTTCCTTACCTTCCTTCTTCAAACCTCCCTTGTTCACCAGCCGCTTCTTCCAAAGAATCCCGGCAGATGGTAAGAACCAGTGTTGAGCATTAAAGATGATTCCAACTTGAAGTGAAATCTTAGCTGGTGCAGAGAGCATTAGAAGACCACCGTTCTTCCAGTCAGCAACAGCTGCTGCTGCTGCTACTGCTGCTGCTGCTGCTGCTGCTGCTGCTGCTACTGCCGCCGCCTCCGCTGTCGCCATCACCACCACCACTTGAGGCTCGCACACACAACCCAATAATGCTCCCCACTCTCGAATATAAGACTTTAAACTAGGAATAAGAGTAAGGAGAGAGACTTGCATGTGTGTGTGCAGGGGTCATTTCATAGTTCCTGGCCTCGCCTCTTCGCTGGCCGCTACTAGATCCACTCTCTGCTCCAAGAGCCTTTATCGTACCTTAAATCTATGCATGGCATGGTTCCTGCCTCTTTTGCTACTCCAGACTGTTTCATTCCTTGACAATTGCAAGGCTGAAGAAATGCTTCCTAACATCCCTATGACTCAGCTGAGTTTTCAACTTCCAGGGGTGTGTGTGTGTGTGTGTGTGTGTGTGTACTCACCTAGTTGTAGTCATCTAGTTGAGGTTGCAGAGGTCGAGTCCAAGTTCCTGGCCCCGCCTCTTCACTGGTCGCTACTAGGTCACTCTCCCTGTACCGTGAGCTTTATCATACCTCTGCTTAAAGCTATGTATGGATCCTGCCTCCACTACTACGCTTCCCAAACTATTCCACTTCCTGATTACTTGTGGCTGAAGAAATACTTCCTAACATCCCTGTGATTCATCTGTGTCTTCAACTTCGAACTGTGTCCAATCTCTGGAGCATCCTGTCTTTGTCCCCCTTGTCAATTCCTCTCAGTATTTTGTATGTCGTTATCATGTCCTCCCTGTCTCTCCTGTCCTCCAGTGTCGTCAGGTTGATTTCCCTTAACCTCTCCTCGTAGGACATACCTCTTAGCTCTGGGACTAGTCTTGTTGCAAACCTTTGCACTTTCTCTAGTTTATTTACGTGCTTGGCTAGGTGTGGGTTCCAAACTGGTGCCGCATATTCCAATATGGGCCTAACGCACACGGTGTACAGGGTCCTGAACGATTCCTTATTAAGATGTCGGAATGCTGTTCTGAGGTTTGCTAGGCGCCCATATGCTGCAGCCGTTATTTGGGTGATGTGCGCTTCAGGAGATGTGCCTGGTATTATACTCACCCCAAGATCTTTTTCCTTGAGTGAGATTTATAGTCTCTGGCCCCCTAGACTGTACTCCGTCTGCGGTCTTCTTTGCCCTTCCCCAATCTTCATGACTTCGCACTTGGTGGGATTGAACTCCAGGAGCCTGTCGCTGGACCAGGTCTGCAGCCTGTCCAGATCCCTTTGTAGTTCTGCCTGGTCTTCGATCGAATGAATTCTTCTCATCAACTTCACGTCATCTGCAAACAGGGACACTTCTGAGTCTATTCCTTCCGTCATGTTCACAAATACCAGAAACAACACTGGTCCTAGGACTGACCCCTGTGGGACCTCGCTGGTCACAGGTGCCCAGTCTGATACCTATTAGTTACCATTTTGTCCTAGGCACATGTCGATTAGACACTAGGCCTGTTGTATATGAGTACGTGTACTCACCTATTTGTACTCACCTATTTGTGGTTGCAGGGGTCGAGTCACAGCTCCTGGCCCCACCTCTTCGCTGATTGCTACTAGGTCCTCTCTCTCCCTGCCCCATGAGCTCTATCATACCTCGCCTTAAAACTATGTATGGTTCCCGCCTCCACTACGTCACTTTCTAGGCTATTCCACGGCCTGACTACTCTATGACTAAAGAAATACTTCCTAACATCCCTTTGATTCATCTGAGTCTTCACTTCCAGTTGTGACCTCTTGTGTCTGTGTCCCATCTCTAGAACATCCTGTCTTTGTCCACTTTGTCAATTCCTCGCAGTATTTTGTATGTCATTATCATGTCTCCCCTGACCCTCCTGTCCTCCAGTGTCGTCAGGCCAATTTTCTGTGTGTGTGTGTGTGTGTGTGTGTGTGTGTGTGTGTGTGTGTGTGTGTGTGTGTGAACGACAACTGATAAACAAAAATCTCTCAAAATGGAGATACAATGGATGTATATATGAAATGGTTATAATCATAACCATAATTTTTAAAGGGGTAGACCAGTAAGCCAGCGGAAGGCCTCGGTCAGATGACCAAAAGCTTCAGCGGCGGGTCACATGACTAAGACCCGTATCAGGAAACACTTGTCCTGTTTCCTGACAAATCTTACCTAACCTAACCTACCAAGGGACGTGAAGTCTGTTCCGAGCGGCTGGTGGCAGAAATATAGCAACGAAGAAAAAAAGTGAAGTTGACTTTTATAGAAGAAAGTTTTACAACGTTTTTCTTCAGCCTTGGGCGAAACGTTGTAGCAATAAAAGTTAAATTGGACCATAGTGTGATCGTCTCCACTTGTAAGGTTTATCTACCTGGAGTCTACCTGGAGGGCATTCCGGGGATCAACGTCTCCGCGGCCCGGTCCACGAGGAGGCCTCCCGGTGGATCAGGGCCTGATCAACGAGGCTGTTACTGCTGGCCGCACGTAATCCAACGTACGAACCACAGCCCGGCTGATCCGGCACCGTCTTTAGGTATCTGTCCAGCTCCCTCTTGAAGACAACCAGGGTTCTTCCCGTAATGCCCCTTATTACTGGTGGCAGGCTGTTGGGCCCCGGACACTTATTGTGTTTTCTCTTAGTGTACCAGTGACGCCCCAACTTTTCACTGGGGGTATGTTGCATCGCCTGCCAAGTCTTTTGCTTTCGCAAGGAGTGATTGCTGTGTGCATATTAGGGACCAGTCCTTCCAGAATCTTCCAGGTGTAGATTATGATATATCTCTCTCGCCTGCGCTCTAGTGAGTACAAGTCAAGTGCTTCCAGGCGCTCCCAGTAGTTAAGGTGTTTGATGGAACTTATACATGCAGTAAAGGTTCTCTGTACATTCTCTAGCTCTGCAATTTCACCTGCCTTGAATGAGGATGTTAATGTACAGCAATATTCCAGCCTAGAAAGAATAAGTGATTTAAAAAAGATAATCATTGGCTTAGCATCTCTTGTCTTGAAAGTTCTCATTATCCATCCTATCAGTTTCCTAGCAGATGTGATAGTGGCATTGTTGTGGTCCTTGAAGGGGAGGTCTTCGGACATTACCACACCCAGGTCCTTCACATTACTTTTCCGCTCTATTGTGTGATTGGAGTTTGTAGTGTACTCAGTTCTAGTTATTATTTCCTCCAGTTTTCCATAACGGAGTAGTTGGAATTTGTCTTCATTGAACATCATATTGTTCTCTGTTGCCCATTGGAAAACTTGGTTTATATCTTCTTGGAGCTTTGCCGTGTCCTCAATGGATGATACTACGTGGGCTGTTGTTGTGGAAGAGGAAATAAAAGATGACACAGCTGGTAAAATAAATTACGAACTAACAAAGAAAAGAGTCAAATCAACATAGTAAATGAGGAATTCAGGGCTGATTTTATTCTTCAAAAAAAAAAATCAGTTATTGCAAAATATATCTGGCAGTGTAAACACGCAGGGGGAAATTTCTGTGCTTAAAAATGTAAGTGTTTTTGTTATGCTGCCGAGGGAATAAATATTGAATTGCAGTACTGATAGCAACAACAGCAGCAGCAGCAGCAACAGCAACAGTAAGAAGAGCAATGAATTTTTAACTACTACTGCTACCAATACCACTCCAGACACTTTCTACAACCACTGCTGTTAAAAGTGCTGTTACGGTAACCACTGCTGTTTAAAGTGCTACTGCGACAACCGCTATTGCTTTAACTAAATTGCTACAACGTTTTTGACTAATGCTGAGACCATTGCTGCTGCAGCTACCGTTACAGTTACATCACCCTATTGTTCTGTAGCTGCTACTGCGACCACTGCTGTTACTTCAGAGCTTCTGTTACTACTATTGTGACCACTGCTGCTGCAACTGTTACTGCAACTATTGCTCTTATTACTACAGTTACTGCTACAGTGTGATAAACTGTGTGTAAAATCCCACCCGGAGACACCAGTAATTTTGCAGCTCGGAAGGACTGTATTTCCACCTCTGAGGCCTTAATATTGCTACTGTACTACTACTACTACCATTACTGCTGCTGCTACTTCTACCGTTACTATTGCTACTGTTATTACTATTATTACTACTTCTGCTATTACTAATACGACTATTACCTATGTTGCTGTTAATGGTACTGCTGCTGTTCATTCTTCCCCTGCTGCTGCTGTTGCTGTTAGCTCTGCTGCTACTATTTTTACTATTACTACTATTACTCTCGCCGAACGGAGGGTTTGAACCCCAGGCAAGCCACTGGTCTGCTAGCTTTACGACTGGCTTGTCATTGTTCTAAACTTCACCCTCCATCCCTTTCCCCATTCCCTGAATGTTTACAATCGTGTCATTACGATTTCGTGAGTCGTACTACTATTACTACCGCTATTAATTCTGCAGCTATTATTATTACTACTACTTAATTATGCTTCAGTTACTACTATTTCTATTGTTATTACTATTACTTATGTTGCTACTTGTATTACCACAGCTGCTGCTTCTACCACTTATCACTACAACTGATGCTGCTGTTACAACCATTGCCACCACTACAACCAATATATCTATTGCAGTTACTACATCCACTACGGCTACAACAAACACTTAAGCTTTTGCAATCACTACAGCTACTACAACTACTTACATTACGGCTACCAAAAATATTAAAATTACTACAGCCACCATACACTACAACTGCTACAACTACTAAAACCACTCCGGATAATTTTTATCTACATGACATGTCAAGGACCGTGCGTGAGATATCGATTCTTGAAAGTTCAGTCCAGTGGATAGCTGGTAGGTGACCTTTACCTGTGATCTGACGCAGCTCAGGTGAGCAGTGACAGCCGTACGAAGACTGTATTCTATCCTGACACCTGTTCCCTCTTCTGTGACACCTGTACAGGGAGACGTAGCCTCTGTCCCTCCCTGCTGGCTTCTGAGAATTGTTGAAATTGCTGCAGTACTGGAGGATGTTGCTGTTAAGTTGAAGAGTAAACTGTGAAAATTAAACAGGAGGTCATATTAATGGTGTACAATACTGACGAGTTGGTAAGTAAGTCGTGCAGCGAGTTGGTATCTTTATTGATGAAACGTTTCGCCTGCTCAGTAGGCTTCTTCTTAATCGAAATACAGGAGGAACAATAAGGGTGGTGGAGACGTTTTCATTGTTGTAGTTTGTACTGTATTTCGACTGAAGAATGCTGCTGAGAAGGCGAAACGCCAATAAAAATAGCAACCTGTTGCACATGTCTACCTGAGTCTGCCTGAAAAGTGTTCCCAGGGTCAGGGTCCCCCTCAACACCTACCAGGCCTCCCGGTGGATGGCCTGATCAACCAGGCTGTTGGTGCTAGCCGCACGAAGTACATGTGCCCGAGAGCCCGGCTGATTAGGGAACGACTTGAGGAGTCTTTTAAGTGATGAGAGGCTATTGAAAAGTCTTGGGCCTCTTATACTTACTGTGTTTCCCCCTTAGTGTACTCATGGCATCCCTTCTTTTCATTGGAGATATGTTGAACCATCTGTCGAGTGTCTTGCTTTCCTAAGGAGTAATTTATGTGTGTGTGTGTGTGTGTGTGTGTGTGTGTGTGTGTGTGTGTGCGTGCGTGCGTGTGCGCCCGCGCGCGCGCAGATTTGGGACCACTCCCTTGTTTTGAATGTTCTCATCCATCCTACCATTTTCCTCCCAGTTGTGATACTGCCACTGTTGTGATCTTTGAACGTGAGATTCTCTGACATTATCACTCCTAGGTCCTTTTCGTTAATTTTTCCCTTTACGCTGGTTAGGTTTATACTTCGTTCTAGTTTTAATTTCCTCATTTTTTTTTTCCATAACGGAGTAACTGAAATTTATCCTCATTGAAAATCATTTTTGTTTTCAAATGCCTATTGGGAGACTGTTTATATCTACTTGGAGATTTGCAGTATCCTTCATTGATGCCATTCTCATACAAATTCTAGTATCGTCTGGTAAAGATGATACCGTGCTATGATTTATGTCTCAGTCTGTGTCGTATATGAGGGAAAGGATGGAGGCTAGTACTGTGCCTTAGGGAACTGAGTTTTTCACTATGGCAGCCTCTGACTAAACTCTGTTGACTATTATACTCTCTGAATTCTGTTGTTTAGGAAGTCAAAAGCGCATCTGCCCACATTTGCATTTATTCCTTTTGCGCGCTGGTACACCACGGTAGCACAAGTCATGTTGCCCATGTTTAAACAAGAGACTTTTCTAAGTTTGGGAAATGTGAGAGACCTGTACCCGGTTTTGAGAGTAGGGAAAGAATTTTTATAATAAATATCATTGAAAATAAGATACTTTTCGTGCATTTGTGGTCATGGTGGGTCTTATGCTAACCTTCCTAGTGTATAGTAAGATAGCCAGTTAGATTAATGTTATTAGTCCAGGATGGTACGGTGGTTAGAACACTGTCCTGCTACTTTTACGACGGGCTTGTCATGTATTCTAATGCATATTTAGTGCTGATTGGAAACCCATAGACTATGAGAATTGAGTTGCAGGACTTGAGGTAAAAAATCACTTTAGAACGAGTGACAAAAATATGAAAAAGAGTACTAGAGTGTCAACAATCAAGGAAGGAATATGCCTCTAGGTCTGATACACTCAGTGTGTCGTTTACGTTCACGGTGTTAAAGCTGAACCTACGAGCATTGAATACATTTACACCTGGAGGGCTCAGTCGTGCTCACACGACGTACACACATTCATCCTTTGTGTGCACATATATCCTGTGTATACACATACACTGTACACATTCGAATGTATTTTATTTTACATCTTAGACACATTGATCTGCTGGAGGGTTCTGATCCACGGAATTGGAGTTACTCTCCCTTGTGATCATTCCTAATTACCTCCTATTTCCCAGGCTCTGCATGACTTCTACGAGTTTAGCGCATAGCTAAATTTAATGTTAGTAAGCCCAAGGCCTACTAACATTACACGATTTTTTTGCACTTCCGGGAGTCTGGAACGCATTAAATTTTGGATTCTGCTGTGGCGGTGTTTTCTTCGTCAGGAAAACAAATAAGTGTTTCCTGACACGATTGTATGTCAAATGATGACCCATAACTGGTTCAGCACTTGCTGGCATGATGGTAGAGGTAAATGAAGGCCTTATCTTGCGTTTACCTTACGTCGATTTTGGGCGGTCACCTTCCCCGCGACCCGGTCCCAGACTAGGTCTCCCTGGTTACTGACCTGATCAACTAGGCTGCTATTTGTATGTGTTACACTGAGAGATGATCCAGCATTGTGTTAGATATATGGTCCAGCAATGTGTTACCAATATATGGTCCCACATTGTGTTACTGATATATGGTCCATCATTGTTACACAGATATATGGTCCAGCATTATTTTACAGATATATGGTCCAGCACTGTGTTATATATGGTCCAGCATTATGTTACAGATATATGGTACAGCATTGTGTTACAGATTTATGGTCCAGCAGTGTGTGACACAGATATATGGTCCGGCACTGGACTTGCTATGTTCACTAGCTAGTGTGTGAATATTTGTATTTTGGCGTAAACAACCTCTCTCTCTCTCTCTCTCTCTCTCTCTCTCTCTCTCTCATATATAATATATATATATAATATATATATATAATATATATATATATATATATATATATATATATATAACACTCTCCTAGCTACTCTTTCCCCCACCTCCGGTCATTTAGGTGTGCTTTATACCCCACATAATTCGCCCTGACAACCCGGAACAATTTTCCTCTCTTGCCTCTCGCACTCTTCCTTGTCTTTTTGCCTCTCGCACTCTTCCTCTCTTCCCATTCCATCTTGTTTCAGTATTTCACATCTTAAAAGAAAACATCTCAGATGTTTCATCAAGAAAACGTGTCTCTGATGTTTCAGCAAGGAAACGTCTCTCGGATGTTTATGTAAAATGTAAACTGTTCCTTGACGTTTTTGTCTGGTTCAGGTAGCTACGTGTGTAGTCATCCTTGTAACATTTTAACTCCCCCAACTCGGATTTCGTGTGTATTCGCATATTTGCTGGAGTCGAGTCATAACTCCTGGTCCTCGCATCTTAACTTTCACTGAGTGTTACTCGCGTATTTGTGTGCTAGGGTCGAGTCATATAGCTCCTGTTCATTGCATTTTGGCTCATGAAGCGGTACTTGCATATTTTGTTTGCTGGGGTCGAGTCATAGCTCCTGGTCCTCGGTTGGTAAGACACATAGGCAACAGTTAGGCAACTTTATTCCGAAACGTTTCGCCTACACAGTAGGCTTCTTCAGTCGAATACAGAAAGTAGGCAGGAACAGTAGAGATGTGAAAACGATGTAATCAGTCCATTACCCTTGAAGTCGTAGATTTGAGGTTGTCAGTCCCTCAGCCT
The DNA here is from genome assembly GCF_026875155.1 of Cherax quadricarinatus. NCBI lineage: Eukaryota > Metazoa > Arthropoda > Malacostraca > Decapoda > Parastacidae > Cherax > Cherax quadricarinatus. The sequence goes on along the minus strand of NC_069443.1, from coordinate 32,568,301 downwards.
GTCGGAAGGAGAGGTGCAGAGTAGTAGTAGTGGGAATGCAGCCACTGAGAGGTCATGTCCCTCTCAGATCAAACAATTCTCACTTGAAAAGTTGTCCAAGGTGTTTTCTGTACTCATGGTGCGGTTTAACTGGTTTCTGGCATACAAGGCCCCCATCGTATCTAATCTGGAAACTCCCGAGTGTATTTGCATCTCTCCTCCATGCTGTGCACCCTGTCATTATTCTTCTGTGTCTAAGACAGTCGGATGAGTGACTGTTAAACAAGACTTAAACGGTAATTAACTGGCTGGTAGAATCTGTTTGGTGGGTATTTCTAACCCTTGGAGCCCGACCCTGGGCCAGGATTATCTGGTACTTGCCCGGTCAACCAGATTGTTGCTGCTGGTGGCTCGCTGACCCACATATCCGTCACAGCCTGGTTGATATGGCACTTGGTGAAGATATTCGTCCAGTTTCCTCTTGAAGACTTGTACACTTGTCCCAGCAGTGTTTCTGACATCTGATAAGATGTTGAATAACTTGGGTCCACGGATATTGATACAGTGTTCTCTTAGTGTGACCACGGCGCCCCTGCTTTATACTGGGATTATTTTACATTTCCTCCCATATCTCACTCTTGTATGTTATGGCAGTGTGTAGTATTGGGACTAGGATCTTAGGTACTAAATGTGCACTCCAGCTAGTACATATTTAGGACTTAAAAGCGTTCGAAGTAATTTAAATACTTTTTTGGTTATATGCGGACCTTAAATGTTCTTTGTATCTCCCCTGGGAGGTATGGTAGAAAGTGCAAAATAAACCCAGTGAAAAGCAGGGGCACCATGGGCACAATAAAGGAACGCTGTATCAAAGTCCGTGGCCCCCAGACTATTCAACATCTTACCAGAAGATATAAGAAACACTGCTGGGACAAGTGTACAAGTCTTCAAGAGGAAACTGGACAAGTATTTTTACCAGGTGACAGATCAACCAGGTTGTGATGGATATGTGGGCCAACGGTCCGCCAGCAGCAACAGCCTGGTTGTGACCAGGCTAGAACCAGATGAGCCTGGCTCAAGGCCGGGCTCCATAAGTAGAAAAACTCTCGAAACTCGTCGAAGTTTTATATCCTGGTTGATCAGATCTTGATCCACCAAGAGGACTGGTCTGTGACCGGGCAGATGAGGCGTTGTCCCAGAAAACATCCTTAAGTACGGTGCTCATTCTTTTTCAGGTTTGTCTTTTTTTATCTCTGTGTTCTAAGGCAGGTGGCTCTTGTAATCAGTTTAGGATTCTCTTTAAAGAAGCGTTGAAGACAGTTGACCCTCGTAATGGGTTTAGGATCCTCCTTGAATAAGCATTAAGGGTGTGAAGAAGGTAATCGTTCCAGAACCAGGCGCGGGATCCCTATTTCCATTAGTTACACTCGATAAAGTGTGAAGACATTGTGTGGAACTTGTGTCTGCTGGAGGTGCTACTTCTGCTAGTGCTGCAACTGCTGGTACTAGTGTTGGTGCTACTGCTACTGTTGGTGATGTTGCCGCTGCTACTGTTGGTGGTGCTGCTGCTGCTACTGCTACTGTTGGTGATGTTGCCGCTGCTACTGTTGGTGGTGCTGCTGCTAATGTTGGTGTTGTTGATACTACTGTTGGCGGAGTTGCTGATGCTACTGTTGGTGGTGCTGCTGTTACTGTTGCTGATGTTACTGTTGATGGTGGTGGTGCTGCTGCTACTGTTAGTTTTACTGCTATTCCCTCTGCTTCTGATGTGCTGGGTATACTTTATTTTGTTCTTGCTGGTGCATCTGCTTCGAGTTCTGTTTTCTTATTTATGTTTTTCAGTTGTTGTTACACAACCCACACGTACGAGACAAACTTATAGCGACGTTTCAGTCCGACTTGGATCATTAACGGATCAAAAGTGACTTGTTCAGTCTTATACGTGAGGGTTATTTGTGTGTTCTTCCAGCAACGGTATTGTTCCTTTCTATTCTTTGTTGCCGCCTCTGCCGCCGCTGCCGCTGCCAAGGGTGTGTATTGGTGGTGCAGCTGGTGATGGTGGCAGCAACCACAAAGGCTGTTGGTGACAATAATAAAAATGAGAGTAAAGATTATTTTTGTATTGGGCGTGGGATAAATTCTTTGTCCCGGCTGCCTGAGTAACACTTCCTCCCGTCCCCCTTTCTCTCTCTCTCTCTCTCTCTCTCTTCTCTCTCTCTCTCTCTCTCTCTCTCTCTCTCTCTCTCTCTCTCTCTCTATCTATCTATCTATCTATCTATCTGCCTCTCTGTCTCAAACAGGGTTTTACAAGGTTAGGTTAGGGTCCCTAACTTTATTTACAAGCTAAGAGCTGTTACATCAGCTCTCTCTCTCTCTTTCTCTTTCTCTTTTCTCTCTCTTCTTTCTCTTTCCTCTTCTCTTCTCTCTCTTCTCCCTTCTCTTTCTCTTTCTTCTCTCTCTTCTCCCCTTCTCTCTTTCTCTTTCTCTCTTTCTTTCTCTCTCTTTCCTCTCTCTTCTCTCTCTTCTCTTCTCTCTCTCTCTCTCTCTCCTCTCCTTTCTCTCCCTCTCTCTCTCTCTCTCTCTCTCTCTCTCTCTCTCTCTCTCTCTCTCTCTCTCTCTCTCTCTTCTCTCTCTCTCTCTCCTCGTGCATTCCCCGTTATTCTTTGCTCTGTTTCTTTCTCAGTATCCATTGTTCCTCTCACGTGTCAGCTCCTGCTCTCACTCTCCTCCCTGCTCTCACTCTCTCTCTCCTCTCTTCATCTCTCCTCTCATAGCTCTCCCTCCCCTGTGCATTTCCCACGGTTTGTGGGGGGTTGTGTGATGTGTCTTCTCAGTAAATCCAGTTATGGTTCCTGCATCAACGTGTGGGGGGTCAGCTGTGTCCTGGCTTCATCTACCACTCCCGGCTCTCACTCTCCCTCCTCCCTGGCTCTCACTCTCCCTCCACCATGGCTGTCACTCTTCCTCCACCCTGGCTCTCACTCTTCCCCCACCCTGGCTCTGTGGAAAGGGGTTCGTGGAGATGTGATGGTTGGAGTTAAACACAGTCATTGGATGTTAACACACATATTAGCAGAGTGTGAAGAGGGAGACCCAGCCTGCCTGTTGCTACTTGGTAGGTCTAACGGGAACTGAGAGAGAGGACGAACGCGCAGCACTCACGACGGCATCACGTGACGTCACACATGCTAGTCACTGAGCCTACTGAAAGGGATCCTAAATATATGCATGGATGATACGATCTACAATATACTACACAATATAAGTATGGGGAATTCAGTAGCTATACTGACAGCTCGGTCATGTTACGTATGTCATCTCGATATACAGTACTATGCTATAGGCTGATCAGGCAGGTGGCTCTGGGCTGATTCTATACAATAGCAAAGACATATGTAACTTAGAACTAATGGATGGTATCGTAATGGGTGTTAATGTAATGGGTGTTAACATAATGCATTATGAATTATAAGAAATCATGGTATAATAAAGGATGGAATTGATCGATCAATCTGTATTCATGCACTCTACGGATTCTGAGGAAGAATATATATATTTACAAAGGTGAAAGTAATTAACAGCAAAGGTAGATCTGGCGCGCACAGATCATTACTGCTAATCTCAGAATTCGGAGGGAATGTGAACACACAAAAAAAATTTTTTCTGAAAAACTGATCAGCTAATAAACACACAGTGGACAACTTCATTCATCGTGAACATCTAATTATACAGACTGTGTACATATAAACCCAACTCTGTGAGGGTAAAATTTACATATGCAGAATGGTTATCATCTTTGGGTGGATCGAATTCTTCTTCAATGGCAACACATATCTTGACTGAGGGCGATCTGAATAAGTATCTACTAAAGATACAGCTACATTCACTAGTGACTGTGGAATTACTAACTGGTATACTCTTCTGCTAGGAGTTCCCAACTCGGCTGTTTGATACAGTAATTCTTGGTTCATGACAAAGTCACTGATGGGTGCTGATGGCTTCACAGTCAGAACAAGATCTTCCTGGAGCGGGAATCGAATCTGGTGGCCTGGTGGTTAACGCTCTCGCTTCACACGGCGAGGGCCTGGTTCGATTCCCACCAGAGTAGAAACATTGGCTGTTTTTCACCTGTTGTCTTGTTCCCCATCAGTAAAATGGTTCCTGGGGTTAGTCGACTGGTTGGGTCGCATCCTGACACTGACCTAAGGAGGCCTGGTCACAGACCGGGCCGTGGGGGCGTTGACCCCCGGAACTCTCTCCAGATAAACTCCAGATCTCCAGAAACACCAGACCACATGGGATCTGTTCTTTCTTACTGGAGGAATACAGGGGGAGACCTCATCCACTGGATCAGTCCATCTCACCGCTGTCGCCATTTGTGGAAAGGGGTTCGTGGAGATGTGATGGTTGGAGTTAAACACAGTCGTTGGATGTTAACACGTATATTAGCAGTGTGTGAAGAGGAGCCTGTCTGTTGCTGCTTGGTAGGCCTAACGGGAACTGAGAGAGAGGACAAGCGCGCAGCACTCATGACGGCATCACGTGACGTCACACATGCTAGTCACTGAGCCTACTGAAAGGGAGCCTAAATATATGCATGGATGATACGATCTACAATATACTACACAAGTATAAGTATGGGGAATTCAGTAGCTATACTGACAGCTCTCACTCTTCCTCCACCCTGGCTCTCACTCTTCCTCCACCCTGGCTCTCACTCTTCCTCCACCCTGGCTCTCACTCTTCCCCACCCTGGCTCTCTCACTCTCACTCCACCCCTGGCTCTCACTCTTCCTCCACCCTGGCTCTCACTCTTCCTCCACCCTGGCTCTCACTCTTCCTCCACCCTGGCTCTCACTCTTCCTCCACCCTGGCTCTCACTCTTCCTCCACCCTGGCTCTCACACTCCTCCACCCTGGCTCTCACTTCCTCCACCCTGGCTCTCACCTCCTCCACCCTGGCTCTCACACTCCCTCCACCCTGGCTCTCACTCTTCCTCCACCCTGGCTCTCACTCTCCCTCCACCCTGACTCTCACTCTTCCTCCACCCTGGCTCTCACTCTTCCTCCACCCTGGCTCTCACTCTTCCTCCACCCTGACTCTCACTCTTCCTCCACCCTGACTCTCACTCTTCCTCCACCCTGGCTTTCACTCTTCCTCCACCCTGGCTCTCACTCTTCCTCCACCCTGACTCTCACTCTTCCTTCCACCCTGACTCTCACTCTTCCTCCACCCTGACTCTCACTCTTCCTCCACCCTGTCTCGTCACTCTCCCTCCCTCCACCCTGGCTTCACTCCTCCCTTCCCTCCACCCTGGCTCTCACTCTCACTCTCCCTCCACCCTGACTCACTCTCCCTCCCTCCACCCTGGCTCTCACTCTCACTCTCCCTCCACCCTGGCTCTCACTCTCACTCCCTCCACCCTGGCTCTCTCACTCCCTCCACCCTGGCTCTCACTCTCCTCCACCCTGGCTCTCACTCTCACTCTCCACCCCTGGCTCTCACTCACTCCTCCACCCTGGCTTCACTCTTCCTCCACCCTGCTTCACTCTTCCTCCACCCTACTCTCACTCCCTCCACCCTGGCTCTCACTCTCCTCCTCACCCTGGCTCTCACTCTATCCTCCACCCTGGCTCTCACTCTCTCCACCCTGACTCTCACTCTACTCCCTCCACCCTGGCTCTCACTCTACTCCCTCCACCCTGGCTTCTCACTCTCACTCCCTCCACCCTGGCTCTCACTCTCACTCCCTCCACCCTGGCTCTCACTCTCACTCCCTCCACCCTGGCTCTTCACTCTCACTCCCTCCACCCTGGCTTCACTCTCACTCCCTCCACCCTGGCTATCACTCTCACTTCCCTCCACCCTGGCTCTCACTCTCACTCCCTCCACCCTGGCTCTCACTCTCCACTCCCTCCACCCTGGTCTCTCACTCTCACTTCCTCCACCCTGCCTACCCTCCCACCCTGGCTCTCACTTTCACTCTCCCTCCACCCTGGCTCTCACTCTCCCTCCCTCCACCCTGGCTTTCACTCTCACTCTACCTCCACCCTGGCTCTCACTCCCTCCACCCTGGCTCTCACTCTCACCTCCCTCCACCCTGGCTCTCCTCTCCTCCTCTACCTCCACCCTGCTCTCACTCTCACTGCTACTCCACCCTGGCTCCACTCTCACTCCCTCCACCCTGGCTCTCACTCTCACTCTCACTGCCCACTCCACACCCTGGCTTCACTCTCACTCCCTCCACCCTGGCTCTCACCCCTCCACCCTGGCTCTCACTCTCACTCTACCTCCACCCTGGCTCTCACTCTCACTCTACCTCCACCCTGGCTTCTCCACCCTCTCTCACTCCACTCCCTCCACCCTGGCTTCTCTCTCACTCTATCTTACCTCCACCCTGGCTCTCACTCCCTCCACCCTGGCTCCTCTCACTACCCCTCTCCTCCACCCTGGCTCTCACTCTCACTCTACCTCCACCCTGGCTCTCACTCTCACTCTACCTCCACCCTGGCTCCCTCACTCTCCACCCTGGCTCTTCATACCTCCACCCTGGCTCTCACTCTCACTCTACCTCCACCCTGGTCTCTCACTCTCACTCTACCTCCACCCTGGCTCTCATTCTCTCACTCTCTACCTCCACCCTGGCTCTCACTCTCACTCTACCTCCACCCTGGCTCTCACTCTCACCTCTACCTCCACCCTGGCTCTCACTCTCACTCTACCTCCACCCTGGCTCTCACTCTCCCTCTACCTCCACCCTGGCCCTCTCACTCTACCGCTCTCACTCTCTCCTCACCCTGACTCCCACTCTCCCTCTACCTCCACCCTGGCTCTCACTCTCCCTCTACTCCACCCTGGCTCTCACTCTCCTCTACCTCCACCCTGGCTCTCACTCTCCCTCTACCTCCACCCTGGCTCTCACTCTCCCTCTACCTCCACCCTGGCTCTCACTCTCCCTCTATCCTCCACCCTGGCTCTCACTTCTCCTCTCCTCCACCCTGCTTCACTCTTCCCTCCCTCCACCCTGGCTTCACTCTCCTCTCCTCCACCTTGGCTTCTCATCTCCCTCTACTTCCACCTTGTTCTTCCCCACTATTCCTGGCTCTCTCTCCCTCTCCTCCATTCAATATTTCTGACCTTCCACCTTTCTTCTCAATATTTCTGGCCTTGCCACCTTTTTCTTTCAATATTTCGGCCTTGCCACCTTTTCTTTCAATATTTCTGGCCTTGCCACCTTTTCTTTCAATATTTCTGGCCTTGCCACCTTTTCTTTCAATATTTCTGGCCTTGCCACCTTTTCTTTCAATATTTCTGGCCTTGCCACCTTTTCTTTCAATATTTCTGGCCTTGCCACCTTTTCTTTCAATATTTCTGGCCTTGCCACCTTTTCATTCAGTATTTCTGGGCGTGCCAACTTTTCTTCCAATATTCCCGGCCGTATCACCTTTTCTTCAAATATTCCCGGCTGTGCCACTTCGTTTTCCAATATTCCCGGCTGTGCCACCTTTTCTTCCAATATTCCCGGCTGTGCCACCTTTTCTTCCAATATTCCCGGCTGTGCCATTATTATTTTAATATTCCCGGCAGTTTCACCATTTTTTTCTTTTTTTTTTTTTAATTTTTTTCAGTGGTAGATTTTTTCATTTGCAGCTTCGTTTTAACTCGAATAACCCACGTCTGTGACTTTGATATCAAGGTTTTTGTTCCATGTGTCTCGCCGTGTCCCCCCCTCCCATATATATTTTTTTTTAATATTGAGTTAACCTTCAGTTTGTTGACGTATTTTAGTATTGTGTGACAGTCAAGGTGACGGTCCGGTCAGCTGAATTGTGGTCCAACCGGTTGAGGACCGCGCCGCGGGGGCGTTGACTCCCGGAACAACCTCCAGGTAGCTTGTTCTGTGGTCCAGCTGGTGTGTGAATGGCCCAGCTTGTTCTGTGGACCAGCTTGTTCTCTGGTTCAACTGGTGGGTGACTGTATATTCCAGCTTGTTCAGTGGTCCAGCTGGTGGGTGACTATATTCCAGCTTGTTCAGTGGTCCAGCTGGTGGGTGACTATATTCCAGCTTGTTCTGTGGTCCAGCTGATGAGTGAATGGCCCAGCTTGTTCTGTGGACCAGCTTGTTCTCTGGTTCAACTGGTGGGTGACTGTATATTCCAGCTTGTTCAGTGGTCCAGCTGGTGGGTGACTATATTCCAGCTTGTTCAGTGGTCCAGCTGGTAGGTGACTGTACACTCCAGCTTGTTCAGTGGTCCAACTGGTGGGTGACTATATTCCAGCTTGTTCAGTGGTCCAGCTGGTGGGTGACTATATTCCAGCTTGTTCTGTGGTCCAGCTGGTAGGTGACTGTATACTCCAGTTTCTTCTGGGTCCAGCTGGTAGGTAACTGTACACTCCAGCTTATTCTGTGGTCCAGCTGGTGGGTGACTGTACACTCCAGCTTGTTGTGTGGTCCAGCTGGTGGGTGACTGTACACTCCAGCTGCTTGTGTGGTCCAGCTGGTGGGTGACTGTACACTCCAGCTTGTTCTGTTGTCGAGATTCGTGATGTATAGATACCATTTCTCAACGCATACTCATGTCTGGGTCGAAAGAAAACAGGATCATATTTCTGCGGGTAGGCAGCTGCAGGACCTACCAGACAGTACTAGCAGCTACTCTGTTGCCTCTGATGTCTTGGTAAAGTAACACATGGTCACCTTTGACGGTTATGTGGTATTTTCTCAGCTTCAAGGAGTTAAATGTAGAAGCAGTTTCTCTGGGAATTTGTAAAAGTCATAGTGGAAAAGGGAGAGAACTGAATGAGAGTTGCATTCTGGATACCCTGAAGCCGAAATCTCCTACCTGTGGCCCTAGGGCCGCATGTGGCTCTTCCAGGAAATGGATGTAGCCCGAGGGCCGCATGTAGCCCTTCTAGGAAAGGGATGCGGCACTCACAAGAATTTATGAATTCACTCCACACGGCACAGTGTCAACAATTACAATTATTGTTATTATTCATAAAAATTCAAAATAAATATGGCTCTCCTCTAATATTGGCTTGTCCGATTACCACTTTTATACGAGAGATGATGTCTGCTTCAGACAGGTGGAACTGTAGTTGGCTAGTGGCTTAAAAGTGAGTGATAATTAAGAATAAAAAGGCACAGCACCGTGACTGGAACAGGATACAAATAACCCGCACATAGAAAGAAACTTACAACGATGTTTCGGTCTGACTTTGACCATTAATTAGTTAACGTTCCACGTCGGACCGAAACGTCGTCATAAGTTTCATTCTCATATGTGCGGGTTATTTGTGTACTTAGTAATAATTCCCATAGTTATGTATTATAAACATATAGTACATATACCTAAGATTGTTATGTAAAGTTTAAGGTAAGATTTGGCTCTACCTTTCAATTAATTCAGCAAATTTTACCTGTTTTAATGTTATCTTTCTGTATTCATCTTATATTTTTGTTAAATATATATATATATTATTCTCGTGTGTCAACCCTCTTTTATATACTCAACCAATACTAATTAGAACACAAGGAAGCTGTTCCCATGTGTAGGGTAATTAGGTATCCCTGCTGGGTAATTAAAGTAAAACTGCTTAGTAATGGAGGTATTAAACTAATCACTATTTTCCTATTGAGGATATATCTACATGAGGAAATCAGGTAAGGGTATAATGGCTGTGTGTTTATCAAAACTTGTAATAGCAGTATGATGCATTAAACCTGGTAGGTGATATACGGTGAATGTTCATGTAGTTTACCAGGACGGGTCTTGGCCTTAGTCTTCTCCATATGGTGACCCGGACCGGGTCACCCCATGTTCGGGTTATTTGTGTTTCAGTCACGGTATTGTATCTTTTTATTCTATATTGTTTACAGTCATCACTCTTACTAAGCGCAGGAGATAGCGTGGGTTTCGTCAGGAGATAATTGGAGTAAGAAATACACACGTAGGATGTCTTGGAGACGTATAATTAAGAGTCTTGAGAGAAGAGCCCAGCCTGCCTGTCCAGTCTGCTATGCCTAGCGGGAACTGATAGTGGAGCTTCTAGCCTACGGCTCAGGTGGGGAATCTCGTGACGTCACGGCTAGACGGGACCCTTACTATAAAGTAGCTGGGATGGTTATCTAAGTGTACTACATAAGTAATACTATTGACAGACTAGCCAGTGTATTTTTAAAACTTTGTTCTTATAGGACTGGATTCACGTAAGCAAGTTGTCACATTGTGATAGAGAACGTACGTGAGTAAGTTCCCAAGTACGTTCTCACAACTTATGTGGTCCAGCTGGTAGGTAACTGTACACTCCAGTTTGTTCAGTGGTCCAGCTGGTGGGTGACTGTACACTCCAGTTTGTTCAATGGTCCAGCTGGTAGGTAACTGTGCACTCCAGTTTGTTCAGTGGTCCAGCTGGTAGGTAACTGTACACTCCAGTTTGTTCAGTGGTCCAGCTGGTAGGTAACTGTACACTCCAGTTTGTTCAGTGGTCCAGCTGGTAGGTAACTGTACACTCCAGTTTGTTCAATGGTCCAGCTGGTAGGTAACTGTACACTCCAGTTTGTTCAGTGGTCCAGCTGGTAGGTAACTGTACACTCCAGTTTGTTCAATGGTCCAGCTGGTAGGTAACTGTACACTCCAGTTTGTTCAGTGGTCCAGCTGGTAGGTAACTGTACACTCCAGTTTGTTCAGTGGTCCAGCTGGTAAGTAACTGTACACTCCAGTTTGTTTAGTGGTCCAGCTGGTGGGTGACTGTACACTCCAGTTTATTCAGTGGTCCAGCTGGTGGGTGACTGTACACTCCAGCGTGTTCAGTGGTCCAGCTGGTGGGTGACTGTACACTCCAGCGTGTTCAGTGGTCCAGCTGGTGGGTAATTGTACACTCCAGCGTAGTCAGTTACCAGTGATAAACGTTCAGATTTGAACGATTAATATTTTTTCTCCACCTCTTTCCTAGACGTATCACACCCTCGTTTTCTCTGATTTGCGGTTTAATACAATTTTTTTTATATATATTTTTGTAAACTAACCTAAATTAACAGTATTTTGAATTTGCAAAGCAGCAGTAAGCGTTGAACTTGCCGCACAAGGTCAAAAAATTTACATAATAAAATAAGCATAGGCTGTGCACTCACCTGTGTGTTTGTAAAGGATTGAGCTCAAGGTCTAAGTCTCGTCTCTTAAGTGTGTTTTATGTTCTTACCCACGAATATCTCGTAACTGTTATGTTTTATTTTTTACTAAAGTCTGCATCTGCTGCTATCTGGAAATTACTTTCTAATGTTCTTGTGGCTCATTTGTGCATTCACTTATCATGACGAAACAGTCTGTGTACCTTGTATGATCTTTTACGTCATTGCCATATCTCCTCTCCTCCAGTTAATGTGACTGGTTCATTGTGTATTTATTTTGCATGACAAAGCAGTCTCTGCGTACCTTGTCTATATCTCTTTATGATCTTTTACGTCGTTGCCATATTTACTCAATTTGTATTTCCTACAGTGATGTGAGGCTCCCGCGTATTTCATAAATTTCAGTACTGGAATTAATCTACTGGCATACCTGTATACTGCCTACCTGGACTCTACCTGGAGGGTATTCCGGGGATCAGCGCCCCCGCATCCCGGTCCATGACCAGGCCTCCCGGTGGATTTGGGCATGATCAACTAGGCTGTTACTGCTGGCCGCACCGTAGTCCAACGTACGAACCACAGCCCGGCTGATCTGGCTCCCTCTTGAAGACAGCTAGGAGTCTATTCGTAATTCCCTTTCAGGCTGGTGGGAGGCTGTTGAACAGTCTTGGGCCCCGGAAACTTATTGTGTTTTTTCTTAATGTACTAATGGCGCCCCCACTTTTCATGGGGGGTATGTTGCATCGCCTGCCAAGTCTTTTGCTTTCGTAGGGAATGATTTGTGTGTGAAGATTAGGGACCAATCCCTCAAGGATTTTTCAGATGTACATTATGATGTATCTCTCTCGCCAGCTCTCCAGTTAGTACAAGTCAAGTGCTTCCAAGCGTTCCCAGTAGTTAAGGTGTTTGATGTATAAAGTTTCTTTGTATATTTGGCTGTGGTAGATACGTGAAGCAGCGGGCCACAAACAGCCTGGATGACCAGGCAAACACCAGACGAGCGAGGCTCATGGTCAGATTCCGGGAGTAGAAAAAACTTTCGAAACTCGTCAGAAATTTTAACACCTTGTGGGCACTAGTGGTGCTACACACTCAGGTATTGATCTGATGTCCGTCGTGTACAATGTCTTAATTGATCTTCTGTTCTGATTCTTGAAGACAGTCATAAACTTTGTGTATGCAACAGATGTTATCCATTTCACGCGTGCCTTACTAGATAGGTTGCGTATGATGTCTACCCCAGGGTGTCTTTAATATTTATTTCACCAGCTCCCTCCCCCAGCCCCTGCAGTAATTTACACTTGTTTGGATCATTCCACCAATTTCCAAGTGTTCGTGAAGATTCTTACACTCAGCATGTGTTCCTATCATCGTGCGTGAACACTGACACGAACTTCATCTCTTAGTGTGGATCATCCACTCACCAACAGTAGAATAACACCAATGGCTGATTCTCGGATTCCACCTGTTCCTATTTTATGTATGGTCTTACCTATTTCTTGTGTGCGAATGAGACATAGTATGGGGTTTATAACATCTTTTTGAGAAAATGTATTTTCCGCCAGGAACGATTTCTTTTTCTCAATATGCCATAAAATGCATATTATTGTCTTCACATATCCGCATAACAAAGCAGCGACATATTACCTATTTCTCTTGAGTCTTGGCTCCTGCCCCCCCCCCCTCCTTCTCCCACCTGTGAAGGACTAGCTTGCTGTCTTCTATCATATTTGGAATTTCCTTCACCCAATATCCCTTCCAGTTCGTTCCACTTTTTTTTTATCGTATTAAAAATAAACGGGTATTTATATTTCCCATCGTTCCCTCTGTCGAGCATATTTGTCCTGTTTGCCCTCCGCTAACACTTTTATTTTTGCTTCAGTCTTTTTTTTTTTATTTTTATTACCAGGGTACCTGTAGTGACCCGAGGGGAGTTTTACACCAGTTTTTTGACGTTGACAGTTTAACGTTTATTTTATCTGATGTGCGTTATTTTAATTTAATAGTATATATTTGTATTGTGGGTTTGTTCGTGCTTGTAGTTTGTGTTGTGTATTTACCTGAAGTATAGGTAGAAGTTTGTAGCTTCCCATTCAAGGGTGGATGACCTGATCAACCTGACTGTTTTAGCTAGCCTCAAGAAGTCGACCGTGAACACCACTGACTGGCTGATCAGTCACTGACTTCAGAAACTGAAGACAGCCAGCGGTCTGGTAATGCTCATTATGTATGAAGGGAAGGATTGAAAAAGTCTTCATCCCTTCACACTTAATGAGTTTTCCCTGAGTGTACTAACTGCTCCCCTGTTTTTTACTGGGAGTATTTTGCACTATCTGTCAAGCCTCTTACTTTCACGAGGAATAATTTATGTGTACAGATTTGTGACAAATTTCTCTAGAATTTTGAAAGTGCTGATAGTTTGTGTTGTGTCTTTGACCCTGCTGGTGTTTATACTTACATCAAGAATAAAGTCACAATACCATAACTGGAACAGTTAACCAAAACTCGCACTTAGAAGAGGAACTTCATGACGTTTCTCTTCCTCATACACCATTGTCAATTAACCTTTTTTTTTTTACCTTGAGTGTTCTTATATAGGTTTATATTTACTCTTCACTGACAAGAGTGCTGAGCGATCTCTTAACTCAAAGAACTCTTAAGATCTCACAACTTCTTCCTCTCTGCCATCACTATGGCTCGTCTATATTTTTAGTTTTCACCTGTCTTGCTCTCATTCTGTCAGCGTTTCCCTGGTCACTCTGTAAATGCCTTTTGTGACTGTGTTGCACGTCTTACCCTTACGTCTTAATTCCTAGTTCATCGACAATGTTAGGTTTAGTTCCTTTAACCTCGCCTCATATTTATGTGTGTGTGTGTGTGTGTGTGTTGAAAAATATTGGCCTTCACAGGAACCAAGGGATTTGTTAACGTCCTTGTATACAAAGAGCGTTGCCTGGGCTGGTCCCCAGGAACATTCAGAGCCACTCGGCTTTGATCTGTTGTTTGTTGTAAGACTCAAAGGTGTTGTGGAAAAAGAACACAGGGATGTATTAGTATTTTCTGCGTGCTCGTTTCTCTCTCTCTCTCTCTCTCTCTCTCTCTCTCTCTCTCTCTCTCGCTTTAATTTATGTATTGCTTAGTGTTAGTATGAAGGATGTAACTCGTTAATGGTGGTCAGTGAGGTGGTTGTAAAGTCAGGTTTGGAAGACAGGAGAGAGTGAGTTTTTAATTCATGAGAAAGAGGTGTTAAACGCAGAACTGAAAACCTTTGAAGGCAGGAATGATAAATAATGAAGTCGGTGAGGGTTTTTAAAATAGTTTTTGAAGGCAGAAGTAGTGAGAGGTTTTGAGAGCAGATGTAGTCAGCGGTCGTGAAGCATATGCAGTATGGTGTTAGTGCCGCTGTAGCACAAAGCTTTGTTGACCAGGCGGTCAACAGAGAAGCCGGGGTTTTATGGTAGAACCCTCAAAACCGGTCACAGGTAACCAGCACAGAAGGCCACTCGCAACAACGCCAGTTCACACGAAACATAACCAAATTATAGACTAAGTTCTGCTGTCTGCTGAGGACTAACTAGCTTACCAATGGGTTTAGCGCATATTGTAAATATAATGTGTCTGTCTAGATTGCTGAAGCAGGGGTGGTAAAGTAGAAGGCTCTCACCCCACCCTCCATTTCCTCCGGCTACATTGTTAGCTTAAAAAATGTTAAGTATTGATCATAAGTATAACAAAAACACACTTTACAGCCTGGATGACGCTCGAGAGAGCCAAGTACTGACTCAAGATGTGAGGAATCGAACTGGCGCCAGGCGATCTGCACGAGAGAATTTCCTTAGTTCGTCACTCCCACGTGATTCAAGTGTGTGTGGGAGGAAGACTGCGGGCAGTAGTGAAGTTGAGAGAAAGGGGAACGAAAGAGAGGGGAATTGGAGGGGAGGGGTAATTTATAGGGGAAAGGGGGAAGAAAAATATGATGGTAGGGAAAGAAAAAGAAAGGATGGGAGGAATCTGAGGGTAATAGAGGCGGGGGGAAGCAGAGGAGTTTGGAATGAAAGGGAGAGGGGGTGAACGCGCCTCAAGCATTGTCAGTTGTGGGAGAGTTTGGTAGAGAAGTGAGAGTGAGTTTGGTGAAGTCAGGTGTTTGCTGCAAAGTCCAGACAGTACTGCTTGTTGATGTATAGTTTGGACTTAAGATAGTTCAGCCGGTGATGATAAATGATTTTACGAGGAATAGTTTGGATACTGAGAACTAAATTGTATTAGGTTATACAGACAAGGTTAGTCAAAGCAATGAAGGTTAGAATAACTTGGCTATTAAGGAGAGAGATTTAACCAGGTATTATGTTTAACCACTTGATTATACCTGTAGCGTACCTGTGATTGGTTGCACAGGTTCTAATTGTAAATGGGATTTAAACACTGACAAATATGTAAGGCAGAAAAGCAGTAGACGTTTTACCCGCTAGGGTTTTTATAAATTTTAGTTGTGAAATCTTTTGCGGGCGAGACGTCTCTTTTCTATACATATTAATCAGTGCACCACAGAAACAGACGGGTATATAGAGAGAAAGATCGCATTCAGCAGGATTCGAAACCATTTCAGGGGAGGCTGGCAAGGTGCCCCAAGTGACGCTGTAGGCCATTCGGCCACAGATTGAGCATCTGTGGCCGAGTGGTCTAGAACGTCACTTGAGGAACTACTACCGCAGCCTGGCAGACCCTTGTTGACTTCCTGCTCAGCTAGACTGTTGCTGCTAGCGGCCCATTGGCCTACACAGTGAAAGCCTAGCTAATCTACTTATTGCACTTGGTTGATCTAACAGAGAGCACCTGGATGGTAAAAAAATCTCCAGCCCTCAGCCTGCTAGGCTGCCTCTGTGGTCAAGTAAGCCTCATTTACAGGCTGGCAGCATTGTTGTGGTGTGTTAATAACCATGTTTTTGAAGCACCTTAAGAAGAAAGATGTCTTCTTGAAGCTCTTGAAATCCTCTCTAAATGTATATTATTTAACATCTTTGAGGTTCTTATTACAGTAAGTCCTCATTTAACGTCGTCGATCGGTGCTTTTAAACTGTGACTAAACAAAACGGCGTATAACGAAACCAGTCTTACCTAGGCTAGTTGATATAACAATCAGGGAGCACCTCCTGCCACCACACAGTTCAAAAACAAACATGCAAACTCCACACAGACAGTTGCCCCGGCCAGGAATAGATTTTTTGTCTCATCAGTGCTATAACGAAACGACGTTAAGTGAGGACATATTGTACTTTTGAAGGCTGTAAGGAATAGCTCTTCCCACCACTGTCCGTCCTTCCCTTCCTTATCTCCATCACTGTTCGCTTCCTCCCGTCACTCCTATCTTCCCCCTCACTCCCTAACAATTCATCCCATTCTTTACTCCTCTCCGTCCCTCCCATCCCCTTCCCTCCTCTCCCATCCCTCCTCCTCTCCCCTCCTTCCCTCCCCTCCTTCCCTTCTCTCCCCTCCCATTCCCTCTTTTCCTCCCCTCCCACCTTCTCTCACCTCCCTTCCCTGTTCCCTCCATTCCTCTCCTCCCCTCCCGGATATCGACCAGTCTCGCCGACAAGTTTCCTGGAAGATACAACCTTGTGTCTAGAGTCCACTCCTTCCTGAAGCCGACCATATACATTATCGGAAGCACCATTGCGGACTTTCTATTTAACTTTTTTTTTTAATTACCTCACATTTGCTTCCTTATATTTACTTCTTTATAGTTGCCTTACTGTAGTTAGAGCACCAGAACTGGCGGTGTGCTGGCTGCTATAATGCATTTGTCTCATGAATGATTGAGGTTCCAATGATTGTGGTACACGATACATCTTCGATCCTACTCCAGCTGTCAACCACATTTATTTATATAGGTGTGTGTGTGTGTGTGTGTGTGTGTGTGTGTGTGTGTGTGTGTGTGTGTGTGTGTGTGTCTGTCTGTCTGTCTGTCTGTCTGTCTGTCTGTGTCTGTGTACTCGCCTATATGTTGTTACAAGGATCGATTCACAGCGCCTTGCTCCCGAAATATGTGTGTACTCCCTTATATGTGGTTGCAGGAGGTTGAGTCACAACTCCTGGTCCCTATGTGTTTGTGTGTGTGTGTGTGTATGTTTGCGTGTGTGTGTGTGTGTGTATGTATGTTTGCGTGTGTGTGTGTGTGTGTGCGCGCGTGTATGTGCATGCATGTGTGTGTGTGTGTGTGTGTGTGTGCGTGAGTGTGTGCGCGTGTGTGCATGTGTGTGTGCGCGTGAGTGTGTGCGCGTGAGTGTATGTGTGTGTGTGTGTGTACTCACCTATTTGTGGTTGCAGGGGTCGATTAATAGCTCCTGGCCCCGCCTCTTCACTGATTGCTACTAGGTCCTCTCTCTCCCTGCTCCATGAGCTTTATCGTACCTCGCCTTAAAACTATGTATGGTTCCCGCCTCCACTACTTCACTTTCTGGGCTATTCCACGGCTTGACTACTCTATGACTGAAGAAATACTTCCTAACATCCCTTTGATTCATCTGAGTCTTCAACTTCCAATTGTGACCTCTTGTGTCTGTGTCCCATCTCTGGAATATCCCGTCTTTGTCCACCTCGTCTATTCCGCGCAGTATTTTATGTCGTTATCATGTCTCCCCTGACCCTCCTGGCCTCCAGTGTCGTCAGGCCGATTTCCCTCAACCTTTCTTCGTAGGACAATCCCCGTATCTCTGGGACTAGTCTTGTTGCAAACCTTTGCACTTTCTCTAATTTCTTGTCGTGCTTGACTAGGTGTGGATTCCAAACTGGTGCTGCATACTCCAGTATGGGCCTGACGTAAATGGTATATATACAGAGTCTTGAACGAATCCTTACTGAGGTATCGGAACGCTATCCGTAGGTTTGCCAGGCGCCCGTATGCTGCAGCAGTTATCTGATTGATGTGCGCCTCGGGAGATATGTTCCGTGTTATACTCACCCCCAGATCTTTTTCCTTGAGTGAGGTTTGCAGACTTTGGCCATCTAAACTATATTGTGTCTGCGGTCTTCTTTGCCCTTCCCCAATCTTCATGACTTTGCATTTGGCAGGGTTAAACTCAAGGAGCCAGTTGCTGGACCAGGCTTGTAGCCTGTCCAGGTCTCTTTGTAGTCCTGCCTGATCCTCATCCGATTTGATTCTTCTCATTAACTTCACATCGTCCGCAAACAAGGACACTTCTGAGTCTATCCCTTCCGTTATGTCATTCACATATACCAAGAACAGCACAGGTCCTAGGACTGACCCCTGTGGAACCCCGCTTGTCACAGGCGCCCACTCTGACACCTCGTCACGTACCATGACTCGTTGTTGCCTCCCTGTCAGGTATTCTCTGATCCATTGCAGTGCTTTTCCTGTTATGTGTGCCTGATCCTCTAGCTTTTGCAGTAACCTCTTGTGAGGAACTGTGTCGAAGGCCTTCTTGCAGTGTGTGTGTGTGTGTGTGTGTGTGAGTGATGTCAACAGTTATGAAAGAGTACAGTTAGATACTATATTACTAATGCTAGCATTAACATTAAGTTTTAAAAATAAACTCCCCACCATACCTTCTCCTTATCCCCCTTACCCTCCCCACCACCAACACCAACAACAACGACGGTGACAACAACCTGACACTCCCTAACTCCGCTGCAATTCGTCAAGCATTTCTCGTTTTGTTACCTACCACCACCTCTGCCTCTGCAGCCTCTACCCCAACTAACATCCCCACTGCCTCGCCTCCTCCTCTTCCTCCTCCACCTCCTCCTCCTCCTCCACCTCCTCCTCCTCCACCTCCTCCTCCCTCCACCTCCTCCTTCCTCCACCTCCTCCTCCTCCACCTTCTCCTCCACTACCTCCTTCTCCACCTCCTCCTTCTCCACCTCCTCCTTCTCCACCTCCTCCTTCTCCACCTCCTCCTTCTCCACCTCCTCCTTCTCCACCTCCTCCTTCTCCACCTCCTCCTTCTCCACCTCCTCCTTCTCCACCTCTTCCTTCTCCACCTCCTCCTTCTCCACCCCTTCCTTCTCCACCTCTTCCTTCTCCACCTCTTCCTTCTCCACCTCTTCTTTCTCCACCTGCTCCTCCTACTCCTTCACTTCCTCCTTTTCCACCTCCTTCTCCACCTCCTCCTCCTTCTCCACCTCCTCCTCCTTCTCCACCTCCTCCTCCTCCTCCACCTCCTCCTCCACCTCCTCCTTCTCCCCCTCCTCCTTCTCCACCTCCTCCTTCTCCACCTCCTCCTTCCCCACCTCCTCCTTCTCCACCTCCTCCTTCTCCACCTCCTCCTTCTCCACCTCCTTCTCCACCTCCTCCTTCTCCACCTCCTCCTTCTCCACCTCCTTCTCCACCTCCTCCTCCTCCACCTTCTCCTCCACTACCTCCTTCTCCACCTCCTCCTTCTCCACCTCCTCCTTCTCCACCTCCTCCTTCCCCACCTCCTCCTTCCCCACCTCCTCCTTCTCCACCTCCTCCTTCTCCACCTCCTCCTTCTCCACCTCCTTCTCCACCTCCTCCTTCTCCACCTCCTTCTCCACCTCCTCCTTCTCCACCTCCTCCTTCTCCACCTCCTCCTTCTCCACCTCCTCCTTCCCCACCTCCTCCTTCCCCACCTCCTCCTTCTCCACCTCCTCCTTCTCCACCTCCTCCTTCTCCACCTCCTTCTCCACCTCCTCCTTCTCCACCTCCTCCTTCTCCTCCTCCTCCTTCTCCTCCTCCTCTACCTCCTCCTCCTCGTACTTTCGTCGTCGTCTTCCTACTATCCACTGCTCCACCCACCCTCCTCCTTCCCCTCTTCCTTATCGTCCCCCTCCACCTCTTCCTTGTCGTCCTCCACCTCCTCCTCCACTTGGCTGGAGAGATCTAAGAGACACTCATTATCTCCTTCATAAGACAGTTAATCATCATATTATCCAGACTGGGGCCACAAACTTGACAATTTATCCTTTGAAGGCCAAGTTTAATCTAGCTCCTCTATGTCCATTATAAACAAGTTCTACTTTAATTTTTGTCACTACATGTAGTGGTAATGTGTGTGTGTGTGTTTGTGTTTGTGTGTGTGTGTGTGTGTGTGTGTATGTGTGTGTGTGTATGTGTGTGTGTGTGTATGTGTGTGTATGTGTGTGTGTGTTTGTGTGTGTGTGTTTGTGTTTGTGTGTGTTTTTGTGTGTTTGTGTGTGTGTGTGTTTGTGTGTGTGTGTTTGTGTGTGTGTGTGTGTTTGTGTGTGGTGTTTGTGTACTCACCTAGTACTCACCTAGTTGAGGTTGCGGGGGTCGAGTCCGAGCTCCTGGCCCCGCCTCTTCACTGATCGCTACTAGGTCACTCTCCCTGAGCCGTGAGCTTTATCATACCTCTGCTTAAAGCTATGTATGGATCCTGCCTCCACTACATCGCTTCCCAAACTATTCCACTTACTGACTACTCTGTGGCTGAAGAAATACTTCCTAACATCCCTGTGATTCATCTGTGTCTTCAGCTTCCAACTGTGTCCCCTTGTTACTGTGTCCAATCTCTGGAACATCCTGTCTTTGTCCACCTTGTCAATTCCTCTCAGTATTTTGTATGTCGTTATCATGTCCCCCCTATCTCTCCTGTCCTCCAGTGTCGTCAGGTTGATTTCCCTTAACCTCTCCTCGTAGGACATACCTCTTAGCTCTGGGACTAGTCTTGTTGCAAACCTTTGCACTTTCTCTAGTTTCTTCACGTGCTTGGCTAGGTGTGGGTTCCAAACTGGTGCCGCATACTCCAATATGGGCCTAACATACACGGTGTACAGGGTCCTGAATGATTCCTTATGTGTGTGTGTGTGTGTGTGTGTTTGTGTGTGTGTGTGTGTGTTTGTGTGTGTGTTTGTACTCACCTAATTGTGGTTGCAGGGGTCGAGACTCAGCTCCTGGCCCCGCCTCTTCACTGATCGCTACTGGATCCTCTTTCTCTCTGCTTCCTGAGCTCTGTCATACCTCTTCTTAAAACTATGTATGGTTCCTGCCTCCACTACTTCACTTGCTAGGCTATTCCACTTGCTGACAACTCTATGACTGAAGAAATACTTCCTAACGTCCCTGTGACTCGTCTGAGTCTTCAGCTTCCAGTTGTGACCCCTTGTCCCTGTGTCCCCTCTCTGTCCACCTTGTCTATTCCCCGCAGTATCTTGTATGTCGTTATCATGTCTCCCCTGACCCTTCTGTCCTCCAGTGTCGTCAGTCCGATTTCCCTTAACCTTTCCTCGTACGACATTCCCTTGAGCTCTGGGACTAGCCTTGTTGCAAACCTTTGTACTTCTCTAACTTCTTGACGTGCTTGACCAGGTGTGGGTTCCAGACTGGTGCTGCATACTCCAGTATGGGCCTAACATACACAGTGTACAGTGTCTTGAACGATTCCTTATTAAGGTATCGGAACGCTATTCTCAGGTTTGCCAGGCGCCCGTATGCTGCAGCGGTTATTTGGTTGATGTGTGCCTCTGGTGATGTGCTCGGTGTTATGGTCACCCCAAGGTCTTTCTCCCTGAGTGAGGTCTGTAGTCTTTGTCCACCTAGCCTATACTCTGTCTGCGGTCTTCTTTGCCCCTCCCCAATCTTCATGACTTTGCATTTGGCTGGATTGAATTCGAGAAGCCAGTTACTGGACCACATGTCCAGCCTGTCCAGGTCTCTTTGCAGTCCTGCCTCATCCTCGTCCGATTTAATTCTTCTCATCAACTTCACGTCATCTGCGAACAGGGACACTTCAGAGTCTATTCCTTCCATCATGTCGTTCACATATATCAAAAATAGCACTGGTCCTAGAATTGACCCCTGTGTGTGTGTGTGTGTTTGTGTGTGTGTGTGTGTGTGTGTGTGTGTGTGTGTGTGTGTGTGTGTGTGTGTGTGTGTGTGTGTGTGTGTGTTTGTATGTGTGTTTGTTGTGTTTGTGTGTGTGTGTTTGTGGTGTGTGTGTGTGTGTGTGTGTGTTTGTGTGTGTGTGTGTGTGTGTGTGTGTGTGTGTTTGTGTGTTTGCCTATGTGGTTGCAGGGGTCGAGTCTAAACTCGTGTGTATTCATTGTAAAATCAAGTTAGTTACAGTGTTTCCTCTGGATAATAGTTGTGTAGTTGACGTATATTACTGGTATTGACGTATATTACTGGTATTGACGTATATTACTGGAGTTGACGTATATTACTGGAGTTGACGTATATTACTGGCAATATTGCCAGTATATTACTGGCAATATTGACAGTATATTACTAGCAATAGAAAGGTAGATTCCTGAGTTAGTACTTGTGAAGGTAGTTACTCATCGTAACAGATTCATTATTTATTCATAGCATAATCTCATTTTCATTATTATTCACTGAATAGATCTTATTAATTTTCACGATGGATTCTTCACATTATTGGACATTCGTGTCCTGCATGCTAATATTATTGTGCAATGAAAAAGTAATTTTAATCACGATATATATTACCATGATCAGGGCTGCCATACACTACCAGTTATATAGGCGAAAATGTATGTTATATTATTGTGTATAA
The DNA here is from genome assembly GCF_026875155.1 of Cherax quadricarinatus. Taxonomy (NCBI): domain Eukaryota; kingdom Metazoa; phylum Arthropoda; class Malacostraca; order Decapoda; family Parastacidae; genus Cherax; species Cherax quadricarinatus. The sequence goes on along the minus strand of NC_069443.1, from coordinate 32,545,681 downwards.
TTTACATTTACGTTGTTCGAATTATATTGGATTATTGTTTGTGAGAGGAGCGTGAGCATGGGAGGGAATGGGGGAAGTGGGAGAGGATAGAGCGGGGAGTGGGAGGTGTGGGAGAGTGATGAGTGTTTTTTATTAAACAAGAACTAGATATAGCAGCAGTGTGCTGATACTATGTTCAGTATGATAGTTACACAGTGGGAACAGCGCTAACTACTGTGTATGTCCCTGTCGCAGTATATCTGGCAGGGTGAGCTTCATACTAGGTGGAAGGAACAGCGATGGTGGAAGAGTGGTGGAAGGGAGAGTGTTTGTAGAAGGACGAATGATGAAAGGGAGTGTTGGTGGGAGGGCGACTGATGGAGGGACAGAGGGCGACTGATGAAGGGACAGAGGGAGGGTGATGGAAGGATAGAGGGAGGGTGATGGTAGGACAGAGGGAGGGTGAGTGACGGAGGGAAAGAGGGTGGTGGGAGGACAGAGGGGGCGGGTGAGTGATGGGGGACAAAGTGAGGGAGAATAATGGTGGAATAAGGTGCAAGAAAGAAAAGGGGTATGAGTGGAGAGGGCGGGAGGCAGTGGTGATGGGAGGGAGGAGGAGAGTTGAGGTTGAAGGAAGGAAGAGAGTTGAGATGGAAGGGAGAGGGTGAGTAAAGATGGAGTAGAGTAGAAAGATGGAAGGGAAGCAGAACGTGAAAATGGGATGGAAATTAGAGTGGGAGGGTGAAAATTACTCGGGGTGGAGAGTGATATAGGGAGTGATGAGTCGAAAATAAGGGGATGGAAGAGATGGGGAGTGAAGCTAGAATGATATTATGGTTTTACAGTTAAACACATTCATTGTGCAGCTCTCCTTTCCTCTGATAACTTGCTAGCAACAAGGTTAGTTGTTTCCCTGCAGTATTCCGTGGCCCACTCACTCAGCACCTGGACCAAATTCATGGAACGCCCAATTTATAAAGAAGTACGATGTACCAGTAGCACGAGCCCTCAGTATTCTCTGGAGAAAGAGCTTAGATCTATGTGAAATACCGGAGGCCTTATAGAGTACAGACATAGCTCCTTTGCACGTCACTAGTGAGAGGGGCTGGATTTGAGAGGGACCTGACTTCTCAACATCTGAGTTCTTACCTCTCCTAGTGGCCTACGTCTCACCTCTTGGCGCTATAAATAGCTCCATCCTGTCACTTCTTCTCCATATTGTTTCATACTATGGAACAATGCTCTTCTCCAGACTGAGGGACTGACCACCTCAAAACTTTAAGGGTGATGGACTGATTACATCGTCTTCAAGTATCTTCTGCTTCTATCAACTTTTCTGTACTTGACTGAAGAAGCCTACTGTGTAGGCGAAACGTTTCACAATAAAGATACCTAACTGTTGCATATGTGTCTTACCTAACAACCTGTCGGTATTTTATACATTTTAATGTTTCAATCTGTCAGACACTGCAACACAAGGGTATCTTGGTACAGACCTGCAATCAACTTCGACAACTTCCACTAGTGAGAGGGGCTGGATTTGAGAGGGACCTGACTTCTCAACATCTGAGTTCTTACCTCTCCTAGTGGCCTACGTCTCACCTCTTGGCGCTATAAATAGCTCCATCCTGTCACTTCTTCTCCATATTGTTTCATACTATGGAACAATGCTCTTCTCCAGACTGAGGGACTGACACCTCAAAAACTTTAAGGGTGATGGACTGATTACATCGTCTTCAAGTATCTTCTGCTTCTATCAACTTTTCTGTACTTGACTGAAGAAGCCTACTGTGTAGGCGAAACGTTTCACAATAAAGATACCTAACTGTTGCATATGTGTCTTACCTAACAACCTGTCGGTATTTTATACCATTTTAATGTTCAATCTGTCAGACACTGCAACACAAGGGTATCTTGGTACAGACCTGCAATCAACTTCGACAACTTCCACTAGTGAGAGGGGCTGGATTTGAGAGGACCTGACTTCTCAACATCTGAGTTCTTACCTCTCCTAGTGGCCTACGTCTCACCTCTTGGCGCTATAAATAGCTCCATCCTGTCACCCTTTTTCTCCATATTTGTTTCATTTCTATGGAACAATGCTCTTCTCCAGACTGAGGGGACTGACCACCTCAAAACTTTAAGGGTGATGGACTGATTACATCGTCTTCAAGTATCTTCTGCTTCTATCAACTTTTCTGTACTTGACTGAAGAAGCCTACTGTGTAGGTGAAACGTTTCACAATAAAGATACCTAACTGTTGCATATGTGTCTTACCTAACAACCTGTCGGTATTTTATACCATTTTTAAAGTTCAATCTGTCAGACACTGCAACACAAGGGTATCTTGGTACAGACCTGCAATCAACTTCGACAACTTCCACTAGTGAGAGGGGCTGGATTTGAGAGGGACCTGACTTCTCAACATCTGAGTTCTTACCTCTCCTAGTGGCCTACGTCTCACCTCTTGGCGCTATAAATAGCTCCATCCTGTCACTTCTTCTCCATATTGTTTCATACTATGGAACAATGCTCTTCTCCAGACTGAGGGACTGACCACCTCAAAACTTTAAGGGTGATGGACTGATTACATCGTCTTCAAGTATTTCTGCTTCTATCAACTTTTCTGTATTGATAAAAGAAGCCTACTGTTGGCAAAACGTTTCCAATAAGATACCTAATGTTGCATTGTGTTTACCTAACAACGTCCCAGTGGTGACGTGTATTAGTCAGTGGTGACGTGTACTTAGTCAGTAGTGACGTGTCTTAGCTCTGGGAGGAAATTAGCTCATGGGACGTGTACTTAGCTCGTGAAGCCCTTTTTGTGTGCTCTCTGTAAATCTAAACCCAGGTGCCCTCTCTTGAGAAGCTTTCCAGCAGCTGGAGAAGAACTCAGAGTTGCTAAACGGGATCGCGTTTAAAAGGAGGAAAAAAAGGGTTGTGTAATCCCCCGTTGTGAGTCCCCAGGTTAAGGGGGGAGTTTGGTCTGGTGGGCAACAGGGAACCCAAGGAGTTTAAGAAAACGGTTGGGAGGCGAAACACGAGAAAACCAGAAGACTGGTGGAAATTCCCAACCATTCTCGGTGCTACCTGAGAAGTAAGTGTTCTATGGAATTCACAAGGCACCAAGGTGCTTTGGGCGACGTGAGTGAGACATCCCTAGAAAACCCCAACGAAGCCTCGAAACGTCATCGAATTTAAAGTGGTGTAATGCTACTGGCGAATTTGAGTCGACTACTGGAGCATCACTCGGCGACGCCAAGGAAGGGAAAAAACTTGTTGTTTTTGGGGATAGTCAGATTAGGTACATGGATAGGGCATTCTGTTTGAAGGGTAGGAGTAGGAGCAGGAGTGTGTTTTTGGGGGTGGGGGTGAAGGATATTGTTAGCCCCTGGATGACTCAGAGAGGTAAAGGGAGCAATTTTATCTGTTCAGTGCTGGGGGCAACGATGTTGGGACGTAGGAGTGAGGACTGTTGCGGTATAGGTCAGCAAAAGGATAATTGGGGAAGGGGGGAAAACCCGTTATTGTGGCATTTTGCCAAGGAGGGGTTGGAAAGGGAAAGGTTGCCGAGCAATTGGTGTCAATTCTGGCTGGACAAATATGTAAGGAAAAAAACGGTAAATTCATTGACAAATGGGACCCCTTCTATGGCAGAAATGACAATTTATGCCGGGATGGGGTTTACTTGTTAGGGTGGGGTGGGACACTGGCCATTTCAGTGGAGGGGCTGTTAGGTCTTTAAACTAGGAATGTTGGGTATGGGTTTTGGGGGAAAATGTGAAGTGCAGGTGTAACATGGTTTCTAGGGAATAGTAATAGGCAAAAAGAGGAGGGTATTGAAAAGCCCGTGGCCTAATTGACAAAGACAGAAAAGGTTTTTTGGAATAAAGAAAGGAGAGGAAAGGGGAAAAAGATAGGGGGCATTAAATATTATTACACAAATGTCGCGTGCTAGGAATAAGAGGGGAGTTGAGATAGTGGGTAGTGCAGGAACATAGTGTATTTTCCATTATGAGACTTTGGTTTAATTTAAAAAAACGGGACTGCTTTCAGAATGACATTCGGGTTTTAAAAAGTTCCAAATAGATAGAAGTATCGGGGGGGGGGGGGTGGGGTGGCATTGTATGTCCGAGATCGCTTGAACTGTTGCATAAAAAACGGGTATTAAGTCTGAAGTAACCCCATACAGGGTCTGTTTGGATAGAATTTTCAGAGGGGCATGAAAAATTAATTTTAGGTGTGATTTTACCGTCCCCCAAATTTAGATAGGGACAGGGGAAAACTACTATGGGAGGAAATTTTTAGGGCCAAAGGCACGATAATGTAGTAATTCTAGAGATTTTAAACTTTAGTCATTTTTGATTGGAATTTCTTGACTGGGAATTTAGAATCATACGATTTCTTAGAAGTAGTTCAGGATTGTTTTTTGAAGCAGTTTGTGACAGAACCTACAAGGGGTAATAACTGCTTGACTTAGTTCTGGCAAACAATGAATCCCTTTTTAATAATTTTGAAGTTTCAGAGGAACTGGGTGCTAGCGACCACAAATCAATTACATGTAGAATTGAATGGAAGTATGATAGTAGGGATAACTCAGTAACAGTCCAGATTTTCGCTTAGCGATTACGATGGGCTTAGAGAACACTTATCTGTTGACTGGGGTAACGAAGAGAGCTATCAATATGACAGTTTTCTGAAAACAATACATGCTGCTCAAAGAACGTTTATCCCTTATAAGGAAATTAGATCAAATAGAAAGACCCAAAATGGATTGAATAATAGGCTGGGAAATATCTACTAGGGATTAAGAAAGGAATTTATAGGCGTATCAAAAGAGGGGGTCATCTTATGAACAGTATATTGACATTAAGAGGGACATTAAAAAGGGGATAAGAAAAGCTAAAAGGGACTAGAAAATTAAAGTTGCTAGGGATTCTAAAACTAACCCAAAAAGTTTTTTCCAGGTCTATAGAACAAAAGTCAGAGATAAGATAGGTCCCTTAAAAATAATATGGGCATCTTTCTGACAAAGAGAATGAAATGTTCTCGATTTTAAATAATTATTTTCTCTCGGTTTTTAACAGGAAGACACTAATAATATTCCGGTAATTAATTTTTTTTAGTGGATCAGAAGAAGATAAATTATGTAAATCACAGTCACTAGTGAAATGGTTGTGAACAGATAGACAGGACTGAAGCAAAATAAGTCACCGGGTCCCGATGAGGTTTTTTCAAGGGTTCTAAGGAATGCAAAATGGAAGTCTGTGAAACCCTTAACTAATATTTTTAATTTATCTCTTCAAAAAAGGTGCAGTGCCTGGGTATGTGGAAGATGGCTAATGTATTCCTATTTTTAAAACAGAGGACAAGCGTTACCCTCAAATTACCCCAATAAGCCTGACCTCAATGTAGGCAAATTACTAGAGTCAATTATAGCTGAGATTATAAGAAGCCATCTCGATAAGCATAGCTTGATTAATGATACTCAGCATGGATTCACAAAAGGCCGGTCTTGTCTAACTAATTTATTGACTTTCTTCAGTAAAGCTTTTGAGGCTGTTGACCACGATAAAGAATTTGATATTATTTACTTAGATTTTAGTAAGGCATTTGATAGAGTTCCGCACCAAAGACTGTTGAAGAAAGTAGCAGCTCATGGCATTGGGGGAAGGGTGCTCTCGTGGATCGAATCATGGCTCACAGACAGGAAGCAAAGAGTGTCCATAAATGGGGTTAAATCCGAGTGGGGATCAGTAACAAGTGGCGTTCCACAGGGATCAGTCTTGGGCCCGTTGTTGTTTATAATATATATCAATGATCTTGATGAAGGAATTACTAGTGATATGAGCAAATTCGCCGATGACACGAAGATAGGTAGGATAATTGATTCAAACGTAGATGTTAGGGAACTTCAGGAGGATTTAGACAAACTCTACTCTTGGTCAGAAAAGTGGCAGATGCAGTTCAATGTAGATAAATGCAAGGTTCTGAAGCTCGGGAGTGTCCATAACCTAGCACTTATAAGTTAAATAATGTAGAACTTAACCATACAGATTGCGAAAAGGACTTGGGGGTTATGGTAAGCAGCAACCTTAAACCAAGACAGCAATGCCTAAGCGTACGTAATAAGGCAAATAGATTACTGGGATTTTATATCAAGAAGTGTAAGCAACAGAAGTCCAGAGGTCATACTGCAGCTTTATACATCATTAGTAAGGCCCTCACCTAGATTATGCAGCTCAATTCTGGTCTCCATATTACAGAATGGACATAAATTCGTCAGAAACATTCAGCGTAGGATGACTAAATTAATACATAGCATTAGAAATCTTCCTTATGAAGAAAGATTGAAGACTCTTAAGTTACATTCACTTGTTAGACGAAGAATGAGGGGAGACCTGATCGAAGTGTATAAGTGGAAGATAGGTATTAATAAAGGGGATATTAACAAGGTCTTGAGGATATCTCTCCAAGAGAGAACCCGCAGTAATGGATTTAAATTAGATAAGTTTAGATTTAGAAAGGGACATAGGAAAGTATTGGTTTGGAAATAGGGTAGTAGATGAGTGGAACAGTCTACCTAGTTGGGTTATTGAGGCTAGGACTTTGGGTAGTTTCAAATTTAGGTTGGATAAATACATGAGTGGGATGGGTTGGATTTGAGTGGGACTTGCACATCAGAGCTTATTTCTTGGGTAGCATTGAAAATTGGGTAGGTCAAATGTTTGTTAGTGGGATGAATTGTAAAGGACCTGCCTAGTATGGGCGAGCAGGCCTGCTGCAGTGTTCCTCCTTTCTTATGTTCTTATGTTCTTAGAGCACTAGCTAAAAACGACAGACCAGTAGCCCTAACTTCTCACATCATAAAAATCTTCGTGATGAGACGGCAGATTATCAGTTTCATGGACCAGCACAACCGATATAACCCAAACCAGCATGGTTTTAGAACAGGACGGTCATGCTTGACATAGCTACTGAACCATTATGACAGAATTACGGAGGCGTTGAAAGACGATCGAAACGTAGATGTGATTTACACAGATATTGCAAACGCGTTTGACAAATGCGAACAAAATGAGGGCCATAGGCATTACGGGCAAGGTAGGTAGAACATAAAAAGTAGTAGTAAACAGAGCAAAATCCAACATCAGCGAAGTAAAAGCTCAGTTCCCCAAGGCATCGTCCTGGCACCTCTGCTGTTTCTCATCCTCATAGTGGAGATAGATAAAAACACCCGTCACAGTTTTGTATCATCATTTACAGATGACACTAAAATAAGCATGAAAGTCACCATGGTAGAGTACACGGAAAAATTACAGGAAGACATAAGCAGGGTTTTCCAGTGGGCAGTGGAGAACAACATGACTTTCAGTGGTAATAAGTTCCAGCTGCTTAGGTATGGAAAGAATGAAGAATTCAAAAGGAACACTGTATACAAAACTCAAGAGGGTCGCCAAATAGAACGAAAGGAACACGTAAAAGACCTGGGAATAATTATGTCAGCTGACCTTTCTTTCAAAGAACATAATAGGACAAAGATCACGACAGCCAGGAGGATGACGGGGTGAGTATTGAGAACCTTCAAAATAAGGGAAATAATGCCGATGGTGACACTCTTCAAATCGCTAGTGCTCCCTCATTTGGAATATTGCTCAGTACTGACGGCCCCATTCAGAGCAGCAGAAATATCAGATCTGGAACAAATTCAATGATCGTTTACGGCACCATAGAACCAGCAAAGCACTTATATTACTGGGAACACCTTAAAGTCTTAAACATGCACTCACTGGAGCGGAGGAGAGAGAGATACATGATAATAATACCTGAAAAGTATTCGAGGGCCTGGTCTCAAATCTGCACACTGCCACAACAGTATACTGGAGTGAGAGAGATATATTAGGAAATGCAAAATAAACCCAGTGAGGAGCAGGGGCGCGGTGGACACAATAAGGGAAGGCTGTGTCAACATTCGTTGATGGATTTGGTGCATGAAGCAAGGGCATCATCAGTCAGCCTGAGCTGGGAGACTTCGGTGAGGCAATGAGAATATTGTCAGACATTCTACTGTGGTTTCAGTAGCTCTGAGAGCTTAAAAGGTTTCCTTGTAGCAGAGCCGGAGTTACTATTACATTAGAATTACCAGCTTTCAGGATGGCCTATACCGCGCACAGAGAGGTAAATAAAATTTGAGAATAGCTTCGCAAAAAAATAGGTTAATATTAATGTACTCGTGGATACATACACACCCATTCACCTAGTCAATATACACAGTTTACCCCGCTGGGGCCAATGAGTCAAACCCACAACACCTGCCCAGTCTTAGTAAACTAGCATGTGGTGCCCAGGACTACTGTCATTGAACTTTTTATAACTGGAATTTTGGGCTACAGCGAGGTAAATTGTAAGGTAAACTGACATTATTCGAGTCTAAATATATGCATATACTATACATACACACTTCTTCACCCATACGAACATATCCAGGTACATAAGCTACATATGTACATATACATATATATGCAAGGAATTCGCGAGAGCAAGCGAAATATACATATATATATACATACATATATACATACGCAGATCATATTTATTCATATATGCATATGATAGTGAGAGGGGGGAGTTAGTGTGAGAGGCCGTAAAACTTTAGCCTTTTCTCTCAGCCCCTCGTGCTCGCTCTCAGCCCCTTGTGCTCGCTCAATATGCTTCTGTCCACCCTGTGGAAATTAGTGGGTGGGTATATATTCACCATTCTGTGGTTACTGGGGTAGATTCATGATTCTTGGCCCCCTCCTCTTCTCTTGTGGACCGGCTTCACTGATTCCTGGCCTTCAGGGCTCGTTCATACCCTCTTGATATAGTGTGTATTGTTTGCTTTTTTCAACTCGTTGTCTAGTGCATTTCTCATACAATAATAACTTCGTGTCTCATCTGTATCTTTAGCTGCCATAAATGTCCACTGGCTTCCTCTCTTATCTCTAACAACTGGTTCCTGTCTCCACGCTTGTGTTTGTAATTATTATATTCCCCCTTTCCTGGTTATCTTCTTTTCCTAATGTTGTAGCACCCTGGTTGACCAGACGAGCACCAGACCAACGTGGCCCAACGCTGGACTGCGGGAAGAGGAAGACTCTCGAAACCCGTCCAAGGTATATCGGAACACTACACAAATAACCCGCACATAAAAGACAGAAGCTTACGACGACGTTTCGGTCCGACTTGGACCATTGACAAAGTCACACTAACAGAGGAGGAGCAGGACGGCTATATATAGGCAGGAAGAGGTGGAGGTAGTAGTAGTGGTAGTAGTAGTAGTAGTAGTAGTACAAGAATTGTATGTAATACCGGCTGTTAGCATGAATTCTTGAAGTTTCCTGTAGTTCTTGCCCGTACTTCAAGTCTTCATCTCGTTGTGAACTTACCAAACAGATGCCAAACAGGCGGCTGTACTCACAAAGTGAGAATATTGCTAGATACTGTCACTGGTATTTAAGAAAGATCCTGAGAATCCTCAATGACGTTTTACCACCCGCCTCCCTGATGGTAATGGGAAAAATTCTGTAAATAGTGTTCCATGGAATGCAGGCGAGGAAAATGTATCGTAACTTTTATCTGAAAAATACTGGGAAAGTTAACTTAAAAAAAATTAGAGTAAAATAACTTCGAGAGCGGACGGCTCAGTAGACGGAATAAAAGGGTTTTAGACGTAAAGCGAAGTGGAATAAAGACACAGTAAGTAGACAAATTAAGACATGTGCAATAGTTGGGTATCTTTATTGTGGAGACGTTTCGCCAACCAGTGACTATATCAGTCCAATACCGAGACGGTGGAAGACATGAAGGAGACGGTGGAAGACATGAAGGAGACGGTGGACGACATGGAGACGGTGGAAGACATGGAGACGGTGGAAGACATGGAGACGGTGGAAGACATGAAGGAGACGGTGGACGACATGAAGGAGACGGTGGACGACATGAAGGAGACGGTGGACGACATGGAGACGGTGGACGACATGAAGGAGACGGTGGACGACATGAAGGAGACGGTGGAAGACATGAAGGAGACGGAGGACGACATGAAGGAGACGGAGGACGACATGGAGACGGTGGACGACATGAAGGAGACGGTGGACGACATGAAGGAGACGGTGGACGACATGAAGGAGACGGTGGACGACATGGAGACGGTGGAAGACATGAAGGAGACGGTGGAAGACATGAAGGAGACGGAGGAAGACATGAAGGAGACGGAGGACGACATGGAGACGGTGGACGACATGAAGGAGACGGTGGACGACATGAAGGAGACGGTGGACGACATGAAGGAGACGGTGGACGACATGAAGGAGACGGTGGACGACATGGAGACGGTGGAAGACATGAAGGAGACGGTGGAAGACATGAAGGAGACGGAGGAAGACATGAAGGAGACGGTGGACGACATGGAGACGACGGCGGAAGACATGAAGGAGACGGAGGACGACATGGAGACGGTGGACGACATGAAGGAGACGGTGGACGACATGAAGGAGACGGTGGACGACATGAAGGAGACGGTGGACGACATGAAGGAGACGGTGGACGACATGAAGGAGACGGTGGACGACATGAAGGAGACGGTGGACGACATGAAGGAGACGGTGGACGACATGAAGGAGACGGTGGACATGTAGTAACAGTTGTAGTTTGAGGTGATAAGTTAGTTAGCCATGGATACCTTTTCAATGATAAGCGACTGATCCCCTTAAGCTTCATGTCTTCCACCATCACCAGCCTCCGTATTGGATTGATAAAGCTACTGGTTGGCGAAACGTCTCCCCAGTAAAGATACTCGAGTGTTTCACATGCGTTTTGCTCATCTACTTGTCGGTTTTATATTATGTCGTGCCAAATAGGTAAAACTGATCAATTACCAAGAACTCGTTTAAAATTAAGTCCTTTCTAAATTTTTCTCTTATACGTTTAAAGATATATTTTTTTTATTATTTATGTTAATGTAAAAATTAATAATTTTGTACCAAAAGAACCTTAGAAAACTTACCTAACCTTATTATAGCAAGCGCAATTTAATTTAGCCTAATCCAGCTCAATATATTTTAGATACATTTACAATAATTTAATAAACAAACAGTGAAATATATTTTTTTCGTTATGTTCAGAATGATTTTTTCGAAATTATTGCATACACAAATTTTCGCTTGCCTTATTCGACAAGAAGAGCATTGCTATTGAAGCCAAAATTGCAAGTTTTGCCTATTCGGCACGACATATATATATATATATATATATATATATATATATATATATATATATATATATATATATATATAATATATATATATAATGTCAGGCCACAGCAGGATTCGAACTTGCACACTCTGAACTGATGTATTCAGTATAACTCATTGTTCCTAAAGATTTTATGATTATTGCCACACCAGTTGTTAAAAGAATTAATTACCAAGAGACCCATAATTATCTTTAGGGAAACCTAATTAGCCTGGCTGTTTTGCCTACACTGGACTGCAGTCTGAAAGCATCAACAGCTTGAGCGATCAGGCTATCAAATAGCTTGGCGAGACGCCAGGCCACGGCGCGATGATACCCAGAGGCATCTCCAGGTGGGTACATCAGGGGACTTGAGCTAGAGTTCACCACAGCCACGCTGACTGGAGATTCATCTGTAAAAATTACATTTGTGGTCACAGTGTCTTCCATGTTAACCTCCCAATGGTGTATAGAAATATACCTGGTTGGATCTTACTTTAGCCAGCTGGCCCAGTGGCTTACACACTATCCTGGAGTTTTACGCCTCGCTTATCATGGGTTCAAACTCCCTCCCGTTCCATGGTTTGGGTACATTAGTATAACGTGGGGTGTAGTGTGTACATAGGTGTGGAGCCCCCAGATGACATCACTTTACATAATTACGGTTAGGATGATGGATCTTGATGTGACGGGAGTGTAACGTTGGAGGTGTTAAACTGGGTTGATATTTTCATATTTTTCATCAATGTGAATTCAAGGATACAATTGACAGAACATGCTTTCACTGGAACAACGTTTCGCTCTGTGTAGAACTTTGTCAAAGCTTCACTTTATAAAACTACGAAGGGCGAAACGTTGCCGTTCCCCATTCCATCCGTCCTATTTGAGATTTATTTTGTGGTGAATATTCCTGTTGATTGTAAAGTGTATAATTCAGAAGAGAGGGGTTTGGTTTGTCTAGTAACTCTGGTGTCAGTACTTTCCATTAGCGTTGAATTAATTAACTTTCCCTGTAAAGGAGTAGGGGATGGAACACAAGGGGGTAGACCAACGAGACGCGGGGTATGGGTAGTGAAGGAACGAAGGTGAATAATAATAATAATAATATTACTCACCATTGTTCCCCATCTCTACCAGATGCTTCTACTATTGTTGTTGTTGCTGTTTGGTTTATTACTCCCTCATTATGTTTGTGTAGTAGTAGTAGTATAGTGGGTATTAGTGGATTGTTATTTGTGGAAGGTGCACACTTTAATGTAAACGGTTAGGGATCCTTAGCTCGAGAACTAGTTAAAAGGGGCTACAAGGAAAAAATAATTTGGAAATCTCTCCCTGATTCCGTTTGTTTAAACTTCTTCCATTAAATAAAATGCACAGATTGCTATCATCTTTATTTGAGCATGTATACAAAGTATTTAAACGGTACATAGATGTACAAAGAAGGGTTGTTGTATAAAGCTTGTTTTTCAATTGCGTAGTGTTTTAATTTCAACGTTGCAGAGCGAGTTTGGAGGCTGTTGACGACAATGTTTGAAATGTTAGCTATCAATAAACGAGTGAATTGGTGTATTGTTTTCGTGTTTAACTCTCCACTTTTATCCTGTTGGAAAAGTTTGTATTATAGCTTTTTTAACGATTCCCTTTTCTAATTATTCTTAAGTGTATTTTTTTTTGATCCTAGAGTTCTCAGTTACAATGTCCTTGTAAGATAGTTAAAGGCTATTTTACGAGTTTGGTGGTTTGTTATTCTTACTAGTCTATCCCCTGTCTATTATGGTTCTAGACCTTACTAGCCTAGTTAACCATTCTACACTCATGGTACTAGAAGTTCATTTTATTGTGATGCAATTTCATTTTATTCTGGTTCTACAACTTCAAGCTATTTGGGCTTTACGAATGTTTATCTTGGTTCTAAATATTCTGAAACCATCTGTCTTGTCTTCTGAACCCACTTCTTGCTTTGAAACCATTGTCTTGCTTTGATCATCATGTCCCTTGTTCTGAAACCCACAGTTCTTGCTTTGAACCATCATGTCTTGCTTCTGAATCCTTTAATTTTTTTTTTCATGTTCTTGGCTTCTGTATCCCACCATCTTGCTTCTGAACCCACATGTCTTGCTTCTGAACCATCATGCTTGCTTCTGAACCCACATGTCTGCTCTGAACCTCACATGTCTTGCTTATGGATGCACATTTTATTTGCTTCTGAACCCACTCTTCTTGGCTTCTGAACCCTCATGTCTTGGCATTCTGAACCCATCATGTCTTGCTTTTGAACCCATCATGTCGTGCTTCTGAACGCATCATGTCTTGCGTCTGAACGCATCATGTCTTGCGTCTGAACGCATCATGTCTTGCTTCTGAACCCATCATGTCTTGCTTCTGAACCATCATGTCTTGCTTCTGAACCCACCATGTCTTGCTTCTGAAACCACATGTCTTGCTCTGAACCATCATGTCTTGCTTCTGAACCCATCATGTCTTGCGTCTGAACGCATCATGTCTTGCTTCTGAAGTCATGTCTTGCTTTGAACGCATCATGTCTTGCTTCTGAGCGCATCATGTCTTGCTTCTGAACCCACCGTGTCTTGCTTCTGAACGCATCATGTCTTGCTTCTGAACGCATCATGTCTTGGTTCTGAACCCACCATGTCTTGCTTCTGAACGCATCATGTCTTGCTTCTGAACCCACCATGTCTTGCTTCTGAACGCATCATGTCTTGCTTCTGAACGCATCATGTCTTGCTTCTGAACCCACCATGTCTTGCTTCTGAAACGGACATCATGTCTTGCTTCTGAACGCATCATGTCTTGCTTCTGAACGCATCATGTCTTGCTTTTGAACCCATCATGTCTTGCTTCTGAGCGCATCATGTCTTGCTTCTGAACCCACCATGTCTTGCTTCTGAACGCATCATGTCTTGCTTCTGAACGCATCATGTCTTGCTTCTGAACCCACCATGTCTTGCTTCTGAACGCATCATGTCTTGCTTCTGAACGCATCATGTCTTGCTTCTGAGCGCATCATGTCTTGCTTCTGAACGCATCATGTCTTGCTTCTGAAGCCACTCATGTCTTGCTTCTGAACGCATCATGTCTTGCTTCTGAAGCGCATCATGTCTTGCTTCTGAACCACATGTCTTGCTTCTGAGGCATCATGTCTTGCTTCTGAACGCATCATGTCTTGCTTCTGAACCCACCATGTCTTGCTTCTGAACGCATCATGTCTTGCTTCTGAACGCATCATGTCTTGCTTCTGAACGCATCATGTCTTGCTTCTGAACGCATCATGTCTTGCTTCTGAACCCACCATGTCTTGCTTCTGAGTGCATCATGTCTTGCTTCTGAGCGCATCATGTCTTGCTTCTGAACGCATCATGTCTTGCTTCTGACGCATCATGTCTTGCTTCTGAACCACCATGTCTTGCTTCTGAGTGCATCATGTCTTGCTTCTGAACGCATCATGTCTTGCTTCTGAACCCACCATGTCTTGCTTCTGAACGCATCATGTCTTGCTTCTGAACGCATCATGTCTTGCTTCTGAACGCATCATGTCTTGCTTCTGAACGCATCATGTCTTGCTTCTGAACCCACCATGTCTTGCTTCTGAGCGCATCATGTCTTGCTTCTGAACGCATCATGTCTTGCTTCTGAACGCATCATGTCTTGCTTCTGAACGCATCATGTCTTGCTTCTGAACGCATTACCTCATTATCGTGGCATATCATCTGGTTTGATAAGTAAAAAAAAAGACTACGACGGATATCATAGAACAGAAGACACAGCAGAGTCAGTCTTTATTTGTACAAGTTTCGCTCTTAGGTGAGCGAAACGAGCAAATAAAAGCTTGCGTTGCTGTATCTTTGTTCTTTCATTATTTAATGTTAAGTAATTTGTTTTTGTTCATTCATTGTTATACTCTGTGTTATATCGACACCGTATTTGTTACGAAGCCCCTCATATATTTTACTTACATCATTGACTAGTCAATATATGAGGCAGGTTGACGTCTATTGTTTTAGGTCACAGCTATATTGGGGTTGTTGGGGTGGTGAATTGGTTTGTTGATGGGTTGGTGGGGTGGATTGGTGAGTTGGTGTGATGGATTGGTGGGTTGGATGGTGAATTGTTAAGTTTGTGTGATAACTGATTGGTACGACGGTTGATTAGTATGATTGATGATTAGTATGATAAATTATTGGTATGATGAGCTGGAGAGGTGGTATGTTGGTGTGACGGTAGATTGGTTAGAATGGTAGGGCTGGTATTCTTAGTTGGTGTGGTGGTGGGTTGAAGTGGTGGATGTGGCGGGCGGTTGAGTTGGGTGACTGGTAGAGTTAGTGGACAGGTAAGGTGATGTGGTGGTCTGGTGGAGGTGGTAACTGGTTGAGGTAGTGGGCTGCATGCATCAGGGTAATATCAACCTTGGTAACCTGACCTGCTTGTAGTAGCAAGCTTCTCCCTGCCGTAGGTGCTCTCAAAAGACTCCTTCAATCCCTCCTCCTGCTTCCCCTCTCTTACCCTCTTCTCTTGCTTCCCGTCTCCTCCTTCCCCTCTTACTTCTCCTTCTCCTCCTTCTCCTCCTCCTCCTCCTTCCCCTCTTCCTCCTCCTCCTCCCCTTCTTCCTCCTGTTTCCCCTCTTCCTCTTCCTCACCCCTTATTCTAGAAGTGTTGTCTAACCTTATTATCCCAACCCACGCACTCCATCTCATAAATTTTTTGATAGAAAAAAACAAATAAATGATTGAATTAACATCAAAAATATATTGGCTGATTATTTTTTATCTTTGATTCATAATATATTCCATAATTTATCGACATGTTATTTTTAAGTAGAATTAATAAATATTCGTTTACCAAAGACTAGTATAAAATACTAATGTATCCCAGTGAGCGTTCATGCACCCCTGGTAAGTGTCCATGGGCCCCCTGATGGACAACCCTGTGACAGACCAAGAGGAGGTACACCCCGTACACAGTTTCAAGAGTAGGTGCAATAGGCCGTGGAGACTAAGAATCGGTAAGCCTTGTCGATAAGAAACGTGCGCGCGGACGGACGGATACACACACACACACACACACACACAACACACACCACAACACACACACAGAAAATGACCATAGCAGCGACAACCCCAAATCGGGAACCCGAGAAACTGTGAGTACAGCCACATCAGGAGGAAAACAACAGTCAAGGACCAGGTAATCAGGCTAAGGAAGGAAGGAGGAGAGACAACAGGAAATGACCGTGAAGTAAGTGAAGAACTCACAGGAGATTCAAGAAGTGTTCATCAGAGGAGTCAGAATGGGATCAGAAGACGAGAGGTGGGGCAGACACACAAGTAGCTGGACGAGTGCACACAACCGAGGAGAAGTGAAGAGGCTTCTAGTGAGCTAGACCACTCAAAGGCAATGGGGCCAGATGACCATCTCCCCATCGGGTATAAGAGGTGAGTACGAAGCAGAGCGCATGTGTACCACTAACATCATAACAATACATACATCGAAACAGAGAGATTGCCTGAGGCATGGAAGACAGCAAAGTATCCCAACTTTAAAAAAGGAGACAGACATGAAGATTTAAACTACAGGACCAGTGTCACTGACATGTATAGTATGGGAAAATCATGAGAAGATTATCAGGAGAAGAGTGGTGGAACACCTAGAAAGGATGATCTCATCAACAGCAGCCAGCATGGTTTCGGGACGGGAAATCCTGTGTCACAAACCTACTGGAGTTCTATGACATGGTGACAGCAGTAAGACAAGAGAGAGAGGGGTGGGTGGATTGCATTTTCTTGGACTGCAAAGAAGGCGTTTGACACAGTTCCACACAAGAGATTGGTGCAAAAACTGGAGGACCAAGCAGGGATAACAGGGAAGGCACTACAATGGATCAGGGAATACTTGTCAGGAAGACAGCAGCGAGTCATGGTACGTGGCGAGGTGTCAGAGTGGGCACCTGTGACCAGCTGGGTCCCGCAGGGGTCAGTCCTAGGACCCGTGCTGTTTCTGGTATTTGTGAACGACATGACGGAAGGAATAGACTCTGAGGTGTCCCTGTTTGCAGATGACGTGAAGTTGATGAGAAGAATACACTCGATCGAAGACCAGGCAGAACTACAAAGGGATCTGGACAGGCTGCAGACCCGGTTCCAGCAATTGGCTCCTGGAGTTCAATCCCACCAAGTGCAAAAATCATGAAGATTGGGGAAGGGCAAAGAAAGGGCCCCAGACGGAGTACAGTCTAGGGGTCAGAGGGGCTCAGACCTCACTCAAGGAAAAAGATCTTGGGGTGAGTATAAACACCAGGCACATCTCCTGAAGCGCACATCAACCAAATAACTGCTGCAGCATAAAGGGCGCCTAGCAAACCTCAGAACAGCATTCCGACATCTTAATAAGGAATCGTTCAGGACCCTGTACACCGTATACGTTAGGCCATATTGGAGTATGCGGCACCAGTTTGGAACCCACACCTAGCCAAGCACGTAAAGAAACTAGAAAGTGCAAAGGTTTGCAACAAGACTAGTCCCAGAGCTAAGAGGTATGTCCTACGAGGAGAGGTTAAGGGAAATCAACCTGACGACACTGGAGGACAGGAGAGATAGGGGGGACATGATAACGACATACAAAATACTGAGAGGAATTGACAAGGTGGACAAAGACAGGATGTTCCAGAGATTGGACACAGTAACAAGGGGACACAGTTGGAAGCTGAAGACACAGATGAATCACAGGGATGTTAGGAAGTATTTCTTCAGCCACAGAGTAGTCAGTAAGTGGAATAGTTTGGGAAGCGATGTAGTGGAGGCAGGATCCATACATAGCTTTAAGCAGAGGTATGATAAAGCTCACGGCTCAGGGAGAGTGACCTAGTAGCGATCAGTGAAGAGGCGGGGCCAGGAGCTCGGACTCGACCCCCGCAACCTCAACTAGGTGAGTACAACTAGGTGAGTACACACAGGGAAATCAACCTGACGACACTGGAGGACAGGAGAGATGGGGGGACATGATAACGACATACAAAATACTGAGAGGAATTGACAAGGTGGACAAAGACAGGATGTTCCAGAGATTGGACACAGTAACAAGGGGACACAGTTGGAAGTTGAAGACACAGATGAATCACAGGGATGTTAGGAAGTATTTCTTCAGCCACAGAGTAGTCAGGAAGTGGGATAGTTTGGTAAGCGTAGTAGTGGAGGCAGGATCCATACATAGCTTTAAGCAGAGGTATGATAAAACTCACGGTTCAGGGAGAGTGACCTAGTAGCGACCAGTGAAGAGGCGGGGCCAGGAGCTCGGACTCGACCCCTGCAATCTCAACTAGGTGAGTACAACTAGGTGAGTACACACACACACGAGGCAGGAGAGATGGGAGACATGATAACGACATACAAATTGACAGGGTGGATAGGGACAAGATGTTTCAGAGATGGGACACAACAACGAGGGGACACAAAGGACACAACTGGAAGTTGAAAACTCAGATGAGTCACAGGTATGTTAGGAAGTATTTCTTTAACCATAGAGTTGTCAGGAAGTGGAACAATCTGGAGAGTGATGTAATGGAGGCAGGATTCATACCCAAGAGATACGACAAAGCTCATGGAGCAGGGAGAGAATGGACCTAGTGGCGAAGAGGTGGGACCAGGAGCTGTGAATCGACCCCTGCAACCACAAACAGGTGAGGACGTACACACACACACATTCATTTCCGATGGTTTTAGCAAGACAAAAATCTAAGCTATTAGTCATTGTGTTATAATTATTTTTTTTATATATTTCGAGTGCTATATTAATATTCAGTCTTTTTCGTTACTATCGCAAGCAGTGCCGGTACTGAAAATAAAAAATTACATTAATGTTTTATGTCATTCTCCCAAGAGTTAATGTTTGCTACTCTCGCGGTTACTATGGCACACCTTTTCCCTTCTTCACTTGGTTAGTTAATTCAGCCTAATTCTGGCGCCTTCAGGACTAAAATTTGCTGCCCCGTCTAGATCGATGCGTCTGCGTACAGGGTAGGCGTGGCTGAGGGAAAAAGAGCCAGTTCAACTCTTCTCTTTCCTCCTTGCTTTGTGTTGAGGGAAGAGTGGCCAGGAAAATCCCCTAATTTTGTAATTGCCCACGCTTTTGTTCTCTCGTGTATTAATTACCATTAGGTGGTTAAACCTCAGGGTTGAATATGGGTTAACGATGGGACATCAGGGGTTTAACACCCAGGATCCCGCAGCCTAGGATAGTCGCGCTCTCCCCGGCGCCGCACGCGTTGCCAGCGCTGCATTTCATGTTCTACATTATTCCTTCACCATCGTCAGTTCGCATCTTTATATTATTTTCCCTCTTACTCACGCCCTTATTTGCTAGAAAAGCAGGCGCTTGCTCATGTAAATTCTTCCTGGCTGAGGATTGACCGGAGAAAGAAAAGCCATACCCGGCAACTCCGGCCAGAGGTTCGTTCTCCACCTCTGAGCGGTGTCCTCCCCTCAGTTTGGTTATGACCTTGTGTAGGGAGGACTGTTGCGCCGTTCTCCGGGTATTATGTTTAAAGTGGAAAGCTTAGTAACCAATTAGTTCGTGTGTTCATGGTGCTAGTTTTTTCTAATTTTAAATAAAACTCAGATTTTTTTTTATTTTTTTTGCATAATCCGACATCGACTCAGTTACGAGATTATCAACGTCAGCTGTGGAAAGAATCTTTGCGAGGGAGCCAACACTAATACGAAAAAAACAAAAACAAAAGAATTAAGGATGAGCCGCGCGTGTTATCTCAACTCACAGAGGAAGGCTGAGCTTGTCTCAGCTCCCGTGGATGAGAGAGCCCTGGTAGCTGAGCCTGGCCTGGTAGCCTAGTCATCCAAGCCTCGTCCATGTGGCACATTGTCGACCTTCTGTTGCATGTCACACCAGCTGACCTGCTCAATGGGTTCTTCACCGTCTTGGTGATTTTTTTTATACTGTTGACACTGTTGTTGCTGCCATCCCTTATGAGATTACTCTAGACCTCAGGTCGACGCGCTCTCGCGGGGCTTCCGAGTCCTGGATGTGTTGTGGAGCAGTGTGTTTCACGTTCTGTATTTCGTGTGAAAATTTGAACGGAAACGACAAACTATGGAAAATTTCGGATGCCTTGGCAATACTAATAAAACACAGACACTTGTATGTTTATAAAAAAACGTTGTTGTTGCCTAAATTGGCAACAGAGATATGGCTGGACCCAGAGTTCAGAAATAAGACCGATCCCCGTGCACACAGAAGGCTGAATAGAGTTCAGAAAATCGAACCCAGAGATAACAAGACTGAGCCCAGAGACCACTGAGGTTAGGTTAGCCTCTTTTCAATAAGTTACACTGGCGACACTTGTCCGTGGCGAGTCCCAGGAGACAGTCTGGCTGCATTCAACCACCTCTTGAGTCTGCAGCCTCGCTCGCCACCCAGATAAAACAAATCTTGAGTGACGTGGTGACTCCCCGCCTCCCTCAGGGCGCCCAGGGCCTGTTCATACACGGCTCGTCCCTTGTCCATGCACGGCTCGTCCCTTGTCCATGCACGGCTCGTCCCTTGGCTCGCCCCTTGTCTATGCACGGCACGTCCCTAGGCCATGCATGGCTCGCCCCCTGCACGAGGCTTGTTATGAAAAATTCATATTTGTTAAGGGTCTCTCGGGAACCTGGGTGGTGACTGGCAGCTTGTTGCTCGACCCTTCATGCACTGAATGAGAATGTTACTCTGGAAGCTCATTAACGAAAACTGAAATGAAATTGTGTGAAGACTGTTCTCGTGGCCTATAATGAGCAGTATAATTTTGACGAGGTACTTCAGCCAGAGAAAGATGAATGAGCAAGGGAGACCAAAGTTTCATTTGGTGGTTTTAATGAATACGACTGTATAAGAATTTGATTAATATTCTAGTGCAGACTAGCAATTCCCCACTCCAGTCAAGCATAAAAGCTGTTCCATTTATCGGTGGCAGTAAATTTTGTACCTCCTGGGGTGGATGTGTGAGGGGAGGCGATTTACTCTCCCTGAAAGTGGCCTAACAGAACCAATCACATGAGAGAACCGAGAGCAGCTGGAGACAAAGGAGAACCAGGGAGGTGTAATGTCCCTGCTTCAAGTTAACAGCTGCTGGTCGATGGAGTCCTAACGCATTTGCTTCCTTCCATAACACGCAGATTCACAGTAAACAAAATAAGAATAATGTAGCTGAACTGCTTATGAGGAATCGATTTTTTTTTACCGGGGGCTTTAATCTTGGAACAGGAGGGGAACGGAGGGTAAAATAAACAAACGATATTGATTAAAAAATTAGAAGTCTGCAAATCTCGAAGACACTGTGCGATGATGAGGAAATGCAGAGTAAAGGAGATGTGGAATAAGATGAGGACGTGCAGTAAGAGGTGACTTGTCGGAACAAACGAGGATTGGGATGCGTCAACCATGAAGTAACTCGGCTTTCCCCTCTCCCTCTTTCAACTCCCCCAACACTCCCTTCCATCAGAATGAGGGGAAGAACGAGGGAAGCAGTAAGTGATAATTCATTGGGGGAGAACTGATGAGTAGGTCCCACTGGATGACGAATTGTGAGTGGCTGTTGTCAGGATACAACACGTATGACTGCGCTACCATTGACACATGCACATTTGCTCAAACCCGAGTGCTAATTTTTAAGACAGTATTCTTTAGAATTTCTACTGAAAAGAAATATTTAAGCTATCAGTTATGCATAAAAGGTTGCCATAGCTGATGCTCGGCACGGGTATGCCCATCCTCCTACAAAAGGACTCAGAAAAAACAGTTAGGGCATTTAATACTTCAGCGTCAAACGTGAGACGAGGCCACTCTAGCCCTCACCCCCTCGTCCTGCACCTCATGCCCCTCCTGGGTAAACTAACCGTGGAAACTTGAGAAGGAATAATGATGAGCATCTCTGAAAGGATCTGAGTGCGTCCCCCCCCCCCCCTATGGGACCTGTTAGATCTCAGGCCAGTGTGTGCTAGACTCATTTGAGGTTCATTTGGAAGCTCCGAAAGATTTTCTTGATTTAAACCTGATGAGGAAATGATGTTTGCAGTTCCTCTCGGTCCGTTTGAGGTCCATTTAAAAGACGGACCAGGGTTTAAGGTGAAGACTTGTGAGTGACAGTAATACGTGTGCCGAGGTGAAAAGGGATAAAGTGAAGCTAATCTTAGGAGGGACCCCGGACACACGTCTCTGCTCCACTCTGGTGGAGAGCTCATCCAACACCAACCCAAGTCACTGCTTTAGCACGAAGGTTACATAACCACCCATTCCCGGCGTAATTTAGGTTGGGTAAATCATTGTTTGTATGTGCTAGATCACGTAAACAAACAGCGTTATCACCAGTTGAAGACCATTGTAATCTCACGGTGTGACAAGGTGGAAAGTGGACATCATTACTGATAACTAATTTCAAGAACTAGCAGTCTTTTGAGACCCTGGAATGATGGGGAATTCAACATGGCATCTGTTGAAGATACTGGGCGGAATAACAACATTATATTGAGAGAATATTGAGAACACAATAGCTAGGAGTCTCCCCTCATTCGCTGCGCCTAGCAACCCTCCTGTCCTCCCCCTCGACAGGGGAGGGAACAGTCCTCCCATGCCAGCAGGGTGTTCCATCCACGGCTGCCGGGATAGACTGGTATTGCGTGTGAGAAGTGAATACTGATGTCTGTTGTGGAGGTCCGAGATTGAATGTTGGTGTCATCTGCTGATGTCAGGCCTCCACTGTAGATGATGACTACCATTGAAGTGCTCTTGTGGCTGCTCTGAATAGCAAAGCACAAAGACAGGCTAGTAAATTGTTCACTATTACTAAGTTGAAGCCATCATCGTAGCTTGAGGCACATACAGAGACGAACTTGTATTGTACAAGGAAAGTCTTAACCACGCTGTTAGTCACGCAGTCTGCCTTAGGAGGTCAATGTTTTTAAGTTGGGTTGCCTTGAACCGACGAGGTACTGCGACGTGTGTCGTACGACGCGTGTCCAGCCAACATGGGTAATAGGCTCCAACCACTTGCCCGTAGGCGATCTGTTTCCTACTGATCAGGTAGGTTGTTTTGTGCCGTGTGGGCAGCCACCATGGCGCCTATGTTCTGCACTAAGCTTTTCAGCTGGAGCAAGTCTGGGAAGGGCAAGAAGGACAGTGGGTCAAGGCCGCCCTTAGACACTGTCTTTCCTGAGCCCCAAGATGAGGGTGAGGCGTGCCCATACTGGACCCACGTGCAGTGCAACCCCCCGCCCCACAACAACTCTTCACGCCCACACACACCAACCCACGTGCCCCTGCTGCCCGCTCATCATCCAGGCAGCCCGGTCCACCACCAGCCTGGTTCCCGCAGCCCAGCCTCGCACCGGCGGGCGGCCCACGCCCGCAGCCACCAGGTGAAGTGTGGTCATGAAGTACCTTACTATAACACCACCTACAACAGTCCCTACCACAGCCCTCATCACAGCCCTGGACCCAATAGCCCGGTTAACCACAGCCCAGTGCACTTCAGCCCCATACACCATCCCTCCAATCACTGTAGCCCTGGACCAAACAGCCCGGTGCCCAATGCCCAAGGGTACAACAGCCCAGTACATCACGCTTCAGGGTATAACAGCCCAGTACATCATACTCCCGGGTACAATAGTCCTGTGCCCCTCGCCTCTGGGTACAACAGCCCGGTACCCCACGCTCCAGGATACAACAGTCCGGTACATCATACTTCAGGGTACAATAGCCCTGTACCCCTCGTTTCTGGGTACAACAGCCCGGTTCCGGCGACCTCGGGGTACAATAGCCCTGTACATCACCGGGGATACGTGTTGGAGAGTAACTACTGCCAACCACTCCCCCCACCACCACCACAACGACCTCCTCCACCACTACCCGCCCACGAAGGTAATGTCTCGGAAGTTTGTCACACTATTTCTTCTTGAATAACTCCATCATTTTTATTATTTCTTCTTCTTCAATAACACTTTTATACTTGGCGTTTCTTTGTCTGGTCAAAGAACATTTTTCTTGTCTGGATTGAACATCTACTTTCCCATTGGCCTCTCAGCTGTGATAATAAGATCGTCTACCTGGAGGGTGTTCCGGGGGGGTCAACGCCCCCACTTCCCGGTCCATGACCAGGCCTCCCAGTGGATCAGGGCCTGATCGACGAGGCTGTTACTGGTGGCCGCACTTTTAGTGTTTTGTATTTTCTCTTAACGTACTCACGGTACCTCTGCTTTTCATTGGAGGTGTGTACCACCATCTGCCCAGTCTTATTCTTTCGTAGGGAGTAATTAATGTGTGCAGACTCGGGGCCAGTCTCTAGGATTTTCCAAATGAAAATGATGGTATCTCCGACTGCGTTTCAGGGAGTACAGGACAAGCGACTTGAAACGGTCTCAGTAATTAAGGCGTTAAACCACACGGGTCATGTTGAGATGCTATTGATCTCATAACTATGAGTGGGATAAGATCGTGTTAACAAACAACACAAGCCGTATCACACAGGCTTTTGCCATGTGATTATGCCGTATGATTTGTGTTTTTATCGTTTGTCAGAAAATGGGAAGCATTCACACGATTGTTTGTTCCTCTTTGTTTCCATTTAGCTATACAAACCAGAGAAAATATAACCCATATTTACGGAAATTAAATTTTTTTTTTGGGGAAATTTAAATGTGATTTGATGACCCGTATTCGTATAAAAATTTAAATTTTTTTAAATCTGTGATGGCGGCGTATACCGAATATGGGCCCCTTATTACGGGCAACACTTCAATGTACAGGTTTCGTGGGGGGGGAGGGGGATCACGCCTGGGAAAAAATTTATTGAAATTTTTGTACTTAGCAGGGGCGTGCCTTTTTTTTTTTTTTTTTTTTTTTTGGCTTCTGGACAAATTTTTTGAATAAGAATAATCGTACCTCGAGGGGCCCCAAGTTATGATGAAAAACTCCGCAGCGTCTATGTAAATGTGATTGTTGTTTTTTGAACTTTGTCTCCCCCTAAGTCTTCACCCAACCCCCCATCCTCCCCCCCCCCCCCCCCTTTTTCCTCCCCCCCCACTCCCTTTTCCTTTTCCCCCCACTCCCTTTCCTCCCCCCCACCCCTTTTTCCTCCCCCTCCACCCCCCCCCATTTCCGCCCCCACTCCTTTCCTCCCTCACTACCTTTCCTGCCCTCATCCCTTTCCTCCCCCCACCCTTTTCCTGCCCCCACCCCCCTTTCCTGCCCCCCCCCCTTTCCTCCCCCCCCCCTTTCCGCCCCCATACCTTTTCTGCCCCCACCCCCCTTTTTGCCCCCCCTCCCTTTTTCCCCCCACCCCCTTTCTCCCCACCCCCCTTTCCTGCCCCTATCCCTTTCCTCCCCCACTCCCTTTCCTGCCCCCTCCTTTCCTGCTCCTACCCCCTTTTCCCTGCCCCTACTCCCTTTCCTCCCCCTACCCCCCTTTCCTGCCCTACTCCCTTTCCTCCCCCCACCCCCCTTTCCCCCCCCCCCCCCCCTTTTCCTGTCCCCCCCCCCCCTTTTTCCTGCCCCCCATCCCTTTCCTGCCCTACCCCCTTTCCCCGCCCCTACCCCCTTTTCCCTCCCCCCACTCCCTTTTGCCCCCCCCCCCTTTTCCCCCTCCCCCCACTCCCTTTCCTGCCTCCCACCCCCTTCCCCTGCCCCCCACCCCCCTTTCCTCCCCCCACCCCCCTTTCTTGCCCCTACTCCTTTCCTCCCCTATCCCTTTCCTGTCCCCCCCCCCTTTCCTGCCCCCACTCCCTTTCCCCCCCACCCCCTTCTGCCCCCCCCCTTTTTCCCTGCCCCCCCACCCCCTTTCCCCTGCCCCCCCACTTTCCCCCAGACCCCCCTTTTCCCTTTATTTTCCTTCCCCCTGCTCTTTCCTTCCCCCTCATTCTCTGCTCTTCGCTTCTCCCTCTCAACCATTTTTTTTGGGCTTTCCCCCACCAATTACACTCTTCCATCTTTTTGCTTCCCTCCCCTTTTTTGTGCCCCCCTTTTTCCCCCCCTCCCCCTTCCCCCCCCTTTTCCTCCCCTTCCCCTTCCCCCTGTCCTTTCCTTCCCCCTTCCCCCCTGCTTCATTTTCCCTTTTCCCGTTCTCAGTTTCCTTTTCTCCCTTCCCCTGCTTTCCCCTCCTTCTCCCTTCCCCTGTCTCATTTTCCCTTTTTCCCCTTTCCCCCCTCTCCATTTTCCCTTTTCCCCTTCCCCTGTTCAGCTTCCTTTCCCCCCACTTCCCTCACGCCCACCACTTTTTTTCCTCACCGCTGCCCCTACCTTCCTTTTTAACCCCCTTCCTAGTCGTTTTTCTTCCAAAATTTTAACTTTTTTCCCCTTTACCTTTCCCCCCTTTCCCCCAGAGACTGTCTTATCTCCCCCCCTCCTATCCCCCCTTCCCTCCCCTCCCCTTTACCTGCCTTTCTGCCTTTAAAAAACCCCCAAAACACTTATTTTTTTTTTTTCATGGGCGTATTCGTCTGAATTACTACGATAGAGCGAACTTTACGTTTTCCCGTTACCTGGGCGTACGTCCACCCGGCCTCTGTACCCGGTCACCGTCCATAGGTTATCCTCCCCTGGTCATCCGTCCCCATGGTTTCCGTCCACCCGGCCCCTGGCACCTCTAAAAAATTCTAATCGGGCCCACATCATCCTGCCTCAATCATCGTTTTTTTAAAACTTCGTATAACTTTATTTTTTTAAGCTTCTGTAAATTAAAGTTTTTAAACTTTGTGTGAAACGTTTACACACACACACCACACACACACACACCACCCAAAGAAGAACCACAACGGGTACAGTCTAGGGGCCAGAGACTACAAACGTCACTCAAGGAAAAATATCTTGGGGTGAGTATAACACCAGGCACATCTCCTGAAGCGCGCATCAACCAAATAACTGCTGCAGCATATGGGCGCCTAGCAAACCTAAGAACAGCATTCCGACATCTTAATAAGGAATCGTTCAGGACCCTGTACACCGTGTACGTTAGGTTTATATTGGAATATGCAGCATCATTTTAGAACCCACACCTAGCCAAGCACATAAGAAAACTAGAGAAAGTGCAGAGGTTTGCAACAAGACTAGTCCCGGAGCTAAGGGGTATGTCCTACGAGGAGAGGTTAAGGGAAATCGACCTGACGACACTGGAGGACAGGAGAGATAGGGGGGTTATGATAACGACACATAAAATACTGAGAGGAATCAACAACGTGGACAGAGACAGGATGTTCCAGAGATTGGACACAGCAACAAGGGGTCACAGTTGGAAGTTGAAGACTCAGATGAATCATAGGGATGTTAGGAAGTATTTCTTCAGAGTTGTCATAAAGTGGAATAGTCTTGGAAGTGATGTAGTGGAGGCAGGATCCACACATAGCTTTAAGAAGAGGTATGATTAAAGCTCATGGAGCAGGAAGAGCGACCTAATAGCGACCAGTGAAGAGGCGGGGCCAAGAGCTGTGACTCGACCCCTGCAGCCACAACTAGGTGAGTACACACACACACACACACACACACACACACACACACACACAGCTGGGACAACATTAGTAGCAGTAAATGTATAATGCGTGTGTAATACACTTTTAATACATATTAATACATGTATAACAAGTAATTGTTGTTATAATATAAATATTATCTTTGTAAATATTTTATTGTTGTTCTCATCATAATATATCATTACTTCCAATTTTAATAAAGTATCTCAACATTAGTAGTCTGTTAAAATAATAATAATTAATAATAATGATAAGCCGGGTCACCATATGGAGAAGACCCGGGCCGGAAGTACCGGCGAATCTCTAATGAATGAATAATGATATAATAGCTTCGTCAAGCTTCCTGGAGAGCGAAACGTTGACTCAATAAAAAATCACATTAGTTACACTTGTGTCCTTTTACTTAACATATTGTCGGTAATTCTACCAATATTATTACATTATAAGTCTAGGAAAATTTTTCAGTTTTATTGGGCTAATTGTTATTTTTTTAAAATGTAATATTAAATTTTTCATTTACAAGCTTATTATAAAACATAATATTCTCCTCTCAGGTTATTGGGTCACTAAAAAAAAAATCTTCGTATTTTATATTACTCTCTAGAGGGATGGAGAGATACCTATTATATACATGAGAGATACGTAATAATATATACATGAGATACCTAATAGTATATACCCGAGAGATACCTAATAGTATATACATGTGAAATACCTAATATATGCATGAGAGATACCTTCGAGCCTAGTCCCAAGCCTACTGAGAGATTTAGGAGGAAATTTAAGATAAATCCTCTGAAAAGCAGGGGTGCCGTGGGTACAGCCAGGAAACACTGTATCAACATCCGTAGTTCAAGGCCCTTAAACCTGCTGCCAGCAGATATCAGAAATATTGCAGGAACAATTGTAGAAGTTTTCAAGAAGACACTGAATCACTACCTACAGCCAAGTCAAACAGGCTGTGATGCGTGGGGTGAGGAAGCCGCCAGCAGCAATAAAAAGGTTAAACTGACAATAAATAGTTAAGCTTGGTCCCAGGCGAGGCTGCAAGGTTAGAACAACTTTCGAAACCGATCAGGTATATTCACTAACTCAAGCGCCGCCTCATTATCATCACTTAGATACTATAGTCACTAACAACAACACCATTACCACTAGTCATCATTACCATTGTCTTCACTAACACCATCATTTATAGCAATTACCACCATGACTTATAATTACCACCATCACTCACCACAACTGCCATCAGTACCACCACTAACACTGCTACCACCATCACTGTTAACCACAGCCATTACCGTTCCATCACTGTTTCCACTACTTTTACCACCACCACCACCACCATTAGCTTCCACTTAGCGTGATGTTTGAGGTGAGGGCGGGGGAAGTGTGTGGAGGCAGGACAGTCAGGCGGCGGCGGCGGCGGCGGCGGCGGCGACAGCAGCAGCAGCTCCAGCAGCAGCTCCAGCTCCAGCTCCAGCTCCAGCTCCAGCTCCTCCTCCTCCTCCTCCTCCTCCTCCTCCTCCTCCTCCTCCTCCTCCTCCCCCTCCCAACAGGTAACTAAAAATTCTCCAAATATTGTTACCGGAGATTATATATCAAGTGGAGCGACAAGCATTGTGTGTGTGTGTGTATTTTCGAAGTGAGAGTCACCTAAGGGGGAGACTTTATTGGCGTGGGAATATTTGTACCCACCGTTTGTTTGTGTTTTGTGATAATTGTTTGTGTTGTCGTTTATGCTGTTTTTGCTTTTATGACTTTTTTGTGTTTTTTTTATGCCGTCTGTGTCTTTGTACCGTTTTTCGTGTAATTTTTGCCGTTTGAGCTAATTATGTCCTTTTTTTTTGTTATGCCGAGTTTGAGTGAACACTCTTCGATCTGTTGCTGCTGGAGTTGTTCTCCAGCTCCTGGTCCCGTGTACTTTTTTGCAGTAGCATCATGTCTTCACAATGATCTGCATAACGCGAATCATATTATGCTGCCCCGGGTTCTATCTTCAGTGTAATTGCTTCTTTTGAGTTTAATTGGCTTGTAGGGGTGAGCTCTATCTCGAGGCCCCGTCTCCTGTTAATTCACTAATGTGAAACAATCCCGTTATAGCGGGTTTTGATGCTGTGTAGAAAGTTAGCTTCTAGTGTGTTTATTAAAGTTTATTTCACTTATATGATGCTCTTCTCTTAGAATGTTTGTGTGTGGGGGGCTGAGGTGTGTGTTGTGGGGGGCTGAGGTGTGTGTGTGGGGGGCTGAGGTGTGTGTGTGTGGGGCTGAGGTGTGTGTGTGGGGGGGCTGAGTGTGTGTGTGGGGGGGGCTGAGGGGTGTGTGGGGGGGGGGGCTGAGGTGTGTGTGTGTGTGGGGGGGGTGAGGTGTGTGTGTGTGGGGGGGCTGAGGTTTGTGTGTGGGGGGCTGAGGTGTGTGTGGGGCTGAGGTGTGTGTGTGGAGGTGAGGTGTGTATGGGGCTGAGGTTTGTGTGGGGGTGAGGTGTTTGTGTGGGGGCTGAGGTGTGTGGGGGAGGCTGAGTGGTGTGGGGGGCTGAGAGTGGGGGAGCTAATGTGTGTGTGGGGGCTGAGGTTTGTGTGGGGGCTGAGGTGTGTGTGGGGGGGAGGCTGAGGTTGTGTGGGGGGCTGGGTGTGGGGGGAAGGCTGAGTGTGTGTGTGCGTGTGTGTGTGTGTGTGGGGAGGGGAGGTGTGTGTGGGGGGCTGAGGTGTGTGTGTGGGTGGGGGAGGCTGAGGTTTTGTGTGTGGGGGTGAGGTGTGTGTGGGAGCTGAGGTGTGTGTGTGGGGGGGGAGGCTGAGGATGTGTGTGTGGGGGGGGCTGAGGTGTGTGTGGGGGGGGCTGAGGTGTGTGTGGGGGGCTGAGGTGTGTGTGGGGGAGGCTGAGGTGTGTGTGTGGGGGCTGAGTGTGTGTGGAGGCTGAGGTGTGTGGGGGGGAGGCTGAGGTGGTTCTGGAGGGGGAGGCTAAGGAGTGTGTGTGGGGAGGTGAGGTGTGTGTGGAGGCTGGGCGTGTGTGTGGGGGATAGGACTGAGGTGTGTGTGGGGAGAGGGGAGGCTGAGGTGTGTGTGAGGGGAGGGGGAGGTGTGAGGCTGTGTGTGTGTGGGGGGAGACTGAGTGTGTGTGGGGGAGGGGAGGCTGAGGTGTGTGTGGGGAGAGGGGAGGCTGAGGTGTGTGTGGGGTGAGGGGAGGCTGAGGTGTGTGTGTTGAGAGGGGAGGTTGAGGTGTGTGTGTTGGAGAGGGGAGGCTGAGGTGTGTGTGGGGAGAGGGGAGGCTGAGGTGTGTGTGGGGAGAGGGAGGCTGAGGTGTGTGTGGGGAGAGGGAGGCTGAGGTGTGTGTGGGGAGAGGGGAGGCCCGAGGTGTGTGTGGGGAGAGGGGGCTGAGGTGTGTGTGGGGAGAGGGGAGGCTCAGGTGTGTGTGGGAGAGGAGAGGCTGAGGTGTGTGTGGGGAGAGGGGAGGCTGATGTGTGTGGGAGAGGGGGGCTGAGGGAGTGTGGGGGAGGCTGAGTGTGTGTGGGGAGAGGGGAGGCTGAGGTGTGTGTGGGGAGAGGCTGAGGTGTGTGTGGGGAGAGGGGAGGCTGAGGTGGTGTGTGGGAGAGGGGAGGCTGAGGTGTGTGTGGGGAGAGGGGAGGCTGAGGTGTGTGTGGGAGAGGGGAGGCTGAGGTGTGTGTGGGGAGAGGGGAGGCTGAGGTGTGTGTGGGGAGAGGGGAGGCTGAGGTGTGTGTGGGGAGAGGGAGGCTGAGGTGGTGTGGGGGGAGGCTGAGGTGTGTGTGGGGAGAGGGGAGGCTGAGGTTGTGTGTTTGGGGGAGGGGAGGCTGAGGTGTGTGTGGGGAGAGGGGAGGCTGAGGTGTGTGTGGGGAGAGGCTGAGGTTGTGTGGGGAGAGGTGAGGTGTGTGTGGGGAGAGGCTGAGGTGTGTGGGGAGGGCTGAGGTGGTGTGGGGAGAGGCTGAGGTGTGTGTGGGGAGAGGGGGGCTGAGGTGTGTGGGGAGAGAGGGAGGCTGAGGTGTGTGTGTGGGAGAGGGGAGGCTGAGGTGTGTGTGGGGAGAGGGGAGGCTGAGGTGTGTGTGGGGAGAGGCTGAGGTGTGTGTGGGAGAGGCTGAGGTGTGTGTGGGGAGAGGTGAGGTGTGTGTGGGGGAAAGGGTGAGGTGTGTGTGGGGAGAGGGGAGGCTGAGGTGTGTGTGGGGAGAGGGGAGGCTGAGGTGTGTGTGGGGAGAGGGGAGGCTGAGGTGTGTGTGGGAGAGGGGAGGCTGAGGGTGTGTGGGGGGGAGAGGGGAGGCTGAGGTGTGTGTGGGGAGAGGGGAGGCTGAGGTGTGTGTGGGGAGAGGGGAGGTGAGGTGTGGTGGGGAGAGGCTGAGGGGTTTTGTGGGGAGGGAGGCTGAGGTGTGTGTGGGGAGAGGGGAGGCTGAGGTGTGTGTGGGGAGAGGGGAGGCTGAGGTGTGTGTGGGGAGAGCGAGGTGTTGTTGGGAGAGGCTGAGGTGTGTGTGGGGAGAGGGGAGGCTGAGGTGTGTGTGGGGAGAGGGGAGGCTGAGGTGTGTGTGGGGAGAGGGGAGGCTGAGGTGTGTGTGGGGGAGGGAGGCTGAGGTGTGTGTGGGGAGAGGAGGCTGAGGTGTGTGTGGGGAGAGGGAGGCTGGTGTGTGTGGGGAGAGGGGAGGCTGAGGTGTGTGTGGGGAGAGGGGAGGCTGAGGTGTGTGGGAGAGAGGTGAGATGTGTGTGGGGAAGAGGAGGTGGTGTGGAGGGCTGAGGTGTTGTGGGGAGAGGTGAGGTGTGTGTGGGGAGAAAGCTGAGTGGTGTGGGAGGCTGAGTGTGTGTGGGGAGAGCGGGACTGAGGTGGTTGGGGAGAGGGGAGGCTGAAAGTGGTGTGGGGCAAGGGAGGCTGAGGTGTGTGTGGGGAGAGGGGAAGGCTGAGGTGTGTGTGGGGAGAGGGAGGCTGAGGTGTGTGTGGGGAGAGGGGAGGCTGAGTGGTGTGGGAAGGGGAGGCTGAGGTGGTGTGGGGAGAGGAGGTGCGGAGTGTGTGGGAGAGGGAGCTGAGGTGTGTGTGGGAGAGGGAGGCTGAGTAGTGTGTGGGGAGAGGGGAGGCTAGGTGTGTGTGGGGACGAGGGGAGGCGAGGTGTGTGTGGGGAGAGGGGAGGCAGGGTGTGTATGAGGGGAGGCGATGTTGAAGTGGGGAGAGGGGAGGTGAGGTAAGTGTGGGGGAGAGGGAGCTGGGGGTGTGTGTGGGGAGAGGGAGGCCCGAGTGTGGGTGGGGAGAGGGGAGGCTGAGGTTGTGGGGATAGGAGGCTGAGGTGTGTGGGGAGAGGCTGAGGGTGTGTGGGGAGGGCTAGGGTGTTGAGGCGAGGGGAGGCTGAGGTGTGTGTGGGGAGAGGGGAGGTGAGGTGTGTGTGGGGAGAGGGAGAGGCTAGGCGGTGTGGGAGAGAGGCTGGGTGTGTGGGGAGAGGCTGAGGTGTGGGGAGAGGCGAGCTAGGGGGAGAGGCAAGGTGGGGAGAGGGAGCCAGAGGTGGTAGGGACGAGCGAGGTGTGTCGGGAGAGGGGCAGGCTAGCGGGTGGGAGAGGCTGATGAGTGTGGGGCAGAGAGGGAGCAGCGAGGTGTGGGAAGGCTGCACGGTGTGAGGGAGAAGGGAGGCTGAGGTGTGTGGGGACGAGCGATGTGCATGTGGGGAGAGGGAGCTGAGGGTGACAGTACAACGAGCAGAATAATGACGCAACTACTGAGAGCGAGTGACCGGAGCGAGACAACTATTCATGCAGGCTGCACCCTTTTAACACACACACACACGCACGCACACACACACACACACACACACACACACACACACACACACACACACACACACACACACACACACACGCATATACACACGCACATACACACACACACACATACACACCCACACCACACACCACACACACACACACACACACACACACACCCACACACACACACACACAACACACGAATACCACACAATCACACACACACGCAATCACACACACACACACACACAACCGCACACACACACACACACACACACACACACACACACCAACACACCACACACACACCACACACACAGCAATTACACACGCACATACCACAACACACACATAACACACGCACACACACACACACACACACACACCAACACACACAACACACACCACACACCAGCACACACGCTATACACACACATACACACACACACACACACACGCATATACACCACATAGACACATTACACACACACACACACACCACCACACGACACATACACACACAACACACACACACATACACACACACACACACACACACACACACACACACCTACACACACACACACACACACACACACACGCAATACACACCACACACACACACACACCACAACACACACACACACACACACACACACACACACACATACACACACACACACGCATATCACAGCACAACACACACACAACACACACACACACACACACACCAACACACCACAACACTACCACACACCATATCAACCGCATATACACACACACAGCATATACACGCTACACAAACATACGATCATCACAACACACACACATCACACCTAACACATACAGCTAATCATACACCACACACACTCACACACACACATACACCATCAACACGATTATACACACCACACGACACACACACACACTACACATCACACACACACACACACACAGGAACAATACTACACACACAACACACACCACAATTCACATATAAACAACAACACACACACAACATAACAACACACTACCACAACACTCAACATCACTCACACACACGACAAACAACTAACACACACATACACAATACCACAACAACCACAAACACACACACATATACACACACACACTCACACAACACTACACACACATATATACATACAAAACAACCACCACAAACAAAAATCACACACCTATCTACTACCTACACCACACACACCACACACACACACACACCATACACGATTACACACATAAATCACACACACAACACACACACACACACATATATACATCACACACACTAACAACACAACACACATCACAAACAACACAACAACACACACACACACACAACACACACACATAACACACACACAACACACACACACACAACACACATACTACCACACAACCACACATAACACACATACACAACCACACAATACACTTTAACCAACATCATATCATGGGTGAGGTATTTCAATACAGAAGCCAGTTTTTACACGATGTAACTTTCACACGGTCTACACTAGAAAACTCACATTAATTACAAATGGTAACATACCCAGTTTGGGACAGTCTTTATGGTTATCAACTATGTACGGCTCATAACGGGTTTATTATCACCACTTTGGAAATTCATGTATTGTTTAAAAACAGAATGTTTTTTTATTAGGGTATTTTAAAACCTGTAAGGGCGGGGGGGGAAAATTTAGCATTTTTATAATATGTATTTAAAAAAGGTTCAATTTTGCTACCCGGGATTATTTAAGGCTTTAAATTTATTAATCATTTGTAAATTACAGTATTATTGGGTTTAATGTTTATAAATATAATTTAAATTTTTTAAAAATTAAAAATTATTATTTTTAAAATTTATAAAGAAAAATTTTTAGCACGGGGTATTTGCATTTAAATATTAGCAGGTTTGGGAAAAATTTTTGGTTTTTTGAGGAAGTTTTAACAAATATTTTTTTATAAAATTTTATGGGGTGGGGGGAGGGGTTTGAGGTTTTTTGGGGGGGAGGTTTTGGGGAATGTGCTCAACCCCTTTAATTGCATTAGACAGAAAAAGGGAATCAATTTATTTTAAAAAAAAATGAAATTTTTGAAAAAAATGATTGGTATTATCACCATCTTGGTAACATCATCAGTATCTAGTTTAATAAGGAACTGACATTGTTGGGTCATAAAGGTGATAATTATACTGACCTGCTCAGAGAGCGGGGCGCGGGGGCAATGATTCAGCATTATAGATAATCAGTGTATTAAAGCAAGATTTAAATTTAAGCCTACCTGGGTTGCTATTACATGGCTTCAAATTTCACTTCCAGCATCAGATATTGTGAAATTACGTATGTATGTATGTGGTGTATGTATTATATATATATATATATATTATATATATATATATAATATTAATATTATATATTATATAAATATATTATTGCAAAACAACCATCTGAAAGAATAGAATAATTTCCAAGCGCTTTGTGCATAGCTGATAATTATAAGAGTCAGAGCGAGGCGCTTGGAATGTTACTTATTTTTCAGGTGTTGTATTTGCATATTCTGAAAGCACACTGTTTACTGGATTAATTATTCACATATATTAAATAGTATTATTATATATTTTATATTATATATAATATATATATATATATATATATATATATATATATATATATATATATATATATATATATATTAATAAAGAAAGATACTGACGCAGCAGGCGAGTACTTGTCGCAGTGTTGATAATAGATGGTGAGGCTGAGGTTGGTGGGAAGTTGTTGCTGCATTCTTTCAGAGTGAAGCTTTTGAGAGCCAGGACGGGATGCAGGGGTGTGATGGGGGTAGGGGTGGATGGGTGTGATGGTTCTGGGGTGGGGGTGGAAGGTAAGAGCGCAGTGTGCTACAACATGTACACTCTGCCACGTCTAGCAACAGAAAGGGAACTCACATTATACACCTTTACCCAAACAATGGTAGAAATTTTCTAGATAAAATGTGACAGGTTCTTGGAGGTGGTTGATCAGGACGGCTGTGAGGGTGTGCTCCTCACGGGACATTATATCTTCACCAACTGGCATTCCTATGTCGCCAAACACATATAGCTAATTAGTTACAAGCATCGTTAGCTTGTAATACGTATATGATTACTAATAAATATTTTATATATGGAGAGATCTTGACGATTATAATGCTGGACGTACTAATGAACTGTGAGTTCTGTTTTTATTTTTGTGAAGCGCTGAACCCGTGTGTGTGTGTGTGTGTGTGTGTGTGTGTGTGTGTGTGTGTGTGTCAGCGAGAGTGGTGAAGGCTCGGTACTCCGGCAGCAAATATGAACAGGTGAGGAGGATAGGAGCAGGTGTTGTGGACAGGGGTGAATGAGACGGATGGGGGAGGGGGTTAAAGAGGAGAGACGGGGATAAAAAAAAAATTATTAAAGAGAAGATTGTAAAGGAAGGGGTAGATGGAACAGGGATATGAAAGAAGTGGAGATGAAGGGAGAAGAATGGGACAGAGGTACACAAGGACTGGTAGGGGCGGGTCTGCTATCAATGTCAGCTGTTGTTTGTGTACCAGCATCAGCTTTGGGAATTGGGCGACCTGACACACAACCCGGCCTACATATTTAAGCTTAAATTTCTATTTTAAAATTGCATAGATCAATCTGTAAGTGCACATAGAAAATGAATTTTCAAAACCCCTTTCGTGAAAATGTATACTTGAAGGGTACCTGCAGGACGTTTTCAGGAGTCATCGCCCCCGCAGCCCGGTCCCACACGAGGCCGCCTGAAGGATTGATGGACTGACCACATCGACTCAAGGTTGAGGGACTGATTACCTCATTCTCCTCCTGTTCTTCAAGATTCTCCTTTGCATGGACTGATGAAGCCACTGTGTGGCGAAACATTTCCTCAATAAAGATACCCAAGAGTTGCACATGTGTCTAATTTATCAACACGCAGAAATTCATGAAGGGTAGTTCGTGTGAAACTGGCTGTTGTAATTGGAGAATAAGTTGAGAGATGAGGTTGGTGATGGTTGTGTTAGGTCTGGCGTGGTGGTGGCACTATACCTACGATTAAACCTGTAGAAGAAAGGGTTTGGATTCAGATTTAACGTCCAACCACGTTTGCGACCAAATTGAAGAGACTGTGATTAAACGTTCCAAAACCCAACCTCTGAGAGAAGTAACACATCCCACGTAAGAACTTTATGAACATAGGTGTCTCCAAACATCACATTAAATGCTAAGACGTTCCACGTCAGAATTCTGATACTGGAGCGTTCCCGGTCTAAACTGTAACTTCGGTTTCCCGTTACCAATAGTGGAATAAAATACTGACAGGTCAGAACTCCGGAACTCTGTCATCCCAGGTCAAGATTACCAACTAAGACACCACAATCTAAAACGTTCTTTATTTAACGTGTTTCAAGCTGAGTGGAATGGGTCATTTCCTCACAAGAGTGACAGGATATTGAACAAGCTTATACTGGGACAACATTTCGAGAAACTTTGTTCCAATAAAAGCTTGTTTGGAATAAGGGCGTGCTAAATCACACCCTGTGGAACAAACGTGTTGCAGACCAAAAGGTGTCTGAAGAACACCTGGAGGGCTCTAGTTGATCAGACCTTGATCAGCTATCAAAACCTGGGCCAGGATGGTGGGGGCAAAGGGGTGGATCAGGTATCTTTCAGTTGCAGTTAATCTTTATTCCTGCCGCAGAAACAGTAAAGTTTAGTCTTCATTCCTGCCGCAAGCCCACACAGGATTTCCTTCAGCCTTTTCTCTTGTATTTGTTTCCTTCCAGAGGTATTCAATTACTCCCTGAAGACGCCGAGCCAAAGTGTAGGAACTCCCGGAGAGAGTTTGAGATGATTCCCCTCAAACGTCTCGCAGGCAAAAGTCAGGTAAAGTTATGGTGCCTAGGGAGAAGGCGCTTCGATACATGCTATGAAATCCCCTTCAATCAGAAATTCAAATTTGATTCTAAAGTTGGTTAAAGAAGTTTTGCCACAAAGAGGCGATGGGAAAGGAGGGATGTGAGAGAAGTAAGTGAAGTGAGTAAACCGTTAAGAGTGGAGAGAGTTGGGGAGAACATGAATGTGAGAAAAGCCACAGTACTAATAGAGCAGACTAGTAGAGGGTAGAAATATCGTAGAAGAGAATAATTTAAGAATACCTGAAGGATGATTTCCGGGGGTCGATCCCTACCCCCCTCTTGCGGCCTCTGATGGTAGGAAGAGGAGGATCAGGAGGAAGGTTAGGAGGGAGACGATAAACAAGCAAAGGGCAGAGATAAATGAAAGAAGGGAAGGAAAAACCAGGTGAGCCAAGTAGAAATTGAGGAGTTGGGATGGAAGGAATAAGAGGAGAAGCGAGCGCAGTAAAATAGAGGGAGAAGTACAATAGGAAGAGAGGTCGATGTTTTATATAAGAGCTTTTGACGTCTACTGGAGTAGTGACAGCAGAGTAAGTGGTTTCTGGCAGCTTTGTCAAATGTGACTCGTATTTTGATATTAAAGGCGGCAGCTTGGTACAACAGCTGTGCAGCAGCAGTAGCATGGTACAACAGCCGTGCAGCAGCAGTAGCATAGTACAACAGCCGTGCAGCAGCAGCCTGGTACAATAGCCGTGCAGCAGCAGCTTGGTACAACAGCCGTGCAGCAGCAGTAGCATAGTACAACAGCCATGCAGCAGCAGTAGCATGGTACAACAGCCGTGCAGCAGCAGTAGCATGGTACAACAGCCGTGCAGCAGCAGTAGCATGGTACAACAGCCGTGCAGCAGCAGTAGCATGGTACAACAGTCGTGCAGCAGCAGTAGCATGGTACAACAGCCGTGCAGCAGCAGTAGCTTGGTACAACAGCCGTGCAGCAGCAGTAGCATGGTACAACAGCCGTGCAGCAGCAGCCTGGTACAATAGCCGTGCAGCAGCAGCTTGGTACAACAGCCGTGCAGCAGCAGTAGCTTAGTACAACAGTTGTGCAGCAGCAGTAGCTTGGTACAATAGCCGTGCAGCAGCAGCTTGGTACAACACTGCACAGTGCATGCACAGCCTAGGAGCATAGCTACAACAGCCGTGCAGCAGCAGTAGCATGGTACAACAGCCGTGCAGCAGCAGTAGCATGGTACAACAGCCGTGCAGCAGCAGTAGCATGGTACAACAGCCGTGCAGCAGCAGTAGCTTGGTACAACAGCCGTGCAGCAGCAGTAGCATGGTACAACAGCCGTGCAGCAGCAGTAGCTTGGTACAACAGTTGTGCAGCAGCAGTAGCTTGGTACAACAGCCGTGCAGCAAGCAGGTAACAGTCAGTCAGCATGTGGTACAACAGCCGTGCAGCAGCAGTAGCTGGTACAACAGCTGTGCACAGCTAGGCAACGTTCAGCACATACTGGTACAACAGCGTGCAGCAGCAGTAGGATGGTACAACAGCCGTCCAGCAGCAGTAGCTTGATACAACAGCCGTGCAGCAGCAGCAGCTTGATACAACAGCCGTGCAGCAGCAGTAGCTTGGTACAACAGTTGTGCAGTAGCAGCTTGGTACAACAGCCGTGCAGCAGCAGCTTGGTACAATAGCCGTGCAGCAGCAGTAGCATGGTACAACAGCCGTGCAGCAGCAGTAGCTTGGTACAACAGTTGTGCAGCAGCAGCAGCTTGGTACAACAGCCGTGCAGCAGCAGTAGCATGGTACAACAGCCGTGCAGCAGCAGTAGCTTGGTACAACAGTCGTGCAGCAGCAGTAGCATGGTACAACAGCCGTGCAGCAGCAGTAGCTTGGTACAACAGCCGTGCAGCAGCAGTAGCTTGGTACAAACAGTTGGTCAGCGCAGGCAGTAGCATGGTACAACAGCCGTGCAGCAGCAGTAGCTTGGTACAACAGCCGTGCAGCAGCAGTAGCATGGTACAACAGCCGTGCAGCAGCAGCTTGGTACAATAGCCGTGCAGCAGCAGTAGCTTGGTACAACAGCCGTGCAGCAGCAGTAGCTTGGTACAACAGTTGTGCAGCAGCAGTAGCTTGGTACAATAGTTGTGCAGCAGCAGCTTGGTACAACAGCCGTGCAGCAGCAGTAGCATGGTACAACAGCCGTGCAGCAGCAGTAGCATGGTACAACAGCTGTGCAGCAGCAGTAGCATGGCACACAAAAGCGTCCAGTGCAGCAGCAGTAGCATGGTACAACAGCCGTGCAGCAGCAGTAACATGGTACAACAGCCGTGCAGCAGCAGTAGCATGGTACAACAGCTGTGCAGCAGCAGTAGCATGGTACAGCTGTGCAGCAGCAGTAGCTTGGTACAACAGTTGTGCAGCAGCAGTAGCATGGTACAACAGCCGTGCAGCAGCAGTAGCATGGTACAACAGCCGTGCAGCAGCAGTAGCATGGTACAACAGCTGTGCAACAGCAGTAGTTTGGTACAACAGTTGTGCAGCAGCAATAGCTTGGTACAACAACTGTGCAGCAGCAGTAGCATGGTACAACAGCTGTGCAGCAGCAGTAGCATGGTACAACAGCTGTGCAGCAGCAGTAGCATGGTACAACAGCTGTGCAGCAGCAGTAGCATGGTACAACAGCTGTGCAGAAGCAGTAGCTTGGTGCAGCGGCAGTAGCTTGGTACAGCAGCCGCGCAGCAGCAGCTTGGTACAGCAGCCGTTCAGCAGCACCTTGGTGCAGCAGCTGTGCAGTAGCACCTTGGCACAGCAGCCGTGTAGCAGCAGCAGCAGCACCTTGATACAGCAACCATACAGCAGCTTGTATAAAGTAGCTGTGTAGTAGTCTGCAGGACGTAGTTGCTGCCGTCTGCTGCTGTTTCTTACTGTCTTCTGTTTGCTGATGTTATTTGTAGCGAGGAGCTAAGACCAGTAAAAAAGAAGGTGTGCTAAGAGCACAGTTAGAAAGTACTAAGAACATAATTAGAGAGTACTAAGAGCACAATTAAAGAGTACTAATGGCACGATTAGAGAGTACTAATAATACAATTAGAGTAAAACATTTAGTAAGAATAGCACAGTTAGAGTGAAAGTACAATTAGTACTGTAGCCACATCCAAGGTTCACTGTTCTTTAATCCTCTACCAACAGAGGTCGTTGGAAGAGCTCCTAAAGTATGTGCCGTACAGCCATTTGTTGGTGGCTTTCCAGTATTTAGCCAGTTTTAGTAGACTGCTTCAGACATAGGTGAACTGAATTCCACCTGGAACAATTGAGAATCACTCTAGAATTTATTTTAAATTGTGGTTTGCGAGTCAGAAAGCAGCAGTATTTATTCTCTTACAGGTGAAGCGTTCGCTGGCTTCCGGAGGGAGGCTGTGGCATGCAAAGAGTATGTTACAATTTATTCGGCGTATGTCACACTCCCATTTAGGCTACCTCCCAACCAGCGAACCGGGTGCTAAGGGTTTAACGATCAATAGGATACCAGTCGTTAAATCAGTACCTTAGTTCATTGGTCAGTCACAGGCAAGCCCACCAAAGCTGAAGCAACGTGGTTCACTTATGGTAAGTATTGGCAGACTTGCCAAGCTGCTGGTCGAGTACGGTGCACACTCTCTGGTTTCTGCTTTGCCATCTGTCACCGTGGTGTACACTTATTATTCTATCTGTACATATTGTACATATCTGTATATATATCGTCTGGTGAAGGCAAATATGTATTATAGTTTGCTGTTGAGTTTTGTTTGCTCCATATTCCCATTACGGCCAGGTCTCACAGGCCATTTACCTGTGTTCGTAACAGAAGCCTAACATTCAATTTAAAAACAAAGGATAGCCACGTTCTGTAGTGATGTATGCTGAGATGCTGCGGGTATCCGTAAATACAAAGGCTGGAAAAGACGATAATAATGGACATTACTCTTGGCCTGTTACCCCATCCCCAACAGTGTCCCCGCCGCCGCCCACCACCATCACCACCACCACCATCCCCACCCGTCTCTCTCTCTAATCTCCTGGTGGTGAGGAGCCGAGGCGCTCCTAAACTTGCCTTAACATGGGTGCGGAAGTTTCCTTGCAGCACCCGGAAATATGCTTTAAGAGGTGTTTCGCGGAGACCTTCACCAGCCCCGGCGTCCACTCCTGCTTATATTGCTCATATTCTTCGTTTTTTGTTGTTGCTTTTCATGTTTGTATTTTGTTCTCGGCGTTGCTCCTGTTGTTGCTGCTGCAGCTGTTGTTAATCCAGTTACTGTTAATACTCCTCCTTTTACTATTGTTGATTTTATTACTGCTTGACAGTTAAGACACATGTGCAACATCTGGATATCTTTATTGTAGACGTTTCGCCATCCAGCGGCTTTATCAATACAGATTCTAGGACATAATTAGAAGACCGTAGAACTATATACAAAAGATGAGGTAATAAGTCCCTCAGCCTTGGAGTTAGTGTATACAGCATCATGGTGGGGGAGAATCTGCTTGTATTACCCTGTCCATGTGAACACTGCTGTTGCTACTACAACCACTGTTCTTACTGTATCTGCAGATAGTCAGCTTCTGCTACTGCTAGTACTACTGTTCCTATTTTTGTTTCTGATGTTTCAGCTGTTGCTGCTTGTAATCATGTTGGTAATGCTACTTCAGAATTTGCTAATTCTGTTGTGATTACTACTAATTTTGTGGCTAGGATGGTTAATGGGGTTTAAAGCCCATCGACTACACTAGGGTCATTAAGGCTGCACTTAGCTTTTTCACCACTAGAAATGGGAATTTAAGTAAATTTTCAGTATGTATCTTGACAAAAATGGTAATAAAATGATTACAATAGGTTCAAACCCCCCCCCCCCACTTCCCCATCCTCTGCTATTTCTTAGCATATATATTGAGAGAGAAACCTCTTGGGGTGGGTGTGTGTAGGGTGTGTGTGTGTGTGTGTGTACGGTTGCGTGTGTGTGTGTAGGGTGGCTGTGTGTAGGGGTGGGTGTGTGTGTGTGTGTGTGTGTGTGTGTGTGTGTGTGTGTGTGTGTGTGTGTGTGGGGTGTGTGTGTGGGGTGTTGGTGGGGTGTGTGTGTTAGGGTGGGTGTGTGTGTGTGTAGGGTGTGTGTGTGTGTAGGGTTGGTATGGTGTGTAGGGGTGTGTGTATAGGGTGGGTGTGTGTAGGGGTGTGTTTGTAGGGGTGTGTGTGTAGGGTGTGTCTGTAGGGGTTTGTGTGAAGGGGTGTGTGTATGTGTAGGGTGTGTGTGCGTGTGTAGGTATGTGGGTGTGCGTGTGTAGGTATGTGTGTGTGTGTGTGTGTGTAGGTGTGTGGGTAGGGGTGTGTGTGTAGGGGTTGTAAGGGTGTGTGTGTGATGTGTAGGGGTGTGGGTGTGTGTATAGGGGTGTGTGTGTGTAGGGGTGGGTGTGTAGGGTTGGGTGTGTGTAGGGTGTGTGTGTGTGTGTAGGGGTGTGTTTGTAGAGGTGTGTGTGTGTGTGTAGGAGTGTGTGTGGATGGGTGGATGTGTAGGTGTGTGTGTAAGTGTGTGTGTGTAGGGTGGGTGTTGTAGGGGTGTGTAGGGGGTGTGTGTATGGGGGTGGGTGTGTAGGGTGGGTGTGTGTAGGGGTGTGTGTGTGTGTGTGTGTGTGTGTGTGTGTTGTGTGTGTGTGTGTGTAGGGTGGGTGCGTGTAAGGGTGTGTGGGTGTGTGTAGTTGTAGGGTTTGTATGTGTGTGTGTGTGTAGGGTGGTCGTGTGTGTAGTGGGGTGTGTGTTGTGTGTGTAGGGGTATGTGTGTATGTGTGG
This sequence comes from Cherax quadricarinatus, assembly GCF_026875155.1. Taxonomy (NCBI): domain Eukaryota; kingdom Metazoa; phylum Arthropoda; class Malacostraca; order Decapoda; family Parastacidae; genus Cherax; species Cherax quadricarinatus. The sequence continues at coordinate 32,501,439 of NC_069443.1, read as the reverse complement.
GTATGTGTGTGTGTGTGTGTGTGTGTGTGTATGTATAGGGGTGTGTGTGTGTGTGTAGGGTGTGTGTATAGGGGTGTGTGTGATTATCAAATGGTATACAATACCGACAGGTTGGTTGATAAGACACATAGGCAACATTTAGGCAACTTTATTTCTAAACGTTTCGCCTACACGGTAGGCTTCTTCAGTCGAGTACAGAAAGTAGGCAGGAGCAGTAGAGATGTGAAGACGATGTAATTAGTCCATCACCCTTGAAGTCGTAGATTTGAGGTTGTCAGTCCCTCAGCCTGGAGAAGTTCTGTTCCAAAGCCTGGAACTAACTGAAGATCAAGAGACAGTGTTGAGACTTAAATACTGTCGGAAGGAGAGGTGCAGAGTAGTAGTAGTGAGAAAGAGGGACATGACCTCTCGGTGGCTACTTTCTCACTACTACTACTCTGCACCTCTCCTTCCGACAGTATTTAAGTCTCAACACTGTCTCTTGATCTTCAGTTAGTTCCAGACTTTGGAACAGAACTTCCCCAGGCTGAGGGACTGACAACCTCAAATCTACGACTTCAAGGGTGATGGACTAATTACATCGTCTTCACATCTCTACTGCTCCTGCCTACTTTCTGTACTCGACTGAAGAAGCCTACTGTGTAGGCGAAACGTTTCGAAATAAAGTTGCCTAAATGTTGCCTATGTGTCTTATCTACCAGGGGTGTGTGTGTGTGTAGGGGTGTGTGTGTGTAGGGGTGTGTGTGTGTAGGGGTGTGTGTGTGTAGGGGTGCGTGTGTGTAGGGGTGCGTGTGTGTAGGGGTGTGTGTGTAGGGGTGCGTGTGTGTAGGGGTGCGTGTGTGTAGGGGTGCGTGTGTGTAGGGGTGCGTGTGTGTAGGGGTGCGTGTGTGTAGGGGTGCGTGTGTGTAGGGGTGCGTGTGTGTAGGGGTGCATGTGTGTAGGGGTGTGTGTGTGTGGGGGTGCGTGTGTGTAGGGGTGTGTGTAGGGGTGTGTGTGTGTGTAAGGGAGTGTGTGTGTAAGGGAGTGTGTGTAGGGGTGTGTGTGGGTTTGGCTTCGAGGCATCTTAATTAACATGAGAGATGTCTGACTGTGTATGTCGTGTTTGTTGTAATGTTTATCACACAAATTGGCTATTCAACTTACCTTGCTCTCTCACCGTGGATTAAGCTTTTCACTGTGGATTAAGCTTGTCACTGTGGATTAAGCTTTTCACTGTGGATTAATTTTTCATTGTGGAATACACTTTTCACTGTGAATTAAGCATTTAGCTGTGAGTTAAGCTTGTTGCTGTGAATTCAATTTTTCATTATGAATTTAGGTTTTCCTCTTATCACAACGAGTTTTGTAACGAGTACACTTATTACACTATGCTCTGGGGAAAGCGCTAAACCCGTACGGTTATACAGCCCCTAGTTAATGTTGGTTGATTCACTGGAGGATAGCATCCAGTTCCTTGAATCTATGTAAAGGCGTTTCAGCATCATCGAGGCACCCCTTTGCCTGCTGACTGTCACTTCTTACCTGCTGATTAACCCGTCTCTACATGTTGATTAACACTACTTTACCTGTTGAATTAGACACATGTGCAACTCTTGGGTATCTTTATTGAGGAAACGTTTCGCCACACAGTGGCTTCATCAGTCCATACAAAGGAGAAACTTGAAGAACAGGAGGAGAATGAGGTAATCAGTCCCTCAGCCTTGAGTCGATGTGGTCAGTCCATCAACCTTGGAGAAAAAGTATTTGAGGTGGTCAGTCCCTCAGTCTGGAGAAGAATTCAGCTTTATTTTCCCACATTTCGCCTATATTTGGGGGAAACATCGTGCAATGTTTCTCCTGCTTAAAGTAACTTTGAATTAATACTTGTCAGGGCGTCAAGGAAGGTTCCTTGATGCTAGTGAAGGGCTCTTGACCCAGCCCTTCAAGGAAGATGCCTTGATGCTAAGGTCATATATATTTATTATGTTTCTGGTAGCTGCTAAGGTCATCATACACATGTATCATGCTTCTGATAGCTGCTAAGGTCATCATACACATGTATCATGCTTCTGGTAGCTGCTAAGGTCATCATACACATGTATCATGCTTCTGGTAGCTGCTAAGGTCATCATACACATGTATCATGCTTCTGATAGTTGCTAAGGTCATCATACACATGTATCATGCTTCTGGTAGCTGCTAAGGTCATCATACACATGTATCATGCTTCTGGTAGCTGCTAAGGTCATCATACACATGTATCATGCTTCTGATAGCTGCTAAGGTCATCATACACATGTATCATGCTTCCGGTAGCTGCTAAGGTCATCATACACATGTATCATGCTTCTGGTAGCTGCTAAGGTCATCATACATATGTATCATGCTTCTGGTAGCTGCTAAGGTCATCATACACATGTATCATGCTTCTGGTAGCTGCTAAGGTCATCATACACATGTATCATGCTTCTGATAGCTGCTAAGGTCATCATACACATGTATCATGCTTCTGGTAGCTGCTAAGGTCAGCATACACATGTATCATGCTTCCGGTAGCTGCTAAGATCATCATACACATGTATCATGCTTCTGGTAGCTGCTAAGATCAGCATACACATGTATCATGCTTCTGGTAGCTGCTAAGGTCATCATACACATGTATCATGCTTCTGGTAGCTGCTAAGATCAGCATACACATGTATCATGCTTCTGGTAGCTGCTAAGGTCATCATACACCTGTATCATGCTTCTGGTAGCTGCTAAAGTCAGCATACATATGTATCATGCTTCTGGTAGCTAATGGGAGAGAGAGAGGATATATCATCTTCAGCTAAGGGTAGGGTGTCGTTCACAGAGCGCAAGATTATGAGGAAATCTCTCTGGAGTTTCTTCCCACCTCACAAGACGACACCGGCGTCGTCTTGCAAGAACGTGAGTGCGTGACCCGCTCTTTAATAAATCTCTCCTCGGTGTAGGGGCGGGAGGGAGACGGTAGGATTAATGGCGTGCGTTTGTCCAATTTGGTTTATGCGGGTAGTTTCTCGGGAATTTAAGCGTGAGTATTGGAGGTGGGTGAAGTGAGGAAGGGAAGGTGTGAGCGGATGCTCGCCTTTCTATTATTGTTAAATTCAAATGGATGTGGAAGAGATCATACTCACTCATGTATTTATCCAACCTAAATTTGAAACTACCCAAGGTTTTAGCTTCAGTAACCTTCAATGTCCTGTCTATTACTGGTAATGTCTTTGATGATGGTGGATGTGGAGGTACATACTTGTTAAAAGGACACAAATGCAACTAATGTGACATTTTATTGTGGCAACGTTTCGCTCTCCAGGAGCTTTGTCAAGCTGTTACAAACAGTACATGGACACAGAGAGTATATATAGGCTTAGAGTGAGGTATAATACTAGTGGCAGTAGTAGTAGTAGCAATATTAGTTGTAGTAGTAGTAGTAATACAAGATGGTAGAACAATCAACTTGGGAGTTGGGCAAATATTCTGTTGGGTTGAGCAAATATTTTATTGGGTAGGGCAAATATTATGTTAGTGGGATGGATTGTGAAGGACCTGCCTGGTATGGGCCAACAGGCCTGTTGCAGTGTTCCTCCTTTCTTATGTTCTTATAAATGGTTTAGAGAACCGATAAGTTGAAGAATGAGACACTTGTGCAACATTTTGGAATCTTTATTGAAGATACGTTTCGCCACACAGTGGCTTCATCACTCTAATACAAAGGAAGAATGGTGGAAATAGAGGAGGATGAAATTAAGACACTGTGCAACATCTGGGTATCTTCATTGTAGACGTTTCGCCATCCAGTGGCTTTATCAATACAAATTCCAGGACATAACTTGAAGACAGTAGAACTGTGTACAGAAGACGAGGTAATCAGTCCCTCAACCTTGGAGTTGGTGCGAAGAACACCGTAGTCGTGGAGATTCTGAAGCAGAAGAAAGGAGCCTGGCGTTTTTGTACTAACGTCAGGTGGAAAGGGGACGTGTAGCAGACGAGGGCATAGTCACTGGTAGGCGGGATTCCCCAATGGAAGTAGGTCCTACCCAAAGAGATGGGTTAGTTGTAGTAGTAGTTGTCGTAGTCGTGAAGGTTATGTACATGTCCTCAGAATAAGATTCCATGATGTTGCAATGTCTGATAAGGTGTACAAGAATGGTATACAATACCGACAAGATGAAATTAAGACACATGAGAAACATCTGGATATCTTTATTGTAGACGTTTCGCGTTGACTCCCGGAACGCCCTCCAGGTAGACGTTTCCCCGAGCTCTCTCTACATTCAGATAAATACTGATATTTTTACACTGCTTTATTTTTTAAATAAGAGGAAGGGAGCGTCCGAGGATAGAGAAAAAGGGAGGAGGGAGGGAAAGACTAGATGAAAATGTGGAAAAACACATGTTTAACTAGAGGTGATGTAATATGTCAGGGACGACTGAGGGAGGTAGTCCTGTGATCATACTCCACGCCACATTATTCACACTGACTCTCATCAGGATAAAACGTTTGTTTGTAGGGAGATGTGGGTGGGTAAGGGGTTGGGCGTACTCACTTGTTTGTGTTTGCAGAGGTCGATTCACGGCTCCTGGCCCCGCCTCTGTAACTTCTACACGTATGAGAACTCATCCTGTGAGATGAAATGACATGGAAAGCAAAATAATTTTGTTTTCCCATTATTTAAAAAAACTTCATGTAAAATATTTTAGCAGTACACTGCTTATGTATTTTTTATATAATAAACTGATCGGCCTGTTTCACTGATTTCTGCCCTTCAGGGAACAATCATTTCTACTCTTGAAGCTGTGCAGTATTTATCTCAACCTCTTCGTCTAGGTCATCCTACTTTGTCACCATCCTAAAATTGAAAAAAAAAATGTTCCCGACATCATTACACAAATGTGCGTTTTCTTCTCGGGTAAAAATAATCATTATCGCATTGTTTTGTACTGAAATGTTGCTCATTTTTTAGAATGTTTTAATATATATTAAGAATGCATGAAAGGTGTTCGTGTATAGTAATAAATAACTTAAACAGAGGTGGTTAGAGATCACCTTCTGTCTTGTCGAATATTTACCGCTTCTTGAGCGTCTGTCAAAACATGTGTTATAGACACCAGAAGGTTTTTGGTGCCAGGAAACGACAAACAATGGCAGTAAGTGATGGCTCTGAGGTGGTGATACATTCCTGTGTTGAACTTAAAACACAGTGGCTGGACAACAGAGCAACAGATATTAATGCCACCAAAAAAACCCAGCATAATAACAAATAATTTAATATTTATATTAGTCAACATACAAGGACCCAAACCAAGAAACAATAAAATACTGTTTATTATTGGACTTCTCACCGAGTCCATTGCAATGTTTGAAACCTGTGCAGACACTCAGTAAAGACTACCGTAACAGCGAAATATGGATACCGGGGTTCAGTCTGCTTAGATGCGACAGGTAAATGAGGCACCAAGGAAGGGGAAGGCAAGTTGGCCTGCATGTTAGTTTTTCATTGGCACTGAGTTACTTAACAGCACTAACAGTGTAGTAGAGCTTGAAAATCAAAATCTAGCTATTGTATGTGAATATAAAATATCAGATCCAACTTCCTAGTAGTTTAAAGACCAGTTATTGATAATAAGATTCCTGATGTAAAATCTCTGAAACTCGGCCCCAAATATCCTGTTGGCTGATTTCGTAACATAAAATAAAGGAGTGTAGCAAATACTGTAACAGCATAGAGAATGTCAGGAGACAGTTTAGATGAACAGTCTTACACAAGTCTCTGTCATAGATTCGTCTTAAGGCAGCAGTCAGTGGAAACGACAAGACTAGAAAATACCCTTCGCCTTATTTTCGCACATAAAGGTGATCTGGTACTATATATAACAGTATCACAGATAGCAAACTTAATTTACAACCTAGTGTAAGTTCAGACCTGCATGCATACGGGTCCTGAGCAGCAAACACAAGTAATCACGAGGGTGTTTTCACCAAAATTCATCTTATCGACAGGAGCATCAGTTGAGATTAATTAAATCATGTTTTTAATGAAGCATGCTGGGCAGATATATTGAAAAACATATAAACATGGATTCGAACCACTGTCAAGAAAGGATAAATTTTGTGGCACTAGAAGCATGAACAAGGAGAGGCAATTCAGAAGTGTACTCAAGGTACATAACACAGAAAAGAAAAGATACAAACAAAAGAGACGTTCCCTTTATAGGCGAAGACGAAGAATCTCAGAACTTCTTAGGTTTTTTATGCTGTCTGAAATATGGAAGGAAACACTTTCTGTAGAAATAGATACTGAACATAAATTGAACGAATCTTAGAGTTCAGGAGAAGCAGAAGTTAAAGCAGTTAAAGAAACTGGAAGAAATTCAGACTACTACAAAATCCAGGGCAAAAATCATATCTACTATCAGGCCCTTGCTTAAATAACATGAAACTTACACTGAAGATAGCAAAGAAATGAGTGAAATATTGAAGTCTCAGTATGACTGCATTCTGTCAGCCTTTAACTAGACCAAAACTTGACAATTCTAATGAATTCTTTACATATCCATTATTTCCGACATAACTCTAATCTCATTAGACTTTGATCAAGACATTGACAGCATGCCCATTCACTGTACCCTATCTTGGGCCTTAAATATTCTATTGTAAGGGAGCCTAGTTACGGGGGTCATCCCACAGTCATTAAAAACAACAGATATCGCCCCACTACACAAAGGTGGCATCAAAGAACTATAGACAGATAGCAGTGACGTTCTCTATTATCAAAATCTCTGAAAGAGCTTTAAGAAGAAGAAAAAAATGAATTCGCAAAATCTGCACAACCCAACGCATCATGGGTTTAGAGCGAGTCCCTCCTGCCCCTCGTAGCTAGTGGACCACTATAACGTGGTCTTCGATGCAATGGAAGACGCAGAATACGGATGTGGTATACACAGACATTGCCAAGCATTGATAAGTGCGATCATGATGTAATAACGCACAAAGTGCGTGTAAAAGGAATAACTGGAAAGTGGGCAGCTGGATATTTAATTTTCTAACGAATAGAACACAAAATGTAATAGTGAACAAAATGAAATCAGAGACTGCCATAATGAAAATTTTTATTCTACAAGACACAGTACTTGTCTCTGTTCTCTTTCTCATTCTCGCATCGGTTGTTGGTGTTAATGTAATGTTATAATTAGTTAATTGACTAATAACATTACATTAATTTAGCATATGTATTGAAATCGAGAGTTATATTACAAAACCAAGATAGGAGGACAGGTCGCAAGTACGTGGGCATGGCCGCAGAAGCGAACTGGGTCTTAAAACCGGCTACAACATCCGTTACATATCAGGTCGGCTGAGGACCAGAGGTGTGTTTTCATTGCTCAACTAAGGCGCCTTCTATTTTCGTTTCAATCTTTGTGCATCGACTATGACTTCAGTTTTTCGTATTTTTTTTTTTACCCAGCCCAGAGGCCCACCGGGCATTGCCCAAATTCCCGTATGGCCAGTCCGCCACTGGACACGGGTGATTCGAGTTTGACTACCGAGTCCGGCACTGGTGAGACAGTGGTCGCCTCTGCTGTGACCCACCATAGTGCCATCCACTGCCCCACCTTCACCAGTTTTTGGAATGTTTGACGATATCCTCATGGCTCTGCTGCAGTTTCCCAGTTCGAGCTGACAGATTTCAACACTATGTAACTCATCCTGTGTGGAAACATGACTAGTTCCCACAATGTAACTATCATATAGAACAAGATAACAGCACGCTGCTGAAGTACCAAATTTTACTAAATCAGGAGTGTGTTGATGCCGTGTCGTAGTGGCAGTATCACTGACCAGGTCATTATGTCACAGACCCGTGTCCGTCTTTTTTGTTCATGGGAAGTAAACCAACGACAGAGTATTTGATTATTTAAAATGTTTTCACACCATCTGTGATATACGTGCAGATTTGAACGTCGTACATATTCGCCTAGATAACTCGCTACCAGACGTACCTCGTATGTCCTTTTTTTTTTTTCAATTTCTTTATTTGTGGTTAAATATGTTTGCCTAGGTTGATGCAGTATGCCAAACTTAATGGACCTAAAATAGTTATTCATACAACGAACATCCAGAAATTGACGATGGGTATTGTGTAAGAAGATGAGCGATGTAAAATGAGGATACACTGGTGCCAAGCTATTGAGTTTGTATATTATTAATAGCTACCCAGACAGTGGTAATCACTACTGATGTAATTTCCAAGTGTCAGTAGATGCTGAACACGGGGGTAATTAGGCTTGTCCTTATTAATAGTATTATAGATCAATGGTTCAGAGAACCGACACGTTGATAAATTAGACACGTGCAACTCTTGGGTATCTTTATTGAGGAAACGTTTCGCCACACAGTGGCTTCATCAGTCCATACAAAGGAGAATCTTGAAGAACAGGAGGAGAATGAGGTAATCAGTCCCTCAGCCTTGAGTTGATGTGATCAGTCCATCAATCTTGAATAGAATACGGCATAAGTGCGGAGAAGGAGCTTATAAACCGTAGGCAGGAGAGGTGCAGCAGTCGTAGATGGTGTCGCACTTATGCCGTATTCTATTCAAGATTGATGGACTGACCACATCAACTCAAGGCTGAGGGACTGATTACCTCAATTCTCCTCCTGTTCTTCAAGATTCTCCTTAGTATGGACTGATGAAGCCACTGTGTGGCGAAGCGTTTCCTCAATAAAGATACCCAAGTGTTGCACATGTGTCTAATTTATCATTAATAGTATTGTTGATAATAAACAAACTCAATAGCTTGGCACCAGTGCATCCCCATATTACATCGTTCATTTTCTTACAAATTACCAAGCATCAGTTTTTGAATATTCACTGTGTGAATAACTATTTTAGGTCAGTTAAGTTTGGAATACTGCATCAACCTAGTATTGTTTTGAGGTGAGTCAACAAAGGTTAAGTAAGAGCAAAGGAGGAGTGCCAATGGTGTGGTTGTCCAGTGATGCTGCATACACAACACTCTCTTAAGACCAGAGTCAGCCTCCCTCTCCACCACAACCAGCAAATATCTAGTGCTGCTGCTCCGTAGTGTGTGTACTCCCGTGTTGCGTACACTTTGTCTGTAGTGTACATACTACACTGTTGTGTAGACTGTGCTGCTCTGTAGTGTGCATACTACTGTGTTGTGTAGACTGTGCTGCTCTGTAGTGTGCATACTACTGTGTTGTGTAGACTGTGCTGCTCAGTAGTGTGCATACTACTGTGTTGTGTAGACTGTGCTGCTCAGTAGTGTGCATACTACTGTGTTGTGTAGACTGTGCTGCTCAGTAGTGTGCATACTACTGTGTTGTGTAGACTGTGCTGCTCAGTAGTGTGCATACTACTGTGTTGTGTAGACTGTGCTGCTCAGTGGTGTGCATACTACTGTGTTGTGTAGACTGTGCTGCTCAGTAGTGTGCATACTACTACTACTATTTTTTTTAAGGTTGTGTTTGGGTGCCGTATTAACAGTTTTCTTGCCTTTCAAGAAAATTTAGTCCATCCAGTCCTGCATTTCCTGTTTTATCTCTTAACTCTTTAGTTAAATTCTATATATTTTTAATAGGCATTTCCATGCTAGTTTACTCTGAAGATTTTCTTCCTCAAGAAGGTATTTCACTGTTCAAATCGCTTGTGCTATCTTGCTTTACTGTTCACTATTGACGGCTTCGTTCAAAGCAGGAGAGATACTAGAGCTGGAACAGATTCAGAGATTATGTACTGCCCGCATAGTCAATAAAGCATTTAAATTGCCGTGTGAATGCCTCAAAGTGCTAGATATGTATTCATTGGAGCGGAAGGAGATACATAATTCGTGGAAGGTGCTTGAAGGCATAGTCCTGAATCTACACACTGCTGTAACAACATACTGGAATGAGAAACTTGGGATAATGTGTAGACTAAACCTTGTTAAGGCAGGGGCGCCGTGGGCACAATAAGAGAACAGTGTACCAACATACGTGGTCCCAGACTTTATCATCTTGCCAGAGGATATCATACACTGCTGAAACAAGTATAGGAGTATTAAAGAAAAAACTACGATTTCCTCAACCAGGCTATGGTGGATATGTCAGGCCAGCAACAGCCTGCTAGTAAAACACTCGAAACCCGTCAGAGGTATATCAAAAGCAAAGGTAGTCTTCCCTTAATAGTGGCGGCGCCAGCGGTGCAAAGGGAGGCTAAGCCCCCTCCCCCCAAAAAAAATCCGTTAGCCCCCCCCTTCCGGAAGCCCTTTAAATATTAAAAGTAGTCAGGCTGCTTCAAGCCAAGTCTTCTAGCTCCATCTTACAGCCAGACTGCCACTGCTAACACCCTCAGACTGCCACTGCTAACACCCTCCTGTATGACACTTTTGGAGCCGCCTGCGTCTCCAAGCAGTCTTATTCCAGAACTTTAGATTATGTACCAATTACAAATTCAAGTCTTAAAATAAGCGCATCTTGTTCGCTCGCTTGGTCCTGCAAATGGAAAAAAAAATACTTTTATTATTTTTAATTAAGTTAGATTAAGTCTTGCATAAATGTAAGAATATTTACAGATAAAGAAATTAAACAGTCGGCTGCTACACTTCTGACTGCACCTTGTCTGGGCAAGACCAAGAAGTATTAAATTTGTAACGTTTATCACACTTGGTGTGAGGATGGATGCATTATTTATTTACAGGTTCCCTGTCTCTATTACTGCCTTGTTCACTTGCTTCTTCCTGTTGCATCACAATATTCTTGGTTATATTGCAGTATCCATGGTTGTATCACGGTATCCCTGGTTGTATCACGGTATCCATGGTTGTATCACGGTATCCATGGTTGTATCACGGTATCCATGGTTGTATCACGGTATCCCTGTTTGTATCACGGTATCCTTGGTTGTATCACGGTATCCATGGTTATCACGGTATCCATGGTTGTATCACGGTATCCCTGGTTGTATCACGGTATCCATGGTTGTATCACGATATCCATGGTTGTATCACGGTATCCATGGTTGTATCACGGTATCCATGGTTGTTTCACGGTATCCATGGTTGTATCACGGTATCCATGGTTGTATCACGATACCCCTGGTTGTATCACGGTATCCCTGGTTGTATCACGGTATCCATGGTTGTATCACGGTATCCATGGTTGTATCACGGTATCCATGGTTGTATCACGGTATCCATGGTTGTATCACGGTATTCCTGGTTGTATCACGGTATCCATGGTTGTATCACGGTATCCCTGGTTGTATCACGGTATCCCTGGTTGTATCACGGTATCCATGGTTGTATCACGGTATCCCTGTTTGTATCATGGTATCCTTGGTTGTATCACGGTATCCATGGTTATCACGGTATCCATGGTTGTATCACGGTATCCCTGGTTGTATCACGGTATCCATGGTTGTATCACGATATCCATGGTTGTATCACGGTATCCATGATTGTATCACGGTATCCCTGGTTGTATCACGGTATCCATGGTTGTATCACGGTATCCATGATTGTATCACGGTATCCATGGTTGTATCACGGTATCCATGGTTGTATCTTGGTATCCATGGTTGTATCACGGTATCCATGGTTGTATCACGGTATCCATGGTTGTATCACGGTATCCATAGTTGTATCATGGTATCCATGGTTGTTTCACGGTATCCATGGTTGTATCACGGTATCCATGGTTGTATCATGGTATCCATGGTTGTATCATGGTATCCATAGTTGTATCATGGTATCCATAGTTGTATCACGGTATCCATGGTTGTATCACGGTATCCATGGTTGTATCACGGTATCCCTGGTTGTATCACGGTATCCCTGGTTGTATCACGGTATCCATGGTTGTATCATGGTATCCATGGTTGTATCACGGTATCTATGGTTGTATCACGGTATCTATGGTTGTATCACGGTATCCATGGTTGTATCACGGTATCCATGGTTGTATCATGGTATCTATGGTTGTATCACGGCATCCATGGTTGTATCACGGTATCCATGGTTATATCACGGTATCCATGGTTGTATAACGGTATCCATGGTTGTATCACGGTATCCCGGTTGTATCACGGTATCTATGGTTGTATCACGGTATCCATGGTTGTATCACGGTATCCATGGTTGTATCATGGTATCTATGGTTGTATCATGGTATCTATGGTTATATCACGGTATCCATGGTTGTATAACGGTATCACTGGTTATGTCACGATATTCCTGGTTATATCACGGCGTCCCTAGTTATATCATAAATCTTTATTAAGACGTTTTGTCCATGACCTGTTTCAGTCGCGGACGAAACATCGTAATTAAGTTTTCTCAGTAAACATTGTCTTCTTTATTTAGCGAGTCATAATATGACTAAGACCTGCGTTAGGAAACACTAGTCCTGTTTCCTAACAAACTTTACCTAACCTAACGTTTCTCACTACTAAAACATTTCGCCTGCACGACAGACTTCTCCAGTCGTATACAGGTAAGTACAGCGTGGTGGTGGTAGTATAGTAGTGGTAATAGTAGTAGTAGTATGGGAGTGGTTGCAGTAGTAGGGTAGTAGTAGTAGTATGGTAGTAGTAGTATGGTAGTAGTAGTAGTAGTATGGGAATGGTAGTAGTAGTTGCCTGTTCAGGTGAAACTATTCGGTAATAAAGGCGCTCAAGTGTTTGTATGCTGTGTAAATATGTTCCTAATTCATGTCATTAGAGAAATGAACATATGAAGTGATGTCTTGATATATTTTTTTGTATTGGTTGGTTGTTCTTTTCATTCCGCATTTCCCTATCCAGCCTCACTTTCAACTCTTAGTACTGTTTCGTTGTTGGCTTCTAATTGCACTCGGTGGTCCATTTCTCTTTGTCATCTTCGTATATTGTGAAGTTGTTAGTTTATCTCTCCATTCTCTGTCGTTGTTCTTATTTCTGTCTCTTAAGTATTAGTGAGTTTGTGGACTTGAGTTGTCAATACTTCCTATACAAAGAGTCTGTGGCATTCTTAGTCTTGGAATGTATGAATTTGTGTACGAACAGTCTGTTATGGATATATCTACGCTTCTGGTAGATGTGCGGTAACTCACATGATATATGTTGGACAATAACACTACAACTTTTAAGAAAGAGAGCAGGTTGGAAAAGACTATTTGAAGATCAGAATGAGGAATGCTTAAGCAAGGTTTTAAACTTGGGATCAACGTGGAGTATAATAATACTTGAAGTAGAAATGAAGTCTTGAGCGACGGTCGTGGGCTTATCAAATAAATTCATGTGCGTACTTAGGAACCGGTGTATTCGTAGTCATTAAATGTCCGAGGTCTATATTTATACAGTCACATCGCTCATCACGCAACTTTTAGGTGAAGACAAAATGCCTTTCTTAATTGGCCTTGGCCTGAGTGTAAGTTATAGGGTTGGCGTGCAGGATGACATGGGGCTGTAGACGCCTTCTTGAGGTAATTGACTGGTTGCATGCAGACACAGCTAGGTGGCGTGCAGGTGCCCAGTCTGCGGTTGTCATTCTCATCTCACTGTGCTTGTTGTTACTTTGTTAGGAGTTAAAAGGTTGTAACGCGGTTCTTAGTAGACCCTTTTGTTTGTACTAGGGAAACAGCCACACACAGATAAAGGAAGATCAGTATAGTATAGTTCCACATCCACCTGAGATTTTCAGCAACTATGTGTCTGCTTACGAGCTTTTTTCCCTTCGTATTGACTAACTTTTTACGCTTTTATGCTCTTTTTTTTTTTGTTCCGCTTATATTTTTCCTGGCTTTACTTGAACCGCTTGTGAAGGAGCGAGGGAGTGTTGTGAGCCTCAAACAACAAATACTGGAAGGCAGTGAGAGTAAGTAGGTGTTTTTTGGTGTGTACGTACGTACGTACTCATGGAGCTGAATTTGCAGGGGCGAGTCTAATTTCCTGGCGACCTACATTAATGTTTTCTGGCCTCATAAAAACCATCGTACCCACGCCCGAAAACATTTTTAGTTTTATTCTACAACTTCCTCGTCCACTTCTCGAGAAGTGGACGAGGAATGTAGAAAAGATGATAGCATAGAAAAGTTTCCTAACATTTCTGTGGCCCATCGATTTTCCTCTGAGTGGGTAGGTAAAAGTGAATAATTGGGAAGTAGGGAGGAAGGACGGAAAAAGTAGGTAGGGAAAGTGAAGTAGATGAGATGGAGAGAAAATTACGGAGAGAGGGAAGGTAGTGAAGTATTCATGCGTTGATGACAGGGAGCAAGAGGACTTGGAAGGAATGAGGGAGGTAATGAGCGAGGGAGTCTGGGAGGGAGGGTGCCAGGGAGATAGGTATTGTGGGAGGAGCCTGGAGGGTAGTGTGCCTTGGTGGGAGGGATCTGGGGGAGAGAGGGAGGAAGCTCATCAACACTTAAGTGACGGAGAGGGTAAACAACCCCACGACTGCAACAGCTTCCATCCTCACCCCCAATGACTGCCCTCTCCTTCCCACTGACTGCCCTCTCCTCCCCACTGACTGCCCTCTCCTCCCCACTGACTGCCCTTTCATCCTCACAGACTGCCCAGATGTGCTCTCACCACTGAGAAGGCTGTCAGTAGTATGTAGTCTCTTCTCGTTTCATCGTCTTAGCCAATTTGCATGCCAACCTTTATTTTATAGGAGTGAGCCAGAGTATCGGTACCAGCATCGGTTAATTTTGATGGTATCGGTATAGGCATAGACCAATTTTAATAGTATCGGTATCAGATAATTTTGTTAGTATTGCTATCGGCAAAAATTTTGGGGTCGTCCAGCTCTTATTATTTAACCATGAGCTCTCCCATTTGTGAGCATCCCCTGGGGGCTACCTGAAGATTATTCCAGGGTCAACGCTCCCCGTGGCCCGGTCGCAGACCAGCCTCCCTGTGGATGACTTGATCAGTCGGGCTGTTGTTGCTAGCCGCACGTAATCCATCGTAAGCATCACAGCCTCGCTGATCAGACACCGACAGGAATTTAACAAATTCCCTCTGTAAGACAGCCAGCGATCTGTTGGTAAATCCCCTCATCTATGAAGGGAAGGTGTTGAAAAGTCTTGGCCCCTTCACACTTACTGCTGATGGGTTCGGTTATTAAAGATTATTAAGTACATCACAAAAATGTAATTGCCTCGCTTTTTAATCTAGTATTTTCATTATTCTTAAATCGTATAACATACAATCCTTGCATTTGGCAAATTAATTTAATCTTTTTTTTTCAAAATCCACAAGTGTTGTACTTTTCCATATTGTTTTTTCATCATATTGGCTATTATTTCTAAGTGTTTTAATATGCCTAAATTAGTACCGTAATCAATTTTTATATTCAAAATATTTTGATTAGTATATTGGAGAATAGTTTGCTCGCTATCTCTCTCTCTCCCCGGGCTGATGACTATATCCAGAAGAAGCTTATATTGGAACAACATTTCGTTTAGGATAGAGCGTTATCAAGCTCTACCAAGCTCTACCCTGAGCTGAATATGACAATGGACTACAATCCCTACAAGTTGATAAGTAAGACACATGTGCAACAGTTAGGTATCTTTATTGTTGAAACGTTTTGCCTACACAAGCCTCTTCAGTCGAGTACAGAGGGAGGCAGCAGAAGCTGTAGAGATGTAAGATGATGTAATCGTCAGTATTCCTGCAGCAGTGCTCATTCTTTCTCTTGTTCTTATAAAAACTTGGAAAGATGCGAGATATTTCAGTATCAGGACTTTTATGTAGTTGAAGGGTAATCTTTACCTGAATATTTTCAGGATAAATAACCTACCACAAATAACCCGTACATAAGAGACTTGAACTTACGATGACGTTTGTATTGTTCTTGTCACAGTATTATGTTTTTTACAGTCCCAAGAAAAGGCGCCGCGATTTCAATTAATATATCTGTTGGTGCTAAAGATAAACTTTGTGATGAGGTAAAGAAGGCACGAAAATTGCTGGGAGAATTGGTTGCTTCAGCAGACACTGACAATTAAACCTATCACTGGGGAACATAAATCTCGTTTTTCTTCCAGTTGGTGATTTGTAATAAAACATTGATTTTGTCGGCTCGGTGAAGTTGTAGGAAAATTTTCATTCACAGACTCTGTGTTGTTGGTAAATGTTTGCGTTTTTATGTAAGTTTAAGACTATGTTGAGTTTATAGTGAAAATGTGAGTATTAGGTTCTGATTGAACGATGTGAAAATTACGTATATTATAAAGACATACCCTCGTAGCCCGCCCAAATACCACACTTCCTTGTTGACCGTCTGGTCAACTGGGTTGTTGGTGCTCGCGGCCCATAGGCCCAAATGACCGTGACAGCCCAGCTGATCAAACACTCGTAGGAGATATAAGTCCAGTTTTCTCTTGGAAACTTTGTTCCGGCAATGTTTTTGATCTCCAGTAAGTTATAGCAGTGTGCAGGTTGCAGATTAGGCCCTCCAGTATCTTCCATATATTCGTTACCAGAGATATACGGTACCAGATCTCTCTCTACTTCCTGTTTTGAAGGGCTCTAAGAGTGCCAGTGTTTCGTAACTTCATTGATTATAATATCGAAGAATGAGAAAAGTTTCTTAGGACTACCAACCTCAGAGGAATTATAACCCAGAGTATCACAAGAAGCATAAACAATATCCGCTCTTTACCTGCCTAGTATGGGCTAGTAGGTCTGCAGCTGTGTTCCTCTTTACCTGCCTAGTATGGGCTAGTAGGTCTGCAGCTGTGTTCCTACATTCTTATGTTCTTAATGCCAAGAAATAATTTTTCTCCTTATGTATGGTCGAAAGATAGTAGTGTCTTAAACAGCTTGATAGCCATGTTGAAAATACTTAGATGAGTTGGAAAAGCACTTTAAATCTGAGATATGCTACATATTAATAGAAACCCAAGCTTCTTCCAGCGTTTGTTCGATCCATTAAAGCGAAAGTTATGACTCAGAAGTTAGCTGATGAGAAATTTGGGCTCTGAAGTTAGCTGATGAAAAAGCCAAACTTGGTAGAGAAAAGAATTATAACAGCGTTGGAACTTGGAGAACGTGTTTCAGTTTGCAAAAGATATCTAATTCTGATTTAATGTGCCAACTCTTATGGCAATTCAGACAGATGCCGCGGAGGAGAGTGGCGCAGTGTACGCTTCTAAATATCCCCGAGGCGCTCTTAAACCTGCGCGGCTGCTCTGGTATATTGTTATTGAAGACTCAAACGAGCCCTGGTGTGGAGCCGAGGGTGATGGGGTTGTTGGACTGGGAAGGTAACAGACACCATGGATAACACTGGTAGGGAAAGGCAACTAATACGTCCAGGCAATATTCCCTCTAGTTTTTCCATTTATTTTTACAATGATTTTTTATGTGTCATTTGTGATGGATATGTGAACCAGCGGGCCGCAAGCATCAACAACCTGATTGACTAAGCCAGCACCAGACAATCCTGGCCCATGGTCGGGCTGCGAAAGTAGAAAAACGCTAAAAAAAAAAAAAATCGCCAAAGGCACTTCAAAGGTGCACAAGTGTGGTAGCAGTGTGTGTATTTCTGCTACCAGTGGCACTAGCAGTAACTAACTAGTTACCATTAGATCATAGGTGTGTAAGAAGTACTTTAAGTATATACCAAGAAAAAAAATCAAAAAAACAAAGCCAAAAAAAATTAGACACTTTTGCAATTGGGTATCTTTGTGGAAGCTTTTTCGCCACATAGGGGTTTTTAAATCATTCCATAGAAAGGAGAAATTTGGGGAGATTGGGAGTTTGAAGTAATCAGCCCCCACACCCCTGTAGCCCGATGTAATCTTCTAAAATTTTTAAAATAAGAAGCAGCATAACCCCTGCCCTTTTCCCTTTTTTGTTAAAGGGATTTGTTTGAAGCCACTGTATGGCACAAAGTTTCCATAATAGAGACCCCCAAATTTTTTTCCATGTGCCCAAAATTTTAAACAACTTGTTGGTTTTTTAAACCCTTTTATCTAAAATAGCAAAAAAGTCATTGGTGCCCTAATAACCAATGAAAAATTTTGTTACTTTTCCAGCTGCCTGTTTCTGAAAACCCCAAAAAAAAAGGGCCCTGAAAACCCCCGTAGAAAACCTCCTAAAAAACCCTTTATTCTCTCTTCCCCCCACTCACCGTAAAATTTTGAAATGTTTGTGGCAAAAGGGTGGGTAAAAAAAATGGGAAAATGAACAAAAGAAAGGTGTCCGTTTAAAGTATGAAATATGGTGGAAAGGATCCCCAAGATTGAAAAAAAAAAAAAACGTAAAATGTGAAAGACCCCTTTTTCTGGGCATATGGGAAAATTCTGGAAGATCCTTCGGGGGAGGTTCGAGAGACGGATATTGAATAAAGATATATAAGTAGACGGAAAAAGGGTTTGGCCCATGGAAGACTTCTGTGTCGTCTTTTTTTAGAACTTTGGAAACCGGTGTCGTCTGTGTCAGAACTCTTAAAACCCAATTGTCATCTGTGTTAAACTCTAAAAAACATAATTTAAGGAGGATGTGGAACCCGAAAATCTTAGGGTTTTATAAGATAATTTTTAATCCATGCTCTCTGGGCAGCTTGGGTTTCAAAAATCTTTAAGTTCTAAACCCACTGGGGGGAGTTTCCCAATTTGTAAATGGGTGTACGGAAAAGATGGGGGGGTTTTTCCCAGGGTGTAATGGAGTTTACGGAAAAAATTCCCAGAGTTTTTTGTTGGATCTGAAAAAAAAGAAGTTTAAGGCGGTTGAAAGTTTTGGGAAGGGACGCTAAAAGCTATGAATTAACCCAAAGTCGTCCCTGCAGAGTTTAAACCTTGTGTCCTGGAAGCAGAAAAAATTCCCGGGGTAAAAATTTAAAACCCTCTTTCCCGGGTTTGCTTCTTGTGGAACTCATTTCGTTTCCCCCCCTTTTGGGGGAATTTGGGTTCCCGTTTTCCTTGGGGAACTTGTTCCTTTTTCCCTTTTTTTGGAACTTCCCTTTTTTCCCTCCTGGGAAACTTTTTTCCGTTTTATCCCCCTGGAACTTGTTCCTTTTTACCCTCGGGGGAACTTTTTCCTTTTCCCCCTTTGGGGGGATTTTTCCCATGCCCTATTTAAGAAAATTAAAAAAATTTTTTTTGCCCTGGGACGGAAAGAAGGGGCAGAAAGTGCCCACCAGGGAAAGTGCCCCCCCCTTTCTCTTTTGGTTACCTAAGTAGACACACTGTCTTTTTTAAGGGTTTGTGGGGTGCATTCGCAAGCTTTTTTTGACCAAAGGTTGATAACAGTTTCAAGTTGAAAGGTGTTTGTGGGATTAGAGAAAGGGGGAGACTTTTAAAGGGTTTTTAGGGGGATGTTGGAGGCTTTGGGGGAATTGTTGCAGGCTTGGGGGAAAATGTTGCAGGCTTGGGGGAACTGTTGCGGGCTTGGGGTGACTGTTGCAGGCTTGGGGAAAGGATTTTTGGAAAGGGTTTTGTGAGACTGGTGGGGGGTTGAGAAAGCGATGAAAAGGTTGTGGGGGGGTTGGAGGGATGATGGGGGAAGGGGTTGGGTTTAAAATTGGGGGGGGGGGGAAAGGCTGTCAGGGGTTCTGGAATTGTGGTAGTGGAGGGGAAGGGGTGTTTAGGTTGAAAAAGTTCCCAGGGGTTAAAAAGGGGGCAGCAGTGATGGGAAAGGGGATTGATTGTGTTGAGGGTGGAGGGTTAGGGAAGTGAAATTGCCCTTTTTTTAAAACAAAACAAGAAAAGAGGGGAAAGGGTGATTGGGAGTTGAAGGTAGAAAGTAGAATGGTTTTCTGGGGGTACCAAAAAAGAGGTAACAGAATAGAGAAGTTAGAAAAACGACGATTGTTGGGGGGTACCAACATATAGTATCGGTTGCAGGTCTTGGCAAAATTTCAAGCTCCTGACGAAAAAAGAAATTTCGAAAGAGATCCCCCAAATTTTCTTTTTTTTGCATTTTTTTGGGTCGCCCTTTTTCAACTGTGTTACGCATATACAATATATATATATATATTTTAATATTTTTATATATAAATATATATAAAATATTTTATATATATATATTTAAAAATTTTATATATATTTTATATTTATTTGTCGGCCGAATATGTAAAACGGCCAAAATTTGCAAGAACCCTTTAAAAAATTAAAATTCTTTCCCAAAATTTTCTCTTAACGGTTTTTAAAAATATATTTTTTTTATTATTGTTGATGTAAAAATTTATAATTTTTCCCCCAAAAAGGGAAATTTAAAAACTTGCCAAACCCTTTTTATAAAAAAGAAAAATTTTTTTTTTTCCCCAACCCAAAAAAATATTTTTTATTTGTTTTTAAAAAATTTAATATTAAAAAAACCCCAAAAAATGGGTTTTTTTTTGTTAGGTTCAGAAAATTTTTTGGGGAAATTATTGCATACACAAATTTTCACTTGTCCTATATGGAAAAATGAGCGTTGTATTTTAAACCCAAAATCGCAAATTCTGCCTATTCCCGGGACGACATATATATAAAAATATATAAATTATATATATTTAAATTTAATTTTTTAAAAAATATATATATTGGGGAAAAATTTCCCTGTGGGCTGAGACCCCTTTTTAAAATTTTTCCCCAAAAAAAATTTTTAGGGGAAAGATTGCAAATTATAGGAGGGTAGAAAAGTGGAAATTTTTTGAAAGTTAGTAGTTTTTATGCAGTTACACATACAAAAAAACATAGTTTACTACTAAAGGAAGGGGGGCGAAAAGGGAGTTGTAAAAGAAAGGGTGGGTTTTTCCCTGGAAAAAGGGGGGGAGGGTTCCCTACTGTAAAAAAAATGACATAATTAGAGTTTTCCCCTTTGGAGTTACTCGGGGGAATTTTGGGGTCGGTTTTTCCCTTATTGGGTTTTAAAAAGAAAACTGGGGCCTGGTTTACGGTGAAAAATATTCACTTTCAGGGAAAAACGATTTTAATTTTAAAGAAAGTTTTTCCAACATGTACGATAAAGGTTTTCCTTTTTTCTGTGTCTTTTTCCACTTGTCGGCTACGCTTCCCGTTCGACTGATCCTGAATTTTTTTACCTCTGTATTCGACTGAAAAAAAAACCCGGGAGAGCAGACAAAAAATTTGGACAATTAAAAATATTATCTATTGTCATGTGTCTTTACTCATCTGTTGCGATATTATATCCCCTTATTATTATTTAAACCTGGTCACTAGGGCTGGGGGTGCCTGCGTCTAACGCCACCCCCAAACCCCAAATGATCGAAATTTTCAACCCCTTGTGGAGTGAGGGGTTTTCTTCTGTAAAATTTGGGGTGGAAGGTTAAAAATTTCATGGGAAAGGGGGCTTCCGGGGTTTTTGTTTCCTTCCCCACAGGGTGGGATACCCCCGTGTTTGTGAAACATTAAGCGGATCCAAAAAAGCTGGGGGGGGGCGCCTAAACCCAAGTCCAACCATGGGACCTCAAAATTAAAACGATTCACTTAATAAAATAAATAGGTTTTTTTGTGGGGAGGCCCCGGAGACAGAAAGGGGGTGCAGGCATATAGACTGAAAGGGGGACAAGCCCGGACGAGACCCTCAAGCCGTTCTGGGAAGGGGAGGCAGGGAGACAAGTTTTACAGGCAAAACAAACATGCAAAAAAGATAGGGGAAAAAGAAGAGGGGCGGGGGGGTAGTTTTTGCAGGTAAACATGATCGGTTTTGCAGAGGCGGGGAGAATTTCATACAAAGAAGGGTATTGAAAGAACGGGGAAAGGGGGAGTGAGAGGGGTAGTCGTACGTCTTGCAGCACGTGTGCCTTTGCGGAGAGGGGGAGGGTTTGGGACCGGGGTTTGGGGGTTTGGGGGGGCTGGGGGGGTTTGAAAAGGGTATTTTCAAACTCAGTATAAAAACGGAAATGAAATTTTTTCCCCCTTCCTTGTCTCTTGTGAATTTTTTTGAGACTTTTTGAGAAAAGTTAAGGTTTAGTTCCTTCACCTTTTCCCCTTTATTTACCCCAGCTTAGGACTTAATTGTTTTCAAACCTTCGTAATTTTTTTCGAGTTTTGTTTTTTACTTGATTAGGGGTTTGACGGGTTTACTTTTTATATATACTTTTTTTATTCCCAGTCTTCAGCAGGAAATTAGACAAGTATTTTTGCCAAATGTCAGATCAGTCAGGCTGTTGTGATTATAGGGGCCAGAAGGCCGCCACCAGCAAACAGCCTGGTTGACCAGGCTAGCACCAGACAAGCCTGGCTCAGGACCAGGCTTCGAGAGTGGGAAAGCTCTCGGAACCCATCGAAGATGCATCAAAGGTAAGCTCTTCTCTTTCCTGGTCATCTACAGAGCAAGTCTTTATTGAAAACGTTTCCATCAGTGAAAGATTTTTAAAGGTAGATGAAGCTCCAATTGAACAAAATGTGTTTGATATAGTACATGTCTTCTCACGAGGCCTGGTCTCAGACCGGTCTACGGGGGGCGGTGACCCCTAAAACATCCTTCGGGTATCCTTTATGTAATGCACATTGTCGAAGTGTTCTTGTGGCACTCTTGCTTTCCGTTTGGGTTTTTCCCACGTTTTCCTCCTTTACCTCTAGTGTCATTAAGTGTGAGGAGTAAGACTCCTGTGCAGCACCTAGGTATCTTTATTGTCGAAACGTTTCGCCTGCTCAGTAGGCTTCTTCAGTCAAATACGGAAGTGAATGCAGTACCGGAGACAGAAGTAGAGAGGTAATTTTGAGGTGAATAGTACTTCATCCTTGATAGAAGGTGGTCAGTCCCTCAGCCTTGATAGAAGGTGGTCAGTCCCTCAGCCTTGATAGAAGGTGGTCAGTCCCTCAGCCTTGATAGAAGGTGGTCAGTCCCTCAGCCTTGATAGAAGGTGGTCAGTCCCTCAGCCTTGATAGAAGGTGGTCAGTCCCTCAGCCTTGATAGAAGGTGGTCAGTCCCTTAGTTTGAAACAGAGGCGAACTAAAGAACGAGACACTTGTGCAGCATTTTGAAAATCTTTCTAGAGGAAACGTTTCGCAAGCCAGTGTCTACCTCAGTTCAATGCAGAAAAAAAAGGTGAAGGATGAGGAGGAGATTGAGGTAATCAGTCTCTCAGTGTTTACTTCATCAGTCTTGAGAAAAATATTTTCAAGATTGATGGACTGAACACATCGACTCCAGGTTGAGGGACTGATTACCTCTTCTCCTCCTCATCTTTTACCATTTTTCTCTGTATTGGACTGAGGAAGCCACTGGTTGGCGAAACGTTTCCTCAGTAAAGATTCCCAAATGTTGCACAAGTGTCTCATTCTTCAGCTTATCAGGTTTCTAAACCATTTCATCACAGAGGCCAATTATTTCCTCTGTAAAGATACCCAGGTGTTACACATCTTACTCAGCAACTTGTCGCTATTGTATACTAATTATAATATGAATCATTAAGTGGAGTATTTAGGTATCTTTATTGGCGAAATAGTTTGCTTCATGATTATGCATCAGACCAAGGGATTGACCACCTGTCAAGGCTGAGGGATTGACCACCTGTCAAGGCTGAGGGATTGAACACCTGTCAAGGCTGAGGGATTGAACACCTGTCAAGGCTGTGGGACTGACCACCTTATGTCAAGACTGAGGGACCGACCACCTTCTATGAAGGCTTGAGGTACTGACCATCTTTGAAGGCTTCAGGGACTGACCACCTTCTAGGAAGGCTTCAGGGACTGACCACCTTCTAGGAAGGCTTCAGGGACTGACCACCTTCTAGGAAGGCTTCAGGGACTGACCACCACTATGAAGACTTGGGGACGCCCTTTCTTTAAAGGGCTTCGGGACTGACCACCTTCTAGAAGGTTTTAGGGACTGACCACCACCTGTCAAGGCTGAAAGACTGACAACCTTCTGTCAAGGCTGAGGGACTGTGACCACCTATCAAAGCTGAGGGACTGTGACACCTATCAAGGCTGAGGGACTTTGACCACCTTCTATCAAGGCTGAGGGACTGTGACCACTTGTCAAGGCTGAGGGACTCCGACCACCTTCTGTCAAGGCTGAGAGACTGTGACCACCTGTCATGCTGGGGGGCTGACCCCCTTTCTATCAAGGCGGGGAACAACCACTTTCTATCAAAGCTAAAGGACGTGACCCCCTTTCTTTTAAAGGGCTGAAGGACTGTGACCACCTCTTTAAGGCTGAAGGACTGTGCCCAAATTCTTTTAAAGGGCTAAAGGGACTGGACCACCTTCATTAAGGCTAAAGGACTGTGACCCCCTTTCTATCAAGGCTAAGGGACGTGACCACCTTCTATAAAGGCTGAAGGACTGTGACCACCGTAAAGGCTGGGGGACTGTGACCACCTCTATCAACCTGGGGGATTGTGACCCCCTTTCTGTCAAGGCTGGGGGACGACACCCCTATAAAACTGAGGGACTCTGACCACCTTCGTAAAGGCTGAGAACTGGCCACCTTCGTGCTGAGGGACGACCCCCTTTCTATCAAGGCGGGGGACTATGACCACTTTCATAAAAGCTGAAGGACTGTGACCCCCTTTCTATAAAGCTGAAGGACTTGACCACCTTCTACAAGGCTGAAGGACTGGACCCCCTTCTATAAAGGGCTGAAGGACTGGACCACCTTCTATCAAGGCGAGGGACTGTGACCACCTTCTATCAAGCCGAGGGTTTGTGACCACCTTCTGTCAAGGCGAGGGACTGACCCACCTATCAAAGCTGGGGGACTGTACTATTTTCTGTCAAGGCTGGGACTTGACCACCTTCTGTCAAGGCGAGGGACGACCTCTTATAAAGGGCTGAGGGACTGTGACCATCAAAAAGGCTGAAGGACGACACCACCTAAAAAGGCTGGGGGACTGACCATCTATCAAGGCGGAAGATTGCCACCTAAAAATGACCTCAACACTGCCTTTTGTCTTTCTCTTAACGTCTGGTGGGGGGACGATTACCAAAAACCCTAATGGTTCCAGACCGGCCGCTATTAAAAAAACGAGGACTGAACCTGCAACTACACCTTGAACTGAGACCCCCAAAAGGTTTAGATTCCATATAAAATAAACAGAAACTTTATTAAGTTGTTTTGGATGTGAAATTTAGAGACCGGGACTTAGGTTTTTATTCGGGATTTCAGTTTGTATATTAGTCCGTATGATTTCTCTCTCCTACATTTTTTTTCTTTTCATTTTAGTGTGTGTGTGAGTGAAAGCAATTAAATATCGGAAAAATGACGTGACACTAGTCTTGGTCGCGGATGGTTCACTGAGGGGGGCCGACCCTGTGGGGCGGCGCTGCAAAAATAACCACTGGCGGCAGTGCGTAGTTAAGGGAGATATAGGGGGGGAAGTAAAGGAAAGAGAGAGTGCGAGTAAAAGAAAAAAAAGAAAATAAGAGCAGGCAAGCAAGCGAAAATTGCAGCTTTACAAAATCTATCTATCTCCTCTCCCCTCTCTCCTCTCTCCCCCCCTCTCTAGTCCCACCCTCTCTCTCTTCCTCCTCCTCCTCTCTCTCTCTCTCTCCTCTCTCTTTACACGGTTTAGTAGTTAGCAACAAAATATAATTTTTACAAAATCATAATTGATAAACTAACATAAATCGGTTTACAGGAAATCTCAGCCTGACCTATATTCAGTCTGCGCAATCATGACATGAACAAGACGTCGCAGACATAACGAAAATATAGGTTGGTAGACACAAACCCTCCAGAAGGGACTGCCTCCTAGCAGACTGTTTTGCATACGACAATTGATGATAAGAAACATTCAACATCTGGTACCTTTTTTCTGAAGAATTTTCGCCAACCATTTGGGTTTTCAATTTTTGTACAGAAGTTGTTTGAAGGGGTTTAAGCAGGTAATCGGGCCCTCTGCCGAGATGAGGGGACTGATTACCCCTTTTTCAAATGCTCCAGTTTCAAATTTCTCGCATAACCTCCGTATTGAATTGATAAAAGCCACTGGTTTACAAACGTAAACGTCTAAGTTTTCACTCCTTATTCATCACTCTTCCTAAACTTGATGATCTATTTTTTTTTTTTTGACAGAATGTTGATCTTTTTCCCAACACGTAAAACGACAGGTTAATTTACAGACTTTACTTGTAGCACATCCTTTTCTTTTTTAAAAGTACTACTTAATTTTTGTAATATTCATTTCCCCCTACAGGGCTGGGCGAGGGCCGGGGCCCCGGGGGAAATACTCCCTAAAAACCCCAAAAAAAATTTTGTAGGATTTCCAAGAGTTTTTTCCCACCTTTTTTTTTACAAGCTAAGAGCCAACTTTCCTCACCAAAATTGAAAAACATTTATTAAAGGGTTACCTGGGGTTACCTGGAGGTTATTCCGGGATCAACGCCCCCGCGGCCCGGTCCATGACCGGGCCCCCGATGGATCAGGCCTACAAAAAGGCTTTTAAAGCTGGCCGCACGCAGTCCACGTACGAGCCACAGCCCCGGGGATCCGGCATGACTTTAGGATCCCGTCCAGCCCCTCCTTTAAGGGAGCCAGGGGATTTATATTAATATTCATTTTCACTGTCGTTGTACTTATTTACGTCTGCCTTGATTACATTTGCATAAATTGAGTATTATTGGAAATGTAGCGAAGATTACGTTGCAGATAAGCTTTTGATGCGACAGCGTGTCGACCCTGATCAAGGAGTTGGAACTTCCATTGTTTTAAGACCCGAGTGTAATAATGAAGTCAGGAAAGTCGTTTTGCCTCTTGTTTTAAGTGGCAAGGAAACTGAATAAAATTTTGTGTGAGAGGCTGTGACAGGTTTAGGGGGTAAGTTCTGACATAATTCCTGCCACTTGATTGCTGGAATTAGTTTTGTTCAGCTGGGTGGTTGAGTTGGGTGGGTCTGCCACCAGGCAGGGTGGATTGGTGGGTCTGCCACCAGGCAGGGTGGATTGGTGGGTCTGCCACCAGGCATGGTGGATTGGTGGGTCTGCCACCAGGCATGGTGGATTGGTGGGTCTGCCACCAGGCATGGTGGATTGGTGGGTCTGCCACCAGGCATGGTGGATTGGTGGGTCTGCCACCAGGCAGGGTGGATTGGTGGGTCTGCCACCAGGCAGGGTGGATTGGTGGGTCTGCCACCAGGCAGGGTGGATTGGTGGGTCTGCCACCAGGCAGGGTGGATTGGTGGATCTGCCACCAGGCAGGGTGGATTGGTGGGTCTGCCACCAGGCAGGGTGGATTGGTGGGTCTGCCACCAGGTAGGTTGGATTGGTTGGTCTGCCACCAGGCAGGGTGGGTGGGTTTGCCACTACGTAAGGTGGGTTTTCCCAAGATAGCTATTTTCATATAGGTCTGCCCACCCATAGATGTGTTGGGGGGGTGAAATATGTCACGTGGTAATGTGCTTAAACATACTAACAACAGCAGTAGTAACAAGACAAACGAGTAAAAGAACATCAACAACAACCACAATAGACATAACAATATTTGCAGTAACTAAAATAACTTAAGCAATATTCACAACCACAGTACCCACCATCAACATAAACACCACCACAACCACCAACATAACCGCCACCATCACCACCCGCAACCACCATAACCACCACCACCATAACCGCCATAACCACAACCACCATAACCACCCACCACCACCACAACAACCCACATGCAGCAAGAGTGTAGGAAGGAGTAGGTGTAGTAGGAAGGAGGTGTGAAGGAGGGTTAAAAGGTAGAGCTGAGGGTAAATAAAGAAAGTGGGAAGAGAGAGAGAATTGATGCTGGGTCGTGTCAAGAATGTCGTGCTTCTTAACACAGTGTTGTGGCACCCAACCTTCCCTTTATACACACACACACACACACACACACACACACACACACACACACACACACACACACACACACACACACACACACACACACACACACACACTCACACATCTATACACACACATAACAGGAAAGGCACTGCAATGGATCAGAGAATACCTGACAGGGAGGCAACAACTAGTCATGGTACGTGACGAGGTGTCAGAGTGGGCGCCTGTGACAAGCGGGGTTCCACAGGGGTCAGTCCTAGGACCTGTGCTGTTCTTGGTATATGTGAACGACATAACGGAAGGGATAGACTCAGAAGTGTCCTTGTTTGCAGATGATGTGAAGTTAATGAGAAGAATCAAATCGGATGAGGATCAAGCAGGACTACAAAGAGACCTGGACAGGCTACAAGCCTGGTCCAGCAACTGGCTCCTTGAGTTTAAACCCTGCCAAATGCAAAGTCATGAAGATTGGGGAAGGGCAAAGAAGACCGCAGACACAATATAGTTTAGATGGCCAAAGACTACAAACCTCACTCAAGGAAAAAGATCTGGGGGTGAGTATAACACCGAGCATATCTCCTGAGGCGCACATCAATCAGATAACTGCTGCAGCATACGGGCGCCTGGCAAACCTACAGATAGCGTTCCGATACCTCAGTAAGGATTCTTTCAAGACTCTGTATACCATTTACGTCAGGCCCATACTGGAGTATGCAGCACCAGTTTGGAATCCACACCTAGTCAAGCACGTCAAGAAATTAGAGAAAGTGCAAAGGCTTGCAACAAGACTAGTCACAGAGCTACGGGGATTGTCCTACGAGGAAAGGTTGAGGGAAATCGGCCTGACGACACTGGAGGACAGGAGGGTCAGGGGAGACATGATAATGACATATAAAATACTGCGCGAAATAGACAAGGTGGACAAAGACGGATGTTCCAGAGAAGGGTGCGCGAAATAGACAAGGTGGACAAAGACGGATGTTCCAGAGAAGGGACACAGACACAAGAGGTCACATTTGGAAGTTGAAGACTCAGATGAATCAAAGGGATGTTAGGAAGTATTTCTTCAATCATAGAGTAGTCAGGCCATGGAATAGCCTAAAAAGTGACGTAGTGGAGGTGGGAACCATACATAGTTTTAAGGCGAGGTATGATAAAGCTCATGGGGCAGGGAGAGAGAGGGCCTAGTAGCAATCAGCGAAGAGGTGGGGCCAGGAGCTATGAATCGACCCCTGCAACCACAAATAGGTGAGTACAGCAAATGTAGTTCCAAGTTTTAAAAAAGGAGACAGACACGAAGCACTAAACTACTGACCAGTGTCACTAACATGTATAGTATGCAGAGTCACGGAGAAGATCAGGAGAAGAGTGGTGAAGCACCTAGAAAGGAATGAGCTTATCAACGACACCCAACACGGTTTCAGGGACGGGAAATCCTGTCATAAACCTACTGGAGTTCTATGACAGGGTGACAGCAGTAAGACAAAAGAGAGAGGGGTGGGTAGATTGCGTTTTCTTGGACTGTAAGAGGCTTTTGACACAGTTCCACACAAGAAATTAGTGCATAAGCTGAAAAACCAGGCAGGTATAACAGGGAAGGCACTGCAATGGATCAGGGAATACTTGTCGGGAAGACATCAGTAAGTCATGGTACGTGGCGAGGTGTCAGAGTGGGCGCCTGTGACGAGCGAGGTTCCACAGGGGTCAGTCTTAGGGCCGGTACTGTTTCTGGAGTATGTGAATGACATGACGGAAGGAATAGATTCAGAAGTGTCCCTGTTTCCAGATGATGTGAAATTGATGAGAAGAATTCAATCGGAGAAGGATCAGGCGGAACTACAAAGGGATCTGGACAGGCTGCAGGCCTGGTCTGGAAACTGGCTCCTGGAGTTCAACCCCACCAAGTGCAAAGTCATGAAGAATGGGGAAGGGCAAAGAAGACTGCAGACGGAATACAGTCTAGGGGGCCAGAGCCTACAAACCTCACTCGAGCAAAAGGATCTTGGGGCAAGTTTAAGGCTGGGCACATCTCCTGAGGCACACATCAACCAAATAACTGCTGCAGTATACGGGTGCCTAGCAAGCATAAGAATAGCATTCCGACATCTCAATAAGGAATCGTTCAGGACCCTGTACACCGTGTATTTCAGGCCTAAATTAGAGTATGCAGCACCAGTTTGGAACCCATACCTAGCCAAGCTTGTAAGGAAAGTAGAGAAAGTACAAAGATTTGCAACAAGACTAGTACTGGAGCTAAGGGATATGTCCTACGAGGAGAGGTTAAGGAAAATCGACCTGACGATACTAGAGGACAGGAGAGATAGGGGAGGATATGATTACATAAAAATACTGAGAGGAATTGACAAGATGGACAGAGACAGGATGTTCCAGATATGGGACACAGCAATCAGGGGTCACAATTGGAAGTTGAAGATTCAAATGAATCACAGGGATTTTAGGAAGTATTTCTTCGGTCACAGAATTGTCATGAAGTGGAATAGTCTGGGAAGTGATGTAGTGGAGGCAGGATCCATACATAGCTTTAAGATGAGGTATGATAAAGGTCATGGAACAGGAAGAGCGACTTAGTAGCGACCAGTGAAGAGGCGGGGCCAGGAGCTGTGAATCGACCCCTGCAGCCACAACTAGGTGAGTACGTACACACACACACACACACACACACACACACACACACACACACACACACACACACACACACACACACACACACACACACACAGAGGCAGTGTCAAAAGCCATCTTTCCGTTCAAGAATATGCAGTATCGTGTGTTTGAATGTTATCAGTTGTCAGAGGCACTGATCGATAGACACTTGGTCTTTTTTGTGCGCGCGCACGCGCTTGTTGGTGACGGAAGAGAGAGAGAGAGAGAGAGAGAGAGAGAGAGAGAGAGAGAGATTAATTATTCTGGCTGCTACACCTGTTTACACAATAGGATTCATTCGTGTCACGAATAACACATTGTTCCCCATTGATACATTGTGATTGTCGTGGGGAGCTGTTTGTCACAGACTGTGTGCTACAAACAATACCTAGTCATCTGTACTTCATTTGTCTGGAACCTACCTGGAGAGAGTTCCGGGGATCAACGCCCCCGTGGTCCGATCCCAGACCAAGCCTCCCGTTGAATGGCCTGATCAACCAGGCTGTTCGTGTCACGCGCACGAAGTCCACAGCCTGACTGACCAGGAATTGACTTTAGGAAATTACCAAGTTCTCTCTTAAAAATAACTAAGAGGTTTGTTGGTAATCCCCCTTATGAAGGGAGAGTGTTGAGTCTTGGTCCCTTCACGCTTATTGACTTGCATTATTTAGGATGGCTTTCTGTAGATATCCCTTCAGTACATATTATACGTGACAGATGTTATAATTACACTTTCAGTGCTTTGTACTGGGTAGCAGCTGTTGTTCATAACTGTGCCTACATACCTCTGTCAGCAATGTAAGCCGCAATACTGTGGCTGGAACACTTCACTGCTAACCTGCAAATTGAAGATAAGTCTTCAGACGACGTTTCGCTCCGTCCTGCAGCACCAAAATAGTCCAGGACGGACCGAGACGCCGCCTAAAGATTTATATACTGTTTGTGGGATAGATGTGAATACCATTATGTCTGGATTGTTAGCAGTGTTCTCACCTGTCATTCCCAAGCCTCTTGAATATTTATTAAACACCGACCTTATAGTGATGTATTACACTCTTTAAATCTCCTCTCTCTCTCTCTCTCTCTCTCTCCTCTCTCTCTCTCTCTCTCTCTCTCTCTCTCTCTCTCTCTCTCTCTCTCTCTCTCTCTCTCTCTCTCTCTCTCTCTCTCTCGGGAGACCAAGTCACAATACTGTGGCTGGAGGAATTCACAAATCACCCACAATTCCTGTCTTTACTAATAAGCTAAGAACTGCTATTTACCTCAGCTCATTTGAAAGCCTTTTTGTTATGAAGCTTACAGATAAGGAGCAGTATGAAGTTAGAGCCATCTGTGAGCCAGCGATTTCATTTGGTCAACTGACTTTGTTTCGTCGATGTTATGCTGTACGAACATGTTTCAGGCTCAAGTCATTTTAGGAATGAATGAACTCAGATTAAGTGTTTTTTTTGAGAACGGTGCAGTCAGAGCGTAGATTTTTTTTGGTTCCCGTCTTGAGTAGAAGCTGTCATGTTTGTTGTTCGCCAAGTGTGTTACTGTGGCAACATTGGTCTTGTACATAATAAGACCACTCACATCCCTAGTGTTGAAGACTCTGATGGAATGACAGATCCATCCAGGCCGGATCCAGGCGAGAGATAAGTCGTCCTGCTTGATTCTCTGTTCTGTCCAGTAGTCGTCGGCGAGCCGGGAGTGGGGTGGGGGTGGTTGGAAGGCAGTTCAAGAAAGTGGAGCATACTCAAGGTGTGAATGCACTTGTACCTCATAAAAAGTTATGCGCTGTATACTGTCAGGCAGATGCGAGTTACGTTTAAGTGTTTTTAACTTCCGTGTCTCTTCATTGCCAGTTTTGAATCGTATTTCATCCCAAACATATCAACCTCATCCCCGGGTTACCTGGAGGTTATTCCGGGGATCAACGCCCCCGCGGCCCGGTCCATGACCAGGCCTCCCGATGGATCAGGGCCTGATCAACTAGTCTGTTACTGCTGGCCGCACGCAGTCCAACGTACGAGCCACAGCCCGGCTGATCCGGCACTGACTTTAGGTATCTGTCCAGCTCTCTCTTGAAGGCAGCCAGGGGTTTATTGGCAATTCCCCTAATGTTTGATGGGAGGCTGTTGAACAGTTTTGGGCCCCGGACACTTATGGTGTTTTCTCTTAGTGTACCAATGGCGCCCCTACTTTTTATTGGGGGCATTTTGCATCGCCTGCCCAGTCTTTTACTTTCGTAGGGAGTGATTTCTGTGTGCAGATTTGGGTTCCAACACAGTCCCATTCATTCTTACCATTGCTCCAACATCACCATCATGCTTCCCATAATCCATCAATTGAGTGGAAAAGGACTCTTCTGTACAGTTCAGGACTTTTAATAAAAGAAACTTTCCCTCGAGAGACTTCATCAGTCATAATAGAGTAAACTGAAACACGTTAATATATAGTAGAGACTGCAGGCAAACTGAAGCAAAAGTGAGGTGAGGCGGGAGGTGCGTCAGATAGAAAATATGTTGGACAGATATATAAATGAGAGGGGTTTAACATCAGCTCTACCTGTCTAGCATGGGTCATTCTAGAAAAGTTTACTGTATTAAATGTCCTGATCTGTACACAGGTGTCCTTTTCCACAGTTTGTAACACTATACCATTTACAAACATTCATTTTTTTTTCAGAAGCAAATATTACTGACCATCGTTTTTCTCATGCTGATTTAACTGTAAATTGGTGATTGATGTAAATATGAGCAGTTGGCATTTCTTCTCTTGGGTAAGTAAATGTCAGGGTACAGTTATCTGCATAGGCATGGTATTTTGGGACGAATTGAAGAAGGTCAGTGAAGTAGATATTCCACACCAATGGCCCAAGCGCACTCTATGTACTCGCCTAGTTGAGGTTGCAGGGGTCGAGTCCGAGCTCTTGTGTGTGTGGGTGTATATATATATATATATATATATATATATATATATAAATATAATATATATATATAATATATATATATATATGCAATAAGATCATAGTAAACAGGTGATTTTAAAATGTGCAAAATAACCACTGTGAAAGAGTACTGAAATTCCTAGCGCTTTCGTGACTACTCACATTGTCAAGGAACTATGAAAGTAATACATCAAAGGAAGGCAATTAAAGGGCTTAGACTACACCTCACAGTCAACCCACAGAAACCCCCTGATGCGCGACAACGGTATTGTCGCGCATCAGGTGTTTCTTTGTTGTGGGGGTTGACTGTGAGGTGTAGTCTAAGCCCTTTAATTGCCTTCCTTTGATGTATTACTTTCATAGTTTCCTTGACAATGTGAGTAGTCACGAAAGCGCTAGGAATTTCAGTACTCTTTCACAGTGGTTATTTTGCACATTTTAAAATCACCTGTTTACTATGATCTTATTGCATATATATATATATATATATATATATATATATATATATATATATATATATATATATAATTGTACCCACGAACGAGTGATATTGATCAATAGCTGCTTTGGCCCGCATCATACTGCTCGTTTGGCTAGTACACCAAACAGGGAGTAGAATGAAATTAGCTCAGAGGCATCCACACCACCGTATGTTCTCGGATGACGGGTACAACACTTAGCTTGGCTGGTGCGTCATTCTTGAGAATTGTGTGATCCCGTGGACTAGAGCGTTATGTTTTCTTTTCGCTCTCCATGAGGCGGGCCAAAGCAGTATGGGTTTCGACTCCTTGGGTATATATATATATATATATATATTATTATATATATATATATATATATATATTATATATATTATATATATATTATATATATATATATATATATAAATATAACCCATAGACAGATTTTAGTGTTGATGGCTATAAAAGTAACAGGCTCAGCAGTGCCTCATTCTTTTACCTCTCCTTCCTCTCTTATTTCCCTTCTAGTTTTATTGTACTTTACTTTTCCATTATTTCTCTCCATCCTTATCACTCCTCAGTCTCCTTCACATTTTCCTCTCCTCTCGTCTCTTTCATGCGCCCTTCCTTTCTTCCCCTCTACTTTTCCCTCCTTTCTCTCCATCCTCCTCCAGTCTTCTTGTCCTTCTCGTTCACCGTCTTACAAACTGCATTTCATCGTACCTTCTATCTTCTCTGTTTACTCCCGTGGATACCAGATCTTCCAATGTAGACAACATGGAAGAGAATGCAAGAATTTTCGTAAAGTTTAGAGCGAAGAAAAGTTCATCTCCACGAACCTCAAGTTGGGAGGAAGCGTCCTAATGGAACACCAACTTTGCTCTCACTAAGCATGCCAAGCCACACCACCTCAAGCCAAGCCACGAATGACTCACACTACTTTTCGATAAAGTATGCAGTGGCCCTGTAGGTTAGATTGTCCTCTTATCGATAAAAAGTATGTAGATATAACATCGCCACGGCAATACATGAAATATAAGACTCACGAACAGAACACGGTGACTGACTCGCTGAGCGCAGTGGGAAGAAGATTTAAGGCAGATAATCACTGTATAAGGCTCGTTTATTAGACACCCACGTGACTCTTCTAGCAAGAGTGAAATACTGTGTTATTAACTGTTCTAGGAAGAGTGAAATACTGTGTTATTAACTGTTCTAGCAAGAGTGACATACTGTGTTATTAACTGTTCTAGCAAGAGTGACATACTGTGTTATTAACTGTTCTAGCAAGAGTGACATACTGTGTTATTAACTGTTCTAGGAAGAGTGAAATACTGTGTTATTAACTGTTCTAGCAAGAATGAAATACTGTGTTATTAACTGTTCTAGGAAGAGTGAAATACTGTGTTATTAACTGTTCTAGCAAGAGTGACATACTGTGTTATTAGCTGTTCTAGCAAGAGTGAAATACTGTGTTATTAACTGTTCTAGCAAGAGTGACATACTGTGTTATTAGCTGTTCTAGCAAGAGTGAAATACTGTGTTATTAACTGTTCTAGGAAGAGTGAAATACTGTGTTATTAACTGTTCTAGCAAGAGTGACATACTGTGTTGTTAGCTGTTCTAGCAAGAGTGAAATACTGTGTTATTAACTGTTCTAGCAAGAGTGACATACTGTGTTATTAACTGTTCTAGCAAGAGTGACATACTGTCTTAGAGATTGGGCTAAAGCTCTCGTTCGAGACTCATCGCATTGATCTACTGAGAACAATATCAGTGGTATTCAGTACCAACATAATGAATTAAGCATATATGCAACATCTTTACTTGTAGGTGTTTCACCATCTAGTGGTTTTATCAGTACATTACACGGACATGATATAAATATACACAGCAAATAGTGAAAGATGAGGTAATGAGTCCCTCAGCCCAGGAGCAGGAGATGACTTATATATATTTCTATGATGGTGAAAATATTTCTTCTTTTTCAGGTCTCCCTACCTTGGTGGGAAACGGCCGATGTATTAATAAAAAAAATATTTCTATTATGTCAATGTATTGATAAAGGCACTGGATGAGGAAACGTCTACAAGATACCCAGATGTTGCAGGTGTATAATTCATTATGCTGAAAGACTAGCGCAGACACAAAATCCCTTTTTCTCTTAATAGTTCTGGCCCCATCCATAACCATTAATTTTTAATCAACTTATTTCGTTTGGGAAATATAAACCTTAGTCTTCGTTTTTGTTTCGTTAATGTCTGCCTTTATATTATATATATAATATATATATATTTATATAAAATATATATATAATATAAATATTATATATATATAAAATATATTGTAATATAAAATATATATATATATATATTAATGGCAAATCTAATTTTCGGAACACACTTTACCTACCTTGGACATCCGCTCAACTCTTCACCTGACCTGAAATCTGAATTTTGACTAACCTCCTGATATCTCTTCTTTCTCTCACCTCTTTGCTTGAGCTGGCTTCTGATTTCTCCACATTTTCTCTTCAATTGGGCTTTTTGGTCCCCCGGCGGTCCGAAGCCTGCTTAAGTTTTCCCCCTTAAAGTGTAGTGATTGTGAATTGCTACCAGCCACGATATTATGGTAATTGGGTACGTCGTATGTTCTCCTCCTTTCTGTAATAAAAGAGTTTGGGAACTAAATTATGAAACGTCGTCATCACAATTTTTGTCACTCAAGAAAGAGGCTTTATACTAGTTTTAAAATCTTTCAGCCTGCGCAGGGACACTTCAAAAGGGCCGTGATGAGACCTGAGGAATGTTGTCGGGGGTCAACGCCCCCGGGGCCTGGTCCCAGACCGGGAGCTCGGAAGGTTTCGCTCCAGGAGAGCTGGAGTTAGAGGAAAAGGGTGGAAGGGAGAGCGACCAAAGACAAAAGGTATGGCCCTTAAGGCGGCGACTGAAAGAGCTGGAGTTTCAAGCCCATCGCTAAAAATACATTTCGTTTGATATACCTTTGATGAGTTCCGAGAGGTTTTCTACTCTCGGAGCCCGGCCTTGGGTCAGGCTTGACAGAGGCCCATGAATATTTATTTTATTTTTCATTCTTATTTTGGTCTCTACAAATGAGACGGAACTATGGCTATTGATTTTATCTATGTTATGAAGATAAACAGTTAAAGCACGAAGTGTGTGGTGTGTTGAGGTTTGTATTTTGCTAATGCTGGATTTGGCTGTTTACTACTACTACTACTACTACTTTGTTCCTTTGTCAGAAGCGGGATAGTCTATTTTCCTAATTTCCCTTTATACCTGTCTACCTCATATTGTGTATAATCACCCGTTGATCACATTTGTCAGATTCCTTTGCGAAATCCGTGTACACCACATCTGCATTTTAGTTTTCTTCCAGCTCCTGTGCAATTCTGCGATAGTGGTTTACTTGTCCAGCTCCTGTGTAATTCTGCGATAGTGGTTTACTTGTCCAGCTCCTGTGTAATTCTGCGATAGTGGTTTAGTTGTGACAAGTATGACCTTTCAGTTCCCAGCCTATGTTGGTTTAGGTTGTACAGGTTTTCTGTTCCATCAAAATTGTAATTTGGCCTCTCATACCTTTACCTTTGAGTTCCTAGAGTTTTTCTACTCGCAGAGCCCGCCTTGGCTCAGGCTGGCCTCGTCAATCAGGCTATTGCTCCTTTGGCCCGCTGACCAAAATATCCATCACAGCCTGGTTGATCTGGCACCTGGTGAAGATATTTGCCCAGCTGCCTCTTGAAGCCTTCCCCACTTATTCCAGCTGTGTTTCTGATATCTTCAGGAAAGATGTGGAATATTTCGGGGCCACGGATGTTGATACATTGTTTCCTTACTGTGCCCACGGTGCCATTGTTTTCACTTGGTTTATTTTGCACTTCTTCCCATATCTCTCACTTTACGTTGTTAAGGCAGTGTGCAGATTTGGAACAAGGCCCTCAAGTACTTTCCAGATATATATTATCATACATCTCTCTCCGCTGTTCCCGCGAGTATATATTTAGGAATTTAAGGCGTTCCAGTAATTTAAACGCTATATTGGCTCTGTGCAGGCCATAAACGATCCGTGTATCTGTTCCAGCTCTCTGATATCTCTCTTGCCCTGAATGGGGCGTCAACACCGAACAATACTCGAAACGAGATAGTGTAAGCGATTTAAAAAGTGTCACTATTTCCCTTGTTTTGATAGCTCTTATTATCCGCCACATCATCTACCTGGTTGTCACGACATTGATCTTGTGTTCTTTGAAAGAAAGGTCAGCTGATATAATTACTCCCAGGTCTATCACGTGTTCCTTCCGTTCTGTTTAATGATCCTCTTGAGTTTTGTATACAGTGTCCCATTTGAATTCTTCATTCATTCCATACCTAAGCAGCTGGAATTTACCACCATTGAACGTCATGTTCTCCACCGCTCACCCTTGCCAAGACGTTATGATATACGGGGTTGTGGAGAACATTTTGAGCACAGGAGCGAATTGTGGGGAATCTCCAGAGCCCAGAGGTGGGTTGTAGGTAATTTCCCGGCCACAGAGGTGGGTTGTGGGTAATTTCCCGACCGCAGAGGTGGGTTGTGGGTAATTTCCCGACCACAGAGGTGGGTTGTGGGTAATTTCCCGACCACAGAGGTGGGTTGTGGGTAATTTCCCGACCACAGAGGTGGGTTGTGGATAATTTCACGGCCACAGAGGTGGGTTGTGGGGAATTTCCCGACCACAGAGGTGGGTTGTGGATAATTTCACGGCCACAGAGGTGGGTTGTGGGGAATTTCCCGACCACATAGGTGGGTTGTGCGGAATTTCCCGACCACAGAGGTGGGTTGTGTGGAATTTCCCGACCACAGAGGTGGGTTGTGCATAATTTCCCGACCACAGAGGTGGGTTGTGCGTAATTTCCCGACCACAGAGGTGGGTTGTGGAGTCTCTCGAGCACAGAAGTAGGTTGTGGGGAATATTCCGAACACAAAGGTGGATTACTCTTCATACACTTTTGACGGGTTATCACGTGAAGGTCTAACAGTCTGGGCTGCTGTTCCCACACGCGAGGTGACT
Source organism: Cherax quadricarinatus (assembly GCF_026875155.1). Lineage (NCBI taxonomy): Eukaryota > Metazoa > Arthropoda > Malacostraca > Decapoda > Parastacidae > Cherax > Cherax quadricarinatus. The sequence continues at coordinate 32,462,611 of NC_069443.1, read as the reverse complement.
TCATCCAAACCGGCCACCTTTCCTCAGAAACGTCAGACGGCCACAGCAACTAGTTGTCCACCCTGTAGCTTAATTGTGTGCACGTACCGGCAAGCAATTCCCAACTGTGCCTCAGACTGGCTAAGGTAGCATCTAGGAAGGTGATTTTGTGACCAACGTTGAATACAAAGAGCTTAAAGGAGCTGAAAGTGCCAGAAACGCCCAGTCAGTTGCACTAGACGCTTGACACATGGATTTTGGGCCTTGGGCCAGGCGATACCTACCGACGTCTTCAAATAACCTCTGTAATTGATGAGCCTGCCTTCTGGTTCATATATTCATCACAGTCTGGTTGACCTGGTCGTGGGGAATATTCTGAGATGGGTTGTGGGGGGATATTGATAACACAGAGGTGGGTTGTGGGAAATATTGTGAGCACAGGAGTGGTTTGTGGGAGAATATTGCGAGCACAGAAGTGGGTTGTGGGGAATATTGCGAGGTGGGTTGTGAAGGAATATTGCGAGCGCAAAGGTGGGTTACGGTAGACAGTAGACAACAGTATTGATCGAGCAACTTGTGTCAGTCGCAAATCATTTTCCTTATTCACGTGCAGGAAAAAATCCTTATTTTCCTGCATTTCATCCACACTAGGGTTTCACTAAGTACAGTGAAACCCCGGTGTTCGAACGTACCGGACTGCGAACAAATCGGAGTCAGAACAGTTTTGTTTAGAAAAAACTGACCCGATCTTTGAACCTTTTTCTGGAGTCCGAATATGCTGATTTGTTTAAGATTCAGTTGTAATAAACTTTACACTAAAGCCCTGTTTTAAAAGTAATTTGAAGTGACCTTTGACACTGACCAAATTTTTAGAGACTTTTGGAGCAATCAGTTCAACATCCTCCAGTGTGTGAGGATGATGATTAAAGCCTTGGAAATTCTGTTTCGGACATCGAACTTTTCACAGTTCAACCACCACCTGGAAACCAATTAAGTTCAAATACCAAAGTTCTTCTGTACGTGGTAAAGCCTCACTGTGGATGGAACGTCGTAAAATGAAAACTTGACTTGATTAAAGTGCCTTTGAGTTGCTAATTTAAGCTCAAACAATCATCTTATAAAAATTTGTTGCAAAAAAAATTGGGTTCATTATTTTCTTTATATAGCTTTAATTTTATTTATTCTCTGAGTTAGAACGATTGTGAATTATTTCAGTAATCAGAATAATTTAATAATGGGCATGATAATTCTGTAATAAAGATTAATTATTAATCAGGTAATGTAGAGAATTATTATTTAGGAAAAATAAAGGATAATTCTGTGTATTTTTTTTCAGTATTGTCAACAGTACAGAATTCGGATCCAAGGGGAAGGTCTTGGATGTCTCGGTAGTGTGTGTAGTTAATGTCTGGATTATTGATTTGGATATTCCCCTCAGAGGGTAAGCTTGGGAGTTCCCCTCAGTGCTTAAGTAGTGCCAACCGCAAACCCCGTTATTTAAGACATGGCACTAATTCACCAGCGTTCCCCGGGTTACTATCTCTTTAAAGGAATTTTTTTTTAACTTTGTTCGGGTGGTACATTGATGGGCGCCAGGTGAAACTGGTCGTTCTTGTGATAGTGGTGATGTTGGTAAGCGGCGACAGAGGTGATAGTTATGTTTGTGGTCGTTGCTGTGGTGGTAGTGATTGGTGTGGTGGAGACTGGCTTTTTTTGATTGTTCAACCAGGCTGTTACTGTTAGCGGCCTGCTAGTCAACGTATCCATCACAATCAAGTTGATTTAGCACTTTGTGAAGGTAGTGATTTTTTTCTCTTGATAACTCCGACACTTGTTTCGATAACATTTCTGATGTCTGCTGGACCATGGATGTTGGCTCAGTGTTCTTTTATTGGACTGAATTTTACAGTCTCTCTCTCTCTCTCTCTCTCTCTCTCTCTCTCTCTCTCTCTCTCTCTCTCTCTCTCTCATCCTCTCTCTCTCTCTCTCTCTCCAGTATGTTGTTCCAAAAAAGTATATTCCTAGTATTCTGATGGAGTTCCTGGTAGTTTTAATACTGTATTGGCTCCATATGGGCATTAAAAGAGAGACTGTCTTCTATCTCTAATATCTCTTTTATCTTGGATAGCACTGTAAACACTGATCAATATTCTAAATAAGAGAGCACTAGTGATGTGAATAGTGTCACCATAGGCATTATTTATCTTGTTTTGAAAGTTCTCATTATCCATTCTGTTATTTTCTGACTTCGTGGCATTTTTCTTGTGTTCTGTAAACAATAGTTTATCAAACATTGTTGTATCCTAATGTTTTACAAGTTCATTTTGTCTTGCGAGTTGGTTCTCCTGTGCTTCGTATCCAGGGCTCTTCTTGAGCTCATTTTTTTTCTCCGTGATTGAGCAGTTGGAATTTGTCACCATTGAGCTTAGTCATTTTTTTTGTTACTCACTGGAAGACTTTGTTGATGTGTATTGAAAGTTTTTTCTTTTCTACCGAGGTGACTTATGGTTATTTGATATTGTCCGCCAAGGTTGATATGAAGCTACTCTTTGTCTTTGTCTTTTTAACTTCTCTAAGGATTTTGATATGTTTACTTCTGCTCTTTGCTCTCTGCGTTATTTGTCAAGTCCGTGTAGACCACATCTGTGTTTTTTATTTTCTTCCAAAGTCTCTTATTTTAGTATGCAATAATAGCTTAGTAATTGTGACAAGCATGATCTCCCCGTTTTAAATCCATGTTGACATGAGTTGGTGCAGGTTATACTTTCCCCATACCATTTTGTGTGTGATATTTTTTTTCCTAGCGCTCTACTACCTCTGTGCAGAGCAACTACGTCTGCACTTTGCAAGGCCTCTAATATTTCACCAATCTCACTCCATAGAATACTGAGAGCTCGTGATAGTGGTATTTTACACTTCCTTATAAATAACTAGTTCCATGAGTCATGCCCCGGTGCTGCCTGTGAGAGCATCCCACAGGCATGAGAATTCGTATAGCTTAAAACACTGTTATGAGTATTGACTGAGAGAGGAAGACAGCAGTGAAGTGAATAATAATAATAATAATAATAATAATAATAAATACATGTAGAATTTTTTTTCTTTCGTCATCGACTTTAGATTTCAATCTTTCGCCTTTTTCCCCCAGTAACGAGGTTAACGAGGAAGAAACTGTAACGTAAGTAAAAATCTGAAACATATTAACTAATGATGTGTTCCTTGTATCGTTTTTCCTACAAGGAGCCGTCTTTTTGCAGCGAGTTGCTGGTGCAGGTCATTACGGACTCCGGGTGTGGTCGCCGTGAAGGAGTGTTCTTGGCTGGGTATAACGAACCTTTCCCAGTTTTTTATTTAGCAGAAGCGGGTTCATCAAGCTGCTATACTAGTCTATATGGGAGTAAACTTTAGCTAAGTTTTCCGTGTCATATTCCATTACGCAGGATGGGGTTCATACATAATGTTAAAACTTGTCAGTCTGAGTTGGGAGACTTCATTAAGGCAACGAGGATGTCGCCAAGTATTCCATTAAAGGTTCGTCAGCTACGGGCTTTTCATAGGTTTCGTTCCAGCAAAGCTAGAGTTAGTTACTTGCGAATCGCCAGCCTGGAAGAGGCATCGAGCTCACAAGTGAATGAAAACGCGCGAAACAGCTTAAGCCTTTATAATGACATAATTTCGCTCAAAAGGAATTGTATAAGGTTATAAAAACGAAGAGTATAATACTAACTTAGGAGATTTTGTGTGTTTTTTCGAGCATGTCCGGAACAACGCACCGCGCTGGGTATCCGGTTACTACGGGTATGGAGTTAGGATAGGGTGAAGTGTAAGCAGCGGTTACTACGGATAAGGAGTCAGGATAGGGTGGAGTGTAAGCAACATGATTCAAGCCCAGCATCATCAATCACCGTCCAGCTCTGCAGTCTGCAGACCCCAGTCTAGCCAGCCAGCCAGCAGCCAGCTCGCCCAGTAATAATCTTAATCTCTTGATACCTTGCCTCTAGAATTAAATGGCGCTTTTAAGACTCGGGCTTAGCAGTTCATTAGCATTAAAATTCTGGCTGGTTTCTTGCCTGGGCGAGAGACGGCTCTTCTCTCTTACTCCTCCTCTGTTCAACCCCCAGCATGGGTCGACCCTTATTTCCAGATCCCAGAATGGGTCGGCCCTTATCCACAGACTCCGAGCATGGGTCATTACAAACTTGACAAGAGTTTGCTTTTCTCCTGGAGCTTCCTGTCTGCCTCGCCAAATGTTTAAGTGCTTGCTTGCCTGCCCAAATATCTAAATGCTTAGTAGCTGCAATGTCTTAATGCCTGCCTCTCTTTATAAATACTTAAATGTTCGGATATCTGAATATTTGCCTGCTTGCCCAGGTGCTTAAATGCTTGAACAAATTCCTAAAAGTTTACCCATATAATTGAATGCTTTCCTGCTTACCCAAATGCTTGCCTTCTTGCCCTCCTACCTGCCCCTGGTGCCCCGGCAACAACCCACGAAGCCCCACGTAAAACCAGTTTTAATATCAAATAGCTACCCCACCGCGCCACGTTAATTGCCTGTGGTTAGCCAGTCTAGCCATCCTCAAATTATTCCATCCATTAAAAGCCTTTAATAGCATTTTTCTACGTATGTGTAAATTGATAAAAACTCAAAAAGGAGTGAAACGACAGTAGTGGGTTATGGGAGAGTGCTGTGAGAGCCCTCTATTGTTGGCAGCCACAACTGTCCCTGTGGCCAGGCCGCAAAAAATTGGAACGTGTGTTGTGGGTCGGGTTTCCAGCCTTGCTGTGTGTGTGTGTGTGTGTGTGTGTGTGTGTGTGTGTGTGTACTCGCCTAGTTGTCGTTGCAGGGGTCGAGACACAGCTCCTGACCCCGCTTTTTCACCGGTCGCTACCACTCTTCCTGCTCCATGAGCTTTATCATACCTCTTCTTAAAGCTGTGTATGGACCCTGCCTCCACTACATCACTTCCCAGACTATTCCACTTCCTGACAAATCTGTGACCGAAAAAAATAATTCCTAACATCCCTCTGATTCATCTGAGTCTTCAACTTCCAATTGTGACCCCTTGTTGCAGTGTCCCATCTCTGGAACATCCTGTCTCTGCCCACTTTGTCAGTTACTCTCAGTATTTTATATATCGTTATCATATCCCCCCTATTTCTCCTGTTTCGAGTGTCGTCAGGTCGATTTCCTTTAACCTCTCCTCGTAGGATATGCCCCTTAGCTCTGGGACTAGTCTTGTTGCAAACCTTTGCACTTTCTCTAATTTCTTTACGTGTTTGGCTAGGTTTGGGTTCCAAACTGGAGTTACCTACTCCAATATAGGCCTGACATACACGGTGTACAGTGTCCTGAACGATTTCTTATTGAGATGTCAGAATGCTATTCTTAGGTTTGCTAGGTACCCATATGCTGCAGCAGTTATTTGGTTGATGTGCACCTCTGATATGCCCGGTGTCATACTCACCCCAAGATCCTTTTCCTTGAGTGAGGTTTGAAGCCTCTGCCCCCCGTAGACTGTACTCCGCCTGCAGTCTTCTTTGCCCTTCCCCAATCTTCACTTGGTGGGGTTGAACTCCAGGAGCCAGTTTTCGGACCAGACCTGCAGCCTGTCCAGATCCCTTTGTAGTTCCGCCTGGTCCTCGTCCAGTTAAATTTTTCTCATCAACTTCACATCATCTTTTTCCATTACTTCCATCATGTCTTTCACATACACTAGAAACAGCACTGGTCCTTGAACTGATCCCTGTCGGACCCCACTCGTCACAGGTGCCCAATCTGATACCTCGTCACGTAACATGACTCGCTGTGTTCCGAACAGGTATTCCCTGATCCATTGTAGTGCCTTCCCTGTTATACCTGCCTAGTCTTCCAGTTTATTCACTAATCTCTTGTGTGGAACTGTGTCAAAAGCCGTCTTACAGTCCAATAAATTGCAATCTACCCACCCATCTCTCTCTTACTGCTCTCACCCTGTCATAGAACTCCAGTAGGTTTGTGACACAGGATTTCCCATCCCTGAAACTGTGCTGGTTGCCATTGATAAGCTCATTCCTTTCTAGGTGCTCCACCACTCTTCTCCTGATAATCTTCTCCATGACTTTGCATACTATACATGTTAGTGACACTGGTCTGTAGTTTAGTGCTTCATGTCTGTCTCCTTTTTTAAAAATCAGGACTACATTTTCTGTCTTCCATACCTCAGGTAGTCGCCCTGTTTCGATAGATGTGTTGAAGCTTGTTGTTAGTGGCGCACATAGTGCCTTTGCTCCCTCTCTCAGGACCCATGGAGAGATGTTATCCAGCCCCATCGCCTTTGAGGTATCTAGCTGGCTTAGCAGCCTCTTCACTTCTTCCTCGGTTGTATGTATTGTGTCCAATACTTAATGGTGTACCCCACCTCTCCGTCTTTCCGGATTCCCTTCTGACTCCATGGAAACTTCTTTGAATCTCATGTTGAGCTCCTCGCATACTTCTCGGTAGTTTCTTGTGATCTCTCCATCTTCCTCAGCCTGAATTCTTAGTCCTTGGCTGTTATTTTCCTCCTGATGTGACCCTACAACAGCTTTGGGTCAGATTTGGCGTTCGCTCCTATGTCGTTTTTGTATTGTTGTTGGGCCTCCCTTCTTACCTGTGCATATTCATTTCTGGCTGTGTGACTGTTCTCCTTATTCTCCTGGGTCCTTTGCCTTCTGTACATCTTCCATTCTGTAGCACACTTGGTTTTGGCCTCTCTACACCTTTGGGTGGACCAAGGGCTCATTCTGGCCCTCTCGTTATTCCTGTTACCCTTGGGTACAAGCTCTCCTCAACTTCCTTGCATATTGTTGTCACATATTCCATCTCGTTTATTGACTTCTCTGCCAGTGCTCTGTCTCACTGAACCTTGTGCAGGAAATTCTTCGTGCCTGTGTAGTTCCCTCTCTTGTAGTTTGGCTTCATTCATCCTGTCATTCCTACTTCCCTCTCCACTTGTAACTATGTAATCGAAGCTCAGAACCATGTGGTCACTGGCCCCGAGGGGTCTTATGTATGTGATGTCCTCAATATCTGCACTACTCAAGGTGAATACTAAGTCCAGACTTGCTGATTCATCCTCTCCTCTCCTCTCTGGTAGTGTCCCTTACATGTTGGTACATGAGGTTTTCTAGTACCACCTCCATCATCTTAGCCCTCCACATTTCTGGGCCCCCATGTGGCTCCAAGTTCTCCCAGTCAATTTCTTTGTGATTGAAGTCACCCACAATCAATAGCTTTGCCCTGCTCACATGAACCCCTCTGGCCACTTCAGCCAGTGTGTCAGCCATCACTCTATTACTTTCATCATACTCTTGCCTTGGCCTCCTGCTGTTCTATGGTGGGCTATACATCAATGCAATTACCACCTTGGGACCTCCAGACTTAAGTTTTCCTATTATGTAGTCCCTTCTACTCTCCGCTCTCCAGCTCATCAAAATCCCATTGGTTTTTGATGAGCAGTGCACTCCTCCACTCCCTCTGTTCCCTCTTTCCTCAGAATCTGATATCCCATTGGAAAGATGGCATCTGTTATCATTCCCGTGAGCTTGGTTTTGGTGAGAGCTATGATGTCCAGTGATGCCTCTTTGATTCTTTTGTGCCACTCCTCCCACTTATTCATTATTCCATCAGCTTTGGTGTACCATACCTTCAGTTTCCTCTACAACACTGTGTTCTGGGGGGTCTGTGGGGGTGGGGGCCTTGTAGTGTGCTGTGGGATTCTACAGCATATTGTGGGGTAGGGGCTGTAAGTGTGGATTGTGGTTTGTGTTGGGATAGCATGTTTGGCTGTGGGGTTCTGATGGTGGTTCTGTGTGTGCTTGGCCTTGTTGCCCTGCCCAGCTCTGGTTGTCCTCTGTGGACTCTGTCCTTGTCTCTCTTCCTAGCTTCTTTCGTATCTGTGTCATCTCCCTCAGCTGCTGTCATTCTGTTCTTGTTCTGTCGTGGTTTAGGAACATGCTCTTGTATGATGATTCCTTCAGCCATGGTTTCTCTTGCAGGATCCTGTTCCACACCATTTCTGTCCTGAAAATCAGTTTGACCGGCCAATTTCTCCCCTCCTATTCTCTGGAAATTTACTATCTCAGTCATATCCTCCTCATCTATTTCTTTGATGTTTTCAATCTCCAGTTTTTCTTTCTGCCATCTTTCATTGTGTCCTCCCTTCACTCTCCTGAAGCCCATGAATAAACACTGACTTCTCCCTCTCCTCCCCCCATTGCCTTTTCCACTGTGTCACTGGGTCCCATTTGTACATAGCCATTGCCTCTCGTATTTTTCCTGTACCTCTTCATGGCATGGTCATGCCTGGGACCTGTCACCTTCTCTACCTTCTCCCCCTTACTACTATCCCTGCTTCTAACAGCTCTTCTCCTGCATTCCTCAGCCTTGCTTGGGGGATTGATAGCACCTTAGTGTAAGTCTTGTCTCCTTCCTTTTCATTGGGCTCCTCATATAAAATGGGTGTACCTGCTTCACATGCTATGCCTCCTCTGGGAAATAACGCTGTAACTTGCTTCAGCATATTTACTTCATATTCTAGTGCTTGTATCCTGGCTTCTGTGGCTTCAGCTTGTGACTCCCATTTCTTCTCTACCTCCATCCTCTTTTCCATTTTTGCAGCAAGCTCACCTAGTTTGCTCTCCCATTCTTGTTCCATCTTTTTACATTACTCTTCCATCCATTCTTCCTTACCAGAGCCATCTGTCTCTGATCCCCTGAGCCTTCGACTTTCCCTCTGAGTGACCATTTTCTTTTTAGTGGGTTAGGTTTTTGTAGTATGTGTGTGTGAATGTGTGTGTGTGTGTGTGTGTGTTGTGTGTTGTGTGTGGTGTGTGTGTGTGTGCGCGTGTGTGTGTGTGCGTGTGTGCGTGTGGTGTGTGTGTGTGTGTGTGTGTGTGTGTGTAAGACAGGAAGAGGGTGGTAGAGAGAGGTGGAGAGAAAGAGGGGTAGTGGAAGAGAGAGAAAGGTGGAGAGAAAAGGGGAGGTGGAAAGAGGGATAGAGGAATAAAGGAGGTTATGAAGATAGTGGTAGAGAGAGAGAGAGAGAGAGAGAGGTGGAGAGAAAGAGGAAGGGTAGAGGAAGAGAGAGAGGTGGAGAGAAAGAGGAAGGGTAGAGGAAGAGAGGTGGAGAGAAAGAGGAAGGGTACAGGAAGAGAGGTGGAGAGAAAGAGGAGGGTTGAGGAAGAGAGGTGGAGAGAAAGAGGAGGGGTAGAGGAAGAGAGGTGGAGAGAAAGAGGAGGGGTAGAGGAAGAGAGGTGGAGAGAAAGAGGAGGGGTAGAGGAAGAGAGAGAAGTGGAGAGAAAGAGGGATAAAGGTGATGAGGGTGGGGAGAGGAGAGAGAGGGAGAGAAAGAGAGGGGTGGAGAGAAAGAGGGAGAGAGAGAGAGAGAGGTGAAGAGAAAGAGGGATAAAGGAGGTGGGGGATGGGGATTTATAGGGGGAGAGAGGACAGGGAGAGTGATGGGAAGGTGGAGAAAAAAGTGGGAAGTGGGCTAGTGGGAGAGAAAGGGGGAAGGGAAGAAGGAAGAGGAAGGAAAAGAGAGAGGAATGGGGGAAGGAAGAGAAAGACAAAAGGGGAGAGAGAGAGAGAGTGGTGTAGGGAAGGGAATAGGTAGGGTACTATCAAGTCAGTGAGGTGTCAATTGGCCTGTGTCCATGTTTACGTGTGTGCACATGTGTGCTTGTGTGAGCACTAGTTTTGAGCTTGAGCGCATGTGTGAACGTGTGTGTGTTTTGCGTGCGTATGGGCGCTCAGAATGTTTGCACAGTCCGTGTGTACATGTGGTTCTCTGGCCTGACTTTGACCTGATTCTGACTCAACCACCTACATACTAGTTCCTTCTATGTTTATCCTTCTTTCTAGAATAACTACTTCCTAGGTTACTAGCTACCTAGTGTGTGTGTGTGTGTGCCCAGAAAATAACCCTCCTCGCTTACTCCTCCTTAGCCAATCTGTCAAGTAAATGCTATCTACCTGCTAGTAAATGCTATTTACTTTAATTCTGATAGCTTTCGGGAGTGAGTGACCCTTGGTTTCCAGCAACCCTACCTAGATGAATATTATGTGCGGCTGGCAGAAAAGTGGTGGTCTCTTATTGCTCACTGCCGCTCCCTTGCTCTGTGTGTGTGTGTGTGTGTGTGTGTGTGTGTGTGTGTGTGTGTGTGTGTGTGTCCATGCATGTATGCTTGCGCACTTACGTATGTACATACCTATATGTAATAACCTATATACGGTTGTAAGGGTCAAGTCACAGCTCCTGGCCCGTGCCTCTTCCCTGGTCACTACCAGGTCCACACACTCCCGTCTCCAAGAGCCTTCTCATACCTCTTATTAAAGATGTGTATGGATTCTACTTCCACTACTACTCTCCAGATTGTTGCACTCCCTGTGTTATAATGCACAATGTATGTGCTATAATGTACAGTGTATGTGCTATAATGTACAGTGTATGTATTATAATGTGCAGTGTATGTGTCTTTTATAATGTACAGTAGTGCATGTGTCTGTTACAGTGAGCTGAGGTTGGATAACAGCTCTTAGTCTGTAAGTTCTTTGTAATAATAATAGACGTAAATATATGGAATACCAAATAAACAAGGCTGACGGAGTTTATATCTCGTAGATGAGTGGAACAAACAGCCAGGTAAAGTCACTCAAACGAGTCACTTGAGTCGCTTTAAAAATAGGTTGGACAGATACACGAGTGGGATTAGTTGGGTTGTTGCGGTGTGCCGGGCTTTAAACTAGGAATAGTTACTTGTATGGGCGTCTGTTAGGCAGGAAGGATTGTGATAGTAAAGATATAGGCAGTAGATATGATCAACGTGGTGAAAGTAGGAATTTTATAAACAGTTTTCAGTGAATATATTGCAACATTATCAATTAATTTCACCCACAATGATAAAAAAAGGAGATCAATTTAGTGTTTGTGTACGTACGTACGTACTCACCTGCTTATGGATACAGAAATCAAGTCTTAGCTCCTCATTTTGTCTGTTAAACTGGCTGTTATTTTTTTCACTCTCCTGACTTTGTGAGTCCTATTGTACTTATCAAGAAAGCTGTATATACCTCCTGCCTCCTCCACTTTTTTCCTCTATATTATTCCATTTCCTGATCACTCTGAGGCTGAAGAAGAACCTCCTGGAAGATGCCAGGATGGGATAGCAGGAACTATCAAAACAAGAAAAACGAAGTGTCAGTGGTGACATTTTTCAAATCGCTTGTATACCTGGAGTATACGTGGAGAGTGTTCCAGGGGTCAACGCCCCCCGTGGCCGGATCCATGACCAGGCCTCGTTTTATTTTTTTTATGACGATAACCTTCGTGGGTTCATACGTTGTACCTCGTGACGGTGACCTTCTGGCTCATACGTCATACTCGTCAAGGCAAGGACGACCTTAAACAATCAGTCTGGGACATACAGGTGTGCTTGTTTGTAGGAAACCAAGTACTTAACCATTCCCTTGCGCCCCACAACAGTCGATTAACACCCAAATACCTATTTACTTATAGGTAACAGAGGCAATGGGTGTAAGGAGATTTTCTCAGGTGTCTCGCCCTGCCTTGCCCTATGCTTTCTTATTTGGAATATTATTCATTGTTGACGGCCCCGTTCAAGGCAGAAATATCAGAGCTGGAACAGATACAGAGATCGTTTACGGCCCGCATAGAGCCAAATAACACATTTAAATTACTGGGAACGCCTTGAAGTCTTAAATATTTACTAAGTGCAGCGGAGAAGAGAGACAGATGCTTGATAATATGTACCTGGAAAGTACTTGAGGGTCATAATATACTGGAATGAGAGATATGGGAAGAAGTATAAAATAAACCCAGTGAAAAGTATGGGTGCAGTGGGCACAATAAGACAACATTGTATCAACGTCCGTGGCCCCAAACCTGATACCAGAAACTCTGCTGCGACAAATGTACAAGTCTTAAGAGGAAAGTGGACAATTATCTTCCAATATCAGATCAACAAGACTGTGGTGGATATGGGGGCCAGCGGACCACCTGCAGTGACAACCTAGTTGACCAGGCAAACACCAGACGAGCCTGGCCTATTGCGGGGCTCCGGGAGTAGAAAAAACGCTAGGTAAGATATGTTTTGACATCTCTGTGACTTAACTATGTTTTAAACTTCCAACAATACTTATGCTGTCTCGTCTTGTGGATCGTCTTTAGTTATGCGCGTTGGCTCGTGCGTTGTCAGGCGCGTTCGCTTGTGTGTTGTCATGCGCGTTGGCTCGTGCGTGCGCTCATACTACACAAAGAGCAGTTTTTGCCCTCCTGTGTTTGTGTTGTTTATTTTACTGAAGCTGTAAACTTTTTGAGGGAGATTAGGTTCCCTTTGTGCGTCTGGAGGAAGGAAAAAAAAAAAGAGGCAGGGAACTAAGAGAAGAAGACGTGACCCCTCTTTCTCTTTTCTAAACGCTGATAAGGTCACAATTGTTAACGGAGGAAAAACGGCCGAAGGTCTCTCTCTTCCGCGAGATGGAGACCAGTGTTTTGAGTTTTTCCAGCTTGGGATTTAAAGTTTAAACAGTGGGAGGTTAATTTACCGACCACCTTATATTTACCTGGTGTTAGGGATGCCTTGTTTTATCATAATATATATTCAGTATACAATTCTATATAATCAATATGTTTAAACTGTGTATTCGCAAAATTATATAAAGATGCGATGTGTATTGAATATATGATATAAAGAGGCTGATGGTTGAAGGGATAATTGTTCTCGGGCTTGATCTTACAAGCATGAAACATTGTAAGCCTTTTAAACAGCGATTCCCTCAAGAAAAGAGCTATGAAGTTTCGATAACTTGGTAGAGTTTTTCCCGTCGGGTTGTTCTTGGATGGAGTGATGGTGATTGCAACACAGTCTAGGCTGTTAAACTGAGTGATGTATTGGGTAAATACTTGTTGAAACCCAGCCTGCCATCCGTGTCTTACTGACCTCCCGGTAACCATCTTGACTTGACCCTGTCTAGCCTTACGGCGCATGCGCAGGCACACAGGAGTCCGTGACGTCATGGCTACCAAGTATTTGAAATATGCTGACAAATTATCAGCTTGTTGCTTCTACTTACCAGGCTGTTGGTGCTAGCTGTCTGCAGCCCGATGGAGGCCCCACAGCTCACATGTATCTTAAATATACCTTTGACGGGTATCGAGAGTTTTTCTATTCCAGCAGCCCGCCCCTGAACCGGACTTCTCTGGTGGTTGTCTAGTCAACCAGGCTGTTGTTGCTGGTGGCCCGCTGGCCCATATGTCACCTCACAGCCTGGTTGATCTAATGGAGAATTATTTAAGCTGCCAAGGTCATTCTTTAAAAACAAGAGAGTTTAGATGTCGCTGTATAAATACAGCTGGAAGTAATGTATTATCCTTTTGTGTGTTGTGAAGCTTGGAGATGGTCATTGTGGGTGAGGTATGAAAGGTCTCGACAATGGGGTAATGGGGTGGTAGCGTGCCCATCTAAATATGGGACGGTGGCGTGTCCATTTAAATATTTCAGAGTTGGGGCCGCATGAGCGGACCAGATGTTAGCACAGGAGATAATGGTGTGTTGACACGTGCATTGGTGATGCTCTCTCTCTCTCTCTCTCTCTCTCTCTCTCTCTCTCTCTCTCTCTCTCTCTCTCTCTCTCTCTCCATATATATATATTATATATATATATATATATATATATATATATATATATATATATATATATATATATATATATATAAATATATATATATATATTGCAAACATTCGCAGACAGGCAATCTTAACTATGCAAGACAAGCCACAGGGGAATGGAAATCTTTAGCTCAAGTACTTTCTCACTTCTCAGTGCGTCATCAGGAGCTATACAATGTTGCAAGGTTGCAACTGAAGGAGTGAGGGGAAGTTTTTTCTCAGAATAGCGCAGAGTGGGCCTGTCGCCTCCTCCTGTCTGTCTTTATATATATATATATATATATATATATATAATATATATATATATATATTATATATATATATATTATACAAGGAATTCGCAAGAGCAGGCGAAATATACACAAACACTGATCTCTGGCTGAAGGAGACTCGAACCTACGAACCTTGGAACAAGGTACGCAGTGCTTTACCAATCTACCCACACTAGACCAATACCTTGGAGTCCAGCTTGCGCTAGACTTTGATCCAAGGCAGCCAGCTTTCAGGGAGAAGGCTTACAGCTTTTTCCATATATAATATATATATATATTATATACAAAACAGTCACTGTGAAAGAGTAGTGAAATTCCAAGCGCTTTCGTGACTACTCACATTGTCAAGGAACTATGTGACAATGTGAGTAGTCACGAAAGCGCTTGGAATTTCACTGCTCTTTCACAGTGGTTGTTTTGCATATTTTAAAATCACCTCTTTACTGTGAGCTTATTGCATATATTTATATATATATATATATATATATATATATATATATATATATATTATAATATATTATATATAATTTGTGTGTGTGTGTGTGTAGTAGGTTGGTAGACAGCAACCGCCCAGGGAGGTACTACCGTCCTGCCAAGTGAGTGTAAAACGGAATCCTGTAATTGTTTTGCATGATGGTAGGATTGCTGGTGTCTTTTTTCTCTCTTAAACATGCAAGATTTCAGGTACGTCTTGCTACTTCTACTTACACTTAGGTCACACTGCACATACATGTACAAGCATATATATACACACTCCTCTGGATTTTCTTCTATTTTCTTTCTAGTTCTTGTTCTTGTTTACTTCCTCTTATCTCCATGGGGAAGTGGAACAGAATTCTTCCTCCGTAAGCCATGCGTGTTGAAAGAGGCGACTAAAATGCCGGTAGCAAGGGCCTAGTAACCCCTTCTCCTGTATATATTACTAAATTTAAGAAGGGAAACTTTCGTTTTTCTTTTTGGGCCACCCTGCCTCGGTGGGATACGGCCGGTTTTTTTGATATTATATATATATATATATATATATATATATATATATATATATTATATATATATATATATTATATATATAATATATATATGCTGCTTTGGCCCGCCTCATGGTGAGCGAAAGACACATGACGCTCTAGTCCATGGGACCACAGTTCTCAAGAATGACGCACCCAGCCAAGCTAGGTGTTGTACCCGTCATCCGAGAACATACGGTGGTGTTGACGCCTCTGAGCTAATTTCATTATAGTCCCTGTTTGGTGTACTAGCCAAACGAGCAGTATTTTATATTATTGTACCCACGAACTTGTGGTTTTGATCAGTAACAACACTGTGACTAGCCAAGGAGTCGAACCCATGCTGCTTTGGCCCGCCTCACGGTGAGCGAAAGACACATGACATTCTAGTCCACGGGACCACACAGAGGCATCCACACCACCGTATATTCTCGGATGACGGGTGCAACACCTACCATGGCTGGGTGCGTCATTCTTGAGAATTGTGTGGTTCTGTGGACAAGAGCGTCATGCGTCTTTCGCTCACCGTGAGGCGGGCCAAAGCAGCATGGGTTCGACTCCTTGGCTAGTCGCAGTGTTATTGATCAATACCACTCGTTCGTGGGTACAATAATATAATATATATATATATATATATATATATATATATATATATATATATATATATATATATATATAAACACTGATCTCCACTGATCTCTGGCTGAAGGAGACTCGAACCTACGAACCTTGGAACAAGGTACGCAGTGCTTTACCAATCTACCCACACTAGACCAATACCTTGGAGTCCAGCTTGCGCTACACTTTGATCCGAGGCAGTCAGCTTTTAGGGAGAAGGCTTACAGCTTTTCATCTCATCCCCTGCATGCATCAGCCTTACTAGAGATATTAACAATGCAAGGAATTCGCAAGAGCAGGCGAAATATACTATATATATGTTTGTGTATATTTCGCCTGCTCTTGCGAATTCCTTGCATTGTTAATATCTCTAGTAAGGCTGATGCATGCAGGGGATGAGATGAAAAGCTGTAAGCCTTCTCCCTGAAAGCTGGCTGCCATGGATCAAAGTCTAGCGCAAGCTGACTCCAATGTATTGGTCCAGTGTGGGAAGATTGGTAAAGCACTGCGTACCTTGTTCCAAGGTTCGTAGGCTCGAGTCTCCTTCAGCCAGAGATCAGTGTTTGTGTATATTTCGCCTGCTCTTGCGAATTCCTTGCTCATATAA
This sequence comes from Cherax quadricarinatus, assembly GCF_026875155.1. NCBI lineage: Eukaryota > Metazoa > Arthropoda > Malacostraca > Decapoda > Parastacidae > Cherax > Cherax quadricarinatus. The sequence goes on along the minus strand of NC_069443.1, from coordinate 32,446,421 downwards.
TATATATATTATATATATATATATATATATATATATATATATATTATATATAATATATATATATATATATATAAAGGAGATGGAAGTACAGTGCCTGCACTCTGTATAGTAGTGTTAATGTTTCAGTTTAAAAACTGTAAGTGTAAAGCACCCTCTCTGCAACAGTGATGATGAATGATGGTGAAAGTTTTTTCTTTTTCGGGCCACCTGCCTTGGTGAATCTGCCAGTTGTATAATTAAACATATATATAATATTAATATATATATACATATATCCCTCCATATCTACTATCACCATGATATATATATATATATATATAGTTAATATCTCCATCTATTTATCCATCAATCGCCTCTCAGTCTAAGCTGTTATCCATCTAAGCTCTCCGCCATCTGTCCTCTCCATCCATCTAAGCTTTCCACCATGTATCCTCTCCATCCATCTAAGCTTTCCACCATGTATCCTCTCCATCCATCTAAGCTTTCCACCTGTCTCTCATAATTATCCTAATTCCTCCCTCCCTTCGTCTACCCACATCCTCTTTCCTCTCCTCCTCTTTCCACCTGCTATTCTCTGCTCCCAGTTTGCTTACCTCCATCCTGGAAACATGATACGTGTAGGCATAATATTTTAAGGGCACGTTGTTGTGACTCTCTCATCATTCTGCCTCATGGGGAGTAACCCCCCCCTTCGTCCCTCCCTTTCCCTACCAGTCCCCTTTGTCCTGAAACTGAAGGGATTTTTTCAACATCATTGAAATGAAAGAACAGTGGAAGTTTGAGAAAGGTGGAAAGGAGGAAGGGTGGTATGAGTAATTTTCTCTCTCAAGAAGACAGAATTGGCCACGTCTGTTGGGAGGCCGTCATTACTGCCTCTTTTTTTTGCGTTACTGATTGTAGTGGAGGTGGTGTTTCGTCATGCTCCATCAGTGGGGAAGTACCTGAGTGAGAGAAGAGCTGTTTATCCAGAAATGGAACGAACAGTTCTAGTGTTTGTTTTTAATATTTTATCCCGAAGGCAAGTATGGATTTGCAGCCACTTATCCTGGGAATAAACGTACCGTTTATAATTTAATGCAATCTGTACAGCCTATGACATGTTATGTGGTGACGCTGTCATTGATGACACTCATGGAGTCAACTCCATTTCTGGATGTGTCACTAAACTGTATACCTTTACAAATTAGAAGTCTTTTATCCACAGGTATCAATATCTTTACAATTTATGATAAGTATTAATTCAGCAAATTCTGCATATATTATTGTAAAGCGCCTGTAACCTTAGTTACAACGAGTTACTCTGTCTATGTGTTTTGATAAGTTAACTCACATTCTAAGATGTACTGCTACGTGTGTTACTTAGACCTCCACATCAACTTCACATTAGTCTTTCCTCTCTCCAGATTGCATATCGTCAAATTGCCACATATATAAGTTACCCAAATAATCTGTATATCATTATCTCTAAATTTTTATTCATCTTTCTTAACATAAGCATAGTTTTCATTATGTTGAAGTAAATTCCAATTGTTAGTTTTCCGTTATCATGTTATTTGCTGGAACACTGTTCTCTATATTGTGTTGCTGTCATTCACCACTCTACTTTCTGGAACACTGTTTCTCTTAATTGTTGCTTCAGTTCACCAGCTCTACTTGCTGGAACACTGTTCTCTATATTGTGTTGCTGTCAGTTCACCAGCTCTACTTGCTGGAACACTGTTCTCTATATTGTGTTGCTGTCAGTTCACTAGCTCTACTTTCTGCCATGTTAACATACAGTGGCATCAACACAAACTTTATTTCCTCATTTCCTAACTTGTTTATATTTTTTTCGTCATCGAGAGTATTGTTGCTAATATTTCTGGAGTTTAAATTAACAATATCGACATTGCATTCGAAAATACCCCCAGGATAACTTAACCTCGCCAGGATGCCACCCTGTTTAAATAAGAGCAACAAGGGCTAGGAAACTTGACTAACGTCTCCACTCGCCTCGGAATCGAACCCGGGTCCTTGCACTGTTATTATAGCCTCTTTCTAGATTCCCTCCATCCTCCAACACTTTTATTGTTTTTATTGTTCAAGCGTGAGAAAATGCACGCTTGAGATTTTACAGTACGCCACGCGCTGCCAGACCTAAGATACCAGTTTTTTCTGATTCTTATTCATGGGTAATTTTATTAAATTTTAAGTAATGTTAAACCTAACGTAACTTAACCCAACCAAGAATAAAATATTGAATTTTTGAAAATATCTATCGCACAGATATGCACGAATGGCAGTTCGTCAAATTCACAATCTAAGTGGAGAACAGGTTGCTGGAAGACCCGGAGAAATCATTCATCCGTTAACCAGCGCTGACATCTAGAAGGCGGGTGAAGTTACCACCACAGTTGTGTTGAATTGAGTTCACTGACGTCATTTGTTCAATTCTCCGTTTTCTGTGAGGGGTATGATATCACTTTGGGTACAGAATAAAATATGCTGAGGCAGCAGTTGACAAAATTGACCTGGGCAGTTGTAAGAATATTTGTCCTGGGTTGTTTTGTATGGAGTTGTTCTAAGCCGTGAAGTTATTATATGCTGTGTTGTGTGTGGGGTTGTCCTAAGCTGTGCTGTGTGTGGGGTTGTCCTAAGCTGTGCTGTGTGTGGGTTGTCCTAAGCTGTGCTGTGTGTGGGGTTGTCCTAAGCTGTGCTGTGTGTGGGGTTGTCCTAAGGGGTGTGCTAGTGTGTGGGTTGTCCTAACTGTGTTGTGTGTGGGTTGTCCTAAGCGTGCTGTGTGGGGTTGTCCTAAGCTGTGCTGTGTGTGGGTTGTCCTAAGCTGTGCTGTGTGTGAGGTTTTTCTAAACTGTGCTGTGTGTGGGGTTGCTCTAAACTGTACTGTGTGTTGGGTTGTCCTAACTGTGCTGTGTGTGGAGTTGTCCTAAGCTGTGCTGGGTGTGGGTTGTCCTAACTGTGCTGTGTGTGGGTTGTCCTTAAGCTGTGTTGTGTGTGGGGTTGTTCTAACCTGTGTTTGTGTGTGGGTTGTCCTAAGCTGTGCTGTGTGTGGGTTGTCCTAAACTGTGCTCTGTGTGGGGTTGTCCTAAGCTGTGCTGTGTGTGAGGTTGTCCTAAGCTGTGTTGTGTGTGGGGTTGTTCTAAACTGTGTTGTGTGTGGGGTTGTCCTAAGCTGTGCTGTGTATGAGGTTGTCCTAAACTGTGCTGTGTGTGGGGTTGTCCTAAACTGTGCTGTGTGTGGGGTTGTCCTAAGCTGTGCTGTGTGTGGGGTTGTCCTAAGCTGTGCTGTGTGTGGGGTTGTCCTAAGCTGTGCTGTGTGTGGGTTGTCCTAAGCTGTGCTGTGTGTGGGGTTGTCCTAAGCTGTGCTGTGTGTGAGGTTGTCCTAAGCTGTGTTGTGTGTGGGGTTGTCCTAAACTGTGCTGTGTGTGGGGTTCTAAACTGTGCTGTGTGTGGGGTTGTCCTAAGCAGTGCTGTGTGTGAGGTTGTCCTAAGCTGTGCTGGGTGTAGGGTTGTCCTAAGCTGTGCTGGGTGTGGGGTTGTCCTAAGCTGTGCTGGGTGTGGGGGTTGTCCTAAGCTGTGCTGGATGTGGGGATTGTCCTAAGCTGTGCTGGGTGTGGGGGTTGTCCTAAGCTGTGCTGGGTGTGGGGGTTGTCCTAAGCTGTGCTGGGTGTGAGTGTTGTCCTAAGCTGTGCTGGGTGTGGGGGTTGTCGTAAGCTGTGCTGTGTGTGGGGTTCTTTTAAGCTGTGCTTGGTGTGAGGATTGTCCTAAGCTGTGCTAGGTGTGGAGTTGTCCTAAGCTGTGCTGTGAGTGAGGTTGTCCTAAGCTGTGCTGGGTATGGGGTTGACCTAAGCTGTGCTGGGTATGGGGTTGTCCTAAGCTGTGCTGGGTATGGGATTGTTCTAAGCTGTGCTGGGTGTGGGGTTGACCTAAGCTTACCTAGTCTGTATGTACCAAAGGAAAGGAATCGATAAGAAGCGTTTTAGTAGAAATGACAAAAGAGAAGAGAGGAGAAAATGGAGAATAAAGAACGAGAGGAAGAGATAACAGATTGTAGAAAGAGAAGAGGAAATAACAGATAATAGCAAGAGAAGAAGAGGGAAGACATTTCAGATATTGTGTGGAGGCGAGTAAGAGTAAACAACTCTTGCTGTTACTAGACTAATCTATAAACAACTAGTTGTGTAAGATGAGTTGCAAGGTCAAGGGTTGAGTGTTGCTGTGGTGATGGGCAGGGTGGGAGGGAAGGGCACGTGTGAGGGAGGGAAGAGGGAGAAAGGGGCACGTGTTAGGAGGGACGGGGGAATATGGGCACGTGTGAGGAGGGAAGGGCGACCGGGGCACGTAAAATGAGTAGTGGGGGCATAGGGGTATGTGTGAGGGGTACGTATGGGTTTGTTTCTTATGTTGCAGCGTTTTCATAGCTTCACAGGCGAGGATTGGAGGGAAGGGGAGGAGGAAGAGTGAGGTGAATAGGGAGGAGAATGGGCAAGGAAGAAGGGCGAAGAGTCTGGGGAGGATGATTGGAAGTAGAATGAGGTGTATGTACCAAGGGATGAGAAACCATATTGTGCAGAATAGTAGGTGCCAGGGTAATACTTGTGAAACCTGACGTCCAACTATAACCTGGATAACTACAATTGTATAAACACAGATGACAAGAAAGGACATTATATATATACATATATATATATATATATATATTTATATATATATATATAATATATATATATAAGTGTGTGTGTGTGTTGTGGTGTGTGTGCGCAAAACAACTGTGAAAGAAAGTGAAATTCCAAGCGCTTTCGTGACTTCTCACATATCAAGGAACTAAGTGGTGGTGGGGTTGTCTTATATTATCCATATATTATATATATATATAGTTATTGTTTATCTATATATATATATATAATATATATATATTAAATTATATATATATATATATATATATAAATTCATTCCTCTTATTGAAAAATATTTGCACAGTTCTCCTTTGTATATTTTGTCTTATATTTCATTCTTCAAAGCGATTTATTTTTTGTGGCTTCAAATTTCCTTCATTTTTAATGATTCTTTGAGGTGCGCCTTTGTCGTGAATATTGCACCCAGTTTGTGGCTTTTATTAAAACTTGATCCCTGTGTGTTGGATACATAAACCAGAGCACATTGCAGCATGAAATAATTGCAGAATGCCCATGATAATGTTGAAACCTGATCTTGGTGAGCGTTGGTGCAAAGAAAATGTTGCAGGAGAGAGTGTAGGATACCAGAGATCTCCTCGCTCTAATTTCTCCTTTATGAGTTGTTTTTTTCTCTCGAAGTGTGGAGAGAGGTTTCTATGTTGGTCCTCGGTCTCTTTCTCTACACTTCCTCCCTCCCTCACCTCTTTTTCCCTGCTCTCATTCTCTCTCTTTACACTCCATCTACTCTCCCCGTCTCCCTCTCCCTCTACAACTCCCCGTCCCTCCCTCCTTACCCTTCTTTTACATTAAAACATCAATGACTAAACTGTTGTTAACACTTCGGAACACTTGAATTATTCTCTCTGGAACAGAGAAAAGAGAGATGTTTAATATCTTCCTGCGTCTTGTCAGCATCTTCCGAGGTGACTTTGCATGCTTATTTTTGTATCAACATTTGCAGATGACACTAAAATAAGCATCTACGAGGTAAAAAGCTAAGTACCCGAAGGTACTATCCTGGCACCTCTGCTGTTTCTCATCCTCATAGCAAATATAGATATATACGCCCATTACAGTTTTGAATCATTATTTGTAGATGACACTTAAATAAGCATGGAAGTCACCTTGGTAGAAGACACTGAAAAACTACTGGAAGATATAAGCAGGGTTTTCCAATGGTCACTGGAGAACAACATGACGTTCACTGGTGATAAGCTCCAACTGCTTAGCTATGGAAAGAATGAAGAACTCAAAGGAACATTGTATTCCAAACTAAAGAGGATCGTCAAATAGTACGCAAGGGAAAACGTGAAAGACCTGAGAGTAATTATGTCGGCTGAAGTTTCTTTCAAAGAACGTACCCCTCAAGGGAGGTTCCTTGACGCTGGTGAGGGGCTCTTGATTTAGGGAACTGGATCTGTGCTCCAGTTTCCTGAATTGAGCCTGAATATCTTCCATCTCCCCCCCCCCCCCTCTCCACGTGCGCTGTGCAATCTTACGGGTTTAGCGCTTCCCATTGATTATAATATTATTAATACTAATAATCAAAGAATGTAACAAGACAATTGTCAAGACAGTCAGGAAGATAATGGGTGGATAATGATAACTTTCAAAACAAGGGAAATAATGTCAATAGTGAAGCATCAAATTGCTTGTGTTCTCTCACTTGGAATATTGCTTAGTGTTGACGGCCTCGTTCAGCACAGGAGAAATATCGTAGTTGGAAAATGTACAGTTATCGTTTACGGCCTCCATAGAGTCAATAAAGCATTTAAATTACTGGAAAAGCATTAAGGTCATAAATACGTACTCGTTTGAGTGAAGGAGAGAGATACATAATATATATCTGGAAAGTACTTGAGGACTTTGTCCTAAATCTGCACACTGTCATAGCAACAAGCTGGAGTGAGAGATATGGGAGGAAGTGCAATATAAACCTAATGAAAAACAGAGGCTCTATGGGCACAATAAAAGAACCTTGTATAAACGTCAGTGGCCCCACACTATTTAGCATCTTGCTAGAAGATATCAAGCTGCTGGGACAAGTGTAGAAGTCTTCAAAAAGAAACTGGACAAGTATTTTCACCAGGTGCCAGATCAACCAGGCTGTGGTGAATATGTGGGTCAGCAGGCCGTCAGCAGAAATAGCCTGGTTGACCAGGCAAGCACCATACGAGCCTGACCAGAGGCTGTAGGAGTAACCGAGTAATTAGCAGAGGTGCCACGGGTATGGTCGGAGAATAGTGTGCTAACATCCGTGGTCCAAGAGAGGACTCTCATCTCTACAACCAGCCTGTATCGGGAATGCTGCAGGATCGAAGATAGTTTTGAAGATGCCGGACAACTTTGTGCTACACCTACTGGATCCTCAGTATTGTGATGGTTATGTATTCTTGTGAGCCGCAAGCACAAACAACCTGGGTGACCAGGTATCACACCATGTGTCGGCAATTAAAGCCTGTTAGCTGCACGTAGGTCGTTAAGGCGTCTCTCCTGTATCAACACAGAATGTCAGATTTCATGAAGTAGGTATTTAAGTATTTGTATTTAAACTGAGAGATACATACCACGATGTATATACAATGATGTACATTGGAGTATTTGCAAAGAATGATGTTCTCCGGTGTATATACACTGAGATGCATCCATCGGTGTGTATACATTGGAGATGCACACATCGGTGCACATATGGATAAATGGTTCAGAGAACCGACAAGTTGATAAATTAGACACATGTGCAACACTTGAGTATATACCTTCGTATATACACACACTTTAGTGTATATTCTGAGGTATACTTATCTCCGTGTATACCCTGTGTCGGAAGTAGCCTCTTGTATTTTTATGCTAAAGGAATTCTCTGGTGCCTGGTGCACAGGTGTTGAGGACGCAAGTTACTTTGCTAAAGTTAATCATGGCTGGGCTACACTGCTTCTGTGGAAAACCGTAGCAGCCAGATGAGCTTTCACTCTACGGACCCACTAGGACTCTTAGATTAATCCCTTCCCTCCATCAACCCTTGTGGATTTAGCACCTTACCATCGACCTCAGTGGATTTAGCCATACTCTTTCCTTATTTTTCCAATAAATTACAACATGGAGAGATTCGGCTAGATAAATTACATTTTTTAAATCTTTATCGCCGAATCGGCTAATTTATTGTACACCTCATAGCCATCCCGAGGACGATAGCACAAGAGCTTCTGTATACACGAAAGGCCTGGAGACTAGGCCCCAAAAGGGTTAACAGGAGTACATCAGGATTTATATCTACAATTTGTCTTAAATGTTGCAAGCAAATCTTGGATATTCATTTATATGCTGGTATCTTATTTTTATTAATAAGATGCCTTGACCTATCACATAGGTTATACTGCGTATCTCAACATTCCTCAGTAGGTGGACAATCGAGCACATCATGTTCAAAACCTGACTATCAGACTGATTTGCTAGACACTAATATTCTCATCAATGTTTCTCTTAAATCACATCCAATTTTAAGTCAGACTTGTTCCAAAAATTGCATTTAAAGGAAAAAATTGGATAAAATCTTTTCTCCAGCAAATTAAAACGAGGAGAGACTTATTTAAAATGACACGTGTGCAGTTAATGCGACATTTTATTGTGGTAACGTTTCGCTCTCCAGGAGCTTGATGCCCTGGCTTGATAAAGATCCTCGAGAGCTAAACGTTGCCACAATAAAAGTCACATTGGGTGCATTTGTGACCTTTTGCCTAACATATTGTCGGTAATTCTACCAATATTATTACAAGGGAAGACTTAGTGCAATAAAGCAAACTTAAGTTATTGAGGTGTTTTATGATAGTTGATACTGCTGCTGGCCCTGTCAGGGAGGGCAGCGGCACACAGCTACACGGTCACGATTATTTAATGACTACCATTTGGAGGAAGTAGGTAGTTCTTGGCTCTTGTAATGACTACCATTTGGAGGAAGTAGGTAGTTCTTGGCTCTTGTAATGACTACCATTTGGAGGAAGTAGGTAGTTCTTGCTCTTTTTAATGACTACCATTTGGAGGAAGTAGGTAGTTCTTGGCTCTTGTAATGACTACCATTTGGAGGAAGTAGGTAGTTCTTGGCTCTTGTAATGACTACCATTTGGAGGAAGTGGGTATTTCTTGGCTCTTGTAATGACTACCATTGGAGGAAGAAAGGTAGTTTTTGGGCTCTTGTAATGACTACCATTTGGAGGAAGTAGGTAGTTCTTGGCTCTTGTAATGACTACCATTTGGAGGAAGTAGGTAGTTCTTGGCTCTTGTAATGACTACCATTTGGAGGAAGTAGGTAGTTCTTGGCCTTGTAATGACACCATTTGGAGAAGTGGGTAGTTCTTGGCTCTTGTAATGACTACCATTTGGAGGAAGTAGGTAGTTCTTGGCTCTTGTAATGACTACCATTTGGAGGAAGTAGGTAGTTCTTGGCTCTTGTAATGACTACCATTTGGGGGAAGTGGGTAGTTCTTGGCTCTTGTAATGACTACCATTTGGAGGAAGTAGGTAGTTTTTGGGCTCTTGTATGACTACCATTTGGAGGAGGTAGGTAGTTCTTGGCTCTTGTAATGACTACCATTTGGAGGAAGTAGGTAGTTCTTGGCTCTTGTAATGACTACCATTTGGAGGAAGTAGGTAGTTCTTGGCTCTTGTAATGACTACCATTTGGAGGAAGTAGGTAGTTCTTGGCTCTTGTAATGACTACCATTTGGAGGAAGTAGGTAGTTCTTGGCTCTTGTAATGACTACCATTTGGAGGAAGTAGGTAGTTCTTGGCTCTTGTAATGACTACCATTTGGAGGAAGAGGTAGTTCTTGGCTCTTGTAATGACAAACCATTTGGAGGAAGTAAGTAGTTCTTGGCTCTTGTAATGACTACCATTTGGAGGAAGTAGGTAGTTCTTGGCTCTTGACTCTAATACTGGGTGAGTGCAACTCGTTACCGTGACTCTCTCGATAAGCGGACGCATGACCGAGCCTTCAAAACATCTTGCGCTGAATGGCGAACACGGGTTTACTGCTTCTTATAGATGTTACCGTATTTTCCGGCATATAAGACGCACATCAAAATTATCGGTACAGTAAATCAGTAATTATATTCAGAGTCGAATTACCCCTCTTACTTTACGCTAAAACGTAACCCAAACCCTACCCTTGACCTTGACTATATAAGGCGCAGGGTGATTTTCCATGACGGGGAAAAAAGGCGCGCCTAATATGCCGGAAAATACGGCAATTAAAAATATCTATACCCTGAGGGCGTGAAGACGTCGGCAGAGGTGTGAATCATATCGATACAATAGTGAAGAAAAGACACGTTACAGAAACAACTCTTATTGTGACAATGTTTCGCGCAGTGTAGAGCAGCTTCATTGTCATGATAAGAGTTTCACACACAGCAAAATTTTGCTCGCGATAGAAGTTTGTTCTGCCACCTGTCATTAATTTATTAATTTAAAAAGTTTGTACCCTGACGGGCCTGTTGTGTTGCCATCATTCTCTGCTTATAAACATGTTTCACTCATTACACAAGCTTGTTGGTGACCAGTTAATAAGTAATATTTATGTATTTTGCTCCCCTGTCAATACATTCACCAGTTATTGGTCATGTTGCAAGTTATCATATGTTATTGATTACTGTGTTGTGGGTTGTCTTATGTTGCTTTTCTTGATAAGCTTTCGTACTTTTTTTCGTTTTTGTCAAAGCTTATTTGTCGTGGGGCTCGCTTATAATATGGTGTCAAATCGTTAAGTCATGTAGGTCGAGTCTCGAGATGCAACATGGGCCGTGTTTGTCCAGCTGTGAAGACTTCGTTACACGCTAGAGTATCAACGTTCTTGAAGTGGTGGGAGGAGGGCACTTGTGTCTTTGTGTTGGCGATGATTAGTAAGTCCTCAACACATTATTACACTTAATGTTTATAAATGTATATATTGTGATGTAAGCACACTTCTGAGAAAGCATCTCTTTGAATAATGGGAAATGTGTTTCCATTTTTGATGTCACTGCCTTGGTGGGAGAAGGAAAGTGTTAAAAATTACCCAATTTTCTACTTTTCATATATTTTTTTTATTTTTGAAATTAATAATGAGTATGTTCATTATATAAAAATAATGACTATGGTCATTATATAAGGGAATGATTATTGCACAGTGGGTATTAAATAACACAGGAAGGTTAAACGTTTATATATATATAATATAATATAATATATTTTTATATATATATATATATATATATATAATATAATATATATATATGGGTAACCACGAGCGGGGTGGTTATTGACAATAATACTGCGACTAGCCAAGGACTCTAACCCACTTTGTTTTCGCCCGCCTCATGGCGAGCGAAAATCACATGACGCTCTAACCCACAGGACCAACCAAATCGGGCGAAAACTCGTGGTTCGGGGTCCTTGGCTAGTCGCAGTGTTGGTTATTGATTATATATATATATATATATTTTATATATAATAATATATAATATAATATATATATATATATATATTTTATTTTATTATTTTATTACCCAAAACCGGCCGATTCCCACCAAGGGCAGGGGTGGCCCGAAAAAGAAAAATTTTCACCACATTCACTCCATCACTGTCTTGCCAGAAGGTGTTTTAACACACAGTTTTTAAACTGCCAACATTAACACCCCTCCTTCAGAGTGCAGGCACTGTACTTCCCATCTCCAGGACTCAAGTCCGGCCTGCCGGTTTCCCTGAATCCCTTCATAAATGTTACTTTCTCACACTCCAACAGCACGTCAAGTATTAAAAACCATTTGTCTCCATTCACTCCTATCAAACACGCTCACCACCGCCTGCTGGAAGTCCAAGCCCCTCGCACACAAAACCTCCTTTAACCCCCTCCCTCCAACCCTTTCCCAGGCCGACCCCTACCCCGCCTTCCTTCCACTACAGACTGATACACTCTTGAATCATTCTGTTTCGCTCCATTCTCTCTACATGTCCGAACCACCTCAACAACCCTTCCTCAGCCCTCTGGACAACAGTTTTTGGGAATCCCGCACCTCCTCCTAACTTCCAAAATACGAATCTCGCATTATATTCACAAACCCCAAAATTGCCCTCCCGACATGACATCTCCACTGCCTCCAGCCTTCTCCTCGCTGCAACATTCATCACCCACGCTTCACACCCATATAAAGAGCGTTGGTAAAACTATACCCTCATACATTCCCCTCTTTGCCTCCAAGGACAAAGTTCTTTGTCTCCACAGACTCCTAAGTGCACCACTCACTCTTTTTCCCTCACAATTCTATGATTCACCCATCTTTCATAGACCCATCCGCTGACACGTCCACTCCCAAATATCTGAATACGTTCACCTCCTCCATACTCTCTCCCTCCAATCTGATATCAATCTTCATCACCTAATCTTTTTTTTATCCTCATAACCTTACTCTTTCCTGTATTCACCTTTAATTTTCTTCTTTTGCACACCCTACCAAATTCATCCACCAATCTCTGCAACTTCTCTTCAGAATCTCCCAAGAGCACAGTGTCATATATATATATATCGTCGTGGAATTTTCGCTCACCATGAGGCGGGCTAAAACAACACGGGTTCGATCCCCTGGCTAGTCACAGTCCCAGACTTCCGATTGGCTGATTTCATGGGACTGAAAAATTACTTGAGTGGGCTAAATTGGGATGATCTGACTATGGGTCAGGTAGGTGATCTTGGTTGCCAATATGACGTTTTTCAGAGCATAGTTCTTGCTGCCCAGACAACTTTTGTTCTGAGTAGGGAAATTAGATCTAACAAATAAGATCTCAAATGGATGAACAGTAGATTAAAACATCTCATGGTCCCAAAAAAGAGGCATTTTTAGGCGTATCAAAAGAGGAGATGGACAGTTAAGAAATCCATATATTCAATTAAAGATAGAAATAAAAAAAAGGTACAAGAAAAGCAAAAAGGGATTATGAGCTAAGGTCCCCAAGGGGATTCGAAGACTAACCCAAAAGGTTCTTTCAGGGATAAAAGAAGTAAGATTAGGGGCAAGATTGGGCCCCCTTAAGAGTAACTCAGGTCAGATCACTGACAGTGATAAGGAAATGTGTGAAATTTTAAATTCTTACTTCCTCTCAGTTCTTACTCAGGAAGATACTAGAAAAATTCCAGAGGTAATAAATTATGTAAACAGGCAAATAAACTATGCACGATTGGGAGTAACTATGACATGGCCCCCAGACTAATAGAGAAATTAAAACCTAAAAAATACCCAGACCCGGATAAGTGTTTGCAAGGGTTTTAAAGGAATGTAAAGAGGAACTTTGCAAACCTTTGGCTGATCTTTCAACATATCACTACAAACTGGCATAGTGCCTGATAAGGGAAAATGGCAAAAGAATACCTATTTACAAGGCACAGGTGACAGTCCCTTGTCTTCGAGCTATAGACCGAAAGCCTTACCTCCACAATTTGGGAAAATTTATGGAATCAATAATTGCCGAGGCAATTCGTAGCCATCTTGATAGGCATAAATTTGATAAATGAATCTCAACACGGTTTGCTAAGGGGCGTTCCTGTCTTTGGAATTTACTAACTTTTTTTACTAAGGGTTTGAGGGGTAGATCAGGTAATGAATATGAATTGTGTAATATGGACTTCAGTAAGGCCTTCGATAGAGTTCCACATCAGAGACTTTTGAGGAAACTTAAGGCACACGGAATAGGAGGAGAAATTTTTTCCTGGGAAGAGGAATGGTTGACAAATAGGCAGCAAAGAGTTTGCATAAACAGGGAGAGATCAGAATGGGGGCACGTCACGAGCGGTGTTCCACAGGGGTCAGTGTTGAGCCCCTTGTTCACAATTTACATAAACAATATAGATGAGGGAATAAATAGCGACAAGCAAATTTGCTGATGACACGAAAAAGGTCGTCCAATTCATTCTATTGAGGACATTAGTGCAATCCAGGATGATTTGAATAGACTAATGCAGTGGTCGGAGTAGTGGCAGATGCAGTTTAATATAGACAAATGCAAAGTTCTAGATGCTGGACAGGACAATAACAGTGCCACTTATAAACTGAATAGTGTAGATCTTAATACTACTGATTGTGAAAGGGATTTAGGAGTTCTGGTTAGCAGTAATCTGAAACCAAGACAACAGTGCATTAGTGTTCGCGGTAAAGCTAACAGAATCCTTGGCTTCATATTAAGAAGTATAAATAATAGAAGTCCTCAGGTTGTTCTTCAACTCTGTATGTCCTTGGTTAGGCCTCATTTGGATTATGCTGCACAGTTCTGGTCACAGTATTACAGAATGGATATAAATGCACTGGAAAACATACAGAGGAGGATGATAAAGCTGATCCCATGTATCAGAAATCTTCCCTATGAAGATAGACTGAGGGCCCTGAATCTGCACTCTCTAGAAAGGCGTAGAATTAGGCGGAAATATGATTGAGGTGTTTAAAAGGAAAACAGGAATAAATAAAGGGGATGTAAATGGCGTGCTGAACATATCCAGCCAAAACAGGACTCGCAGCAATGGCTTCAATCTGGAAAAGTTATGATTCAGGAAGGATATAGGAAAGCACTGGTTTGGTAATAGAGTTGTGGATGAGTGGAACAAACTCCCAAGTACCGTCATAGAAGCTCAGACCTTATGTAGTTTTAAAAATAGGTTGGATAAATACATGAGTGGGTGTGGGTGGGTGTGAGTTGGACCTGATTAGCTTGGGCTATCAGGTCTGGTGCCGTGCTCCTTCCTTAAGTGGAAGTGACCTGACTAGGTGGTCGTTGTTCTAGGCCGGGGGGTGGCATGGACCTGCTTCGCATGGGTTAGTAGGCCTGTTGCAGTGTTCCTTCTTTCTTATGTTCTTATGTATTATAAACAGTGGCCACTTTATTAGTTTAGATAGACCCTTCTAATACAGGGTAGGACTCCCTTTGCCCCTAGAGCCTAGAACAACCTGAATTCTTCATGGCATAGATTCAACATGTTAGATTTGTCGGCTGCACAGTCATGCTGCGAACCTCCAGATCCATCACACCCCAGAGGTTTACGCCAAATTCTGACCCTACCATATGCATGTCGCAACAGAAAATGCAATTTATCAGACCAGGCGACGTTTTTCCAATCTTCACCTGTCTAATTTTGGCGAGCCTGTGCCAACTGTAGCCTCAGTTACCTATTCTTAGCTAACAGGAGTGGAACCTGGTGTGGTCTGCTGTTGTAGCTCATCCATTTCAAGGTTCGACGTGTTTTACATTGAGAGATGCTCTTCTGCATACCATTGTTGTAACGCATGTTCGAGTTTCTGTCGCCTTCCTGTCAGCTTGAATCAGTATGGCCATTCTCTGACCTCTCTCATTAACAAGGCATATTCGCCCACAGAACTGCCCTGACTGGATGGTTTGTGTTTTTTACACCATTCTCTGGAAACTCGAGACTGTTATGCTTGAAAATCCCAGATCAGCAGTTTCTGAGATACTAGGACTACCGCGTCTGGCACCAGTTGTTATTTCACGGTTAAAGGTACTATATAAAGATGCCATTTCTTCCCCATTTTCATATTTGGTCTGAGCAACAACGTAATTGGCTGGTTGGTTATTTACTTTAACGAGTGGGTGTACAGGTGTACCCAATGAAGTGGTCACCGAGTGTGCGCACGCGCGTAATACGCATGCTTTTAATACAGCATTTGTCCATTCTGCTTAGTTTCATAATAACAGTATTGTAAGATAGAACAGACAACGTACAGAGAAACTTCTGCTTTATTATTCTTCTTTCATTCTTTATTCTAGTTAACGGTAGCTCAGACAGTTCGGATTTCGTCAGCAAATAACCTCGACATAGACCAAAAGATCTGGACTCTGGCTTGTCCATGTACTCTCTCTCTCAAGGTTAGTCAGGTGTGTTGTAACTGTGGTTATCACAGACCTGAGTGCATCAAAGAGAAGCAAGGAACTAGCTTAAAAGGTCACGAGCGTGCAATATTCAAGGCAGTGTACCTTGCAGTTAAAGGTCAGGCCGCTATTTATAATCTAAATACGTGTGTTATCGTTAAAGCATCCCTCAAGCGTTGGTGGGGCTCCAGGTCATATTTTACACACGCTGGGGCTCCAGGTGTTTTAAGGCCTTCAACAAATTTTATTTGTGCGTTTATATATATATATATATATATATATATATATATAATATATATATATATATATATATATATATAATATATATATATAACAATGCGCTAACCAATGATTCGTACCCTTGTACTCGCTAGTACACCAAACACGATGAGAATAAAATTAGCTTGAAAGCTCCTACACCTCCGTATGTCCTCGGACCAAGAGTAACAAACCTAGCTTGGCTGGGTGCTTGGTTCTTGTAGGATTGGGTGGTCTTGTGGGTTAAGGCATCATGTGGTTCTCGCTAACAATGGCGGGCCAGTACAACATGGGTTCGAGTCCTTGGCTAGCGCAGTGTTGTTACTGATCAATACCACTCGTTCGTGGTTACAATAATATATACATATATGTCGTGCCGAATATGTAAATCTGGTCAATTAGCAAGAACTCATTTAAAATTAAGCCCTTTCTGAAATTTTCTCTTATAAGTTTAAAGATATAATTTTTTCATTAATGTTAATGTAAAAATTTTTAATTTTGCACCAAAAGAATCTTAGAAAACTTACTTAACCCTATTATAACAAGAGCAATTTATTTTAGCCTAACCCAACTAAATATATTTTAGATTTGTTAACAATAATTTAATACCAAACAAACACAGTGAAATATATTTTTTTCGATAGGTTCAGAATGATTTTGGCAGAATTATTGCATACACAAATATTCGCTTGTCCTATATGGCAAGATGAGCGTTGCTATTTAAGCCAAGATCGCAAGTTCTGCCTATTCGGCACGACATATATATATATATATATATATATATATATATATATATATATATTATATATATATATATATATATATATATAATATATATATTTATATATATAAAATATTCCTATAAAAATTCCTATTGGTAAAAAAAAAAATAGTTTAAAAGATGGGGTGGTAGGGAAGTGGAATATTCAAATGGCTTCAGGAAGAAATCCAAATATTCTTCCTTGAAGCCTTTTTATCCACTTCTCCGAGGCTATGGGTCCCACAATTTACACCAGAGGTGGACCCCATCATATATATATATATATATATATTATATATATATATATATATATATATATATTATATATATATATAAATATATATATATATATATAACACGCACACATACTGATAGGTGTATATACTTATATATACACCTAATAAACTAATAACATGCATATATGTAGCACTACGATCAAAGTTTGTTGGAAACTTTCCCAGTAAATGTTTAAAAAAATTTATCTGGTTATCCCAAATTGTTTGCCACCGTCGTGGTATTCACAGTTTATATATTCATGTCGACACCTTGGTGGCTATTCATAGTTGTAAATGCATTTGCACATTTTTGTTGAAAATGTCGAGTGGACATGCAGGACCAAACTGGACAGGAAAATGGGAAACTTTGAACTCAAACTGTGTCGCCATAGTCTAGGAGAGACTGAAGAAACAGATCCATAAATGAAATTAGATGAAATCCCAAATATTTTTTCTCTTACGCAAAATCCAGGGCAAAAACGTTGTTTAGCATTGGACCTTTAATGAAAAAAGTTTTGGAAGAATTTTCTCTACAAGTGAAATACTGAAATGACAACATGACTGTGTTCAGTGAGTCGGTAATCAGTTTAGAGATTGACCAACCAAATGAGTCTTTCACTAATTAGACTCGTAACTCTGCTGACATCTCTGCAATTTTCAACGCTATTCCATGTTGACTTAAAAAAAAGTCATTCATGGCATGCTCGTGCACTCTATCCCAGGCCCAGACCTGTGGAACGCCATATCCGTCAGCAACTGCTAAAAACCGCTGTCTCGTGCCCTATGAAGTAGGAGCCTGGACACAGGTGTCATCTCAGTAAAAAAAAACACGAACATAACCGCACAAAGGTGGCAGTAAAGGAGTGGAAAAATGACCTCAGTGTCTATAAACTACTGGGAATGCACTCCGATATTGGAAGATAAGGGAATTTCCAAACTACTATAACTAAGCTTAGTGGAGTGAGATATGGGAGGAGTGTAAAATATAACGATAACGGGGACAAGTGGAGAAGTCTTCAAGAGAAAACTGGGCAAGTATCTTCACCAGGTGCCAGATCAACCAGACTGTGATAGATATGTGGGGCAGCAGGCCTCCAGCAGCAACAGCCTGGTTAACTAGGCAAGCACCAGACGAGCCTGGCCCATGGTCGGGCTTCGAGAGCAGTAAAGACTTTAGAAACTCATCAAAGGCAGTCACAGGCAGAATAAGGGAGCACTGTATCAACATCCGTGGTCCAAGACCATCCTGTTGCTAAGTAGATATCGGAAATATTGGCTGATCAAGTGCAGAAGTCTTAGAGGAAACTAGATCACTACCCCCAACCCCTTTTCCCTGCCAGATGATGGCTATGTGGGCTCGCGTGCTGCTAACAGCAACAGCCTAGTTAGAGGCACTCGGCAAGGAAGCTTGACGAAAGGCAAGGCTATTATGGTTGAAAAACCCTCGAGATCCGTAGCAGGTATATCACAGGTACGTATACTTAACGTTAAAAAAAAGCCACGTCCAGCAGACAAAGAACTTTTGGCAGTTCGACTTGTCTTCAGTCGAATGGAATATGACACATACTATACCCCAGCCACAACCCCTATTGCGATGGGCGAAACAGTGCTGTACTCAACCCGAGAATGAATTTATGCATGAATATACCAGTTTCTCTTGCTTTTACAAGTGTGTTGAGCAGATATTTCGGTCGCTGTCGTTTTATATCTAATTATTTTGTTCAGGGTAATTATTATAATTTTGTATGAAGAGCAAAGCTCGGCGAGCACTCAGCCCAAGGACTGGTGGAGGTCGAGTCTTCATACTTTAACCGTGAGACAAACTGCTGTAGTTTGTTCAGGAAAGGGAAGGCTTATTTTTAGACACTGCTGTCATAAAGTCAGGGGAACGAGCAATGAGAACGTAGATTGGAAATAACGAAGACAGAATAGCGGGCAAACAGGATGAAGACAAGATATATGTATAGAATGAACTTTTGTTGTCATATTTCGCATTGTCTTGGGAAAAGTCTGTGTACCAAAACGTTGCCCAGTAAAAGCTTATTCTGCAACTGTCATTTTTTCATTACTGTCAGTAATACAGATGGCACATAAATTATAGATATGTCTCCAGATGTACTCCAGTTAACCCCTTTTACGGTCTAGTTCCTGAGCCTGTTGCGTATCCATCCATATATTCTTGCGCTACCGTCCGCAGGTTGGAAATGGGGTGCACGCTTAAAGTAGCCTCTTCAGAGGCAAAATCTAAATTTAATCGCCTTTGTATCCAGTCAGACAGAATGGCAAGGACCTTTCAGGGTACGACATACTGGCTCAGGATACGACATACTGGCTCAGAGTACGAGCACAGTGGGAGGACAGCTAGTAATTAATTTTGCAAGTTGAGTAAGGTGTACAGAATGGGTGAATGTGGGCCGCATATGAGAGCCGTGCTTTGGACATTCATAAAACCTGTATGTGAATGCTTACCTGGAGTTTACCTGGAGAGAGTTTCGGGGGTCAGCGCCCCCGCGGCCCGGTCTGTGACCAGGCCTCCTTACGGCTGCTTCATATGACATACTCGTGACACCATCAGTTTAAGCTCTCCTCTTGTAGCTGCAAAAACAGTCTCGCACACATGGCAGTATCATAAATTCTCCTTGTACTTATACAATGTATTATCATCGTTATGGTACGTTTCTTAAGTTTGTACTAGATGAGTGCTGAGTTAATGTCTCAAGAGGCACGTAAGTTCCCCCGTCTTATAATAACATGTTCATTTTTCCACTATAATCTACCTTGTCCATAATTACTATCGCATTTGCTTTGTCTGTTTCGTAAGGTAAAGTCTAGGATCTTTCCTTAATTCATGGTATAACTTAACGTATATTTGAGGACAATTGTGTTGTAGAGGTCTGCAAATAATGAGCCGGGAAAATCGTCATTCTTCGCAGTGTTGGCAAATTGTTTCTTGTTTTTGGAACATGAATGCTAGTTTTTCTACTGCCGGGGGTACCCAGCTTGATGTAGTGTGTTCGCTTCGGTTTCTCTGCTGGTACCAGGCTTTCTGGAAAATCAAGGCCTGATGAACCTGGCTATTACTGCTGGCTGCACGCAGTCCAAGACACGAACTACATCACATCTGGTCATACACTGATTTGAGTAGCTTGTCCAGTTTTCTCTTGAAGCCCGCCAGAGGCTTGTTAGTAATTTCCAGCATGAATAGAAGGACGGCGGTGAAGAGTCGAGGGCTTCTGACATCTATTGAAATGAGTTCTCTGTTAGTGTGCCCTTCGTGCCCTTGCTTTTTAGTGGAGGTATTTTGCACCGTTTGTCAAATCTCTTGTCATACGGAGTTATTTCTGTAGTAATGTATATATTTACTATAGCTTCCTTAATACACCTATTGAACTAATCTTTTGTTGTAAGTTGTTTTTCTTGGAATCATCTGCGGTGTTTATCCAACACTTCAGTCTATACTTTTGTCTATGCCGTTTTTCCTGTCAATTTATCAGCTCTCTTATTCCCCTCTATGTTAGAGATGGTAGCTATGCTATGTGTGGCACTAGTCTCCCAGCATTATAGATCATGGCACATCCTTGAACACGATTCTCTTCCCTTGATTCAGTTTCACTTATCCTGTTTGAGCTTATCCTGGCATCGCTCCTCTCTTCTCTCCGTCTTCTTGTGTATTTATTCATTCTTCTTCTCAGTAGTTTATATATATAATATTGTGCCGAATAGATAAAACCAGCGATTTTGGTTTAAATAGTAATGCTCTTTTTGCCGAATAAGGCAAACGAAAATGTGTGCATGCAATAATTTCGCAAAATCATTCTAAACCTACCGAAAAAAATATATATTTCATTGTGTTTATTTACTATTAAATTGTTGTAAACTTAACTAAAATATATTTAGTTGGATTATGCTAAATTAAATTGCGCTTGTTATAATAAGGTTACGTAAGTTTTCTAAGGTACTTTTGATACAAAATTATTACTTTTTAAATTAACATAAATGAAAAAAAAATATCTAAACGTACAAGAGAAAATTTCAGAAAGGACTTAATTTTAAAGGAATTCTTGCCAAGTGACCAATTTTACCTATTCGGCACGATATATATATATATTTTTTTTTTCAACAAGTCGGCCGTCTCCCACCGAGGCAGGGTGACCCAAAAAAGAAAGAAAATCCCCAAAAAGAAAATACTTTCATCATCATTCAACACTTTCACCACACTCACACATTATCACTGCTTTTGCAGAGGTGCTCAGAATACAACAGTTTAGAAACATATACGTATAAAGATACACAACATATCCCTCCAAACTGCCAATATCCCAAAACTCCTCCTTTAAAGTGCAGGCATTGTACTTCCCATTTCCAGGACTCAAGTCCGGCTATATGAAAATATACCGGTTTCCCTGAATCCCTTCAATAAATATTACCCTGCTCACACTCCAACAGATCGTCAGGTCCCAAGTATCATTCGTCTCCATTCACTCCTATCTAACACGCTCATGCACGCTTGCTGGAAGTCCAAGCCCCTCGCCCACAAAACCTCCGTTACCCCCCTCTTTCCAACCCTTTCGAGGACGACCCCTACCCCTCCTTCCTTCCCTATAGATTTATATGCTTTCCATGTCATTCTACTTTGATCCATTCTCTCTAAATGACCAAGCCACCTCAACAACCCCTCTTCTGCCCTCTTGACTAATGCTTTTATTAATCTCACACCTTCTCCTAATTCCCACACTCCGAATTTTCTGCATAATATTTACACCACACATTTGCCCTTAGACAGGACATCTCCACTGCCTCCAACCGTCTCCTCGCTGCTGCATTTACCACCCAAGCTTCACATCCATATAAGAGTGTTGGTACTACTATACTTTCATACATTCCCTTCTTTGCCTCCATAGATAACGTTTTTGACTCCACATATACCTCAACGCACCACTCACCTTTTTTCCCTCATCAATTCTATGATTAACCTCATCCTTCATAAACCCATCCGCCGACACATCAACTCCCAAGTATCTGAAAACATTCACTTCTTCCATACTCCTCCTCCCCAATTTGATATCCAATTTTTCTTTATCTAAATCATTTGATACCCTCATCACCTTACTCTTTTCTATGTTCACTTTCAACTTTCTACCTTTACACACATTCTCAGACTCATCCACTAACCTTTGCCATTTTTCTTTAGAATCTCCCATAAGCAAAGTATCATCAGCAAAAAGTAACTGTGTCAGTTCCCATTTTGAATTTGATTCCCCATAATTTAATCCACACCCTCTCCCGAACACCTAGCATTTTACTTCCTTTACAACCCCATCTATAAATATATTAAACAACCATGGTGACATTACACATCCCTGTCTAAGACCTACTTTTACCGGGAAGTATTCTCCCTCTCTTCTACATACCCTAACCTGAGCCTCACTATCCTCATAAAAGCTCTTTACAGCATTTAGTAACTTACCACCTATTTCATATACTTGCAACATCTGCCACATTACTCCTCTATCCACTCTATCATATGCCTTTTCTAAATCCATAAATGCAATAAAAACTTCCCTACCTTTATCTAAATACTGGTCACATATATGCTTCAATGTAAACACTTGATCTACACATCCCCTACCCACTCTGAAGCCTCCTTGCTCATCCGCAATCCTACATTTTGTCTTACCTCTAATTCTTTCAATTATAACCCTACCGTATACTTTTCCTGGTATACTCAGTAAACTTATTCCTCTATAATTTTTACAATCTCTTTTGTCCCCTTTCCCTTTATATAAAGGGACTATACATGCTCTCCGCCAATCCCTAGGTACCTTCCCCTCTTTCATACATTTATTAAACAAAAGTACCAACCACTCCAACACTATATCCCCCCTGCTTTTAACATTTCTGTCATGATCCCATCAGTTCCAGCTGCTTTACCCCCTTTCATTCTACGTAATGCCTCACGTACCTCCACCACACTTACATCTGCTCTTCTTCACTCCTAAAAGATGGTATACCTCCCTGGCCAGTGCATGAAATTACCGCCTCCCTTTCTTCCTCAATATTTAAAAGTTCCTCAAAATATTCTCGCCATCTACCTAATACCTCCCTCTCCCCATCTACTAACTCCCCTACTCTGTTCTTAACTGACAAATCCATACTTTCCCTAGGCTTTCTTAACTTGTTTAACTCACTCCAAATTTTTTTTCTTATTTTCATTAAAATTTCTTGACAATGCCTCTCCCACTCTTTCATCTGCTCTCCTTTTGCACTCTCTCACCACTCTCTTCACCTTTCTTTTACTCTCCATATACTCTGCTCTTCTTATAACACTTCTGCTTTGTAAAAACCTCTCATAAGCTACCTTTTTCTCTTTTATCACACCCTTTACTTCATCATTCCACCAATCACTCCTCTTTCCTCCTGCCCCCACCCTCCTATAACCACAAACTTCTGCCCCACATTCTAATACTGCATTTTTAAAACTATTCCAACCCTCTTCAACCCCCCCACTACTCATCTTTGCACTAGCCCACCTTTCTGCCAATAGTCGCTTATATCTCGCCCGAACTTCCTCCTCCCTTAGTTTATACACTTTCACCTCCCCTTAAATTGTTGTTGCCACCTTCCTCGTTTCCCATCTTCCTCTTACTCTAACTGTAGCTACAACTAAATGATGATCCATATATCGTTGCCCCTCTATAAACATGTACATCCTGGAGCCTACCTATCAACCTTTTATCCACCAATACATAATCTAAAAAACCCTACTTTCATTACGTGCTACATCATACCTTGTATATTTTATTTATCCTCTTTTTCAAAAAAATGTTTTAAACTATTACCAAATTTCTTTCTACACATAGCTCAATTAAAGGCTCCCCATTTACATTTACCCCCTGGCAACCCCAAATTTACCTACTACTCCCTCCATAACATTTTTACCCACTTTACATTGAAACCCCCAACCACCATTACTCTCACACTTGATTCAAAACTCCCCACGCATTCACTCAACTTTTCCCAGAATCTCTCTCTCTCCTCTACACTTCTCTCTTCTCCAGGTGCATACACGCTTACTATAACCCACTTTCACATCCAATCTTTATTTTAAACTCCACATAATCCTTGAATTTATACATTTGTAGTCCCTCTTTTCCTGGCATAGCTTATCCTTCAACATTATTGCTACTCCTTCTTTAGCTCTAACTCTATTTGAAACCCCTGACCTAATCCCATTTTTTTCCTCTCCATTGAAACTCTCCCACCCCCTTCAGCTTTTTTTACTTAAAGCCAGGGCATTCAGTTTCTTCTCATTCATAACATCCACAATCATCTCTTTCTTATCATTTGCACAACATCCCCCGCACATTCAGACTTCCCACTTTGACAATTTTTTTCTTATTATTCTTTTTAGTAATCTTTACAGGAAAAGGGGTTACTAGCCCATTTTTCCCGGCATTTTAGTTGACTTTTACAACACGCATGGCTTACGGAGGAAAGATTCTTATTCCACTTCCCCATGGATATAAAAGGAAAAGTAATAAGACCAAGAACTATTAAGATAAAATCAAAGAAAACTCAGATGAGTGTGTATAAATAAACGTGTACATGTATGTGTAGTGTGACCTAAGTGTAAGTAGAAGTAGCAAGACAGGCCTGTAATCTTGCATATTTATGAGACAGACAAAAGACACCAGCAATCCTACCATCATGTAAAACATTTACAGGCTTTCGTGAGTAGTGAAATTCCAAGCGCTTTCGTGACTACTCACATTGTCAAGGAACTTCATAGTATGGTGTATTGTCACCAGGAACCTGACTACTGTGTATAACATCATCAGGGACCTGACAGCCCTGATGACGCCAACAACCTGACCATAAATGACCTCATGCTTTACCCGACTTCTTGAACTGTGGTAAAGGTGCCACTTGGCCTGTCATTGCGCAGTGACGCCCTCACATCATAGCCTGTTATGAGCCTAACCTGGCCTGGTGTCTGGGCATTTTGGACCAGTCAGGTCCTCCAGTCTAAGTTCATTAGACTTTATGTATTTTGCTACTGGTTTTCTTTTTTGTTTCTTTTTTTTTCCTCCTATGTATTTCCTCTACTCTGTTTTCTCTTGTTTCCTCTTTTTTCCCTTTTTCTTCCTCTTTTCTGTTTCTCCCATTTTTTGTTCGTTTCATGGTCCCTTATACATTGTCTTCCTCCTTTTATGTCCTCATTAATTTTCTTTAATCTTGCATCTTCATAATCTTTTCATATTCCATTTCCTCTCCTTTCTTACTCTCACCTTTTGTCATTGTTGCATATATCCTCTTCTTCTCTTTGTGCCCGTCGTTTCTATAATTGTTTCATCTGTTTTTGCATCACATTCGTTTCTCTTAGGTTATCATTCACCCCCACCTGTTATTTTTTCGCACTCATCTTTCATTTCCTCATAGCCAAGTTCGTCATCTCTTTTTCCTGAATCTTTCTCTCTTTTTTGTTTCAACCCCCCCCCCCCCCGTCTTTTCTACAAGAACCCTAATGGAAATAAGAACTTTGACTTTTTTCTGTGTGTTATCCTAGGTTCTCTACACATATGCTGCTATATATGATAATCTAAGTAACTGTATTTGTGAGTACCTGAATAAACTAAGTTACTAACTTTTCTCCCCTCATTTTGTAATCCCTCCTTTACCCTACCTCTTTTCTCTTCCCTACCATCCTTTCAATTCCACCCGTTTCACCCCTGGCTCCCCCACCCTCTGGCGACAATGACCAGCTCTAGCCTCCTTCCCCTCCCAGGACCAACATGTTGACCATTAAGAGAACATAGTGGTGCATATTCAACCCTTCCTCTCGCCCTCACCACAGACTACCCCATCCTTACACCCCTATACACCTACGTGGTCGAGGAAGCAACACTTATTAACGTCCGCCCGCAGGCCAGGAGTTAGTCATTACTGACTAAATTTACATTTGTATAGTTGTATGGGTGATGTTCCTACGGTGTTTTTGTGTGTGTGTGTAATGTTATTATTTTGATTTCTATGCGATAACTAACAATATATAAATGACCTAAAAAACGGAAGTGTTTTGGCAGCCAGTCTCTTCATCAGTTCAATCCAGAGAAGAACTGTGAAAGATGAGGACTTTGAGGCAGTCAGTCCCTCAACCTAGAGATGTGTTCAGTCCATTAAGACTGATGGACTGAACACATTCAGCTGAACGAGTGCTGGAGGCTTGAATCTCTGTTTGCTAATGGCAGCCCAGAAACTGGGCCGCGATTACCTGCATTGATTTCTGGAAATTATAAGAAATTCGATTATATTAATAAATTTGTATTCACTTTAACTACAGGAAGGTAATTAAATTCCAAGGACCTTTTTAATATCTCATATTCTAAGACGGGTTCCCAACCAGGGGGTACTCGCACCCCCAGGGGGTACTCGCACCCCCAGGGGGTGCGAGAAGCGTCTGTCTTAATAACAGGAAATTGATTCATTTATTACTTATTAATATTCAATAATCATAGTAAAATTACCATTATCTTTATTTTCATCTCTTTATTTCAGATTATCATCATAACCTTCATCATGTGCTCATTCCATTTGCGACAACTTACTTATGTGAATCAGGATTTAGTAATCTTTAGTCAATTAAGACAAAATCTAGAAATCGTTTGAATGCACAGGCAGACATGCGTGTTGCTATCACCAACAGTTCCCCGTTTTGAAAAACTCACAAGCAAGAAACAGGAACAAAAGAGTCATTGAATTAGAATGGATTCGCAAACTTTTTGGAAGTCAGCCTTTTGATTTTATTATCTTGTACATATTTAAAGAAAGTAACTATTTTTTGTATGGTATATTCATATGTTAATCTTTCTTAGGTTTGAAAGCTAGTTCTTGATTTGACTTTTTTGTATATATTTCAAGCAAGAGTTATTATTTTTGTAAGGTGTATTCAAATATTATTCTGTGATATGTTTCTTTTCTCTAAGTCTGATTTTTGTTCACATATTATATTAGAAAATGAAATAAATATCTTCTTTTGATAAAATTTAGTATGCTTCCACATCCTTTATCCTTGAACAAAGTTTAAATTGTAGGGGGTGCGAGGTTAGAGCAAAAATTTTATAGGGGTGCGGGAGTAAGAAAAGGTTGGGAACCACTGTTCTAAGAAAATATTAGTGTATCACTTTAAATGTTAATATATCCATGGTATTCTACTTTAAATATGTGCTCAAGATGTGTCCTAAACATGTGCTGAAGATATCTTAAACATGTGCTGAAGATATGTCTTCAACATGTGCTGAAGGTGGGTGGTGCCTTAAAGTGTAGAGGTGATTATTCACTTCTGTATAGCATTAGCGCTGTTTATAACTAGACAAGTTCAGGTCGACGGATCAAACGAACTTCAAAATTACCTTCTAAAGGTCAGGATAATTTGAGCTTAGGATGATCCATGGTGGAGCGGAGGAGAATGATCTGGTAATGAAGTGCAGGGAAGTGTGCCCCACGCTCATTACCTGGATATTATTCAGGAAGAAAATTAGTAGAAGCTTTTTACATAAATTACACAACAGTGCAAGAGTGACATTAATGTGACGGGCGGTGATTACCCACCGGGTGCTGTTGTTGTGGTTGTTGTTGATGGTTGTTGTGGTTGATGGTTGTTGATGGTTGTATAATTGTTTCTAGTGGTGGTGGTGGTAGTAGTAGTGATGAATGGTAGCAGTACCACCACTTGTGGTACTGCTACCATTCATCACTACACTACCATTCACTGGTGGTGGTACCGGTGTTTTTGGTACCTACCCAACCACGCATAAATCCATCTACAGTACACCTATCTACTAACTCATACGAAATAAAAATGGATACTCTAACCCTTATTTTCATTAATATTCACAGATAACCCACACTTAAGAGAGCACACTGTAGACGGTCCTTCTGTCCGTACTGGACCATTAGTATGTCACACCTGGATAATGGTCCACGACGACCCGAAACTTCTAAATGTAGTTTATTTGCGATAGTTGATAGAAGAATATTAACCAGGCTGTGATGGATATATGGGCCGGCGGGCCGCCAGCAGCAACAACTTGCTTGATCAAACAACAAGGGCGGCCTGGCTTCAGGCCGGGCCGTGAGAATAGGAAAACTCTAGAAACTAGTCTCAGGTATTTCAGTTAAGTGTCAGGTGTAAGTAGCATCCACCCAGCATTTAAATTTGCGTTTTCTCTCATATTTTTCTATTTTCTGTATCGGGTGTAGGGAGCGGACCTCAGTGACCTAGGAATACCTAGAGGTATACATCCCCGTGAGGAATACATGGAAGAATTCCTCACAGGGCATTATCCCTCTAGGTATTACTCACAATATGGATTTTATTTCTTCTCTCACTTGATTGGTTGATTCCAGTCCCCTGACTCCTTGATTGGTTAATACCAGCATTCTTGCTCCACGATTGGTTGATAACATCCTCCTGCTTTACTCCCTCCTCCCTGAATGTTTGGTCCCAGACCCCTCCCTGCCTAACTCCCTCCTCCATGACTGCTGGGTCTCTGCCTCATTCTCTCCTTCCTGATTTCGCCTACTGCTACTACGTAATTGTGTACATGCTTTATCGAGAATGTGTCATTCCACATTTTTTTCAACATTGCAATTTTTTTTTCATTCACGGATGTCTGTTTTTGTCAATGCTACCTCCATCTTGTTTTGTTAACAGTTTTGAGGTGATTTCTCTCTCTATCTCTCTCTCTCTCTCTCTCTCTCTCTCTCTCTCTCTCTCTCTCGGCGCGCGCGCGCGCGCGCGCGCTCACACACACACACATTCACTCCACAGATGGAGGTAAACTCATTACACAGCATCAAGATGAGATATGAAGCCCAAGAGGCCAGATATCATAGTGGTCTTGGAGGTGGGGCCTGGAGCTGAGTATCATCCCCCACAAACACATCTGGGTAACTTGATTATGGAAACGGTAGGAAAATTTTTTTCTGGGCCAACTTGTAAAGGAAACAAGAGAGAGGAAGGGTAAGATGAGCCAGCGAGACCTGGTCTGGTTTTCACCTAAAACTAATGTGACGTAGTTGAAATCAACAATGGGGAACAAGTAAGTGCCAGCGATCATATGGTACTAAATTTTGAGTATCTGGTGGAAATGCGAATAGAGGAAAAAGTGATGGTAGGGAGTAACAGGATATGGAAATACAAGAGGGAGAATGTGATAGCATGATAAATTTTCAGAGAAGTTCAATAGGAAAGGGAACTAGGGCAAAACTGTACAGGAAAAAATTTAGGTAATATGGTCAGTGCTAAGAGGCCAAAGAAAAATTCATGCATATGAAAAAAAAAATCAGGAAAGGTCTGTGGGTCATTTAGGAATGTATAGAAGCCAAAGAGAAATGCAAGTAGGCTTGGTAGAAATATAGATCAATTGAAACCACAGAAAACAAGGAAACGGAAAAAAAGAATACGCAAGGATAAGAAGGGGGCCTGAAAGGCATTTCGAAAACAATATCGCATCAAAGACCAAAACTGAACCAAGTGACAAGGCTGAAGACGAGGGGAAGCGACGGATAACAGAGAAGTATGCGAAGAACTGAAGGATCAGAAGAAGTCTTCACAGAAGAAAGCAGAGAACTACTGTGAGGCACTGTAGTCAGAACAGGCCAACAGGTGTTAGCAACATCAGACCAAAAGAAAAAAAACGAAACTTCTAAAAGAAACTTTATGTAACAAAAGCAATAGACCCATCTAACTTATTTTAATGGGTCATGAAAGAAGCAAGAAAGTTCTTGTGTGACCCAGTACCAAAAGTCTTGAACCAAGCTTGATTTAGGGAATTGGATCTGTGCTCCAGTTCCCGAATTAAGCCTGAATGCCTTCCACACCCCCCCCCCAGGCGCTGTATAATCCTCCGGGTTTAGCGCTTCCCCCTTGATTATAATAATAATTGAACCAAGCTCTCCTATCTGGGCAGCTGCTAAAAAAAATGGGAAAAGGCCATTGTGGTCCCCATATATAAAAAGGAAGACAGACTAGGGGTACTGAAGTAATATACCAATATCAGCAGTTGGGAGAAGAACCTTATAACTTGACAATGGTTCAGGACGAACCCAAACATCGTCACAAGGTTCCTCTCCTAATTTTGGGTTTTTGGTGAGTTGTTCCAGCCATGGTATTGCGACTTTGAAATCTTTATATTTTGTCGAAATTTCCGGAAAACATTGTAAGGAAAAGAAGTTTGGAGAGTAGAAAATTATTTAGAAAAAACCAGCACGGATTTAAGGATGAAAAATCTTGTGTTTATGAACTTACTGGAACTCTGTAACAGAGAAATAATATAAAAAATATATAGGTAAATAGAATGCACGAATGCATTTGATATTGTACTACTTCAGAGATCATTCTAGGAATTTGAAGAACAAAGAGGGCTAAAGGGAGGGTTGTCTAGTGGCTCAGGGAGTACCTGAAAGATAGAAGAGAGAGTAATAATAAGGGATAAAGCAGAATGAGTGAGAGTAAAGAGTGGGGTTCCGCAAGGATGTGGGCTAAGACCGCTACTGTTGCAAATATGTGTGAACTACCTACCAGAAGGATTGAGTCTTTTACATATCACTGTTTTCTAATGTTGTAAAATTAATGAGAATAAAAACAAGAGAGGAGAGAGATAAACTCCAGGGAGATCTCAACCTTTCAACCCTCAGTTGAACCCCACTCTATCTATTGTGAGTCCCAACATATCTTTCAGTCTAGTACCACTTTGTCAGCCTTCCCCTCTTGTTATCTTCTCCCCTCTGCGTCTAACCATACATGATGGGTCATTATCTCTCCCTGAGTAATGACGCCAGTCTCTCCCTCTGATTGTAGTAGGGACCCTCTGTGCCATATATGATAATCTGACTAAAATACTGGCTTCCTTTGTTCTTATATTGTGACACAACTCGCTGTATAGCCCTTGTGGCTTAGCGCTTCTTTTTTTTATTATAATAATAATGTGACATAACTACTGCCTTCCACTGTTATGTTGTAACATAACTACTGCCTTCCACTGTTGTGTTGTAACATAACTACTGCCTTCCACTGTTGTGTTGTAACATAACTACTGCCTTCCACTGTTATGTTGTAACATAACTACTGCCTTCCACTGTTATGGTTGTAACATAACTAGCCTTCCACTGTTATGTTGTAACATACTACTGCCTTCCACTGGTATGTTGTAACATAACTATGCCTTCCACTGTTGTGTTGTAACATAACTACTGCCTTCCACTGTTGTGTTGTAACATAACTACTGCCTTCCACTGTTATGTTGCAACACAACTACTGCCTTCCACTGTAACACAATTAGGCCTCTACATATACTTCTTGTGGCAGTTATGTCTTCGTAGCACCAACTGGGAATGTAAGAGACATAGCGGAGCCTTTTTTTATTAGACGCTTTGCTGTAAATCGGCCTTTATCCAGTCCTACGAGTAGATTAGCTTGTCAATAAAACTGGGGATCCTTAACCTAACGTTGTCAAACCGTGTAAAAAAAAAAGATAAGGCGAACCATTGCTAATTTAAGGGCTCACTCTGTTGCCTTAGAAATATATAGTCCTAAAAAACAATGTTTCTTAAGGTATACAAGCGCAGGTTCTTTATATTCATTAATAAATGCAAAAGTGCAGTCACTAGCATTAATAAATGCAATAATGTGTGAATTCTAGGCTGTTTTTGATGCACGAACAGAAAACTCGGAACCACTGAGAATTCTTCAGGAAGCATTGCAGTTAAATTCCATCGTTCATATTTTAGTCACTGTTCGCATGTTAGTCACTGTACCGAGGTCTGGAGTCACATATGTTAGTGTTAGTCACTGTACCGAGTGAAATACCGATGTGTGTTTAGGAGGCTTTGCTGCGTGCGGAGGGTAGTGCAGTAGCAGATTGGAATATATTGGTCTAGGAACTAGGCTCTTAGAGGATCTAAATATCATGTTAACTTGATCCAGCTCTATGCACATCAAATCGCTTGTTCAACAACGACTGTCTTGTTTTAAGAAACATAAAAAGATATTGTATAAATTACTAATGTTAATTTTTTTAACATGTTAAGATCTCGTAGTTTCTCTTATCTCATTTTAAATAATTTACCTTGACGTGACGTGTCATGTAGGCTTTTCTTAATTAAGTTCTCTTTACTAATTGTGGTTTTCTTTTCGTCCTCAGGTGAGTCTTGGGACATACTATCAGGTCTTCAGGTGCGAATGAATGCTAATTAGCGACGTCAGCTGCTTTGAGACAAGTAAGTAGAATAGTGTTATTATATTAATAATATAATATACCGACAAGTAGATGAGAAAAACACATGTGCAGCACTAGTAGATGAGAAAAACACATGTGCAGCACTAGTAGATGAGAAAAACACATGTGCAGCACTAGTAGATGAGAAAAACACATATGCAGCACTAGTAGATGAGAAAAACACATGTGCAGCACTAGTAGATGAGAAAAACACATGTGCAGCACTAGTAGATGAGAAAAACACATGTGCAGCACTAGTAGATGAGAAAAACACATGTGCAGCACTAGTAGATGAGAAAAACACATATGCAGCACTAGTAGATGAGAAAAACACATGTGCAGCACTAGTAGATGAGAAAAACACATATGCAGCACTAGTAGATGAGAAAAACACATGTGCAACACTTAGTAGATGAGAAAAAACACATGTGCAACACTTAGATGAGAAAAACACATGTGCAGCACTAGTAGATGAGAAAAACACATGTGCAACACTTAGGCATATTATTTCACGGTAGAGTTTGTTGAGCCCTAATGACCCTCCTGCTGAGATGTGTATCAAGTGCACATACACTTGTTGGAACCAGCGGTGTTGTGGCAAACGTTTTGCCGTTGGTGATCTGTACACTGATCAATATCCTCACGCAGTTTGAAGTCTTTTGGGTTGACGGCAAAGCCTTCGTTGCACTGGCAGGCAAAGCCAGCTGATTTATCAATACACTCACGAGCACAGATCGGGTCATCAGTCTTTCATATTCGTTAATTAAGGTCTCTTTATAATTACCTATTTTTAGCTACAAGAGCAGAGCTGTGCTTGTGGTGTCCCCTCCTCAGTAATTATTTCACCTTTTTTTTTTCAGTTTCTTATGGTTGTAGCACTTACTACCTCGCCATTATGTGGTGAAATCAGCTTGTGTGTGACAGCTGCAGGGAAAATATCCACTAGAACAAAGAAAGGGTTTCAAAGATTAGATTTCTCCACGGAAGCAATTAGTTTATTGTGCGCCCCCTATATGCATCAGGTGGACGGTTGCGCAAGAACATATGGCTACACAAAAGGCCTCGGTTTGAAATAGAGGAGGAAGAGACGGGAATGGAGTCCAGCAGCAGGTCTTTCTTACTTCAGCTAAATTGGATACAGCAGTAATGTGCTGCGACTCTATATGATAGCTTGTGTTTGTTCCCATTATGTAGCTATGTTTACCTTTGATCTTTGATGAGTTTCGGGAATTTCTACTCCCGGAGCCCGGCCATGAGCCAGGCTCGTCTGGTGTTTCCTGTCATATTACATGAAAACAGCCAGTGATTCTTTGGTAATTCCTCTTAAGCATGGAGGGAGGGCGTTGAGTAGTCGGGTACCTATAACACTCACGGAGCTCTCTCTGTGTGCTCGTTGCGCCCCTGGTTTTTACCGAAGTATTTTACACCGTCATACGGAGTAATTTCTGTGTTAAGGCTTGGGACCAGTTTCTCTAGGAAACTGTTAACAAACTTGCAGTCTTATCACAACGTCTGTTAAACCTGAAGTCTGGCAGCAATCATAAAACATACGTAGACTATTACGTACTTTTCTCGCCTATGTTACAAGGAATACAGTTAAAGGGACTTCAAGTGTTCCCAGTAGTTCAGATGCTTGAGTGTATACGAATAGTGAAAGTTATCTGTACGTTTTCCAACTCAGCAGTCTCTCCTGCCTTGAAGGGAACCGTCAGTATACAGCAGTATTCTAGCCTGGAAGGAACAAGTAACTTGAAGAATATCATCATTATTCTTGCGGTAGCAATCACAACATTGTTGTGATCCTCGCGACATCATTAACCTTAAGTCTCGCACATGGGCTTTCGCTGTTTTGAATATTTTGAGTTTGTCCTGTACTGCGTTACAGTCTTTATTTCCTCGAATGAAACTTGCCCTCGTTAAAAATCATAATGTCTGAGGCTCACTTGAAGACTATATCCGCCTGCGCTATCTTACGGACGAAACTCTCATAGTGATTCTGGTGTCAGCTAATTATTTATATCCTTGTCAGTGTCAGATACTGTAAGAAAGAAAAACAGAAGTGGGGCAAATAGTGTCTTGAGTAACAGAGCTTTGCACTGTGGGAGCCCCCTGTCTTTACTTTGTTTACTATTACTCTCTGGGTTCTATTTGTTAAGTTATATATCGATCTGCCCACTTCCAGTTATTTCTTTTGCACGCATTTTGTGTCCACTCTCACTGTGGTCGCACTTGTAGAACGTTTTGGCAAAATCAGTGTACACTACATCAGTATCGACCTTTTCTTCCAGAGCATCCAAAAGAGCCTTAGAAAGCTTATCTAACCTTATTATAGCAAGCGCAATTTAATTTAGCATAATCCAACTAAATATATTTTAGATAACTTTATGATTAAATAACAAACACAATGAAATATATTTTTTCCGTTAGGTTCGGCATGGTTTGTAATAATCCAGCAATTGTGAAAGGCAGAGGTGACCCATGCTGCTCTGGACTGTGTAAGTGTTGAGATTCCAAGCGTTTGGCAGTGTTGATTCTTAGGACCTGTTCAGAGCTTTTGATATGTGAAGTTAAGTATCACGGTCTATAGTTTTTCGCAATTGTGAAGTTGGGCAATATCAGTGGGTTTCAATGACTGTGGTAAAGGTAAGGTATATCAAAGGTGGGATCATACCTGTGCCCAGGCTCCATAAAATACTGAAGACCCCCTTGATAGTGTTTTCTTAAAATTTTTGATGAGTATGGAATTCTACGAGTGTGGGCCTGGAGCAGAATACCTGGGCATGTTGTTGATGGCTTCTTCATAATCGACTAGGGAGAGGTCTGCATCAGAAATTCCGGA
Organism: Cherax quadricarinatus; assembly: GCF_026875155.1. Classification (NCBI taxonomy): domain Eukaryota; kingdom Metazoa; phylum Arthropoda; class Malacostraca; order Decapoda; family Parastacidae; genus Cherax; species Cherax quadricarinatus. Next base: position 32,411,440 of record NC_069443.1, on the reverse strand, counting down.
GATGTTGGCAGTGCTTTGAACCATACTCATGAAAAACGCGTTTGGGTCTTCGACCTGTGGACTGATGAGTGATTCACTGAACAGTCGTAATATGACTTCTGTATTGTACTCATGTGCTTATTGTCATCAGTATATGTTCCGTCTCCATTAAAGGTTCAGTAGGTACGAGAACTTCGTTCCAGCAGAGCCGGTGTTACTGTTACCTAGGAATTTAGATGAATGGTTCAGAGAACCGACACTACAACTTCTTGGGATCTTAATACTACTTGGGAATTCTTCGCTTGCCTAACCCTTGGGCTCGACCTACTTCCACATGGACAAATGTGACACCACCTACGACTGCTGCACCTCTCCTGCCTACGGTATATAAGCCACTTCTCCGCTCATATGCTGTATTCTATTCAAGATTGATGGACTGACCACATCGACTCAAGGTTGAGGGACTGATTACCTGATTCTCCTCCTGCTTTTCACGATTCTCCTTTATATGGACTGATGAAGCCACTGTGTGGCGAAACGTTTCCTCAATAAAGATACCCAAGAGTTGCACATGTGTCTATTTTATCTATCTAGGAATTACCATGTCTCAGGATGACCTCTTATATTTACGAGAAATGGAATTTTTATGAAACTCTTCATCAACAAAAATTACATACAAAAGAGAGAAGAAAAAAGGAGGCGGGACTTGGGCTACATTGTATATCTAAGAATACATGCGTGAAGGAAAATGCAGATACATTGTTGCAATAGCCTCTTGACATTTTAAAACTACATTATATGCCTTAGAATACACACTTGCACTAGCCTGGCGAGAACCAGCCTAAACAGCATAAAACAAACTCTACTTCACTTGGGCTAAGCAACACCCACTAAATGTAGGTTGACCCTTGATAAGTTGGGCAGAGAAACTGCACTGCACTACATTACATGGGATGGGTGAGATAAATGGTGGGGGAGGGGGGAGTTAGGGGAAAGGATGAAACCGGAGATAGGAGGGGTGAGATAAACGGTGGGGAAGGAGGATGGTTTTGAGAGAGAGAAGGCAAGGTTAGTCAGGATGCAAATCGGTCAAAATGGGGATGTAGTGAATGGTTAAAGGGAGAGAAAATAGGGGTAGGCATAACGTGATTGTGTTTGTAGTAAGGGGAAAGAGGGAGTAAAAGGAGGGAGATGGCAGTAAGGGGAAAAGGGAGCACAAAGGGGAAGGTTGTGAGGGGTTAGGCAATGGAAACAGTTGATCTAATCTCCCTGTTTATACTTTCTATTAAGTTCCGTTTCACCGAGGGAAGCTTAATCAAGATGTTCACATCTGACACAAGGGAGACGTAGGGCAAGTGCACAAAGAAGATATGAAAGGTAACAACACTAGAGAAAAGATAAAAAGAGGCAGGACATAAAAGAGGGAAATAGAGGAAGCATAAGAGAGACGAAGTAATGAAGGAAAAGAAATGGAGACGTACGAGGGTTAATGATAGAAGAGGAATCGATAGACCGATGGAAAATACAGAATTAGAAAGAGGATAATAAACGAGGGCGGGAGGGAAGGGAAGATGAACACACCTGCAACTGAAAACATAAATTGAATACTAGGAAACTCACCTCAGAATATGACTGTTGAACTGAACACTGGCATTTGGGAGGGTGTAATGTGTGATTGCAAAGTTGGGTGTATGGTGGGGTTTTTGGTGGAAAAGGTGGGGTGTATGAATGGGAAAGTGGGGTGTTTAATGAGAAACGTGGGGTGTACGGTAGGGAAGGCGGGGTTTATGGTGGGGAAGGCGGGGTTTATGGTGGGGAAGGTGGGTTAAGAGCTGTGGGAATGTTTTTATTTATCATCATTAGATACAGGGTATTGTCCAAATATTTTTTGCCCAGTTGGAGACTGGAATTTCTAACACGTGTAGCACACCTGTCTACTGCACGGTGAACAGCTGCAGAAGGAACCTTCACCATATGTGATCCCCGGAACCATTAACAGATGTGCGTTGGGTCGGGCCGGAAATAGAACTTGGGACACATTTTTATTTTCGCGGAGAGCCGAATGCTTCCACCACTTACATGCTGCTGGCCAGCGTCCAGTGTGTGTGTACTCACCTATTTGTACTCACCTATTTGTGGTTGCAGGGGTCGAGTCCTAGCTCCTGGCCCCGCCTCTTCACCGGTTGCTACTAGACCCTATCTCTCCCCGCTCCATGAGCTTTATCAAACCTCGTCTTAAAACTGTGTATGGTTCCTGCCTCCACCACGTCATTTTCTAGGCTATTCCACTGCCTTACAACTCTATGACTGAAGAAATACTTCCTACTATCTCTCTGACTCATTTGTGTCTTCAACTTCCAATTGTGGCCTCTTGTTTCTGTGTCCCCTCCCTGGAACATCCTGTCCTTGTCCACCTTGTCTATTCCACGCAGTATTTTATATGTCGTTATCATGTCTCCCCTGACCCTCCTGTCCTCCAGTGTCGTCAGGCCGATTTCCCTTAATCTTTCTTCATAGGACATTCCCCTTAGCTCTGGAACTAACCTTGTTGCAAACCTTTGTACTTTCTCTAGTTTTCTTGACGTGCTTTATCAAGTGCGGGTTCCAAACAGGTGCTGCATACTCCAGTATGGGCCTGACATACACGGTGTACAGTGTCTTGAATGATTCCTTACTAAGGTGTCGGAATGCTGTTCTCAGGTTTGCCAAGCGCCCATATGCTGCAGCAGTTATCTGATTGATGTGTGCTTCCGGAGACATGCTCGGTGTTATACTCACCCCAAGATCTTTCTCCTTGAGTGAGGTTTGCAGTCTTTGGCCACCTAGCCTATACTCTGTCTGTGGTCTTCTGTGCCCTTCCCCTATCTTCATGACTTTGCATTTGGCAGGATTAAATTCGAGAAGCCATTTGCTGGACCAGGTGTCCAGTCTGTCCAGGTCTCTTTGAAGTCCTGCCTGGTCCTCATCAGATTTAATTCTCCTCATTAACTTCACATCATCTGCAAACAGGGACACTTCTGAGTCTAACCCTTCCGTCATGTCGTTCACATATACCAAAAAATAGCACTGGTCCTAGGACCGACCCCTGTGGGACCCCGCTCGTCACAGGTGCCCACTGTGATACATCATTACGTACCATGACTCGTTGTTGCCTCCCTGTCAGGTATTCTCTGATCCATTGCAGTGCCCTTCCTGTTATATGCGCCTGATGCTCTAGCTTCTGCACTAATCTCTTGTGAGGAACTGTGTCAAAGGCCTTCTTGCAGTCCAAGAAGATGCAATCAACCCACCCCTCTCTCTCTTGTCTTACTTCTGTTATTTTATCATAAAACTCCAGAAGGTTTGTGACACAGGATTTGCCTTCCATGAATCCGTGCTGGTTGGCATTTATACTCCTGTTCCGTTCCAGGTGCTCCACCACTCTCCTCCTGATAATCTTCTCCATAATTTTGCATACTATACACGTCAATGACACAGGTCTATAGTTTAGTGCCTCTTTTCTGTCTCCTTTTTTGAAAATGGGAACTACATTTGCTGTCTTCCATACCTCAGGTAGTTGCCCAGTTTCCAGGGATGTGTTGAAGATTGTGGTAAGTGGTACGCACAACATATCTGCTCCCTCTCTAAGGACCCATGGAGAGATGTTGTCCGGTCCCATTGCCTTTGAGGTATCGATGTGTGTGTGTGTGTGTGTGTGTGTGTGTGTGTGTGTGTGTGTGTGTGTGTGTGTGTGTGTGTGTGTGTCCGAATAAGTAAAACTTACAATTTTGGTTTAAATATCAACGCATTTATTGCCGAATAAGGCAAGTGAAAATTTGTGTATGCAGTAATTTCGCACAAACAATGCTGAACCTAACGGAAAAAATATATTTCATTGTGTTTGTTTGTTATTTAATTATAAAGTTATCTAAAATATATTTAGTTGGATTATGCTAAATTAAATTGCACTTGTTATAATAAGGTTAGATAAGTTTTCCAAGGCTCTCTTGGTACAACGTTATTAATTATTACATTAACATAAATGAAAAAAATATATATATCTTGAAAAGTATGAGAGAAAATTTTAGAAAGGACTTAATTTTAAATGAGTTCTTGCTAATTGACCAATTTTACCTATTCGGCACGACATTGACATTTATATATTAATATAATATATATATATTATATATATATATATATTATATATATATATATATATATTATATATATATATATATATATATAAGACACCGAATGTGCTCCTATCATGCGGTCTCAGTACGTGATGTTTGTACGTGGGCTGTGGTATAATATATATATATATATATATATATATATATTATATATATATATATATATTTATATATATATATATATATATATTGCAACATCTGAAACAAGCGTTCAATAATGCACAGCAATCACTAGAGGCAACATAGCTCAAAGCCTTTAGCAGTGCAACTGCAAAACATTTCTTCAGAAACAATACAGTGATAAGAATGAATGCAGGAGAATGCAAGCAGGTGTGTCCAAACACACACCTGCTTAACTAAAAATTGGCCATCAAGAGCATAGCTCTTGATGGCGTAGCTCCCACTTATACTCCCATACACAACCAGTACACACACACACACACACACACACACACACACACACACACACACACACACACCACAACACACACACAGACACACACACAGACACAGTATAACACCAGGCACATCTCCTGAAGCGCACATCAACCAAATAACTGCTGCAGCATATGGGCGCCTAGCAAACCTCAGAACAGCATTCCGACATCTTAATAAGGAATCATTCAGGACCCTGTACACCGTGTACGTTAGGCCCATATTGGAGTATGCGGCACCAGTTGGAACCCACACCTAGCCAAGCACGTGAAGAAACTAGAGAAAGTGCAAAGGTTTGCAACAAGACTAGTCCCAGAGCTAAGAGGTATGTCCTACGAGGAGAGGTTAAGGGAAATCATCCTGACGACACTGGAGGACAGGAGAGATAGGGGGGACATGATAACGACATACAAAATACTGAGAGGAATTGACAAGATGGACAAAGACAGGATGTTCAGAGATGGACACAGTAACAAGGGACACAGTTGGAACCTGAAGACACAGATGAATCACAGGATGTTAGGAAGTATTTCTTCAGCCACAGAGTAGTCAGTAAGTGGAATAGTTTGGGAAGCGATGTAGTGGAGGCAGGATCCATACATAGCTTTAAGCAGAGGTATGATAAAGCTCACGGCTCAGGGAGAGTGACCTAGTAGCGATCAGTGAAGAGGCGGGGCCGGGAGCTCGGACTCGACCCCCGCAACCTCAACTAGGTGAGTACAACTAGGTGAGTACACACACACACACACACACACACACACACACGAAGCCAATTTTTTAAGTTTGATAACAATGTAGGCAGGATGTATACTACTGGGTAAACAGGATGCATACTGGTGGGTAAGCAGGATGCATACTGGTGGGTAAGCAGGATGTATACTGGTGGGTAAGCAGGATGTATACTGGTGGGTAAGCAGGATGTATACCGGTGGGTAAGCAGGATGTATACCGGTGGGTAAGCAGGATGTATACCGGTGGGTAAGCAGGATGTATACTGGTGGGTAAGCAGGATGAATACTGGTGGGTAAGCAGGATGTATACTGGTGGGTAAGCAGGATGTATACTGGTGGGTAAGCAGGATGTATACTGGTGGGTAAGCAGGATGTATACTGGTGGGTAAGCAGGATGAATACTGGTGGGTAAGCAGGATGTATACTGGTGGGTAAGCAGGATGAATACTGGTGGGTAAGCAGGATGTATGCTGGTGGGTAAGCAGGATGTATACCGGTGGGTAAGCAGGATGTATACCGGTGGGTAAGCAGGATGTATACTGGTAGGTAAGCAGGATGTATACTGGTGGGTAAGCAGGATGTATACCGGTGGGTAAGCAGGATGTATACTGGTGGGTAAGCAGGATGTATACTGGTGGGTAAGCAGGATGAATACTAGTGGGTAAGCAGGATGTATACCGGTGGGTAAGCAGGATGTATACTGGTGGGTAAGCAGGATGTATACTGGTGGGTAAGCAGGATGTATACTGGTGGGTAAGCAGGATGAATACTAGTGGGTAAGCAGGATGTATACTGGGTAAGCAGGATGTATACTGGTGGGTAAGCAGGATGTATACTGGTGGGTAAGCAGGATGTATACCGGTGGGTAAGCAGGATGTATACTGGTGGGTAAGCAGGATGAATACTGGTGGGTAAGCAGGATGAATACTAGTGGGTAAGCAGGATGTATACTGGGTAAGCAGGATGTATACCGGTGGGTAAGCAGGATGTATACCGGTGGGTAAGCAGGATGTATACTGTGGTAAGCAGGATGTATACTGGTGGGTTAAGCAGGATGTATACTGGTGGGTAAGCAGGATGTATACTGGTGGGTAAGCAGGATGTATACGGTGGGTAAGCAGGATGTATACTGGTGGGTAAGCAGGATGTATACTGGTGGGTAAGCAGGATGTATACTGGTGGGTAAGCAGGATGTATACTGGTGGGTAAGCAGGATGTATACTGGTGGGTAAGCAGGATGTATACCGGTGGGTAAGCTGGATGTATACTGGTGGGTAAGCAGGATGTATACTGGTGGGTAAGCAGGATGTATACTTGTGGGTAAGCAGGATGTATACTGGTGGGTAAGCAGGATGTATACTGGTGGGTAAGCAGGATGTATACTGGTGGGTAAGCAGGATGTATACTGGTGGGTAAGCAGGATGTATACCGGTGGGTAAGCAGGATGTATACTGGTGGGTAAGCAGGATGTATACTTGTGGGTAAGCAGGATGTATACTGGTGGGTAAGCTGGATGTATACTGGTGGGTAAGCAGGATGTATACTGGTGGGTAAGCAGGATGTATACTGGTGGGTAAGCAGGATGTATACTGGTGGGTAAGCAGGATGTATACTGGTGGGTAAGCAGGATGTATACTGGTGGGTAAGCAGGATGTATACTGGTGGGTAAGCTGGGTGATGATGAATGGCAGTGACACACACACGCGTCTTCACTCACTAAACACAGGAACATATGCTTGGTTAATTTCGTAACAATTGTCTAGACTTCCTTCACACGTGACGTTGTACGGGTACGTAAATATTTATCTTGAGTTGTTATTTTCAAAACTGATGACGTACATAAATTACGAGTAACTTTGTACGAGAGAAAAAACAACGTGTTAGTTTCTCTAACTATCCTTAGTTCCTCTTAATAATTCTTAATTATGCAATAATACCTTTCCAATTTTAAAAGGCCTGGTATGAGCTCGGACCATAGGCTAGATAATCTCCCGGACCACTAACAAAGAGTACGACAGTTTAAATGAGAACTTAAGTAGTACCTACTAAAATAAAGACAAAAATGATACAAGACATACGCAGTATGTTTCGCCATGTTTCGTATATCTTCTCAAGTATTCAGGGGTTGGGCGAAAGTTATCCTTTCAGTCTGGTGTATATAATGATGCCTGTTATAAATTTTGCATTTCTCTTCTCATTATCTATAACATAAAATGAGCTTTGCAATAGGCCTACTGGTTCATGCTAGGCCCTTCGCTCGTCCAAATATTCTCACTCATGTCTAGTTTTCAAGTCACCCAACTACAGGCCTCTGGGAGTATTCTAGGCAGTTTGTTAAAGGCCTATCGAATGCACAAGGGCCATGAAGGCCGCAGTTCGTCTGTACTCTTAAATTGTACAGTTTAGTCAACAGTACTTTTAATCGCTAAGATGAGCACTAAAGTGATCTCTGTATAAATACATTGAGAGATGTGCACACCTCGGGGTATATACACAAAAACATCGCTCTCAGTGTGGTTAGATGCAAAGATATACACCTCTCGGTATATTTACACAGATATATCCCTCTCTGTGTATATACAACGATACACAGATTTTCAACTTTACTGCTAAACCAGAGCTTGCTTTATTAAGGATTCTTCTCTCCCTCACACTTTCATAATCCTACTTCTCATCTTACATATTCTTCCTTCTCCTCTCTCTTCTCCCCATCCTCATCATCTTTCTCTTACCTCCTGACAACCAGTTTCGCCGCGGCAACCAGAGAGTAGTGATAGAGGTTGCTGTGCAACACGACCCTGTGATCAAGATAACTGTGAGGAACGAGTCATGCACGTGGCTGTCTCTGCCCTCCCCCTGCCTAGCCAGACTGCTTCCCCAACATTACCCTCCACTCCTCATGTCCACGTCTCCCGCCATCTCTGTCTTCCTCATCCCCCAAATTCCCTCCTCTAGCTCTTTGCCGTCGACGAAGACGGCTTCATAAAGGTTCCATGTATCTTCTGTATGGGATAGGACATTCTGAAAGATGGTACCTCTCAAGTAATAGTAACCTCGGCCCTATTGGACCGAATCTGCTGAACCTTTAATGGAATACTTGACGATATTCTCACCGCTCTTCTGAAATCTCCTAGCTGAAGCTGACAGATTTTACCAATTTGTATGTGTGTATATGTGTATATAAGTAATTCTTTGTGATGAAATATAACAATATAGTTATGTGATAGCTATATTGTTCCCACAATATAGCTATCATATAGAATAGAACAGCAGTTCATTGTTTCCATTCTAAATAAAAATTCGATGATGAAATGACTGGCATTTTACAGGCGTTCATACATCAAACTGTCTAACCTTGGACGGGATACTTTGATCCTGCACACTTATTGTTATAATTCCTAAATGCGTGCTTTGGCTATGTTAGGTTTTACATTTTGCCCCCCAAGGGGCGAGTTTGTTGGAAGACGACACTTGTGTACAGTCCAGGACATTTATTAAATGAATCGTCTCGCCACGGGTGGCGTCATCATTACACTGGTAGCGAAATGTTTTCTTTAATAAATGTCTTGAACGATACACAAATGCCCTTTTCCTCAATTTGTCGATATCATTGAACCATTTACAATCGAATTTGTTGGGCAGCGCAACTCATCTTGTAAGTAAGCATGTATCAACAGGTACATACAGTTCCAAACAGTTGACACGTCATTGTTGATACTCCATCCTTGGGTGTTTCAATATAAAGGTATCACCACCTTTACAATTAACAATCTACGTACCTACAAGCAATTTGTAAAAGTAATAATACCTGTAGATACTTACCTTGCAAATTATTTTCATCTAATTGCAGTGAATCCTGGATAATTTTTTTGTTACAGAATACTAACACCGTTCGGCCATGTCTGTAGCATTATTCTATATACTTGTAAATGTATTACATTCTAAGATATACAGTAGGGCCAGTTTGTGTGTATTTATCTTTCTGTCGACACTACACAGTTTTCCTCTTTTGGAGTTACCACAAGATAGTGTAGTGGCTGGCTCGCCGCAGCGAGGGAGCAAACGAGGTGCAGATGCAACTATCTTAGCACCTCAGACTAGTACTAGTGTGTATTAGCAATAGGATCGACGCTGTGGGTGATTATTATTATTATTATTATTATTATTATGGATGTGTCAAAGTGTCGGTATCGGTGGTTATCGGCTATTTTTATTGTGTCGGTTTTGGTAAAAAAGTAACCGTTACCACCATATATTTTTTAAATATTAATATTAAATATGTGCTTGAAAAATTAGTAAAATTGGCAGTCGCCTTGACAGTTGTGAGGGATTACTCATGTACACTCACACACTACATACACTTCAACTGCTTATCTATAATTTTATTCAGGAGTAGAGAATAATTAAAGACATCATTGCTATCTATAGGCAAATAATGAGCCAGTTCAGTCTGCTGTAGCCTGCAGTAAACAAGAGGTAGTTTAAGAACAAGACGAACTTCCAACACCCAAGCTCATTCAAAATGTACCTACCAGCTGGAATAGCGCTTATTTAGCATTAGATAGTATTTGCGATACAAAAGTAGCTATTGCAGTATATTGTTGAGAAAACACCTTCCATTATTTGATGGGATTGGAATGTTATTGCCAAATTATCTCCTTTGTTTAATGTATTTCGCAAAACAAGCATCAGACGAGCCAGGAACGCGGCCGGGCTCTCCAAGTAGAAAAACTCTTGAAACTCATCAAGGGTATATCAAAGGAAAAGATTTAGTGAAAGAATTGTCTGGTCTCAGAAATACTACCTCAATTAAGATATCTCAGACATTTCATCAACGAAGCTTTCAGTGATCCAAGATTCTCAGGCTTGAGTAGCACACTATTAGCTCTCAAAGTGTCAAGTGTTAACTAGGTTCCAAATGTTCAGCACATTTCTAGATCCTTAACTTTTTTCACTGCCAATACAGCGGATGAGTCGTGTAATACAAACCTTGACAATAAACTGAAAGAGACTTGGAGAATTTTCAACTCAGAAACTGAGACCAACAGGTTTGCTGGCAGCATCAAGCAGCAACGATTATATGAGTAAGACATATGTGCAACAATTAGGTATCTTTATTTCCGAAACATTTCGCCCACACTACTAACCACAACCCGGCTGGTCAAGAGCTGATTGAGGACCTTGTCAAGTTTCCTTTTGAAGACCGTCAAAGGTCTGTTGGTGAGTGCCCATTTTGCTTGAAGAAAGGGTGTTGAAATGTCGGGTACATATGACACTCGTCAGGTTCTCTCTTATTTTACTCTTAGCAACCCTGATTTTTATTGTAGGTATTATGAACCATCTGCCAAGTCTCTTGTGTTTATACGGAGTGATTTCAATATTCAGGTTTGGGACCACTCCCTTCAAGGTTTTTCAGTTGAGGTTAATGATGTGGCTTTCTCGCCACCATTCCAAGGAAAGTTCTCAGCACATTTTCCAGCTCAGCATTAACACCTGCCTTGAAGTAGGCCGTTAGTGTAGAGCAGTATTCCAGCCTGGAGAGAACGAGTGACTTGAATATCATTACTGGTTCAGCATCCCTTGTCTTGAAAACTCTAGTTATCCAGCCAATCATTTTCCTTTCGGTAGCAATGGCAGCATTGCTGTGATTCTTGAATGTGAGGTCTGACATCACTCCCACGTCATTTGAGTGATTTTTAGTTTGTTCTGTACTCCGTTTCAGTCTTTATTTTCTCTATTCTTGAAGGTGTCTTCACCAAATACAATTTCAACAACAAGAATATCAACCGGGATCAGGTGAACCATGTCTTAAATGAAACATGTTGGGAAGATATCTTAAATAATATGGATCCAAACCAGAGCATCACGATCACAGTCTCAAGGAAAATGATAGGATGGATAATGAGATCGTTCAAAACAAAGAGATGCCCAGTCAATGATGATCCTTTTTTTAAATCACTTATTTTCTCTAGGCTTGAATATTGCTGTACATTAACATCTCCGTTCAAAGCAGGTGAAATTGCAGATCTAGAGAATGTACAGAGAACCTTTTCTGCACATATAAATTCCATCACATACCTTGAAAGTAAGACACATGTGCAACGTCTGGATATCTTTATTGTAGACGTTTCGCCATCCAGTGGCTTTATCAATACAGATTCTAGGACATAATTAGAAGACAGTAGAACCATATACAAAGTTGAGGTAATCAATCCCTCAGCCTTGGAGTTAGTGTTCACAGCATCGTGGTGGGGGAGAATCTGGAGCAAAGGCAAGGAGACTGGCGGTTATATAGGCTTTGTTGATCAGGCCCTGATCCACCGGGAGGCCTGGTCGTGGACCGAGCCACGAGGGCGTTGATCCCATAATACCCTTCAGGTAGACTTCAGGCAGGTAGCAAAACAACTGAAATTCATCCACATCGAGCATCATGTTGTCTGAGGCCCCACTGGAAGACTATCCGCCTGATGATTTGCTGTGTACTAAATACAAAGTGGCTGAATATGGAGAAGTAATGATGTAATCAGTCCATCAACCTTGTAGCAGTAGGCTGATGGACTGACTATCATCATCTTTACCTTTCCATTGTTTATGCTGTCTATTTAGTCACCTTTATGTTCGACTGAAGAAGCCTACTGTGTGTCTGAAACGTTTCGGAAATATGTACGTACCTCAGTGTCAAAGGTCTTATTCTTCTGTTTGTCGGCAATTTACTAGATATTAAAATGAGGCAGCAACGAGTCTGATGAAGAAAGTCAAGATGATGTAAGAGAGACTGAAGAACTTGAGTTGGGTTTTGATGAATGTTATGAAGAAATTGTAGCCAACATTGCCAACACAGCACGTTAACAGACATTGGCTTCAAGATCCTTTTCCAAATCGCAAAAAGCAGCATCCAAAAACAGATGCCCTGAAATAGAAATAGACAATTATATGGCATTAGCATTATTGCCTAAAAAGAAAAGGCATTCACTAGAGTAGTGGAAAGAAAAATACGGTACTTGTTGTATCTCTGGCAAACCTACCCGGTAAATATCAGAGTTCATCCCCTCCTCAGTAGAGAGAGAAAACTTGTTTCACATTGCAGAGAACATACGTTATTCTTATAGCAACTGATTAACTTTTGACAGTAGATACATGTTGAAGTTCCTTAACTTCAATTTGAGAATTTTAAATTTTAGCAATAACAGTGTTGTTTATTTTTAATTTCAGATATTAGAATAATGTATTTTTTTTCCGGAGTATTCCTTCAAAATTTAAAAATAAATTTAAACTGCATAATGGAAATGTGTTAGTAAATTCAGTGTAATAATGGAGAGAGAGGTTGTTCTTCATGTTCTGAACTTCATCGACACCATGCCTAACCCTTCTAGGGTAGGGTAGGTGCCTGAGCCCGAGCCTTGAGTTGTCAGTGGTCAGTCGTCACGTGAGGTCACAGACCCTGAGCTGCTTTGGGGATTAGTGTGGACGGTTACAAAGCATGGCTTGCTTCTGCAGTGTTTTAAAAATTGAGGTTGGAGAGTTGAAGGAGGAGGTCTTGCTTCTCCAGGAGGAGATTAGGAGACTGAAGGTCCACCTCAATGGGTCTGGGAGAGAGTGTGAGGTGGCTGGAGTTGTGGGGAATGAGGCTTCAAGTGAGGTGCAGTCTGTCTCTCGCTGTGAGGAGGCTGTAGTGGGGGAGGTAGCAACGGCTACCAGCAGTGAGGTGCAGTCCAGCACCTGCTACAAGTGGCGAGTGGTTCACAGTAATGGAAGGCGCATCAGAGTAAGGAAAGTTAAGAGTGAAGATCTGAAGGTAGGAAATCGCTTCTCTGTTCTTCAGGATGAATGTACTTCAGTGGCCAGTGAAGGTAAGGGTACTACTGCCCCTGCTAATGGAGGTAAGCGCATTCTTGTGGTTGGTGACTCTCAGGTAAGATATATGGACCGTGCTTTTTGTAATAGGAATAAGAAGATGAGAGATAGAGTGTGCTTCCCTGGAGCTGGTGTTGGGGACATTGTCAACAGGCTGGATAATATCATGTCAGGTAATGGGAACAAGCCCATTATCTGTCTCAGTGCTGGTGGAAATGATATTGGGAAGGGTAGGAGAGAAGAGCTGCTAGATAAGTACAGGTCAGCTATAGATTTCATTAAGTCTAAGGGAGGGATCCCAATCATATGTAACATCTTGCCTAGAAGGGGAGTAGGAAATGAATGGTTGTCTAGGGCAATTGGTGTAAATTGCTGGCTAGACAGATACTGCAAGGAACTTGCAATCCCATTCATTGACAACTGGAACAACTTTTATGGCAAACATGATATGTATGCAAAGGATGGGGTACATCTCTCTGGGGCTGGGGTGGTAGCACTTGCAGACTCGATTGAGAAGGCCATTGGTGAAATGCCTATGATTTTAAACTGATGGAAGATAGAGGTATGGGTGTGTGTGGGAAACAAGCAGGTTGCAACACTTGGGTTGGAAACAGTAAATGTATAAAAGGCATTCAGCATGAAGTTATAAATAAAGACAATAGATCAGGTCAGCAGACAAAGGGGGACAGCAGAGGGCAGCAAGGGATTAGCTCCCTTAAGGTTTACTATACTAATAGCAGGAGTGTAAGAAATAAGATAGATGAGCTAAGATTAATTGCAAGTGCAGGAAACATAGATATTATTGCTATAACAGAGACCTGGCTCAATCTGAAAGATAGAGAGATGCCCTCTGAATGTCACATACAAGGCTATAAATTATTCCACACTGACAGGGTCAACAGGAAAGGTGGTGGAGTAGCGATGTATGTCAGAGACAATTTAAATTGTTGTGTTAGACAAGATATTAAATTAGAAGCGTCAGCCACTGAATCTGTTTGGTTACAGCTTCTCGAGGGCCGAGAAAAACTAATTTTGGGTGTGATTTACAGGGCCCCAAATCTTGATAGGGAGTGCAGTAAACTTCTATGGGACGAAATTCGGAAGGCATCTACATACGAAAATGTTGTGCTAATGGGAGATTTCAACTATAGACAGATTGACTGGAGCAATTTGACAGGAAATTTAGAGTCAGGTGACTTTCTTGATACGATCCAGGATTGTTTTTTAAAACAGTTTGTGACAGAGCCAACTAGGGAAATAACCTCCTTGACTTGGTTCTTGCCAGTAGGGAAACACTAATTAATAATCTTGAGGTTAATGATGAGCTTGGGGAAAGTGATCACAAATCACTCAGTTTTAATATATCATGGAATTCCCTAATAATGGCAATCAAGTCTCCGTCCCTGACTTTCGCTTGGCTGATTTCATAGGACTGAAAAATTACTTAGGTGGGCTGAACTGGAATGACCTGACTAAGGGTCAGGTAGGTGGTGATGGTTGCCGATATGATGCTTTCCAGGGCATAGTTCTAGCTGCTCAGTCAAATTATGTTCCAAATAGGGAAATCAGATCAAACAAAAATGATCCTAAATGGATGAACAATAGATTAAAATATCTGATTGGTCAAAAGAGAGGCATATATAGGCAAATCAAAAGAGGAGAGGGGCAATTGAGAAATCGATATATTCAGTTAAAGAGAGAAATAAAAAAGGGAATTAGAAAAGCAAAAAGAGATTATGAGGTTAAAGTTGCAAGAGAATCGAAGACTAACCCAAAAGGATTCTTTCAGGTATACAGAAGTAAGATCAGGGACAAGATAGGCCCACTCAAAAGTTCCTCGGGTCAGTTCACTGACAGTGATAAGGAAATGTGTAGAATTTTTAACACATACTTCCTCTCAGTTTTTACACAGGAGGATACCAGCGATATTCCAGTAATGATAAATTATGTAGAACAGGACGATAATAAACTGTGCACTATTAGGGTCACAAGTGACATGGTCCTTAGGCAAATAGATAAATTAAAACCTAACAAATCCCCAGGCCCTGATGAACTGTATGCAAGGGTTCTAAAGGAATGTAAAGAGGAGCTTAGCACCCCTTTGGCTAATCTTTTCAACATATCACTACAAACTGGCATGGTGCCAGATAAGTGGAAAATGGCAAATGTGATACCTATTTTCAAAACAGGTGACAGGTCCTTAGCATCGAACTATAGACCAATAAGCCTAACCTCCATAGTGGGAAAATTTATGGAATCAATAATTGCCGAGGCAGTTCGTAGCCACCTTGAAAAACATAAATTAATCAACGAATCTCAGCATGGTTTTACAAAGGGGCGTTCCTGCCTTACGAATTTATTAACTTTTTTCACTAAGGTATTTGAGGAGGTAGATCATGGTAATGAATATGATATTGTGTATATGGACTTCAGTAAGGCTTTTGACAGGGTCCCACATCAGAGACTATTGAGGAAAATTAAAGCACATGGAATAGGAGGAGAAATTTTTTCCTGGATAGAGGCATGGTTGACAAATAGGCAGCAGAGAGTTTGCATAAATGGGGAGAAATCAGAGTGGGGAAGTGTCACGAGCGGTGTTCCACAGGGGTCAGTGTTGGGCCCCCTGCTGTTCACAATCTACATAAACGACATAGATGAGGGCATAAAGAGCGACATCGGCAAGTTTGCCGATGACACCAAAATAGGCCGTCGAATTCATTCTGACGAGGACATTCGAGCACTCCAGGAAGATTTGAATAGACTGATGCAGTGGTCGGAGAAGTGGCAGATGCAGTTTAATATAGACAAATGCAAAGTTCTAAATGTTGGACAGGACAATAACCATGCCACATATAAACTAAATAATGTAGATCTTAATATTACGGATTGCGAAAAAGATTTAGGAGTTCTGGTTAGCAGTAATCTGAAACCAAGACAACAGTGCATAAGTGTTCGCAATAAAGCTAATGGAATCCTTGGCTTCATATCAAGAAGCATAAATAATAGGAGTCCTCAGGTTGTTCTTCAACTCTATACATCCTTGGTTAGGCCTCATTTAGATTATGCTGCACAGTTTTGGTCACCGTATTACAGAATGGATATAAATTCTCTGGAAAATGTACAAAGGAGGATGACAAAGTTGATCCCATGTATCAGAAACCTTCCCTATGAGGATAGACTAAGGGCCCTGAAACTGCACTCTCTAGAAAGACGTAGAATTAGGGGGGATATGATTGAGGTGTATAAATGGAAGACAGGAATAAATAAAGGGGATGTAAATAGTGTGCTGAAAATATCTAGCCTAGACAGGACTCGCAGCAATGGTTTTAAGTTGGAAAAATTCAGATTCAGGAAGGTTATAGGAAAGTACTGGTTTGGTAATAGAGTTGTGGATGAGTGGAACAAACTCCCAAGTACCGTTATAGAGGCCAGAACGTTGTGTAGCTTTAAAAATAGGTTGGATAAATACATGAGTGGATGTGGGTGGGTGTGAGTTAGACCTGATAGCTTGTGCTACCAGGTCGGTTGCCGTGTTCCTCCCTTAAGTCAATGTGACCTGACCTGACTAGGTTGGGTGCATTGGCTTAAGCCGGTAGGAGACTTGGACCTGCCTCGCATGGGCCAGTAGGCCTTCTGCAGTGTTCCTTCGTTCTTATGTTCTTATGTTTAGCTCATAAGACTGTCATTCCCATTTGCCCCCTTGGGGCGGGGATGGCAGACCGGAGAGGCCTAGCTTGTGGCTAGGCCTGGGGACAGTTGGTCCCAAAGATGAGGAGGTACTTGTGCCTCCTCCCATGGGAGACTTAGGTCTCAGACACTCCCTAAAGAGGGAGCCAAGGCCGGGCCACCACTTGGAAAAGGCCCGGGCCGGGAGAATACCGGCTAATCTTTAATAATAATAATCTGAACTTCACTTTTAGATTTTTCAGTCTAGTTATTACAATAATGTAACTTTGTTTTCATTTTTTTGAAAAGCTTTAAATAAACAGTATTATGAGAGTGTGGGAGTTTCATTTTCACATTTAATATCTTCACATTAATGAATATGTAGATAGATTCGGATTTTTGTTCAATTTGCAAGTCTCACGAGGCTTCCCGTGATTACTGATGAATAATATTTATGCTTTCTGGGTTATTATCTACCTTCAGTATTTAGTCTTCCTGGGTTATTTCATACCTGCCTTAAGTAGTTAACCTAACTGGGTTATTTAATGCCTTTATTATTAACCTTCCGGGGTTATTTAATGCCTTCAGTATTTAAGCTTCCTGGGTTATTTATTCCTACCTTCAGTATTAACCTTCCTGGGTTATTTAATACCTACCTTCAGTATTAACCTTCCTGGGTTATTTAATACCTACCTTCAGTATTAACCTTCCTGGGTTATTTAATACCTACCTTCAGTATTAACCTTCCTGGGTTATTTAATACCTACCTTCAGTATTAACCTTCCTGGGTTATTTAATACCTACCTTCAGTATTAACCTTCCTGGGTTATTTAATACCTACCTTCAGTATTAACCTTCCTGGGTTATTTAATACCTACCTTCAGTATTAACCTTCCTGGGTTATTTAATACCTACCTTCAGTATTAACCTTCCTGGGTTATTTAATACCTACCTTCAGTATTAACCTTCCTGGGTTATTTAATACCTACCTTCAGTATTAACCTTCCTGGGTTATTTAATACCTACCTTCAGTATTAACCTTCCTGGGTTATTTAATACCTACCTTCAGTATTAACCTTCCTGGGTTATTTAATACCTACCTTCAGTATTAACCTTCCTGGGTTATTTAATACCTACCTTCAGTATTAACCTTCCTGGGTTATTTAATACCTACCTTCAGTATTAACCTTCCTGGGTTATTTAATACCTACCTTCAGTATTAACCTTCCTGGATTATTTAATACCTTCAGTATTAACCTTTCTGGGTTATTTAATACCTACCTTCAGTATTAACCTTCCTGGATTATTTAATACCTACCTTCAGTATTAACCTTCCTGGGTTATTTAATACCTACCTTCAGTATTAACCTTCCTGGGTTATTTAATACCTACCTTCAGTATTAACCTTCCTGGGTTATTTAATACCTACCTTCAGTATTAACCTTCCTGGGTTATTTAATACCTACCTTCAGTATTAACCTTCCTGGATTATTTAATACCTTCAGTATTAACCTTCCGGGGTTATTTAATGCCTAATGAAAAATAAACATTCTTATACAATGAATATATAAATTTAAAAATAAAAATATTGAAAAAAATATGGGTATTGGCATCACCCTGAAGTTGAATATCGGAAATGGGCAAAATTTTTGGTGTCGTCCCATTCCTAATTATCATATTCATAACGACCCGTAAGGGTCACAGTGGCTGGGAAATGGGACTCTTTATCAGGTTTCATCCAGGGAAGGGCAGGATAGCCCCAGTTCCTTGGATCAAGAGTCCCTCACCAGCATCTGTGTCCTTGATCACTGGCCTGAATTTCTCAGCCGCCACTTGCCCAAATATTTACATAGATGATGCGACCAGGGAAAATGTCTCGTGTACTGATAGCTGTGTCAACTGTTCGATGTCTCATGTACGTGTTGTCTCATGTACTACGATGTCTCATGCACGTGTTGTCTCATGTACTACGATGTCTCATGTACGTGTTGTCTCATGTACTACGATGTCTCATGTACGTGTTCTCATGTACTACGATGTCTCATGTACGTGTTGTCTCATGTACTACGATGTCTCATGTACGTGTTGTCTCATGTACTACGATGTCTTATGTACGTGTTCTCATGTACTACGATGTCTCATGTACGTGTTGTCTCATGTACTACGATGTCTCGTGTACGTGTTGTCTCACGTACTACGATGTCTCATGTACGGGTTGCCTCATGTGCTACGATGTCTCATGTACGTGTTGCCTCATGTACTACAATGTCTAATGCACGTGTTGTCTCACGTACTACGATGTCTCATGCACGTGTTGTCTCACGTACTACAATGTCTCATGTACGTGTTGTCTCATGTACTACGATATCTCATGTACTTGTTGTCTCATGTACTACGATGTCTCATGTACGTGTTCTCATGTACTACGATGTCTCATGTACGTGTTGTCTCATGTACTACGATGTCTCATGTACGTGCTGTGTCGTGCTACGATGTCTCATGTACGTGTTCTCATGTACTACGATGTTTCATGTACGTGTTGCCTCATGTACTACGATGTCTCGTGTACGTGCTGTGTCATGTACTACGATGTCTCATGTACGTGTTGTCTCATGTACTACGATGTCTCATGTACGTGTTGTTTCATGTACTACGATGTCTCATGTACTTGCTGTCTCATGTACTACGATGTCTCATGTACGTGTTGTCTCATGTACTACGAGTCTCATGTACGTGTTGTCTCATGTACTACGATGTCTCATGTACTACGATGTCTCATGTACGTGTTGTCTCATGTGTTACGATGTCTCATGTACGTGTTGTCTCATGTGTTACGATGTCTCATGTGTTACGATGTCTCATGTACGTGCTGTCTCATGTACGTGCTGTCTCATGTACTACGATGTCTCATGTACGTGCTGTCTCATGTACTCTGATGTCTCATGTCTGTACGTGCGTCAGACGCCACAGGCACACACGCCCTGCGTGTATATTGTGTATGGTTCAAGGTTTGTTACATATTTCGTGTGGTATCTGGTATCATGTAGAGTACGTGATATATTGTATTGATTTGGCTTGTGTCTTGCATGGTAAAGCGAAGAAATTGTATCACTACCTCTGTTAAGTGCCAGATTAATTGCGATGTTAATGATGGTTATGTGATGTCGCCAGCAGCAACAGCCTGGTTAAGCAGGCAAACGGCAATTGACACTGATGGGCATGTCATTTACATAAGGGACCCACATACTGTCGGCAGGGTTTCTGATTCTGTGTTGTTGATTTAAGTCTGGCCCCGAGCACGGCTGCGAGGGTAGAAGAACTCTCGAAATAGGTCTGGAGTTTACCTGGAGAGAGTTTCGGGGGTCAACGCCCCCGCGGCCCGGTCTGTGACCAGGCCTCCTGGTGGATCAGCGCCTGATCAACCAGGCTGTTGCTGCTGGCTGCACGCAAACCAACGTACGAGCCACAGCCCGGCTGATCAGGAACTGACTTTAGGTGCTTGTCCAGTGCCAGCTTGAAGACTACCCGGGGTCTGTTGGTAATCCCCCTTATGTGTGCTGGGAGGCAGTTGAACATCTCGGGCCCCTGACACTTATTTGTATGGTCTCTTAACGTGCTAGTGACACCCCTGCTTTTCATTGGGGATGGTGCATCGTCTGCCAAGTCTTTTGCTTTCGTAGTGAGTTATTTTCGTGTGCAAGTTCGGTACTAGTCCCTCTAGGATTTTCCAGGTGTATATAATCATGTATCTCTCCCTCCTGCGTTCCAGGGAATACAGGTTTAGGAACCTCAAGCGCTCCCAGTAATTGAGGTGTTTTATCTCCGTTATGCGCGCCGTGAAAGTTCTCTGTACATTTTCTAGGTCGGCAATTTCACCTGCCTTGAAAGGTGCTGGTATATTGCGCATATTATATCGTATATTGCGCATGCTATATCGTATATCGTTCGTACTATGTTAAACCGTTCATCTAGAGTCACAACCGGGTTTAGATATTTAGATAAGACCAGATTATTATTATTATTATAATCAAGGGGGAAGCGCTAAACCCGGAGGATTATACAGCGCCTGGGGGGGGGGATGTGGAAGGCATCCAGGCTTAATTCGGGGAACTGGAGCACAGATCCAATTCCCTAAATCAAGAGCCCCTCACCAACATCAAGGAACCTTCCTTGAGGGGAGATAAGACCAGAGCGTCACCAAGGTTGAACTGCCTTCTCCTTTTCATCTAAATATTGGCTTAAGATAATATTGTTATCAGCTTGTGGACAGCTGTTTATCTAGCATGGTGTTCCCGCATACCTGGGCTCCGGACTCAGACATCGCATTGCTGAGTTAATGTCTTAAGAGACACGTAAGTTCCCCCCCCCCCCCGTCTTATAATAACAAGTTCATTTTTCCACTATAAGCTCTGGTGGCCTGGTGGTTAACGCTCTCGCTTCACACGGTGAGGGCCTGGGTTCGATTCCCAGCCAGAGTAGAAACATTGGACGTGTTTCTTTCCACCTGTTGTCTATGTTCCCCATCAGTAAAATGGGTACCTGGGTGTTAGTCGACTGGTGTGGGTCGCATTCTGGGACACTGACCTAAGGAGGCCTGGTCACAGACCGGGCCGCGGGGGCGTTGACCCCCGGAACTCTCTCCAGGTAAACTCCAGGTACCTTTCCCATAATTACTATCGCATTTGCTTGGTCTGCTTTCGTAAGGTGAAGTCCAGGATCTTTCCTTAATTCATGGTATAACTTAACAAATCTTTGATGACAATAGCGTTAGAGAGGTCTAAGCTTTCCTCAGTGAGGATATCGTCAAGTATTCCGCTATGGGTTTATTAGCTCTGGAAGTTTCAGGGTTTGTTCCAACAGAGATGGAATTACTTTTGCATTATTCCATCTTAGGATGACCTATCCCACGGAAGATCAAGGCTTGGTCTGCTAACCTGAGAACACAGTGAAAGTTAACCAATGAAATATTCGATGAAACATGTAAAATACTGAATCTGTGAAGGCCTTTCGGTGCAAGGAGTGGTGGAAATTCTATCATCCGTCCGGTAATAGCGAAACAGACGCTGCCTGACCGGGCTCACCTGATTGTTCTAGTAGGTGAGAAATTTCACCACCGTAATCTTAATTACCACTGCAGAATTCCACTGCTGAAACATTGCCAGTAATGAAGAGTTTTATTGATATCAGAAAAGTTAAAAATTGAATGAAGAAACACTACTTAAACGGTACAAAATACCTGCACGTTAACTTTACTATGAGGCAATTCTCTCTCTCTCTCTCTGTATCTCTCTCTGTCTCTGTCTCTCTCTCTCTGTCTGTCTCTGTCTCTCTGTTTCTCTCTCTGTCTGTCTCTGTCTCCCTCTCTGTGTGTGTGTCTCTCTCTCTCTGTCTCTCTGTCTCTGTCTCTCTGTCTCTGTCTCTCTGTCTGTCTCTCTCTCTCTGTCTCTCTCTCTCTGTCTCTCTCTCTCTCTCTTCTCTCTCTCTCTCTTCTCTCTCTCCTCTCTCTCTCTCTCTTCTCTCTCTGTCTCGTCTCTCTCTCTCTCTCTCTCTCTCTCCTCTCTCTCTCTCTCTCTCTCTCTCTCTCTCTCTCTCTCTCACAACACACACACACACACACACACACAACACACACACACACACACACACACACCCAGGGGGGGGGGAAGAAGTTCCTTTCGACACGTGCTATTGACTTGTGGTAACAACCCGCGCACAGACGCATGCACGTACGTTCACAGCCAGGAGCTACGACCCGACCAGTGCAACCACAAATAGGTAAATACACTCACCAACTTGGGGTTGAGGCGATGAGGACAACACTCGAGCATAGGAACAAAAATTCGGCAAGCGTTTTTTTTTTTTGTCTTTCAACATGAATCTATTAAGGACACAAGACTTACAGCTCTATACATTTCACTACTTTCCAAGTGGGTGCTATCGTAGTCACGCATTCTGATTGCCGATTTCTCTGTAGTCACGCTCAGAGCACACGTATTTATAAGGAGAGCCTTCAAATGCTGACGTAACACTTATTGACCTTTGTTCGTACAGGAAATATATCTTATTTTATTTATTAACCTCATGAAATGTGGGTCAGTGAACCAGCAGCAGCAACAGTCTGATTGACTAAGCAAGCACCAGACGAGACTGGTCCAAAGCCGGGCCTTGAGACTAGAAAAACCTGGGAATTCATCGAAGGTTTACCAAAGGGGTTTGCCAGCATATCAGTATCGGCCTAAAGTTCAGTACAGTCTAATAATGATGGTATCGTTGGGTGTTGGCTAATTTTTGTAATATCTGTACCTGCAAAGTTTTTAGTATAGTCTCATCAGTACTCTTGATATTCTTTTAATCTAGTAGATAGTTCTTCTCATCTGGTAGCTTCGGTATTAATCTAGTAGATAGTTCTTCTCATCTGGTAGCTTCGGTATTAATCTAGTAGATAGTTCTTCTCATGTGGTTGCTTCGTATTGGACTTCAAGTCTCTGCTACTCTACCGTCCCATCTATCAGAGGTCGTAATAACCCCATTAGCAACTCGCACTTATAATCCATTTTTTTGTCCAATACCTTAGAGTGGAAAGAAGTAAATGTTATGAAAATACCCTCAGATCAAGAGAGCCAGTGATCATTGTCTTCATCATTTTAATTAATTGCATCTGATATAAAAATACAAGTATTTGGAGTCCAATGGGACAAATTGAGAGTCATAAACTTCCGTTACTTCCGTGTTCTGCATCTGCATTTTGCATCATAACTAACTACCAGCTAATACTTTTGCCTCTACTGGGGAAAATACCCTACTTCATAACTACTAATTCTCTGTGTTGATCAGTTTTCACATATCCTAACTCTCTTTCTCTCTCTGAATTCCTCTTCTCTCTTCTCATTTGCTTTCATTCTTCTCTCTCTCTCTCTCGTGAGAGATTAATGGTGGAAATAAGAAAAGAGCAAGAGCAATATTTGTTTAGTAGATTAAGGTCGAAGGTAACCCTGCCTGAGCTGATAGTGGAGTGGTAAGGGAGCAGAGTGGGAGCGGTAGGTAGTGGAGGAGTGGGAGTGGTAGCTGGAATGGGAGTGGTAGCTAGAGAAGGGAGGAAGTGTAGTGGAGGAGTGAGAGTAGGAATGGTAGCTAGAGAAGTGAGAGTGGGAATGGTAGCTAGAGAAGTGAACGGATGTTCTGCGGGTGGGAGTGGTAGCGGTAGCTGGGGAAGTGAGAGTGGGAGTTGTAGCTGTAGAAGTGAGAGTGGGAGCTGTAGAAGTGAGAGTGGGAGTTGTAGCTGTAGAAGTGAGAGTGGGAGTTGTAGCTGTAGAAGTGAGAGTGGGAGTTGTAGCTGTAGAAGTGAGAGTGGGAGTTGTAGCTGTAGAAGTGAGAGTGGGAGTTGTAGCTGTAGAAGTGAGAGTGGGAGTTGTAGCTGTAGAAGTGAGAGTGGGAGTTGGTACTGTAGAAGTGAGAGTGGAGTTGTAGCTGTAGAAGTGAGAGTGGGAGTTGTAGCTGGAGAAGTGAGAGTGGGAGCTGTACTGGAGAAGTGAGAGTGGAGCTGTAAGCTGGAGAAGTGAGAGTGGATTGTAGCTGTAGAAGTAGATGGAGTTGTAGGTAGAAGGAGTGTGGAGATTTTAGACGTAGGAAGTGAGAGTGGGAGTTGTAGCTGTAGAAGTGGAGAGTGGGAGTTTTAGATGAGAAGTGAGAGTGGGAGTTTGTAGCGTAGAATGAGAGTGGGAGTTGTAGACTTTGAGAAAAGAGAGTGGGAGTTGTAAGCTGAGAAGTGAGGTGGGAGCTGTAGCGGAGAAGTGAGAGTGGGAGATGTAGTGAGAAGTGAGAGTGGGAGTGTAGCTGGAGAAGTGAGAGTGGAAGCTGTAGCTGGAGAAGTGAAGCTGGACTTAGCTGGAGAATTGAGAGTGGGAGCTGTAGTGGAGAATGATGAGTGGGAACGTGGTTACACAGCCGACTGGAAGATGGTAGCTGGACCAAGTCAGACTGGAGATGGTAGCTGAAGGTGAATGATGGGGCGTTAAGGAAAATAGAGCGATAAGTGGAAAGGTCAGAAAATTGAAGATATAAGTGACAGAAGAATGAATTTAGGACGGGTTTGGAGGTGTGGAGATCTAGAATGAGGAAGCATGAATGAAAGGAGCGATTAGACGGTAAGGAGAAATACAAACAGGAGAAATAAGAAGGAATTAATTTAGAAAGAGGAAAATGATGAGGGAGAGAAGGCGCAATTAGAGATGGAAATTAAGAGAAGGGGAAACTCAGAATTAAGAAAGAGGGTTGGGAGGAAATTGATTAATATAATTGCCGAGGCGTCAAAACACAGGGGAAGAAAGCAGGATTCAGGGAGAGATGTTAGAAATGTGTGGAAGTGGCAGAGAGAGTAGAAGGTTAGTGCAGTGAGCACTATGTTGTACGTTACCAGGAAATTGTCTGTTTACAGATGGTAAATTGTAACCCTCGCATCTTTTTTTTTTTTTAGTGGGAGGAGAAATTGAAGTGGCTGACCTCTTCATTTATAAGAAATATTTGATGTGTAACCCTTCCACAGCGTCTAACACAAGCCACTTAACACCTAACACTTCGTGTTAGGTGTTACGTGGCTTTTGTTAGATTGAGATATAACTTAACACCTAACACTTCGTGTTAGGTGTTAAGATCTATCTCAATCACACACCTAGCGAGATGGTGCTACATATCATTGTTTTCTGATGTTGTATAGCTAATGAAAATAAATAAAAGGAGAGGGGAAGGTTTAAAGAAGACCTGGGAATATAGATAGTTATTAAGACTAACCCCAACAAGTGATTTTTTTTTTTTTGCACAGGGTTTGGCTAGGTTAGGTTAGGGATCCCTAACTTTATTGACAAGCTAAGGAGTCCTAACCTTATCGACAGGTTAAGGAGTCCTAACTTTATTGACAAGTTAAGGAGTCCTAACTTTATTGACAAGCTAAGGAATCCTAACTTATCGACAAGTTAAGGATTCCTAACTTTATTGACAAGTTAAGGATTCCTAACTTTATTGACAAGGATTCCTAACTTTGACAAGTTATTAAGGATTCTTGCTTTATTGACAAGCTAAGAGCCATCTTTGGGCCAGCATTTTCATTTAATCAACTGACTTTATCTCGTTGATATCATTATTCTGTACGAACGTGTTCCAGACTCGTCATCCTGGGGATAAATGATCTCAGATGAAGTGATGTTCTGGAGGGTACACCCCAAGTGAAGTTGCTGCTTTCTGCCCGTCTTGTGGTGTAGAAGCTCGTTTCTCGTTGTCCTGGAAGTGGAGCCAAGTGTGGTACTTTGACAATGTTGGCCTTGTACTTAACAGTAAGGCCACCCACATCCCTCTCTATTGAAGGCTCTGCTGAAATGACAGATCTATCCAGGATGGGTCCAGGCGAGAGATGAGGCGTCTTACTCTGTTCTCTACTCTGTCAAGTAGTCGCAGATGTGATGGGGGCAGACAAACCAAGAAAGTGGAGCATACTCAGGGTGTGAGTGTACTTGTGTCTCATACAGAATCTTGCAACCCTTACTGTCGATCAAGTGCGAGATACGTCGAAGTGCTGTAAGCCTTCCTGGCTGCCTTGTTTGCAAAGATTTACAACGTGGTTCTTCATGGTCAGTTTGGAGTCAAATTTCACACCAAGGATATCAACTTCCCTGGGTACCAACACTCCCATTCATACTACTGCTCCGGCAGTACCATCATGGTGCCTAGAGAGCATTATCATTTATGTTTTCTCAGGTGCAAATGTTGCCTGCCATCGGTTTCTCTGAACAGTGTCTTGTGGTTCCTACAAAGAAAATAACTTGATGGAAAGCAGATCTATTTCTCTTGATATTTTGAGAACCAATATCGTGAAGCCCATAAAAAAAAATACCCTATTCATCTTATCAACTTCGAATGTTCCACCCTTCTTACAGTCAGGTTGAAAAGATTGGGTCTGGTTAGTAAACGGATGGGTGACTGCATGAACCCTGCCTTGCCCTTGTTTATGGGGTTATCGACAATCCTGAGGCTTCCAGTACCAGGTAGGGCGTACCCAGATGGGATTGGGAAACATATTAGTCCACCCAAAAATGGATTCAGATTAGTTTACTATTTTTGTTTTTGGCCGAGGCCAATACCAGCTCCAGTGGATATTGAAATTATGTTGACCCCGTTTAATTAAAAAATTGTTTACATTAGTTTATTGACTTGTGCATTTACATTTACATTTGGGGAATAAGCAGAATACGCGTCAAGTTGTTGATCTTTGTACCAAGTGTTTCTCTCAGAAAAAATGTCGTTTTGCGCATTTTTTTTTTTTAATACCGACACCTTTCTCTGTTATCCCTGTACATTCTACATGATATTCTACATCGTAGGCTTCTTTGGATCATCATTGTTTTCGACCGGTACAGTTGAGACCCAGTCTTATCTACTTCTCATCCCCGAAGCCCAGGGTGGCTCTTGCTGGGGGGGGGGAGTGGTAGATACTGGAATTCTGAGGAAAGATTCACAACCGTTGTACACCAAAACACAAAGACCACCGACGCATTACTCCTGACAAAGAAATTATCAGCGCCAGTAACCATTGGCTACCCTTCTTTTATGTACTAAGACGGTGAAGACCAGCGTTTGTTGCGACCTTACGCTCTCCCAGCCAGCTGCACCCTGAGTGCCGGATTGCAATTATCTGGCTCCCAGCTATAGGAGAGTAATCAAAGGTAGCTTATCTGATGTGCAAATCAGACTTTCCTTTGAGAAGCTGTATAAAATTTATAATAATAATAATATATTTACTGCAAGTACATGTAGAAGGTACACAGGCCTAACTGATATCAGTGATATACTAATATATAGAAAGCCGATTGTTATGCAGAGTATTTCGGGCAGATTAGGTCAGTTTTGTCCCAGGATGCGACCCACACCAATCGACTAACACCTAGGTACCCATTTTACTGATGTGTGAACATAGATAACCGGTGTAAGGAAACACGTCCGATGTTTCCACCCCTTCGCCGGGTATCGAACCCGAACCCTCACCGTGTGAATCGAGAACTTTTGCCGCCAGGCCACGGGGCACCGTAAACCTGTGTTAGGCTTCTTTCTGAGTTGGTCCCATTGATCTACAGTTCATTTGGTTGTAAGGCAACTCCTCTTCATAGGCTATTAATATTAATATCCAGCCTCTCTACATCCTAATTAATATACATTGTTTTATATGTTTCTACAATATAAATTATATATATACATGTCCTGCCATATAAACCGAACAGGTGAGTTTGGTCTAATTGGCAAGGGTGTTCTGTGCCGGAATAGCAAAATGGAAATTTGTTTTCGCCATAAATCAGCGGAAGGCAATCTGGGCATAACTAGAAAAATTTATATCATAAATTTTAAGTAATATTAAATAAAATAGACTTGACCTATGATACAGCAGAATTTACCTATTTTTTTTTTTGTTTGTGAGGTTTCTTAAATTTTGTTCAGAAATTAAAATCTTTATATCATTGTCAATAAAAAAAATTATCAATCATTCTGTAAAAGAATTTTTTGTGGAAAATTTTTATTTTTTAAGGAACTTCGGGCAATTTGGCAAGTTCGGTTTATTAAGTAGTATGTCGTGTCGGATAGGGACAGCTGGTCAGTTAGCAAGAACTCATTTAAAATTAAGTCCTTTCTAAACTTTTCTCTTATACGTTTAAATACATATTTTTTTCATTTATGTTAATGTAAAAATTAATAATTTTGTACCAAAGGAACCTTAGAACAAGCGCAGTTTAATTTAGCATAATCCAGCTAAATATATTTGAAATAAGTTTACAATAATTAATAAGCAAACACAACGAAATATATTTTTCCGTCAGGTTCAGAATGATTTTTGTGAAATTATTGCATACACAAATATTAGCTTGCCTTATTCGGCAAGAAGGGCGTTGCCTTTTAAGTCAAAATTTCCAGTTTTATCTATTCGGCACGACATATATATATATTATATTATATATTATATATATATATATATATATATATATATATATATTATATATATATATATATATATATATAACACATGTGCCGAATATGTAAAACTGGTCAATTAGCAAGAACTCATTTAAAATTAAGTCCTTTCTAAAATTTTCTCTTATACGTTTAAAGATATATTTTTTTCATTAATGATAATGTAAAAAATTTGAATTTTGCACCAAAAGAATCTTAGAAAACTTACCTAACCTTATTATAAAAAAGAACAATTTATTTTAGCCTAACCTAACTAAATATATTTTAGATTTGTTTACAGTAATTTAATACTAAACAAACACAGTGAAATATATTTTTTTCGTTAGGTTTAGAATGATTTTGGCGAATTATTGCATACACAAATTTTCACTTGTCCTATATGGCAAGATGAGCGTTGCTATTTAAGCCAAGATCGCAAGTTCTGACTATTCGGCACGACATATATATATATATATATATTATATATATATATATATATATATATATATAATATATATATTATATATATATATATATATATATATATCAAAACCATACCCCCGGCCGGGATTGAACCCGCGACGGGCTGGAGTTTTGAGACTATGACCGCCGGTTCAATCCCGGCCGGTGGTATGGTTTGTTTGCAATCGTGTCATTACGATTTCTTGAGTCATGTTGACGGCAGTGAAGGGACTTGAGCTAGAGTTCGTCACGGCCACGCTAGCTGGAGATTTCGTCTGTAAAAACTTGCATTTGTGGTCACAGTGGTGCCTGTGCTAACCTTCCTATGGTGTAGAAATATACCTAGTTGGATGAATCTTATTGTGGCTAGCTTGTCTAGTGGCTAACGCGACGGGCTGGAGTTTTGAGACTCGATGACCGCGGGTTCAATCCCGGCCGGGGTATGGTTTGTTTGCAATCGTGTCATTACGATTTCTTGAGTTATATATATATATATATATATATATATATATATATATATATATATATATATAATATATATATATATATATATATATATATGCAATAAGATCACAGTAAACAGGTGATTTCAGAATATGCAAAACAACCACTCTGAAAGATAGAGAAATTCCAAGCGCTTTCGTGACTACTCACATTATCAAGGAACTATGAAAGTAAAGCATCCAAGGAAGCTATATAAGGGGTCTGGTCGGCACCTCACTATCAGATCCCACAACGGTTTAAACACGTGACGCGCGGCGAGCCAACTTGGAAAGGTCCTTGGCACAACTCACCCCACAAACTATTCTACTCAAGAAATAAGAAATTTTAAAGATTATTTGTCCAGTGTATTATTAAATTCTTCCCAAATTCTATTAATTATAAATGGATCTAATTTATATAAACCAATAATAAACAATAATATGAATATTTCCTTTGGTTTATATAAATTAGATCCATTTATAATTAATAGAATTTGGGAAGAATTTAATAATACACTGGACAAATAATCTTTAAAATTTCTTATTTCTTGGGTAGAATAGTTTGTGGGGTGAGTTTTGCCAAGGACCTTTCCAAGTTGGCTCGCCGCGCGTCACGTGTTTAAAACCGTTGTGGGATCTGATAGTGAGGTGCCGACCAGACCCCTTATATAGCTTCCTTGGATGCTTTACTTTCATAGTTCCTTGATAATGTGAGTAGTCACGAAAGCGCTTGGAATTTCTCTATTCTTTCAG
Organism: Cherax quadricarinatus; assembly: GCF_026875155.1. Lineage (NCBI taxonomy): Eukaryota > Metazoa > Arthropoda > Malacostraca > Decapoda > Parastacidae > Cherax > Cherax quadricarinatus. The sequence continues at coordinate 32,380,921 of NC_069443.1, read as the reverse complement.
AGTGGTTGTTTTGCATTATATATATATATATATATATATATATATATATAATATATATATATATATATATATATATATATATATATATATATATATATATATTACCCTGCTTTGTGCAGATATCTTCATTAAAAATGGCATTTCTTCTGTGTATAGGATAGGCCATCCTGACAAAGGGTAATTCTCGAGCAACAGTAACTCCAGCTCTCCTGGAACGAAGTTCCCATAGCTACTGAATCTTCATTATAATACTTTCCTTATTCAGGCTGACAGATTTAACTCCGCAGTATATATGAAACCCATCCTGTGTTATGGAATACATCAGTGAAACATAACAATCTTTTGTTCGTACTGTAACTAATATATAGCATAGGGTAGCAGTACACTGCTGTTGTATCCAGTTTTGCTGACAGTATATCTACCCCTTCCTCTTACTACACCTTACCCTAGATAGCTTCCCACTTTCCCATCCCCCTAACTGCCCATAAGGACTGGTTTTGGCTGTGAAATTAGAGTACTAAAGCCCTTGTGGGGCCCTTCTTTCCACCGGTGGAAGAGCTCTTTTTCTCATAGTAACTAATTGAATTAGTGCACACAATGTACTCGACTCCAGCGTCTCCCCATTCATCACTCTTCCAACTTAATTGGATTGAACCATTTGTGGATTGGGCTCCATTTATGTGAAGTTAGGTCTTGCGTCCATCTGCACCTCATTCCGTTTCACTGTTGTAGCCAGGCAATAAGACTTTTCTTGACGTCTTAAATGACCTGTCTACCAATACAGTAATGTATTGCGTCTGTCAAGCAGTTAGCGGATCTGGAGGATCGAGCCTCCAGTATTGCTTGCGTTAAATGATTTACACGAATTTTGCACTTCACATGGAGTAATAACGGCAGTAGCAGCAATAATAATAATAATAGTGATAATATAATAATAATAATTAATAATAATGTCCAGCTGTTATGTAAGGAGCAAGACTTATGCAGTGCTGCGTTACTACCTATAAAAATTGGTTTCGTTGGCCGCAGCTTAAGTATTAAGGGTGAAGGGCTGTTCTTTTTTACAACCTTCATATAAAAGGAAAGTTAACAACGTTTCCCTAGATGTCTTCTAAAGATATTTGATAAGTTCCTCAAGTTTCTTCCTGGTTATCCGGACTGCGTTAGACTGCGTACAGCCAGCACCAACCTGATTGATCTGTGAATCAATCAGGGACTTCTGACCCATGAAATCAATAGTGAAGTTAGTCGACCAAGTCAGTCATAACAACCAGCTAATCAAACACCCACGTAGCTGAGCTATTTAGTTAGCTAGGTACCGAGGAAGACAGCTACCCGAACAACTAGACAGCCAACTAGTTAGATGCCCAGCCAGCCAGCTGGCTACATAGACGTTAAGCTCAGGAATCCCATCAGGCCATCACCCAACCCATTGTCATCTTGTGGGAAAGGTCAGGCCTTCAAGATTCTAAGGGAAAGGTCGCAGTGTCATTATTCTGGTACTTGTTGAAGGAGAGAGTGAATTAATGAATATCTGTAAATGGAAGGTAGTGAATGAACATGTGAGGGTAAGTATATGACTGCCGAGTGTTGAAAGGTTGGATATCGGATCACTTTTTTCAGTGTATATTTCTTGGAGGAGCAAGAGCGAGCGTTTTTGTAGGTCAGAGACGAGGGAAAGGTTGGTATGAATGTTTGAAGCTTCGGATCTCTCTCAGCCAGAGTTGGTTGTGCAAATTTGATAACTTGTGTTGGTAGAAAAGACACTACACTCATTGACCTGTGGTGGTAGAAAATATGCATACATTGACCTGTGCTGATAGAAAGCGCACGCACGCACTCGCGTGCTTATGACGATGTTTCGGTCCGACGTTGGACGTTTACAAGTCACACTGTAATTTGTAAATGGTCCAAGTGGAACCGAAACGTCGTCATAAATTTTTCTCTTCTATGTTTGGGTTATTTGTGTATTGTCTAGTCACGGTATTGTGCCTTTTTGTTCTTACACACTGTCTTGGTAGCTGGGTTCCTGGCCTCACCCAGACCATTAATATTGTTGGAGGGATTCTCTTCCTTGCTTCGAAACTGCTGTAGACTGTACTATATCCTCATGAAAGCAAACGCGAAGCTCTAACGTGCCGTGTCAAGGTTCTTCTAATCAAGTCTCTCTGATTAATTACTCACCAGTTACTAGCCAGATCTGATGGTCCTTAATCTGAACGGGCGACGCGCTTATCATAACATAAGTAAGTTTATTCAGGTATACACATATACAGTTACATAGATTATCATACATAGCAACATATATGTGTAGAGAACCTAGGATAACTAAAAAATGTTTGACAAAGTGACTTATTTCCATTAGATTTTCTTTGGATGGTTAGCCTCGGAGAGTAAATAATCCAGGATAATCGTAAAAAAACAATGTTGCTTATTTATGTTTTCATCCTTAATCCTCTTCACAGGATGCGGCCCAAAAGAGTCGATTAAATTAACTGCTAGGTAGCTATTGACTTATCAGGGGCAGCAGGTGTTGGGAGACGTTCCCATACACCCCTGCCGCGCCCAGGATTCGATCTGGACTCTTTCTGTTGTGACCCAAATGCTCTGCAATAAATTGAGGTACTTAAGTACCTTTAATTTCGTGTAGTCTCTCCGCATTATTTAGGCATTTGTAAACAAAGCAATTTTTTCTGCTTTAGTTAATCCTTTTACGTTACGCGTTTTCTATGATGTCAAGCAATACACAACTTCTATTATAGTTAGCCTGGAAATGTATGTCACATTTTCTGTGATACACTTCTTGTCTTCCAAAGAAAATGATGGTGTATTTAACGCCAGCTCTTATATTTTGTACTAAAGCTACTTCAATATACTACAGAAAGCACAAATTCTTCGTGCATCTTGGTGTTCATTTCGGTTCATTGGAACTTCAAGATTAAAGACAGTAATTTTATTATGAGATCTAGGAAAAAATTACCAGAGATGGTTCTAGAGTAACATTTTTACACTATTTCGTCTCTCTCTCTCTCTCTCTCTCTCTCTCTCTCTCTCTCTCTCTCTCTCTCTCTCTCTCTCTCTCTCTCTCTCTCTCTCTCTCTCTCTCTCTCTCTCTCTCCCCCCCCCCTGTTCGTTCGTCCTGACTAAATTGTTCGTAATGAACTCTTTAAGTTGGTCTAATGTGTACCCCACTCAGGCCACTTCACCACCTGGTCAACACACTTGTTGTGATGTTTGAGGATAACGGGTAGTTGTTCGTTTTTGTGTGTTTGTATAATTGTGTAATGTATATGTGTATGTATTTATGTATAAATGCATATGTATGTATTTATGTATAAATCTATATTGTTTAACATTTTACAAGTATTTTTAACAAGCAACCTTGGCAACCTATAGATACTAACAAGATTTTAATCCAACGAAATATTTTATAATGGCAGACATTTGGAATCCTTGGTCTGGGATCGGGCCGCGGGGACGTTGACCCCCGAAAGCATTCTTCAAGTAACCATCAGGTATGGTAAATAATAAAATAATTGAGCATATCTCAAAATAACTTGAGAAGCGGGTTGTATGAATGATTATGAAATAGAGAATTATATTGTGTGGTCCTAAACTTGAAGACTCACGAAGAGCTTTAAGTCGTAAAAGCCTTCTGTAAGAAGCTCTTTCTGGGTTGTAAGAATAACTTAAAGTGGGTGATATTCACTCAGTGGCCACTTTATTAGGTATACCTCTTCACCTGCTCGATAATGCAAATATCTAATCAGGTAATCACGAGGCAGCGCCTCATTGCTTAAAAACATGCAGACATGGTCAAGAGGCTCGTTTGTTGCTTAGACTGAACACCAGTATTGGGATGAAATGTAACTTTGACGGTGGAATGATTGTTGGTGGTTTGAGTATCTCAGACACTGCTGATCTGGGATTTTCATGACAAGCCTCTTAGAGTTTACAGAGAATGGTGTGGAAAATGCAAAGCATCCAGTGAGCGGTAGTTCTGTGGGTGAAAAACGCCTTGTTAATGAGAGAGGTCAGAGGAGAGCGGCCAGACTGGTGCAAACTGACAGGATGGCGACAGTAACTTAAATAATGACACATTACAACAATGGTATTAAGAAGAGCATCACTGAACGCACAACACGTCGAACCTTGAACAACAGACCAAACCAGATTCCAATCTTGTCAGCTAAGAACAAGAAACTGAGGCTACAGTGTACACAGGCTCACCAGAATTGAACAATTAAAGATTGGAAAAACGTCGCCTGGTCCGAAGAATCGGGATTTCTGATGTAACATGCAGGATGGTTAGGTTAGAATTTGGCGTAAACCTTTCGGATGTGGTGCAACGGGAGATTCGCTGCATGAATGTGAAGCCGACAAATCTGCAGCAGCAGCTGCATGGTTCATGTCAACATAGGCCAGAATCTCGAAGGAATATTTCTAGCACCTTGTTGAATCCACGCCATGAGGAATTCAGGCTGTTCTGGGGACAAAAGGTGGCCCTGCCTAGTACTAGAAGGGTATACCTAATAAGTTGGCCAGTGAGTGTAAGGTGCGTCAAACTTTCACCTCATTTGACAGATAGTTTGATAAATTTTATAGGGTATTTGCAAAGGTTTACAATTAAACTTTGTGAGAAAATGAGTTAGATCTAAGAGTAGCCGATTAGTTTTAAATCAATATAATCACATTTTGGTTGAAACACTTAATATATTTAAGCTTTTCTGTATCTTTTAATGCACAAAACACTTCAAGGAAGGTTCCTTGATGTTGGTGAGGGGCTCTTGATTTAGGGAATTGGATCTGTGCTCCAGTTCCCCGAATTAAGCCTGAATGCCTTCCACATCCCCCCCAGGCGCTGTATAATCCTCCGGGTTTAGCGCTTCCCCCCTTGATTATAATAATAATAATAATTAATGCACTAAAATAGAATAAAATATAAACCTGTTACCTTGGATATAGCTTACCTTTGAAGAATTTCGAGAGTATATCTACTCTTGTCAAGAAAATATAACTAGCTTGTTACTAGTTAGAACTGATAGGGCATAAATATTGATGTGTCATGACGTGTTTATTTTATTTATGATATGTCCGTGCCGCAGCCTTTGATACCTTTGATGGGTTTCGAGAGTGTGTGTTCTCCCTCAGCCCGGCCATGGGCTAGGCTTGTCTGGTGCTTGCTTGGTCAACTACCTGGAGGTTATTCCGGGGATCAACGCCCCCGCGGCCCGGTACATGACCAGGCCTCCCGATGGATCAGGGTCTGATCAACCAGGCTGTTACTGCTGGCCGCACGCAGTCCAACGTACAAGCCACAGCCCGGCTGATCCAGCACTGACTTTAGGTATCTGTCCAGCTCTCTCTTGAAGGCAGCCAGAGGCTTATTGGCAATTCCCCTAATGCTTGATGGGAGGCTGTTGAACAGTCTTGGGCCCCGGACACTTATGGTGTTTTCCCTTAGTGTACCAATGGCGCCCCTACTTTTTATTGGGGGCATTTTGCATCGCCTGCCCAGTCTTTTACTTTCGTAGGGAGTGATTTCTGTGTACAGATTTGGGACCATTCCTTCCAAGATTTTTCAAATGTAGATTATGATATATCTCTCCCTCCTGCGTTCCAACGAGTACAAGTCAAGTGCTTCCAAGCGTTCCCAGTAGTTAAGGTGCTTGACAGAACTTATACGTGCAGTAAAGGATCTCTGTACACTCTCTAGATCTGCGATTTCACCTGCTTTGAATGGAGATATTAATGTACAGCAGTATTCCAGCTAACCCATACGAAGTCTCCCTTATTATCAACGCACTGAAAAACAAGGCAGGAGATTTAAATACCTTACCACCCTTTATATACAAAAATGTGTCACAAGTACTATCACCAATCATTGCAACACTCTTTAACAAATCCATTGAATCCTCCACCTTCCCTACAGCTCTCAAAATAGCAAGGGTCACCCCGATCCATAAAGGAGGAGACCAAACAGAGTTGAATAACTATAGGCCAATATCCAATTTACACCCTCTCTCAAAAATCTTCGAAAAATTAATTCATAAACGAATCTACTCCTACCTCATCTCCCAAAACATTCTCAACCCCTGCCAATTTGGATTCAGGCCTAATAAAAATACTAGTGATGCTATTATACACATACTAGAACATATATACACTGCAATAGAGAAAAAAGAAGTCCCACTGGGGGTCTTCATTGACTTACGTAAAGCTTTTGATACAGTTGACCATGACTTGCTCCACGTAAAATTGTCACACAATGGTATTAGAGGGCACTCCCTCAACTACCTCAAGTCATACCTCAGCAACAGAAGCCAATATGTGTACGCAAATGGGGCAAGCTCTTCCACTCAACCAATTACAGTTGGTGTCCCACAGGGAAGTGTCCTTGGCCCTCTTCTCTTTCTCCTATACATAAATGACCTACCAAATGCTTCGCAATTACTCAAACCCACACTTTTTGCAGATGACACTACATACGTCTTCTCTCACCCGAGCCCAGTCACGCTAGCCAATACTGTAAACACCGAATTACAGAAAATATCTACCTGGATGAGGACTAACAAACTTACACTAAACATTGACAAAACCTACTTCATTCAGTTTGGTAACAGAGCTACAGATGTACCTCTTAACATAACGATAAACGGATCACCTATCACAAAGCTAACAGAGGGAAAATTCTTAGGAATCCACCTTGATAATAGACTCAAATTTCATACACATATACAACAAATTTCTAAGAAAATTTCCAAGACTGTAGGCATACTATCGAAGATACGGTACTATGTTCCACAGTCAGCCCTCCTGGCCCTATATCACTCTCTTATTTACCCCTATCTCATCTATGGAATTTGTGCATGGGGCTCAACAACAATTAACCATCTCAGACCACTAATTACCCAACAAAAGGCTGCAGTTAGAATGATAACAAATTCTCACTACAGGCAGCACACTCCACCAATATTCAAAACACTCAACCTACTCACCATACAAAACATCCATACTTATTATTGCACTTATTACATACATAGAACACTTAACTCTGATATTAACCCTCCCCTCAAACATCTTGCCAACCTCAACAGAACACATGACCATAACACAAGGCACAGATCACTCTTTGATGTTCCTCGAGTCCATCTCACGCTATGCAAAAACTCAATGCACATAAAAGGCCCTAAAATCTGGAATTCATTACCTGTAAATATAAAAGAAACACTACCTGTTTATAAATTCAAGTCTCTTCTCAAAGATCACTTACTCACCCAAAACCAAATAAATACTGAATAACTGAACCTTATACATTGTATATCCTATATGTTACTCACAATTACATCACACAAATGTTAAACCTAGGACCCAGTCTAACTTTGTTATTTTTTTAAATACACTACCTAACAGAATACTCCATTCTACTGAATGTACAGCAATGCATGCAACCATATGACCTCTTTGTAATACTCATTTGTGCTTTATAGTTATCTGTTTACAATAATGTTTTATCACTGATTTCATCATTGCTTAGTTAATCTTAAGTTAATTTTAAGCCAGCCCGTAATGCTATGCATATAAGTGGCTTTGGCATGCTGCTCTTGGCTGTTGCAGCCTAGGCTGTTGCTGCCGACGGCCCGCTGACCCAGGTATTTGCCACTGGTGCAGTCTTGTTACCCAGGATCAAGGTAAGTACTGGTATGCATCAAGGGCTTTTCAAGCTTTCAGACCCTTTGGAGTGTAGTAGATATGATGATCATCAGGCAGTTGTCTAAGTCACGAGTTCATCTCGTACGTTTATCAATAAAGTTCTCGTGCAGTGAAGTTCCATATTGCTGACAAGTATAAAGTCACGTGACTGCAGAAGACCAACACTGGATCGTGCTACCATGATACCTAAACCTCGAGGAGTAGGCGGACGCATAAATATCAAACATTGACTAACATGGGTGGTTGAGGAAGTTAGGATAACAGCAGAGCGGGATGACTCAGCACGTGGAGTGAGGTCGTGTAACATGACTATCACCACCCCATGTAAGGTAGAGGAGGTGATGGCGACACGCTGTGATGTGATGGTTCGCTGCCAGGAACAGCACCATGTCGGGCCGCAGGCGCCGGAGAATTTTGGGGCATTTCCGCAGCGGGTGTGCGTACAACCGCTGCGGTTCGGGAATTCACTTCCCGAAGGAAGGATGGTGGTTGAGTATTTTTTAATAATTAACGTTATTTAGTTTACTTTTTTACGTTAATGAATAAATGTTTGATCTTTTTATGTAATTTAAGTTTAAATTTCTATTGTTTTACTTTTATTCTCAACAGTATCAATAAGTGGATAAAAAGGCTTCGGGGAAGAATATTTGGATTTCTTCCTAAAGCCATTTGAGTATTCCACTTCCCTTAAAACCCCATATTTTCATTCTTTCTTACCAGTAGGTATATTTTATTACATAATATGGTACAAAAGATTTAAGAGATACACAAAAACGGTATTGTGCCTTTTTTTGTTATTTGGTATAAATATGTCATATACAGTATATAAGGTTTGAGAGATAAATTTCTAGTACCAATTGTTATATATTTGTCACTGATTATGATGCGAAAATCTCATCCGGCTCCACAGAGCTGGGGCGCGTGCCCAAGATACAGCATTACCCCTCTGAATAGCAAGCGAAGAGTTGCTGGAATTGAAAACAAGCCACCCTGGAAGCCCTAGTTACCCTGATGAGTCTTTTTGCCTAGCTCCTTAATGAACTTAGATCAATAATATAATAGTTTAATGTGAGCGAGGCAACACGAGGTGTATGGTTCAGACAGTCCAGGTTTTGTGTTTTAATGCATTGTACAGTTTAGTGTAGGGATGGAACGATAAGGATTTTTGCTTATAGCGATACTCAGTTTTAAGTCGAGAGCGATACCATGAGTATTAGCCGGTACCACACCGATACCATAAAAATCAGCTGATACCGATACTTGGCACATTTCTGGTTTTGTTTTTTGCTTGAAAAGGGAAGTGCAAAAAAATGTGTAGCAGTTGCTGGTGAGGAATTATTATGGACTTAGAGAGGGAGATAGGGAAGGAGTGGAGGGGTTGCTATGTACTTTCACCAAACATTTCCACCAGAGGGTCACAGATGTTCTCTCCTTCCCCCTCCCCCCATTACGTCACTGCTGTGTATAATGAGCAGTGAGTGATCTTTCAGTAAGAGCGGAGGAGTGTAACACATGAGGCCCAGACGACACAGACGAGAGAGCAATGTAACACACGAGGCCCAGACGACACAGACGAGAGAGCAATGTAACACACGAGGCCCAGACAACACAGACGGGAGAGCAATGTAAAACACGAGGCCCAGACAACACAGACGGGAGAGCAATGTAAAACACGAGGCCCAGACAACACAGACGGGAGAGCAATGTAACACATGAGGCCCAGACGACACAGACGAGAGAGCAATGTAACACACGAGGCCCAGACAACACAGACGGGAGAGCAATGTAAAACACGAGGCCCAGACAACACAGACGAGAGAGCAATGTAAAACACGAGGCCCAGACAACACAGACGGGAGAGCAATGTAACACATGAGGCCCAGACGACACAGACGAGAGAGCAATGTAACACACGAGGTCCAGACAACACAGACGAGAGAGCAATGTAACACACGAGGCCCAGACAACACAGACGAGAGAGCAATGTAACACACGAGGCCCAGACAACACAGACGGGAGAGCAATGTAACACATGAGGCCCAGACAACACAGACGGGAGAGCAATGTAACACACGAGGCCCAGACAACACAGACGGGAGAGCAATGTAAAACACGAGGCCCAGACAACACAGACGGGAGAGCAATGTAAAACACGAGGCCCAGACAACACAGACGGGAGAGCAATGTAACACACGAGGCCCAGACAACACAGACGGGAGAGCAATGTAACACACGAGGCCCAGACAACACAGACGAGAGAGCAATGTAACACACGAGGCCCAGACAACACAGACGGGAGAGCAATGTAAAACACGAGGCCCAGACAACACAGACGGGAGAGCAATGTAACACACGAGGCCCAGACAACATAGACGGGAGAGCAATGTAACACACGAGGCCCAGACAACACAGACGAGAGAGCAATGTAACACACGAGGCCCAGACAACACAGACGGGAGAGCAATGTAAAACACGAGGCCCAGACAACACAGACGGGAGAGCAATGTAAAACACGAGGCCCAGACAACACAGACGAGAGAGCAATGTAACACACGAGGCCCAGACAACACAGACGGGAGATCAATGTAACACACGAGGCCCAGACAACACAGACGGGAAAGCAATGTAAAACACGAGGCCCAGACAATACAGACGGGAGATCAATGTAACACACGAGGCCCAGACAACACAGACGGGAGATCAATGTAACACATGAGGTCCAGACAACACAGACGGGAGATCAATGTAACACATGAGGCCCAGACAACACAGACGGGAGATCAGTGTAACACATGAGGTCCAGACAACACAGACGGGAGATCAATGTAACACATGAGGCCCAGACAACACAGACGGGAGATCAATGTAACACATGAGGTCCAGACAACACAGACGGGAGATCAATGTAACACACGAGGCCCAGACAACACAGACGGGAGATCAATGTAACACATGAGGTCCAGACAACACAGACGGGAGATCAATGTAACACATGAGGCCCAGACAACACAGACGGGAGATCAATGTAACACATGAGGTCCAGACAACACAGACGGGAGATCAATGTAACACATGAGGTCCAGACAACACAGACGGGAGATCAATGTAACACATGAGGTCCAGACAACACAGACGGGAGATCAATGTAACACATGAGGCCCAGACAACACAAACGGGAGATCAATGTAACACATGAGGTCCAGACAACACAGACGGGAGATCAATGTAACACATGAGGTCCAGACAACACAGACGGGAGATCAATGTAACACATGAGGCCCAGACAACACAAACGGGAGATCAATGTAACACACGAGGCCCAGACAACACAGGCGGGAGAATAATGTAACACACGAGGCCCAGACAACACAGGCGAGAGAATAATGCAACACACGAGGCCCAGACAACACAGACGGGAGATCAATGTAACACACGAGGCCCAGACAACACAAACGGGAGATCAATGTAACACACGAGGCCCAGACAACACAGGCGGGAGAATAATGTAACACACGAGGCCCAGACAACACAGGCGAGAGAATAATGCAACACACGAGGCCCAGACAACACAGACGGGAGAGCTATGTAACACACGAGGCCCAGACAACACAGACAGGAGAGCAGTGTAACACACGAGGCTCATGTGGTTAGAACTCATCGTCTTGAAGTCAGTATTTCACTGTGGCTAAAACAGTCACATGGGTCACTTTTCATGAGCCTTAAAACAAAAATTAACTGACTGCGTACACACCGATATGAAACGATTTATGTTTGCCTGGGGTCGAGACTCTTGCTCTTGGTCCCGCCTCCAAGATCATTTTGATCTGCGTCACTGATGAATGGCCTCTTGGGCCTTATCACAGCTACTCGAGAAATTGTGCATTGAGTTTGCCTACACCACTGCCTCACTGCCTCACCCGATTCATTCCACTTTTCAGTCTTCCTGAGACTAAAGAAATACTTAGTTTCATCCATATAGCTCATCTGTTTCTTCAGCGTCCATCTGCGTCCCTTTGATCCTGTTCCTCTTAATTCAAACAGTTGTTCTTTTCTTCCCTATCACTTCCTCTTTAGAATTTATATCTTGTAATAATGTGTTGCCGTGTCCTCTCCGCCAGGGTTGTCAAGTTCGGTTCCTTAACGTCTCTTCACAGTGCAGGTACTATCCTGGTTCCAGCTGTATAGCCCTTGTGGCTTAGCGCTTCTTTTTGATTATAATAATAATAATATCCTGGTTCCAAACCTTTCGACCTTTACAAATATTACCAGAATTATTTGACCAATAATTCGCTCAGATAATCACTGGTTAAGGTTCTATATATTGTCATACATTTGACTGTCTTAGGTGCGGTAAAATACTGTAAGTTAATGAGAGGATGAACTGAAACCTTTCCTACGCATGTTAGTCCACTCACGGTCAAGGCTCGGATTCTTCTCCAGGTCCTCTCACGACCAGTACTCTGTTCCGTATGTGCATCTTCGTATGGACAATTTTTGGTCCATTCTTCCTCTTGTGTAGCCAGCTCCAGTCCCTCCATAAAAACAATGGACTCCTCCTTTACCTCCTAACTTCTTTACGGTCTAGCCTGTGGGTTAGAGCGTCATGTGGTTTTCGCTCACCCTGAGGCGGCTAAAACATGGGTTCAAGTCCTTGGCTAGTCGCAGTGTTGTTATTGACGTATAATATGTATATTCACGGAAGCCTGGTTTGAGACTGGGCTTCGAGGGTAGAAAAACCGTCGAAACCTGACACAGGTATGCCCCAGGTACGTATAATAATCAGATGCTAATGTAGAAATATACAAAAATAAAGTCTCTTAAAATATTGTGGTAAAGCTTCCGTGGCCATGGCCGGGCTCCGGGAGTAGAAAAGCTCTCGGAATTCACCATAGGCAAAGGTACATGTATATACCAAAGCTCAGTTTTACGCTCTTGGTAACTATTACCTGAGTCATGCAGGTGGGACGTTCCCGCCTCGGGGAATGAATTTCTGGGAAGGTCGAACACCTCAGGACACGTGTTGAAGGTCGCAAGGTAGGGAGGAAGGGAGAGGGAGGGAGGGAACGAGCGAGCGAGAGAAGGATGGAGCGAGAGAAGGAGGGAGCTAGAGAGTGGAGGAGGGAGCGAGCGAGCAAGCGAGCTCTAAGTACACATGAGGACGGGAATGTAGGTAGGAAGGAAGGAAGGTAAGAGATATGCAGGCACGCTGCCTGACGTGAGCCTCACTGATAGACACGCAGTCACCAAGTCTAGAAGAATGAGTAACAGTACCGTAGCTCCAACAATTCACAATTAACCCAAAATATTAGAAAGGAAATCTGAACGTTTGTTCATACAGCACCATTATCATGTTAAGATTTACATTATAATGGGAAGAGTTGTATAAAAGTATAAAGATATATTATACTAAAGATAGTATGAAAAGTTATGTAACAGTGTAAAGACTAATATAGAGAATAAAGAGTAACTCTTCGTACTGTTATGTAACAGTATGGAGAGTTGTGTAACAGTATGGAGACTTGTGTGACAGTATGGAGACTTGTGTGACAGTATGGAGACTTGTGTAACAGTATGGAGACTTGTGTGACAGTATGGAGACTTGTGTAACAGTATGGAGACTTGTGTGACAGTATGGAGAGTTGTGTAACAGTATGGAGACTTGTGTAACAGTATGGAGACTTGTGTGACAGTACGGAGAGTTGTGTAACAGTATGGAGACTTGTGTAACAGTATGGAGACTTGTGTAACAGTATGGAGACTTGTGTGACAGTATGGAGACTTGTGTGACAGTATGGAGACTTGTGTGACAGTATGGAGAGTTGTGTAACAGTATGGAGACTTGTGTGACAGTATGGAGACTTGTGTAACAGTATGGAGACTTGTGTGACAGTATGGAGACTTGTGTAACAGTATGGAGACTTGTGTGACAGTATGGAGACTTGTGTGACAGTATGGAGAGTTGTGTAACAGTAGGAGTTTGGTGACAGTATGGAGACTTGTGTGACAGTTGGAGAGTTTGTAACGAATGGAGACTTGTTGCCCGTATGGAGAGTTGTTAACAGTATGGAGACTTGTGTGGCTATGGGCTTGTGTGGCAGTATGGGAACTTGTGTAACAGTATGAAAGTTGGGTGTAACAGATGGAGATTGTGTAAGGGTATGGAGATTTTGTGTAACAGTAGGGGAGAGTTGTGTAACGTAGGGAAAGGGGTTTTGTTGACAGTTTTGGAAGTTGTGAACATATGGGGTTGTGAAAACAGATGGAAGTTGTGTAACGTATGGAGAGTTTGTAACATATGGGAGTGTGTAACATAGGGATTTTGTTGAAACAGTATGGAGAGTTGTGTAACATAGGGAATTTGTGTGACGTATGGAGACTTGTGTGACGTATGGAGGTGTGAAGTATGGAGACGTGGACAGTTAAAAGAAGGGTTGTGTAACAGTTGGAGATTTGTGTGACAGTATGGAGAGTTGTGTAACAGTAGGGGAAGTTGTGAAACAGTATGGAGAGTTGTGTAACAGTAGGGGGTTTGTGAAACATTTGGAAGTTGTGAAAACAGTATGGAGACTTGTGTGGCAGTATGGAGACTTGTGTGGCAGTATGGGACTTGTGTAACTTGAAGTTGTGTAAAAGTATGGAGAGTTGTGTAACGGTAGGGGGTTTTAATTTAATTCGTACGGAAGTTGTATTGGTTAAAAATTTTATGACAGTATGTAGAGTTACATACTGTGAAAATTATATATTACATTGTTAGGGCCGTCAGCCGGGCTTTTATGTCCCTGCTTTTCATTCTCATCTGGTGACTGTCACTACGGAAGGCATACAAAGAGTTTCCATAGGTTGAAGGTTTTTAACTAAACCATTAAAGACGTCACATATATCAACGAGTGAATGCCTAGCCATTATCAACACTAATTCTGATGGTCTCGCTCAGGTATTCACTGATTGTTTACCGACGTCCTTTCCCTCCTTCCCTCTGCCCGGTTCCTGACCAGGTCTTTTGGTTGACGGTCTGAGCCATGCCGGGTCACCAACTGGAAAAGACCCAGACCAGGACAACACCGGTGAGCCACATCACATCACGGTCTGGCCTGAGCATTAAGGTTGTTGGTGAGGTCGCATGCGCAGCTCTACGTGGGCAGCACAACCTGGCTGATCGGGAACTAACTTAAGGAACGTATCAAGTTCGTCAGGTTAATTCTGCTTCTCATTCGATATTAAGATGTAAGTTGTAGCACTGTATCATACTTTGCAAATGATAATAGAATTTGCACGAGTATAGCACCCAGCGAATCTCCAAGCTGATATTAACAAATTTCCGTTACTCCGTTATGGAAAAACTAAAAACCAGAAGGGAATAAAACACAAGCTCAAACCGCTCATTAAAGTGGAAAATGAGGGACTTTAAGATTGATAATAGCAGAGTTTACCTTCAAGGGTCATATTATAAACGCAAGAAAATTGATAGGCTGCGAAAGTAGAACCTTAAAAAAAGATATGCCAAACTATTGATGATACCCTTCAAGCCATTTGTGCTCTATACTGGTGCACAGTAACAGCCCCTTGCAAGGCAGGAAAATATCGCAAAACTGGAGAAAGTACCGAGAATCTTCCTTGCCTGTATAAGTTCAGTCAATCACTTAAATTATTGGAATGCCTTAAGTCCCTTAAACTGTGCTCCTTAGAACTTGAGAGAGAAACAAGCATTATAATTTAAACCTGGAAAATTTATAAAGGGATTGGTTCCAAAACTGCACCCAGAAATTACTCCCCGCGATAGCAAGTCTTGGTGGCCGGTACCTCCAGTGAGAAGCAGGGGCGCAGATAACTCAGGTCAGCATCCTCCACTCGTATAAAAGGGGCAATTGCCATCAGACCCCTAATTGTCTCCAATAGTGAGCTTAAAATATTCTAGTTCCTGATCAGCCGGGCTGTGGTCCCTGTTTTGGACATGTTTAAAGTCAGTACCAACAGCCTAATTGATCGGGCCATAAAGCATGAGGCTTGTTCTAGGACTGGGCTGCGGGGGTAGTGAAACCCAGAATCGCCTTCAAGTAACCTTTAGGAGCTTAGGTAATTGATTAAGGGTGGTGATGGGAGGTTAGTGGTGGTGATGGGAGGTTAGTGGTAGTGATGGGAGGTTGGTGGTAATGATGGAAGGTTGGTGGGTGTGAGGGAGAGTGGACGGGACCGCAGAAAGGTCACCCCAGACTGTATCCAGTTGGTGTTCAATTGATGGCAATTGTATGCGGCTTTGCTCAAGTTGGGATGTTGTGCTGTTGCTTCACAATGTGAGGATGAGGCCACTCCATCCTACGACCTCACGTTCTTCCCTTTCCACACCCATGCACCGTCCTCAGAGTCTGTAATTACCAAGTAATATTAGCTCCCAACAGAGCCGGAACGAAACCTTTAAAACTTTTGTAGCTACTGAACCCATAGTGGAATACTTGACGATATCATTTATTTTCTTATTGAAGTCTCTCATCTGAAGCAAGCGTATTTCATTACGTCATGTATACAACCCATCTCTCTTATGGAATATAACAAGGAGTGGTATTTGCTTCAAAAATTTAGCTGTCATATAGGATAAGGTAACTGCGCACTGTCAGTATTGTTAAATGATATAAAAAATGCATGCGGACGAGGTTTTACTCCTGCCTTCATATTATACTTGTCGCGCATACTGTGTGACGAGGCCCTGGAAGACGAATCTGTAAAGTCAGCGGATAGAAATTAAGAGAGGGTACCAGGGACCAGGAGCTATGGCTTCGTTTGCAGACAGTACTAGGTAAGTGCTCTCACTGTAGCCATCACATCTGAAATGTTTCCGGAACAAGTGTAGAAGACTTCAAGAGGAAACTGGATCACTACCTCCGCCCAGTGCCAAATTATCTGTCTGGCTACGTGGGCCAGCGGGCGGGATAACACCAACAGCCTGGTTGAAAGTTCACTCATCAAGAAGGCGTGGTCAAAGGCCGGGCTGTTAGGGTAGAACCCCCACCCCCACCCCACCCTAGAAGTCTGTTACGGGTATGAGTGGGAGTGACCAGACTAGGAGAAAAATTTTAGTATTACTCAGATATATTAAATATACTGTAAATTACAGTACGTGCACAGGAGTGAACTCAAGAGTACTGATTGCAGCACCGCCGTTAATTAAGCCAGTGGTCACTGATGCCGTAGCTCGCTATTAGAGCCATTGGCCACCTTTGTTCACATGTACGAACATCTTGCCCACCGCCGTCATGCCGGCAGCACGGAATGGATCTTCCTATAAACACCCGCGTCAGGTAATTATCTCCTGATAAATAAACGGCAACTACACTAGAATGAGCAACCATCCTCACTGTCCTTGAACTACAGAATGAACAACAGTGAATTAAAAAAAACAGCATACAATGGAATACTCCAAACAAAGGTGTTGAAACAAGAAGATTCCTCCCCACCCTGAGAGAAACTAGGACATGCACTCAAACTGCGTCAAATAGCAAGCCAAGAACCAAAAAACAAAGTAAAATTGAAACCTGCCATTCTAGAAAACAAAGTAGCAAGGTTAGATATGAGTACAGCAAAACCAGGAGAAAAGCGGAGAGGAAATCTGAATATGACAAAGAATTTAAAAAACAGGTGAAGTTAATTCACCATCACGTTCAATGAAAAAATATTAAAAAAAAAAACAAAGTATTCTAAGAAGCTTGAAGTCTGTACACAATACAACGTCTCAGTATCAGATAAAAGGAAAGGGGAATAAAATAGCAGATATTGGGAAACATGAAAACTGAGGCCGCTTAGAAACTGCTGGTAGAAATGCATGCAACACAAATAGCAGGACCATAACAGTTTATGGCCATACTTACCGGGAAGGGCAGGCGACACTGAAGGCCATTAACTCAGATGCTAATACATCACTGGAGACTGGTAAAGTATTGAACACCTTGTAAGTAGTAAATGCTATTTACTAGATAAATATCCATGGCGAAGAAAATAATAAGAAAAATGCGAGAAACTCCTAAAAGCCATAAGTAATTTCAGAGTTTGTTTCATGTCACATATGACAGACTCGTAGTGATAAGAAAAAAAAAGGTGAACATACTAGGTATGTCACATATGACAGACTCATAGTGATAAGAAAAAAAAAGGTGAACATACTAGGCTGCAAGAAGGCTTTGAACGAGAATATCGTTACACACGTAAAGAACGTAATTTGAGAGATAAAAGAACAGAAAGAACCGAGATGTGGGCACAAGAACTGGAGCTGAGTGCATGCAAATTCATCTAGGTGCTTTTGCTACCTGGGAGTGGTTGTTGCCTGCAGTACCGGGTTATGCTGGAAATAACTAGTAACAGTCACAAATGCAAGTCAACAAGAAAAGAAGTTGAATTCAGAAATAATTTGGATGATTTATATACATTATTCCTTCACCAAATTGCAATGTACAATATTTACAGATGCACTAGAATTCAGCACAAGCCAACTTAATGATAAACCATGAATACAAAGTATCACAAAAAGCGAGAGGTCACAGTGAGATAACGGCCTAAGAGAGTATCTATTGAGAACAATTACCAATCATCTGACAGTTTCCCCAACTCCCTGACACATCATGAATGCCACAGCACATAACGGTAACCAGACAATTCAGGGTTGTGTACCACCACTAGGTGTGTCTGATTACCATGCTTGTTTCTGACAGCGATGACTCAGGAAATGTGGTTGGTTTTATTCACGTCGGGTAAATACATACTTATGCGGGGTAAACAGCAGAGGTGTCCGTACTGCACCTTTGTTGGATGTGACTCAAGTGACCGTATGGTTTAACAATAAAAAATCAGTTTCTCTTCACTTTTTATCATTTGCTTTGTAACTTGTTTCAGTTTCGACTATTTCGTGGGTTAAGCTATTGCTAAACTTAATAATTTGAAATTATTTGAGATACGTTACGTTAGATTACTTTATCGTAAAACAGAATTTGCGTATGTTTAATCACTAGTAACAAAATTACATAAGCGGGAAGGAGGATAACGGCGCCTTTTGGAAGGACACAAGGTAGACCCACCATGGCCTAATTCGTTGGAAACTAAGTGCTGTTTAGGTTGATTATCATCATGGGGAGCGCTCAACGGGTAGCGATTATACAGCGTTTGTAGGGAAGGGGATGGAAGGCATTCAGCCTTAATTCAGGGAACTGGAACACAGAGCCAATCCCCAAGAGCAAGAGCCCCTCACCAGCATAAAGGAACCACCTATGAGGGGTGGCTAGGTGGAGTACGAAGACAGGCTGTAGACTGACAGACAACACAGAGAGTCGCTGGTTACCTTGGTTGATCCTAACGAAGGGAATGAACTGGAGACAGAGGCAACATTTGCATGTGTTATGGCGAGACAACTTTTTTTATACATTTGTTAGTAATTAGAAGACTGCAGCTAGCCGAGGATCGAACCTGTTGTTATTTTAGCTCGCCTCGTGGGACGCATGTCAGAATTCACGACGCTTTAACCACTGAGCCATCCATCTAGGATTGATGGGTCAGTGGTTAATTTTGCTTACCACGAGGCGGCCTAAAATAACATGGGTTCGATCCTCGGCTAGCCACAATTTAATTGCTTAAAAACCACCTCATCGTGGATGCATAAATTTATTATTACGTGGAGCAAATAACTTAAGGTATGAATGGTAGCTAAGGGTGTTCCGTGGACTAACTCCTTACCATACATGTTACCTGTTTCCAGAGTTGTGCTTTGCCGCATGCATTTCAACGTATGCACCATAGCCTGGTTGATCAGTAACTAATCTGAAATTTATTTTTGAGTTAAATCTTGAAGACAGTCATGGGTCTGTTAGTAATCTCTCTTATGTATGAAGGAAAAGTGTTGACGAGTCGTGGTCCCTTTTGTTTATTGAATTCTCACTGTCTTACTGGTTGATCGAGAGTGTAACGGGTGTTGTGGAGGATACAGGTGTGTCACAGGTTGATCGAGAGTGTAACGGGTGTTGTGGAGGATACAGGTTGTCACAGGTTGATCGAGAGTGTAACGGGTGTTGTGGAGGATACAGGTGTGTCACAGGTTGATCGAGTGTGTAACGGGTGTTGTGGAGGATACAGGTGTGTCACAGGTTGATCGAGAGTGTAACGGGTGTTGTGGAGGATACAGGTGTGTCACAGGTTGATCGAGAGTGTAACGGGTGTTGTGGAGGATACAGGTGTGTCACAGGTTGATCGAGATGTGTAACGGGTGTTGTGGAGGATACAGGTGTGTCACAGGTTGATCGAGTGTGTAACGGGTGTTGTGGAGGATACAGGTGTGTCACAGGTTGATCGAGAGTGTAACGGGTGTTGTGGAGGATACAGGTGTGTCACAGGTTGATCGAGTGTGTAACGGGTGTTGTGGAGGATACAGGTGTGTCACAGGTTGATCGAGTGTGTAACGGGTGTTTGTGGAGGATACAGGTGTGTCACAGGTTGATCGAGTGTGTAACGGGTGTTGTGGAGGATACAGGTGTGTCACAGGTTGATCGAGTGTGTAACGGGTGTTGTGGAGGATACAGGTGTGTCACAGGCCAGGCGTTTATAGTGGAGTTTACAACCTTTATATCTTGTTTAGTGGCGCTTGTAAGGGACACAGTGGCGCTTGTAAGGGACACGCCTATATTAGACCGTGGATAGGGCGTACCCACGCTCGTGATAGGTGCGTAGGGCGTGGGCACGCCCATGATGGATAACAATCCCTTGATTCTTGCTATCCTCTCCCATCTGTCAACACTTAAATCCCCACCAACCCTTTACCTTACTTCCCCAATCATGTATCTTACTTCCCCAATCATGTATCTTACTTTCCCAATCATTTACCTTACTTCCCCAACCCTTTATTTTACTTCCCAACTCTTAACCAACCCTTTATTTTACTTCCCCAATCCTTTATTTTACTTCTCCAACCCTTTATCTTACTTCCCCAACTCTCTACCTTACTTCACCAACCCTTATTTTACTTCGCCAACTCTTAAAAATACTTCCCAACCCTTTACCTCACATCCCCAACCCTTTATTTTACTTTCCCAACCCTTTATTTCCTCAGTCCTTTTATTTTATTTCCCCACTACTCTTTTACCATACTTCCCCAACCCTTTATTTTACTTCTCCAATCCTTTACTTCCCCAACCCTTTACCTTACTTCCCCAACCCTTTATTTTATTTCCCCAACCCTTTACCTTATTTTCCCAACCCTTTACTTCCCAACCCTTAACCTTACTTTCCCAACCCTTAACCTTACTTTCCCAACCCTTTATTACTTTCCCAACCCTTTACCTTACTTTCCCAACCCTTTACTTCCCAACCCTTTACCTTACTTTCCCAACCCTTTACTTCCCAACCCTTTACCTTACTTTCCCAACCCTTTGCCTTACTTCCCCAATTCTTTACCCTACTCCTGGCCCCCCTACCTTCCTCTCCCTTAGCACCTTAAGCCTTTGTTCCCACCTTGTACTTGTCAGTATCTTGCCTTTTCACTATCCTCTATCCTTATAGAGTAATTCCTTTCCCTTGTACCTTTTCTAGTACCTCGCTTTCTACCGTCTATAGTATCTCATCATCTACCTTCTCTAGTACCTTCTTTTCTACCTTTCCCTAATACCTTCTTCTCTTCTCTCTTCCTCATATTAATGTTCCATTTCTCTCTCTCTCTCTCTCTCTCTCTCTCTCTCTCGCTCTCTCTCTCTCGCTCTCTCTCTCGCTCTCTCTCTCTCTCTCTCTCGCTCTCTCTCTCGCTCTCTCTCGCTCATCTCTCTCTCTCTCTCTTCGCTTTCTCTCGCGTCTCTTCTTCCCTTTTCTCTCTTTTCCCCTCTCTTTCTCTCTCTCTCTCTCTCTCCTCTCTCTCTCTCTCTCTCTCTCTCTCCTCTCTCTCTCTCTCTCTCTCTAAGCAAATTACTCTCCCCACTGGAGAATAAAAGACAAGTTGCAGAACATTCTTTTCTTGAGACATCGTTTCGCCCTCTATAGAGCTTGATTATGTCTTACTGGATACAGCTCTACACAGAGCGAAACGTTATTGCAGTAAAATGTTCTTCTGCAACATGTATCATTATCTTATTACTATCAGCTTTTTACTGTTTAGATTCTGCTAGTCTCCCCATTCCTTACATTCATCTTCGTGTACTTTCTCCTCATCCTCCCCTCTGCCTACCTGGACTAACTTGGATCAACCTCGGTGGCCCAAGACTCTTCAACCTGTTACCAGCAGATATCGGAAATATTGCTGGAACACGTGTAGACGTCCTCAAACAAAAACTGGATCACTGCCTTCAAACTATGATGGATATGTGGGCTAGCGGGCAGCCAGCAGCAACAACCTGGTTGATCAGGAAAGGACCAGGCAAGCCTGACCAAGGTCGGGCTGCGGGAGTAGGAAAACTCTTGAAACCCATCAAAGGTATATCTTTTGTCTTTAGCCAAGCCATCACCTAATCTTCCTTGCAATGTCCCTTCTCTACCCCCTTCACTAACAGTGCCAATGCCCCCAACCAGTGACAGTGCCCCCCTTGATTTAGATACCCGTATGCCCTCATCCGGGACAAGCGTCAGGCCTGACGATCATTAATTAGGATTTTATTAGCCAATAAAACACTTGGCAGTTATTACAATGTGCCAGACGCCATGTTGTGTGGATGAGCATGGCACTGTTAAGGTGGCACTGAGGGAGCTGTAGCTCCAGTGTCATCACTGTGGCACTGAGGGAGCTGTAGCTCCAGTGTCATCACTGTGGCACTGAGGGAGCTGTAGCTTCAGTATCATCACTGTGGCACTGAGGGAGCTGTAGCTCCAGTGTCATCACTGTGGCACTGAGGGAGCTGTAGCTCCAGTGTCATCACTGTGGCACTGAGGGAGCTGTAGCTCGTATCATCACTGTGGCACTGAGGGAGCTGTAGCTCCAGTATCATCACTGTGGCACTGAGGGAGCTGTAGCTCCAGTATCATCACTGTGGCACTGAGGGAGCTGTAGCTCCAGTATCATCACTGTGGCACTGAGGGAGCTGTAGCTCCAGTGTCATCACTGTGGCACTGAGGGAGCTGTAGCTTCAGTATCATCACTATGGCACTGAGGGAGCTGTAGCTCCAGTATCATCACTGTGGCACTGAGGGAGCTGTAGCTCCAGTATCATCACTGTGGCACTGAGGGAGCTGTAGCTTCAGTATCATCACTGTGGCACTGAGGGAGCTGTAGCTCCAGTATCATCACTGTGGCACTGAGGGAGCTGTAGCTCCAGTATCATCACTGTGGCACTGAGGGAGCTGTAGCTCCAGTATCATCACTATGGCACTGAGGGAGCTGTAGCTCCAGTGTCATCACTGTGGCACTGAGGGAGCTGTAGCTCCAGTGTCATCACTGTGACACTGAGGGAGCTGTAGCTCCAGTATCATCACTGAGGGAGCTGTAGCTTCCGTATCATCACTGTGGCACTGAGGGAGCTGTAGCTCCAGTGTCATCACTGTGGCACTGAGGGAGCTGTAGCTCCAGTATCATCACTGTGGCACTGAGGGAGCTGTAGCTTCAGTATCATCACTGTGGCACTGAGGGAGCTGTAGCTCCAGTGTCATCACTGTGGCACTGAGGGAGCTGTAGCTCCAGTATCATCATTTGTGGCACTGAGGGAGCTGTAGTTTCAGTATCATCACTGTGGCACTGAGGAGCTGTAGCTCCAGTGTCATCACTGTGGCACTGAGGGAGCTGTAGCTCCAGTGTCATCACTGTGGCACTGAGGGAGCTGTAGCTTCAGTATCATCACTGTGGCACTGAGGAGCTGTAGCTCCAGTGTCATCACTGAGGGAGCTGTAGCTCCAGTGTCATCACTGTGGCACTGAGGGAGCTGTAGCTCCAGTGTCATCACTGTGTCACTGAGGGAGCTGTAGCTCCAGTATCATCACTGAGGGAGCTGTAGCTCCAGTATCATCACTGTGGCACTGAGGGAGCTGTAGCTTCAGTATCATCACTGTGGCACTGAGGAGCTGTAGCTCCAGTATCATCACTGTGGCACTGAGGGAGCTGTAGCTTCAGTATCATCACTGTGGCACTGAGGAGCTGTAGCTTCAGTATCATCACTGTGGCACTGAGGGAGCTGTAGCTCCAGTATCATCACTGTGGCACTGAGGAGCTGTAGCTTCAGTATCATCACTGTGGCACTGAGGAGCTGTAGCTTCAGTATCATCACTGTGGCACTGAGGGAGCTGTAGCTCCAGTATCATCACTGAGGGAGCTGTAGCTCCAGTATCATCACTGTGGCACTGAGGGAGCTGTAGCTCCAGTATCATCACTGAGGGAGCTGTAGCTCCAGTATCATCACTGTGGCACTGAGGGAGCTTTAGCTCCAGTATCATCACTGAGGGAGCTGTAGCTCCAGTGTCATCACTGTGGCACTGAGGGAGCTGTAGCTTCAGTATCATCACTATGGCACTGAGGGAGCTGTAGCTCCAGTGTCATCACTGTGGCACTGAGGGAGCTGTAGCTTCAGTATCATCACTGTGGCACTGAGGGAGCTGTAGCTCCAGTGTCATCTCTGTGGCACTGAGGGAGCTGTAGCTTCAGTATCATCACTGTGGCACTGAGGGAGCTGTAGCTCCAGTGTCATCACTGTGGCACTGAGGGAGCTGTAGCTCCAGTACTATGGCCAGAATAGGTCCATAAAAATTCTGACAGTTGTATTAGATAAAATTTGAAGTAACTACCTCAAAAATATGAATATAATACTGAAAGGTCTTAATAAAAATAACTAAACTCATATTGAATTTATGTGTGTGAAAACACATGATGGATTTGTGGGCCAGCGGGCCTCCACCTGCAACAGCCGAGTTGTCCAACCCAGCACCAGACAAGCCTGGTCTAGGGCCGGATTGTAGAAAAACTCTAGAAACTCGGCTCCACCGGAGGCAGGCAAAATTGCAGACCTGGTTAGTGTGCAGAGAACTTTCACTGTTTGCATAGATTCAGTCAAGTACCTAATTTACTGGGAAAATTCTTCGATATGTACTACTTGGAACGTAGGCGAGAGATGCATTATAATCTACACCTGGAAAATTCTAGAGGGATTGGTTTCAAATCAACAAACACAAATCATTTCCATGGAAGTAAGAAGAGGCTTGACAGACATTGTAAAATAACCCGAATGACAAGCGGGGCTGAAATAAGTACACTAAGTGGAAAAATCAGCTATTGTGAGGGGACCAAGACTTTTCAGTGTCCTCCTTACACACGTGGAATTACTAACAGACCTCTGGCTGTCTTCCAGAAAGAACTGAACAAATTTCTCAAGTTAGTTCCTGTTCAGCCAGGCTGTGTGGTGCTTATGTGGGACTAAGTGCGGCTAGCACCAACAGCCTAGTTGATCAGGCCATCCACACGAGGGCGTTGACCCTCGGAACACACTCGAGGTAAACTTCAGGTAGTGTTACCTGTAGTTAGAAATATTGTGAAAAACAGTGTATGTTGCAATATCTCTTTGGGCTACAATGTACTGTTTTTATGTCGGCTTGTTCATTCTCAAGCCGACACTGCACAACAAACTTACTCCTCAGGACTAAATCTAAAGAGAACTCTTTTCTCGTGCATCCTCCCGAATACTTATGTATGAAGTACCCTTAGGTCTCCAGGTGTCAGTAAAGTGTTGCATGTGTGCAGGCGTGGGAGCGTCAGGCAGTACATGGCACTCTGAAGGCCATGACGGGAGCCTGGTGTGGTCTGCCGTGATTGGCCCGCTGATGGGCACGGGTGAGGGGTTGGTTCGTGGCCTGGGCGAATCCCCAGTGTGCCCGCGTGTGTTGGGGCGTTGGTGCTCACTCTTCACACTCACTCCTGCTGCCTCTGCACTCCCCTATAGCTCAATCAGCGACCCTATCTACTGGACATTGGAGCTTCCTTCAGGCTCTCCACAGGGCTTTTGTAGATTCCTTCAGACTGTCCCCAGGACTTGGACGCTCCTTCAGGCTTTCCACAGGGCTCTGGAGTTTCTTTGAGGCTCTATGCAAGACTTTGATCTTCTACTCCCTCGTTAAGATGTATGTAAAGATTGCAGTGCTGATAGTGGCCACAACATAGTTACACATCGTGAACAGTGATAACATCGATGATGAGTCTATTGGAGAAGTGTTGCTCTCCGTGTTAGCTCAAGTATATTGATAGTATAACCACCCGAGGTAAACAAGACCAGCAACAACCCGGTATTGGCTAACAAACAGGCGCTAGTTGCATCTGCATTATATTCATCAGGTTGACTGTAATGTGAATGTGACCCCACGTCATCGCCTTTGATTTCCAGAGAGAAAACTTGGAAGGTCTCATTTGACAGGTAAGCTGTGAATTTGGTTTAGATGTGCAACTCTGATGTGGCATTTTGTCTTGTGCTGAGGCTTGGTTCTTGTTGACTGATAACTGCGACCATTACCACCTGATAGATGGTGTTTACAGAGGCTTACACGCACTTGCCACCCCCCGGCACTACTACTACCGCTACGCCTCCTAAGCATGCTCCCTGCCCCATTCCTCCGTCACCCAAGCCTGCTCTCTAACCCTTGCTTCTCCTCTTTTTAAGCCTGCTCTCTTAATCTTGGTTCTCCTCCCCCTCCTAGAAATATTATTGACGTAATCTGATTGCATCAACATATTGCCAGAATCGTGCACTATTTTTCGGTAAGAATTTTTTTTTCCAAATTTTTCGTTTTTTTTTTTTTTCTGTATAGTCCTTCCCCTCCTTCCTTAAGCCTGCTGCTCCCTTGCTCCTCCTTCCCTTAAGCTTGCTTCCCCCTGGTCCTTGCTCCTTTCCCCACCTGCTTCTGTTTGGCTCCTACACTGCCTCTCCTCATCCCTGAGTCACGGTTTCTCTCATGATTCCTTACTACCATCTGCCAAGGGCTCCTAATTTAGCCTTCTAATCCTCCGTTTTTACTCCACTTATCTTACATCTCTCTTTAAATTGTCCTTGATAGACTTTTTCCACTACCCTTCCACTCCTTTACTCCATTTCTCCTATCTTCACTGCCTCCATCCCTTCCTTTTAACCTCTCGACCCGTAACCATTAATGGAAAAAGGGCGTAGTCCTATGCTTTTTTTTTATCATGGTGGTCTGTCCATGATGACACAGACACCCGAGTTGGGAGAGAAAGGGAGGGAGGAGAGAGAATGAGAGAGGGAGGGAACGGGGAAGCAGTTTTGTCTCCTTATTCTACTATATATCATAGTTATATAGTAAAACCAAAGGCTAAATGAAAGTAAATGGTATATTGATACAATATGTAGGAAAGAAAACTCGTGTCCTGAACTGTACACGAGTGTCTTGTTACACAAAATCTAGCTGTATTTCCCTGTCATATTCTGTCACACAGGATGGGTATATACAACATGTTAAAACTGTCAGTCTAAGCTGGGAGAATTCAGTACATCAGTTAGGTTCTTCAGCTACGGGAGCTTTTGTGGTTTTGTTTCAGTAGACCTGGAGTTTCGGTACTGTTAGTAATGAAGGGAGGTTGGAGTAAAAGGGTTGAGTAAAGGACAGAAAAGTTAAGAGGAAGGCTCGTTATGGAGGGAGAGGTGTGTGGAAGGGAAGAGTGGGTGTCAAACCAGCAATAAAATCCCTATCATGGGAGGCTGGACACGTACTTCTGCTTATCCTGTGCATCACGGCCTCCTCATGGCTTCTTAGTTCTCTCCCATCTTAAGCCTTGGTGAGTGATTGATTTCCTGTTTTTATTACACACTCCTAGATTAGATTTATCCCTGTGAGATGAGTTTATTGGGCAGTGCCACACATTATGTGAGTAAACATGTGCCCAAATAGTTGACAGAGCCCCATCCTCTTAAAATATATAGTTAAAATGAATTATCTACACTAGGTTATGTTGGGATATTTGGCCAGTTACATTAATATTGACACTTTTTCTATTCTTAGCGCCTTCATGGGACTAAAGGAACAACAAAGACTAAAGGGTTTGCAATAATGGCTACACGCCCTCATCTCTGAGGTTTTACAATAACAGCTAGCAAGGGAGATGGGTGGAAAGTATTTTCTTGATTTGATTTGGAAAGTACTTTGGAGTAATTTTTTTTTATGTTTTGCCAATTGAAAACTACTCGTCCTGAAAGGCAACATACCTCAATTTAGATAGTACATATAATGTCTAAATAGTTGTCAACTATTGTCGTTATCATCCAAGCCTTGGGTGTTTCTGCATTCATGCATTACAATTACAAATTATCCTTTTATAATTGCAAACAATCTTGCGTTTATTTTTTATATAATACTATGAACTATTGTTACAGCTTACTTAGTGTGTTCATAAATGTTAGCTGTATTAATCTTGTATCTCTGTATTGTGCTGCAGTCGAATATAAAGTGCAGGACCGTGCTTGTACTCGCGTACTTCACACTGACCTTCCACTCTCGAGTTACTGCAACAAAGCCAATCTTGGCCTCAGACGACCTCTACTCTGTTTCCACCGTCGTGGTTTTTTGCTACCAAAAACTTGTACTTCGGAGAGGAATCTTTGTACAACGTTTCAGTTCGACCTTGACCATTGTAAAGTCACAGCCGTTGTGACTTGATTGTTGGTGAATTGTTCTAGCCACGGTATTGTGACTTGTTACCTAATTACAATTAGCTTCGTTCTAACAAGATCTGTGATAAACCTTGTTCCTAACTACATTAAGCACTGATCTAATAGCTCCGCTTTCCATTATGCAGCAATCTGTTGGTAATGATCTGGTAGACACCTCAGCTATATTTAGTGTTGATAATGGTTACGTTTTCTATTGCAGCCAGCGATATATCTTGAGTTTAATATCCTTCATCACTATCTCGCTCTCCTCCCTGGAAGACAACCGTTACATCTCCTTCCATCTTCGACAGGTTATTTATTAAGTCTATCATAATACAGGTCTTAGTTTCATTTTTTCAGTCTTCTCCCCTAATTTTGCCATTAAGCTCATTGTGGAATAGAACAGTACCCCTTATATCACCTCTTATAAAGTTAGTGATTAAAAGAAAAAGTATTTAACTAGCGTACACTGTCATGTATTGTGTACGTTCAGGTCACACCTTAAACAGCGTACTAGATAAAGATTTTTATGTTCAGTTCAGAACATTTATCCTTGTATTAATGTCTTGAAATGTATATAAATGTCTGTATCCGCATCGTGTCGGCATCATCATTTTATTTACAACCATTAAACGACCTAAGTTTGGCAGTTCAAGGTCAGAAAAAAAATTACCATAATTTTGGATGTGCAGGAGTCTCATAAAACCTCATTTTATCAGGTAGTAGTAGAGGGCGGCATAGCATGTTTGACTTTATACCTGGAGTAGCTTCCGGAGGTCATCACCTCCGCGACCTGGTCCTAAATCAGTCCCCAGTGTGGTATAAAGTTGTACATTGAAAGTGTAGGGTACATTACTGTACCGTACAGCGACCATAATTGATCTTATGTAGATAAATGGCTCAGAGAACCGACAAGTTGATAAATTAGACAAATGTGCAACACTTGGGGATCTTTATTGAGGAAAGGTTTCTCCACACAGTGGCTTCATTGATCTTGATGAGCAAGTAACTTGCACATCAAATTTGGGATGCAGTCATTCTTATTTGTATTACCATTTCTATACCATTCCTTTGATATGCTCTTGATGAGTTCCGAGAGGTCTTTCTATTCCCGAGGCTCGGCCATGGACCAGGCTCGTCGGTGCTTGCCGGTCAACTGGCTGTGGCGAATATTTTCTCTGAAACAGGATTTGAGCATTTTCTGTCTTAGATATTTTTAATCCATGTTCTTAACTTAGGCAATACTTAGTAATTTACCAAAAAATGGCTTTATCTTGGGTTTTATCGAAGGCCGTATCATTTCATGACAAGTTGAGAACTTTGCTTTTCACCAAGAAAAGTCGTAAGGGAAATGAACACGAATGCATTCACGCAAAACACCTTTAATGGAGACGTCGGTCCTTGGATCTTTATCGCCTCAAATGTTCATGTGATCAAGGACCAAGAGTCGAAGTATCTTCAGTAAAAGTGTCCCAAGTGAATGCATTATTGTCCATCTCCCTCAAGTTGTCAACAGTCATTTGTCTTCTTGCTACAAGAAAGGTCATCACAATATTTTCAGAAACATTTTAACATGGTAGTATTAGCAGTGGTGTTGATAGTAATATTGGTTATTCTTGCTCTCTCCCTCACCATGCTCTCCCTTGTAGCATAAGTAGCCTTATACTGGTGCTACTGTAGTCGCCGGCTACTGAATACTGTAACTTAACCTTTGACTTATAACGAAATTTGCATATGGATTGGACTGTAACGCTATTGAGGCCACTGCAGCCGTTGATGCCTCTGATATCGCAGCTGCTGATGCCTCTGATATCGCTACCGTTGATGCCTCTGATATCGCTACCGTTGATGCCTCTGATATCGCTACCGTTGATGCCTCTGATATCGCTACCGTTGATGCCTCTGATATCGCTACCGTTGATGCCACTGATATCGCTACCGTTGATGCCACTGATATCGCAGCCGTTGATGCCTCTGATATCGCTACCGTTGATGCCACTGATATCGCAGCCGTTGATGCCACTGATATCGCAGCCGTTGATGCCTCTGGTATCGCAGTCACTGATGCCTCTGCTGTTGCTACTGTTGATGCCTCTGATATCGCAGCCGTTGATGCCTCTGATATCGCTTCCGTTGATGCCTCTGATATCGCAGCTGCTGATGCCTCTGATATCGCAACCGCTGATGCCTCTGATATCGTAGCTGCTGATGCCTCTGATATTGCTACCGTTGATGCCTCTGATATCGCAACCGTTGATGCCTGTGACACCTACGTTGTGCGACTTACAGTTGCTGGATATGGTTTAGACACCGACTATGTTTTTCCTGTGTACTCTTGTGTTTTCTGATCTCTGTAATACGTTATTGGTAGTCACAGTTGACATTGATGTTACCAGAATGTTACGTTCACTACTTGTTTTGGTAGTAAGACTTTTGGTAGTAAGACTTTTTATCTGTGAAAAGGCCTGAAAAGTCACCTGTTGTAGATTGTGCAGCTTTCCTTAGCACTGATAAAAGGCAGTAGAAGACGTAGACTCTTGGTAGAAGACACAGAGACAGTAGAAGGCGTAGGAACTTGGTAAAAGACACAGAAACAGGTGTAGACTGGGAGAAGATACAGACAGTAGAAGACATACTTAGGTGGAAGGCACAGAGACAGGTGTAGACTGGGAGAAGACACAGAGACAGTAGAAGGCGTAGACTGGTAAAAAGACACCAAGAAACAGTAGATGTAGATTTTGGTAGAACACACCGGTGAAATGACGACGATAACTGTCATTGCTGGGGTAGATAATAGACAAAATACGAAACAGGATCCATGGATACTAGATTCTTGGTGGTGGTGATGATGGTGGTGGCAGCGGTAATGATGATGGTGTAGTGGTTATGGTAGTGGTAGAATGGCCACAAGTGGCCCACATGTGTTCCACTTGACGTTGATACACGCTACTATGGCCTTTGTTCCCTGTTGCTACCAACCGTGTGTATACTAACCTCCCCCTACTCCCCAACCACCCTCATGTCTTCCCTCTTTTCTCCAGCCCCATCCTCGCTCACCTCCCCATTACCTCCTACCTCACCTCCACTCCCTCATCTTGCCTCAGCAGCGGCCTCTTTTGGCCTCTTGTGGTGCACGTGCTATACACTGGTCTTGTATAAGAGTCCTGACTGCTTGTCAAGAGTAATTCAGCAGTGTCAGTCAACTGTAGATCTCTGTGACTCACCCGTGGACGTCTGTGACTCGGTCAACTCGCTGGTAATGTGCCATACGAGGTGGTAAATTAACAGTGGTACTAACAAAACACACACACCAAACCAGAACATCTCATATAGCAGATCCTGCTTCCTTTTTGTAAACATTCAGGGCTTGAATGTTAGTGATCTCCTCACAGAAGCGAATGTCATGTTTGGAGCATTACAGATACGGTACAATTGATCTTCTGATTGGTGAGATAGCGATCATAACTATAATATGTATAAATATGAGAGTTAATAGGTCACAAGGAGGAGTAAGACTGTGTGTGAAAGATACCTTTTCTTACACAGGACTTTTGAATTCATCGAACGATACAGTTGAAGTTCTAGGTATTAAAGTGGAAAACAGTAGTCTGGTAATTATCTTTGTATATAAACCACCATCAGCAACGGCTGAAGAATTTACAAATCAAATAAGGAAGATAGCTTTCTTGAAAAACTTGAAAACCCTCACCCAAATATTATACCCCTTGGAAATTTCAGCCACCCAAATGGAAGATAGTTCATCACAACATTAAAGCAGAAATAGTTCCCGGAAGCACTCTGGCTCTACAGGCACATACCAGGAATTAATGAGGCTTTGTAAAAAGTTTACATTGAGTCAACAGATAACTGATCTTTCCAGAAATGGAAATAGACATGATTTGATTTTCAAAAGCAACTAGGAACTGATCAGACTTAATCACAAAAACAACATATTCTTACCGAGACATCATAGAAGTACAAACTCAGGGTTGGGGAACTGTAGCAATGTTGTGTGATAAGGGATGTTCTGTAAAGCTAACTTCAACAACCATAGAACTGACTGGAACCAAATAAACAAAGAATTAACAGACATATCCAGGGAAACAGTCATGAACACCCGAAATCCTCACCAGTGCCTGGAAAAGCTGAACACAGAAGCACACAAGGCCTATATTAAATATGTACGATTGAGGAAACCTCGGAGATCAGATATAGAGAACGTAGAAGATTGTACAAAAGAAGAAAAGGGTTAGCGAATTGCTTAACAATATGTCACAACGAAGGAAAGATACTCTGCCGAGAGCTCACCGAGATAGAACAAAAACCTAAGGTGTCGTACCAAACAGAAAAAGCACAGAGGGAACAAAATGCCACCCAGGATATTGCAAAAAAAAACCCAAGTATTTCCATACATATGCAGAATCCTAGCTAAGAACTACCTGTAGAATTGGACCACTAATAACATGAGGTTTATATACAATGAACACGAAATGAGCGAAATTCTGAAAGACCATTTCGAGTCAGTGCTCAACAGCCCACTAAATGAAAGCAGGGTGGAGAGTCCAGAAACATTTTCATTCCCTCTAAAGGCCGTGTAGACCAACTAACTGACATTAATGCCATAGAGTTTGACCCAAGTAACGAAAACTTCTCACTTAGCACTGGACCAGATTCACGGAATTCCTATTTATAAAAGAGTTCGAAGTACTACTAGCATGAGTTCTCAGTATTCTTTGGAGAAAGATCTTAGATCTGAGTGAAACACCAGAGACCTTAGAGTGCAGACATAACTCCTTTGCATAAGGGAGGTAGAAAACAACATACCACATAATAAAAGTCTTCGAGCGAGTGATGAGATACCAAGTTACAAACTTTTGAATAGCACAATCTGCATAACCCAAACCAACATGGTTTTAGAACTGAAAGATCATGTCTGTCACAACTGCTAAATCACTATGACAGACTTACGGAGGCGTTAGAAGAAAACCAAAACGCAGATGTGATATACACTGATTTTGCAAAAGCGTTTGACAAATGCGATAATGGGGGGTAATTGCACACATGAGCTCCATAAGCGTAACGAAGAAGATGATGGATTTTCAAGTTTCTAACAGAGCAAAATCCAAGTATCGAGGTAAAAAGCTCACTTCCCCGGCACCTCTGCTGTTTCTTATCGTCATAACAGATATAGATAACAATGCCCGTCACACTTTCGAATCATCATTTGCAGATGACACAAAAGCATGAAAATCACTTCAGTATACCTGGAGAGGGTTTCGGGGGTCAACGCCCCCGCTGCCCGGTCTGAGACCAGGCTTCGTGGTGGACCAGGGTCTGATCAACCAGGCTGTTACTGCTGGCCGCATATAAACCGACGTAAGGCCCATAGCCTGGTTGATCAGGTACTGACTTTAGGTGCCTGTCCAGCGCCTTCTTGAAAAAAGTCAGGGGTATATAGAGGAAGACAGTGAAAAAATGCAAGAAGATATAAGCAGTGTTTTCCAGTGGACAATGGAGAACAACATAACGTTCAGGGGTAATATATTCCAGTATATTCCAGTGGAAAGAATTAAGAACTCCAAAGGGACTCTGTACACGAAGCTCAAGAGTATCTTCAAATAGAACGAAGTAGCACTTGAAAAACCTGGGAGTAAATATATCAGCTGACCTTTCTTTCAAAGAACACAGTAAGGAAATGTCACGACAGCCAGGAAGATGACGGGATGGATAATGAGAACTTTTAAAACAAAGGAACTAGGTAATGGTGACTTTTTAAAATTTTTCTGGGCCTTTTCTTTTTAAAATATTGTTAAATGTTGAAGGTCCCTTCGGGGCAGGAGAGAGATCGGAGCTGGAACTTTTAAGAGATAAAATTTACGCCTGCTTTAGCCAAAAAATGATTTAAAAATTCTCCAGGGAACGGAAGAGGAAAACATGGTGGTCCCAAAGTTTTGATAAAACCTTTTGACGATTTTTCGTGGTCTTATTTCTCCCCGGAGCCCAGCCAGGGGCCCTTTTTCCCCAAAATTTTAAAACACTGCCATAACAAAGTACTAGAGTGGGGAGTTTTGGAAGTATGAAAATCGGTAAAACCCCAGAGTTCCCGGGGGGCCCCAATAAGAGAACTTTTTGGGCATCTGGGGAAAACCAGGCTATTAAAACAGTTTACCAGAAGATATCAAAAAAACATTGCTGGGACAAGTCCCAGAAGTCTTTAAAGAGGAAATTGGACAAGTATTTTTCAGTTGCTAGATAACCATGTGTGATGGTTTGGGGGGCCCAAAGGGCCCCGCACCCAGCATCGGGCCTGGTTGCCCAGGAAGAAACCAGCCCAGCCGGGCCCCCGGGGCCGGGCCCCGGGAGTAGAAAAACCAAACCTAATCAAAGGTAGGTCTACGTGGTATCCGTGACTCGGTCATTTTTCCTACCATAGGAAAATTTATGCTAAATTTTTTTGAGTGTTTTTGGTAATCTTCATTGTTTACAGGGCCCAGCCCTCGTGTGTGGGGGCAATAACCCCCAGTGATAAATCAAAAAGTTTAAAAAAACCCCTAGTGAGTAACCCCAAAAGAAACGGAAAAAATTAGAAATTAAAAATGAAACTGTTTTTTTCTTTCGCTATTGTGGCCTTTTTTCAGCAAACCCAAAAAGTGGGCACCTAAGGGGGCCCGTTCGACTTTATTTTTTTTGGGATACTATGTTTAAGTGGCAGGCGTAAAGGGCTTGTGTAAGGGAAACGTAGTTGTAATTAAGTGACCCCGGGGACTTGTCGACCCTGTGATCTTCGAGGTTTCCCTTTTGACCTGGGGGGGAGTAAAATTTATCTACTGTCCCCCTTTGTCATTGGGTGAGGGGTACACAAACCATCAAAATTGGAGAGAGAGACGTTTGGGTTTCGGGTTGTGCGCTTTTTTTAAAGCCCAAAAGAAATGCATTTTTTGTGATTTCTAGTGTCGTTTAAACCCAGTTTTCTGACCCCTTTAAATCTTTTTGTTACTTTTGTAAACATTTACAAAAAATTTTTTTCGTTTGTACATGGATTTTGATTTTTTGGGTGAATATTTATAAGTGAAGCCTTGCGTTGTAGATATAAATATACGGGTTTTTGACCCGTTGCCTTGGGTGAAGAATGAGACACTTGTTGAGCTTTTTGGGGGGCTTTTTTTGAGGAAAAGCTTTGCCCCGCCGTGGCTTCTTAGTTCCCGTACAGAGAAGGGTCGGGAGATGGGAGTTTTTAGATCATTTTGTCCCCCAGCCTGTAGGGCGATGTGTTCAAAACAAAAATGGTTGGCGAAAAGTTTTTTCAGTTTAAAAAAAATTTTCCCAAAAGTTGCACAAAGGGGTCTCATTCTTCCAAATTTTTTTGGGTTTTTAAACCATTTTATTCCCCAGTTCCTTTTTAAAAAAGATGCAGAGATTTTGGGGCCCGCACCCATGGGGGGCTGCAGCTTTTGGCTTTAAACCCTTTATAATTTTTTTAGTGCTAATGTTAAACACATTGTATGCTGACGTCAAATCTTTTTTACCAACCCGTGTACGTTGCATGGGAAATTTTACTTTTCCTTGTGAGACCTCGAAACTCTTCCCGGGGTTTAAAAAACGACATATTTGACCCGGGGGTGAATATTAAAAAAGTTCCCCAGATGTGAAAAAAAATGTTAAGTTAGGTTGCACGAAAGGAAAATTCAGGGTGGCAGCCCCCCGGGAAGTTGTCTGGTGATTTTTGGGGCCCTTTAAAATTAGGGCGAATGAAATTTTTTTCTTATTAACTTGAAGGTCGGCGCTACCCTGAAAAGATCCCGTCAGTTGACAGGACAACACCATCAGTTTGCTAGACTCCGCCTGGCTTCACAACACTTGGAAGATTTGCTTGCTAGCTTCTATATTATTGCCGCTAATGACAGCTAGTTTATTTTATTGATGAATGAGACACATGTGCAACACTTGGGTATCTACTGCCGAAACATTTCGCCTGCAAAACGAGCTTCTTTTGTCGAATACAATATTCGTCTGAAGAAGCAGTAGATATCCAAACGTTGCACATGTATTATCCAAAAGTTTATTGTGCATTCTATGCTTAACCTCTCAGCTAAGCAGCAATCAACTAGCAGTATAACCAGTCAACCAGCCAAACGACCATACAACCACTGGTACGTCGTAGTTTGCGCTGCCTTTGTGCTGGCCGGGGGAGAGTCCTTATCTTGACGGCTGTGTCTTCACACTACCCTGTCTCCTGTTTATTATCATTTTCAACCCTCCTATGTTGCCTTTACTCCAGGAGTCAGTGAAGGAGGGTGTCCACTGACTCCACTCAGGATCTTTCACCATTTATGTTATTCGTCAAACCTCGGGAAATATTGAATCATTTTAGAAACATTGCTGTTGTTAGCTGTTCATCATAAAAAAGACTGACACTGGTCTTTTGTTATAAAATGATTCGTTCATTGGGGAATTATGGCGGGACGCTACAAGACCGTGTTTCTTTGTTTTTTATTAAACTAAATCAGCATTGAAAAATGGCACGGTGATACCGACTCGTGTGAAAAAAGACGTTGATGCACATTTAATTCTTAGTTATTTGGACTGAAAGACGCCATTCATGGCGAAACGTTAATTTTAATAAATGTCCTGAACTGTACTCGTGTCTTTTTTTTTCCAAAATGTAACACTATGTGATACATATTGGAAAGAAAAGCTAGCTGTGTTTCCTTTTAATTTTCCATCACAAAGCTGGGAAAATTCAGTAAGGCAATGTTGATATTTAGCATTCAGTAAACACTACCTAGCTACGTGAACTTCACTCTCTTTTTTTTTTTTCAATCCAGTAGAGCTGGAGTTATTATTACTTTGGAATTACCATCTCTCAGTATGGTCGAGACTTCTCATGTCTTATTAACAACAAGTGAAAGTCGGGCAACCATTAACACTACCTAAGGTCGATCATAGTATCAGCGACCTCTGGTTTACCCGTGCTGGAGTCACTACTCTGAGAACAGCTTTCCTGGTGAATAATATTTTTTGTTTCAGTTTAACATTTTTTTTTTTTTTGCAGAAATGGGTGATATTTAGGTGTGCATGCAGGAACATTTCGGGCATATTAATTATGTTATACAACCGACAAGTTGATGAATTGAATATGTGTAATATACTTGGAAATATTTATTGCCGAATTAAAGCCATTGAAGGCATATCTTTAAGAGACTTTTCGTTCTTGGCGGGCGAAACGTCTCCTCAAGATTCCCAGGTGTTGCACACGTCTTCTCATTAACTGTGTTATCGATTTGATGCATCTTTGATCTAGTTTATTAACAGCTTTCGTCTCCTAAGACAAAATCCTTTTTTTTCGACTCAGACTGTACGGTAGATATTTAATATTTCGTAACACAAGCTGTTATAGAGACAAATGGTATAAAATACTGACACGATGAAAAAAATAGATGCAATGTAATGCGATCCTTTATTGACTACGTTTCGCCCACACAGTGGTTAACCTTCCTAACATTCTCAACCCGCCTCGTACTCTTAGCTCAGGTAGATCTGTTTGTGATTTGATAAAGCCCACTGTGTATGAGCGAAACGTTGTTAGTAAAGGATCCCATTACAATACATTTGTGTCTTTTCCTACAGGCTGTTATAAAAGTATCAAACTTATGAAACACGTCTTGGTGGAAGGGATATCGTAACATTATGTCGCAGTGAAAAGAGTGAATAAAACATTTGATGTTAAAAGAAGTTCCCATTGAGTCTATCATCTCAGCTGTGTAAACAACGTATACACTAGTCTTTGGTGTTGAACGAGTCCGGAAACTTTAGTGAGGCAGGAAGTTGAGACGACACGTACATGTATTCCCTGATGTGGACGATGTGTACCTCAAAATGGTATACAATACCGACAGGTTGTTAGGTAAGACACATATGCAACAGTTAGACAACTTTATTCCGAAACGTTTCGCCTACACAGTAGGCTTCTTCAGTCGAATACAGAAAATAGGCAGGAACAGTAGAGATGTGAAGTCGATGTAATCAGTCCATCACCCTTGTAGTCGTAGAATTTGAGGTTGTCAGTCCCTCGGCCTGGAGAAGTTCAGTTCCATAGTCAGGAACTATCTGAAGATCAAGCGACAGTGCGGAGACTTAAATACTGTCGGAAGGAGAGGTGCAGAGTAGTAGTAGTAGTAGTAGTAGTGAGAATGTAACCACTGAGACGTCATGTCCGTCTCAGATCCAACCCTTCTCACTTGAAAAGCTTGTCCAAGGTGTTTTCTGTACCAAGATGCCATGTGTTGCAGTGTCTGACAAGATGAACATCAAAATGGTATACAATACCGACAGGTTGTTAGGTAAGACACATATGCAACAGTTAGACAACTTTATTCCGAAACGTTTCGCCTACACAGTAGGCTTCTTCAGTCGACTGTATTCGACTGAAGAAGCGTACTGTGTAGGCGAAACGTTTCGGAATAAAGTTGTCTAACTGTTGCATATGTGTCTTACCTAACAACGATGTGTACCTGGAGAGGGTTTCGGGTGTCATCGCCCCCGCTGCCCGGTCTGTGACCAGGCCTCATGGTGATCAGGGCCTGATCAGCCAGGATGTTATTGTTGGCTCCACGTAAACCGACGTACGAACCACAGCCCGGCTGACCAGATAATGTGTAGATATAAAAAATATTGCAGGATCAAAACATTGTGAAACTGGGATCTTAATGCACCTTCGGTGGGTTTCGAACATTTGCCCTACTCCCGCAGCCCGGCCTTGGGCCAGGCTTGTCTGGAGCTTGCCTGGTCAGTCAGACTGTTGCTGCTGGCAGCCCGTTGGCCCACATATCCATGACAACCTAGTTGAATCGTGAGAGATTTGTTCGCAAGTTTTCTGTTACAAATCATAAAATTAAAAACGCATGATCAAAATAACAGAGAAACTCGTGAAGTATTGAACTCGTGTGGGCCATTCTCTTCAAGGTATTATGTAGGCTCGATGCTCCGTCTAAGTTCAGTCACGAGCTAAATTTTCTCACCTACACCAGTTGAAACATTGCTGGTGTAGGTGAGAACACAAGTTGTAAACATTGCGATTGGAACGTTTGTCGCTTTTTTTCCATTTAGTTATTCTTAGTTTATTGTGAACATGTATACATTAATGTAACTGATCTAACTCAAACTTCCTTCAATTAATTTAACCTCGAGTAACTCAGCCTAACTTCAAGAAAATGAAGTCTGAGAAAAAAGGGAGCGTTAAAAAATTTACGTTTTGCACCACTTCAGATAAATTTATATGGTAGTTGAGAAGGAAATAAATGGTATAAAATACCGACACAATGGAAATATAAACACAAATGCAGTATAATGTGATCCTTTATTGACTACGTTTCGCCCACACAGTGGGCTTTTTCAAGTCACAAACAGAACTTGTGTTTATATTTCCATGGTAGTTGAGGATATGTTGTAGAGTCAGTACAGGAGAGACTTATCTGTTCCCTCATATTGGAGATATCTCAAGGTCTGAGGGATGGGTGTTGGGGGGAGTGGTCTCTCTCATCGTGAGCGAGGATGGGTTGGTGCTGGGTATGTGGGTGTAAGCGGGTGGGTAGCAGAGATGGAGGGTGTCTGTTTACTGCCTCAACACGGTGGGTGCCCCCAGTGTGTCACACCCACTCCACCAAGGACGGGACGAGATGGCTACTACTGCCTCCATCCTCTCCATCTGACTCCTTAAAAGTGGTGTGGCAGAGACAGACAGACATAAACAGACATGCATAGATACAGTCATACATAGACACACATACATAGCTTTAATACGAGGTATGACAAAGCTCAGGAAACAGAGAGAGGACCTAGTAGCAATCAGTGAAGAGGCGGGGCCAAGAGCTGAGTCTCGACCCCTGCAACCACAATTAGGTGAGTACAAAGACATACATAGACAGACATACACAGACGCACGCGCACGCACGCGCGCGCGCGCGCGCGCACACACACACACACACACACACACACACACACACACACACACACACACACACACACACACACACACACACGCGCGCGCGCGCACTGGCCTGGACAGCGAGGTATGGTGACAGGAGCAACCTGCAACATCACGCTGGCCTGGACAGCGAGGTATGGTGACAGGAGCAACCTGCAACATCACACTTACCTGGACAGCGAGGTATGGTGACAGGAGCAACCTGCAACATCACACTGGCCTGGACAGCGAGGTATGGTGACAGTAGCAACCTGCAACATCACGCTGGCCTGGACAGCGAGGTATGGTGACAGGAGCAACCTGCAACATCACACTGGTCTGGACAGCGAGGTATGGTGACAGCAACCTGCAACATCACGCTGGCCTGGACAGCGAGGTATGGTGACAGGAGCAACCTGCAACATCACGCTGGCCTGGACAGCGAGGTATGGTGACAGGAGCAACCTGCAACATCACACTGACCTGGACAGCGAGGTATGGTGACAGGAGCAACCTGCAACATCACGCTGGCCTGGACAGCGAGGTATGGTGACAGGAGCAACCTGCAACATCACGCTGGCCTGGACAGCGAGGTATGGTGACAGGAGCAACCTGCAACATCACACTGGCCTGGACAGCGAGGTATGGTGACAGGAGCAACCTGCAACATCACACTGGTCTGGACAGCGAGGTATGGTGACAGCAACCTGCAACATCACGCTGGCCTGGACAGCGAGGTATGGTGACAGGAGCAACCTGCAACATCACGCTGGCCTGGACAGCGAGGTATGGTGACAGGAGCAACCTGCACATCACACTGGCCTGGACAGCGAGGTATGGTGACAGGAGCAACCTGCAACATCACGCTGGCCTGGACAGCGAGGTATGGTGACAGGAGCAACCTGCAACATCACACTGGCCTGGACAGCGAGGTATGGTGACAGGAGCAACCTGCAACATCACGCTGGCCTGGACAGCGAGGTATGGTGACAGAAGCAGCCTGCAACATCACACTGGCCTGGACAGCGAGGTATGGTGACAGGAGCAACCTGCAACATCACACTGGCCTGGACAGCGAGGTATGGTGACAGGAGCAACCTGCAACATCACACTGGCCTGGACAGCGAGGTATGGTGACAGGAGCAACCTGCAACATCACACTGGCCTGGACAGCGAGGTATGGTGACAGGAGCAACCTGCAACATCACACTGGCCTGGACAGCGAGGTATGGTGACAGGAGGAACCTGCAACATCACACTGGCCTGGACAGCGAGGTATGGTGACAGGAGCAACCTGCAACATCACACTGGCCTGGACAGCGAGGTATGGTGACAGGAGCAACCTGCAACATCACACTGGCCTGGACAGCGAGGTATGGTGACAGGAGCAACCTGCAACATCACACTGGCCTGGACAGCGAGGTATGGTGACAGGAGCAACCTGCAACATCACACTGGCCTCGAGTTTTAAGACTCGCTTGCCATGGGGTTTAACCTCACGCGTACCACCGTTTATCCTGCAACAATCCCCCAGACAGTTAAATACGTTATGAGTTAAACCCACAAGAACTACAGTACACACACTGATTCACCACCAGAGATGTGTAGGGATATACAACGCCAAGAAAAACAGTGATGAAAGAGTAGAGTGAAGACGACAGCGCGTCCACCCAGGATTATAGACAAGCTTCAGGTAACTCATTGACAAGGTAGGGATGCCTGGTGTAAGGTAACCTAGAAGCTTCTGAGAATGCTGGCTTGAGTAACCACAGAACAGATGGGGTTTGAACCCATTGTGATGTTCAACTATGCTTGGTAAGTCGCTAAGGGAGAC
This sequence comes from Cherax quadricarinatus, assembly GCF_026875155.1. Taxonomy (NCBI): domain Eukaryota; kingdom Metazoa; phylum Arthropoda; class Malacostraca; order Decapoda; family Parastacidae; genus Cherax; species Cherax quadricarinatus. The sequence goes on along the minus strand of NC_069443.1, from coordinate 32,338,833 downwards.
CTAATTTAACCAATTATATGGTCACACCTTGC